>OY101434.1:2400000-3600000 GCA_956483605.1 Tuberolachnus salignus
AAATCTTGCGCGACTTTTCGCGTGTCCATAATTTTTCAACGTGAAAAATAACCGCTCGGTACATAGTAAAATAAATCTTCATTATCGAGAGGTTTGTATAGGTGTGCCTTACATTTGGGCAGTGGCCAGTTATATAAAAAAAAAAAAAAAAAAAATTAACATTTAGGAAATGATCGGTAGTCGCTGTGGCAACGTCAACGCCGAAAGAAAATATCCGTTGTAACTGATATACTTTTTTTTTTTTGTTCGATCGTCAGTTTTTGATCTTACTTTTTAGTGAACCCCGGCCACAAAGTGTGTAGTTCGAAATCAAGAGTGTGCAACACGGAATTGAGAAACGCGTACTAATAAATATATACATATACGTAAACTATGATTATCGACAAACTACGAAGAACAAATTGATGAAACATGTTATCATACGGTAAAGATTTGGTAAAATAATATACGGTATTATTGCAGTTTTCTACTGTACGGTACCGTACGGAAATTTCCACTATAGTTGTTATGTTTATTTTTTTTTTTTTCAAATAAAAGATTTTATTATTATAATAATTTTAATAGGCAATAGTTTTTTTTTTTTTTTTTAATTTTATTGGTATGAAAGCGGTATACACGTGAGATGTGGGTAGGCCTACGTATCGATTCAATATGTGTAGTACGAATTATTATTTAAAAAAAAAAAAATAGAGGATTTTTTTATCGGTAATAATAAATAAACAACAGCGGGTATTAATTATTAAGTTTTTCGATAAATAGGCAAATATTTCCATAATTTCATTTTAGTTTGAATATTACAATTTATCCCGCGGAATTAAAACATTATAGTTGACACTATATTTAATTAACATAACTCGAACTGCGTACAAAAAGTGATTTTTAATATTATTTAAAATCGTATACGATTCCAGTCTGGATCAAGACTTTAGAACAGTAGTTTCCAACTCAACACGATCCAGTTTTGTAAAAAAATTCCACCGTCGCGGACCACGACATATTTATTATCAATACCTACCCTCCCCACCGCTACTATATCACTTATTGCTTTGTGCTTTTACAGTTTATAGTCTATGTGTATATAATAAAAAAATTTGAAATACAGTTTATATTGTGGAAAATATTTTAACTTGTTTACTGACAACAGACTAATTTGGGGCCGATTTCATCAAAAAACCGCACTTATCACGATTCAATCAATCGCGGTCCGTGTAGAGATGGGCAAAATATTTTGAACATCGATGTATCGATGTTTCAAACATTGATAATGTCGGTACATCGGATTTCCGAGGAAAACATCGATGTTTTTCGATGTTTTAACATAATATATTTTCATAGACAAGCACATAGATAAGCCATCCATGATGATGACAGGCAATCGCCCATTTTTATAAGCCGGTCGAGTTTTCAAACCTTTTTATTTATGACAAAAAAAAATAGGTGAATACTTAATTACCAAATAAAAAAAAAATAAAAAAAAAAACAATTTAATTCAAGGCATAGGTATATTTTAAATCACCTGCCCGTGTCCGGCTCGAACAGAATAAATATATAAATGTATAAATTTGTTACACTGATAATTAAAAAAAAAAAGAAATACCAATACAACAATTTTAAAAAATCGAAATAAAACCTCGACATTTTCTTCGATATATCGAAACATCAATGATTTTTTCCCACCCTCTAGTTATACGCAATCAATCGATTTGATCATGATTAACATTGTTTTGATTTTACCATTCTAATCGCGGTTACATTAACCGTGATTAAACTCGTTAATCACGATTTATACACGTTCTGTGATATGATAGTGTAGCAACAGTGATAACAATATATTACAATAAAAATTATTATTATTTTTTTTTTGTAGAGGACAATTTTCATCTACAATGGATATTTGAAACCAAAATACGAACAATATACATTATTGATAACTAATAAGGTTAAACGCTAATCGGCCGAATTGCGTACACTTAGTAGCCGTAAATAACATAAAATACAATTTCGCTCTTTTTTTTTAATTTAAATTTTTAAATGAAAACATGTATAATCGTGAACGAAATTCTTTAGCATCGCGGACCGCCTGAGATAAATCCACGGACCACCGTGTTGAGAACCACTGCTTTAGAAAAAGAAATTAGAATCAGTTATTGATTTTACGTCAGTAATTAATTAAATCGATTTCGCTTCGAGTATTTATGATTTCTGTACGGTCCGTTTTTTCAAAGACTTAACCAGCACGTCGAAGAGAACGAAGAGTGAAAAGACCAGGACCGGACCTGACTGATAAAATAAACAATGGAACCCGACGGTTTTTTTTTTTTTTTCTCTTAACTAAAAAAGACCGAGACCGGATCGCGTTTATGTACAAACATGTAAGTCTGGACCGGTCCAGTGCTCACATACAGCTACGATATACGATAAAATACAATTTTCACTTACGTATAAATACGATATTCCGAATGCAATATCATAACGGACAATAAACTGAAATGCACGTTACGAATCACGCGATAGCCTTTCAAATATTGAAAATAAAAAAACGTGTAAAACGTGAATCAATAAAAAAAAGGGGCCAATTGTAAAAATATATTATTGTTGGGAAATCAAATTCTACTTATGCATATTACTGTACGAATTGCTATCGATTTTTAAACGAACTGGTCTTTGTATTTTCCGTTTCGTGTATTTGGACTAAAATTTGTGATTCGGAACGGACTTTTCAAAGATATTCGGCTTGATATAAATGCAGTAAATTTTAAGAGTCGGACAGACCGTGTTCGGGCCGCTGTGAATTCTACAAACAAATAAATAAATACAAAATTTTTTTTTTCTTTTTCATTACGAACGAAATTTACGAATTACTCTCGTGTAAGTAATTATAGTATTATTATTATTTTTTTTTTCAATATTATACTGTTCGGACTACATATATATTGCAGTTTTGATGTACGTTTTAAAATTTCCTATTATATTATTAAATTTGGTTTTAAGTTTCCATCGACAAACACGTTACCCGATCTCAAAAATAGTTTATAAAGTATTATAGCTGTCTGCCATTGTGATATTCACCTATCTGTAGTTTTTTAAACAGTCTATTTGTTTTGTTATTAAAATTCGACTGCAATAATTATGATCGGCGCAATTTACGTAGTTATTAGTTGGCATGCCTGCATAGACAAAAAGAGAACAATTCAAAAACGTAATAACTATAGTTGACGCCTCAATACATAACACACAAACAGTTACACATAAAGATTACAAATCAAAGTTTTAAGGTTTATATTAATGTATTTTCTAGCTAAACAATAACAAGAATAAAACCCCATTAAATCAACGCCAATTTATTTTTTTTTTTTTATTCTGTCTAACGTTATAAGAAAAAAAAATTTCAAAAAAGACATTTTGATATTTACGAAAAAAAAGAGCCCGTCCGACAATCGAGGGCATCTGTACGAAAAATGACGTCTGGTCACCCTATGTCTGCAACTGATACGAGTCAATATTTGATATTTTTTTTTTTTTTTTTAAATAATTTTAAACGCAATACAGGTATCTGTTGTCATATTCAATATCTATTTAACGATTCATTACAGGTATCCCTGTAAAATCAAAACGAGTAATAAAATCATAGAATAACAGGTATTATTACACAAACAAATTGCGATTTTCTCGTTCTAAAGTATTTGTATCGAACTCGAGTTTTCCCGGTTAATATACATTTTTAAAATTTACATTAAACCATATTTATCGCTAAAGACGAAAACAAAAAAAAAAAAAAAACCCCCGACAAAAACTGATTCCTCCAGTTTGTGAATTTTAATAGCGATGTTCATGTTCAACTGTGCAGAACATCAAATGGTTTTATAATTTTATGATATTATTGGATTGTTTCTTTGTAGACTTGATTATTTTGAGTACTAGTAATACTTGGCACCGGTACAGTAAATATCACGATAATAATATAAGGCCGGATAATAAACTATAAATAAAGCGCTTGACAGAGACCAAGGTTGCCGAACCAGTCCGGCTAAATACGTACACATCGCTCTCTTCCGTATCCAGATAAAATACAAATATTATCACTGAATTTTAATTCTAACTGGGCGACAATTGAAGACTGACAATCATTAATGGGCAAAGTGCCAAATATGTTGTTTTTGAGTTATTCAAATTTTTTTTATTTTTGTTTTATCAAAAAATTGTTGATAGAAAAACCTAAACCAAATTTATAATCTAGATTATGTTTGATATAATTATTGCAAAAATTATAATCAATTCCCTTCCCCTTGTATTTTAAAAATAATATTTTATATATATATATATATATATATATATATATATATATATTTTATTATTAATTAGAAATAAACAATCTATAGAGAAGACAGAACGTGAAAAATAGAATAAGAAGCCGCCCACTGGCAACACTTAACATGAATTATAATTTATATATATATATATATAATCGGCACAAAGGAGGTAAGTACCGATGAACAAAGTATCCGGCTTTTTTGATAAATTAAATAATTTTAATTTTCAAGATTGCATACAAATTGATTTATTATGATTATATAATTATATTTATAATTTTTCAATTAATTCTTCGAAGAACGCTCGATATTTCTTATCGGGTAATGCTATTATGAATTATGAATCTTATCGGGTAATGCTACCCTTCAAAAACGGGAGTATCTGTTGCAGGTCCCTCTTCTTTTCGGCAGATAGAATGTTATGACACGGTAGTGTTGGTAAAATTGAGTCCTTGATTTTTTGAGTTGTAATCACTTTTTTGAGTACATCTTTTTTTCGAGTTCATCTTAACGACTCTGTTTTTTTTTTTTCAATTTTAATCCAACTGCATTTGGAAATGTTTAGTATTGTCGTGTTGATGTATAAATCGGCTGCTTGTTTAAGATCAATAAAGACGTCGGGTTTGAGCGTAGTAACTGTAAAAGGATTAGGATTCGGTGTAGCATTACACCATAAGTTTAATCAGGTCCTTGGGAACTAGGCAATTATCAACCCTTTTGCGTTTCTCGATTTGGGCAAAATCCCTGTCGCATGGCAAATATGAATGGCCAGAGACCAACAATTTATGGTTTATCTCATCATAATACTACTTGCCTGTAATCGTCAAATACATCCAAAGGAATGACATCGTTTTATTTGTATTTGGTCCGATGCAGTTATCAAACCACACGGTAAGTTTTCTTTCAATCGTGATATTATTATGAGCAGGACTACTGAGTGCGTTAAAGAGGCATGAAGCGATTTCATTAAAACCTCGTCCACTCATACCCCCAAACATGAGCCCTTTGTTATTGTCACCAACATGAACACATTGATTAAAATATAAAAGCTGACGTGAATAGAACATCTGGCCATGGGTTAAAAACGAAAGAGACAGAACTTGTTCAAGATTTATTGAACACATTGATTCGTTACTAGTAGGGAGCTGAGATGATATTAGTATCTTGTTGCATTCATGCAATCGGTTTTTCGAGTTTACCTTAATTTTTTTTTTTTTTTTTAATAGCACTTAACTCGTTATTGATTTCCAGTCTTCAATAATTATTATTATAATTTGTTGTTTTTTTTTTTTTTTGTTGTGACAAACGATTTATTCGTTAATGATGAAGAATGAATTCGCGATATTTGTTGAATATAATAATGTTCGGAAGTATGAAAAAACGAGTAGATCGTCAAAACGCTTTAATATTATGTTATTGTCGTGGACAAAAAATCTTTTAAAATTGAAAAAAAAAATTAAATTATACCTAGGACGTATTTACGAATAACAAAAAACATTTTGACAATATTACGACCTTAAAAACAAAACTTGAAGGTTAACAGAATATGACACTCGCGTATTCGCTAGTAAACTGATATTATTTAATAATTTATAGGTATATATGGATATTTATGATTCATGATTATTGTAAGTAGAAAAAAAAAATAATAATTTGATTCTAACTATTTGATAATCTATCTAAATCCTAAGGTATTTTCAGGATGCTATCGAATAATAATAATATTTGGAGAACGCATAACGGTCAATTCGAATTCGATATGTATTGCAAGAGAATTTATCTATCGGTAGATTTGGTAGTATTTGATATTACATTTTGATGTGTTACACCATACATGCAATTTAAAAACTGACTTATTAATTGACCAAAACCAACTTGGTTTTATTGAGACGAATTTGGAAAAATTACCGGTCAATTTCGACACAATATTTTTCGTTGTGCTTTCGAATATTATTTAGTCCCGCGTAGAAACATACGAGTGTATATACTTAAAATATAATAATTTATCAACACCTAGTAAGATTTGTTAATAGTATTTACGATTATAGATAGTATCTACGAGGTTTGTTCAAAAAGTACCAGGATTTTATTTTTAATAATTACAAAAATGAAGTTAAATATTATTTAAAGATATCTCCTACGAAATACTCTCCTCCGGGCCAGATGCAGCGATCCCGGCGATCTTGCCGTTTTTCAAAAGTCCTTTGAAACTGTTCCAAAGTTAAAACTATGAGTTCTTTTGCCGCATTCGCTTTAATTTCCTCTATATCTTGAAATCGTTGTCCATTAAGCGCAGATTTTAGCCTTGGGATTAGAAAAAAAATAACATAGGGCCTGATCAGGAGAATAGGGAGGGTCCGCGGGACAATAGCAATTTTTTTATCAGCCAAAAATGCACGAATCGACAGCGCTAAATGTGCCTGGTGCATTGTCGTGGTGAACAATCGCGAAACGAATTTGGCATCGCGACCCTTCTACACATGTACACCTGTACACATGTACATTTTCCTGTAAAATTGCATGACAAGACTCAATTGGGATTCGTTTTGTTAACTTACGAACGATTAATCGGCGGCCATTTCGCATTTTTTTTTTTTCGCAAATTGTCGCCACACCATCGTTTCCGGACGACGTCGACGGTCTTCCAGAACGTGGATCGTCTTCGGTTGACCGCCGACTGTCCTTTTTTTTTTTTGCACCGGCAATACATCCGCCTCCCGGAACCGCCGTAAGGCATTACTTCGGGAGAAAAAAATGCCAACGGCACGTAGTGTGTAACCAAGTGATTACCCATCCAAGTAGTATTACCCACCCTACGCCCGACGTTGCTTAACATCAGTGGTCAGACGAGAACTGGTGGTATGGTCGTGGGCAAAAAAAAAAAAAAATGCAAAAAAAGTCCCGTGGTCCAGGTGAGGCTCGAACTCACAACCCCGGCGTCGCTCACGACTACTGTCGTATAAGTACCGTGCGCTAACCGATTGCGTCACTGGACCTCCGCCGACTGTCCTGGAAACGTTCAAAACACTCGAAAGTCACGGAACTTATTAATGAATCGTCCCCAAAAGCTGTTTTTTTTTTCGGTTCCGTTGCATCGTTTTTTACCAAGTTTCGTGGAAAACTTGATGCACACGCGTTGTTCGTTAATTTCGGACATGCCGAAAACGGCGGACGAAACAAACTGACTGGATTCAACCACGTGTAATTTATAAAAACTGAGCGAAGATTGCGATTTTGGGTTTTTTTTAAAAAAAAAAAAAAATCACTAATTCGCGGGAATGCTTCTGTTTATAATATGCAATGTTATCGTGTGTAGATTAGCCGTAATAACAATTTGTCCTGGTACTTTTTGAACAGACCTCGTGTTTATCTATATATTATATAATCGTGGTCGTAACTACACTGGTTACGGTAGTGTATATAAAATGTGTAAAATTCAAGAGTTATCGAATTTTAGTGTACGAAATAAATCGATAAAGGTACTCAGAATTATAGATTATAACTATAAGCGTTTGCGTATTTGTTTAAATATGTCTTAAAGACACCTGAGTAAGCCATAAATTTGTTTCTGATCACTGAGAAGTCAAATGCGAAATATTTGTGCATAATTCGAAGGTATTTTGGTGTTTTTAGCGTTATTTTACGCTTATTTCCCGCTACCTGTGAATTACGACGACTATATATTTCGTAGAAAATATCGAAAAGCCAATGATGGCGTTTTTAAGGTAAACTATATAGGCAGCTCAACGTGTTCCGCAACATATTTATACGAGTAACTAACGTTTTTAAATACAAATTAACGATAACGCGTATACATTTTGTATAGGTAGTTTAATATTTGAATAATATTTAAACTGTAAGCGTTGAAAAAAAAAAAAAAAAAAAAAAAACAGTTTTTTAATAGCGTAGTTCTAAACGTATTGCGTCTTGCAGTCAGAGCCGCATCTAACGGTGGGGGGAGGGGCAATTGCCCCGGGACGGCAACGTTTTAGGCGACTTATGGGGTGACAAAGTCTCAACACATATAAATAGAGAAATGATTATTGAAAATTATCCCATAAAATCCCATAAATATACGACGGTTAGGTTACCATAGATTTCGTTACAATGAGCGTTCATAGTTTGTACACATAACACATACACTACGCCGGGTAATAAAACCGCCAAGTACGAATGGCGAATCGCGTACGGTAAGTGACGAAAATGTATTATTGATCATTTTCGTATGGGTGGCGTAATTGTACGCGGCCCCGGGGCGGCGACGCGCCGCCACGGCTTGCGGCGTTTTATCGGGTTTTATTTAGTTTTAGAGGGGGAGGAGGAACCAAAGCACTTGGAAACTTAATAATATACAGCGTCTTTGGTGTGCTCGGAATTTTATACGCGAACTAATGATTATTATTGCAAGTGCGCCGAAATGGATGGATGCCCCCCCCCACACCGCACGCCGCACAACCCCGTGTGCGTATATCCGTTTACAAATGATAAGCCGTCCATTCGGTACTGTAGTCGTCTACGAAACGTGCGATTATGCCGTATAATATTGTACCGACTTTAACGTCGGCTTTAGAGCGCGTTTCAATGCGATTATACGCGGCGGTCTGCGTATTAAAATAATAACCGAACCACTCGACATATACGAGCGATATACGGAAATATTACCGTTTTGCGTACACGTGGACATTGCGAGTACGCCGGAGTTGGGCGGTTTCGATATTCTAACGTTTCGCGCGATGGCACAACGAAACACATTATGAAAACAAAAAAAAATCAAATCAGTTTTCGAACTCCATACCGACAACCGTACCCGGGGATATTATAGTCCGCTATAACGATATTATTATTATTATTATTATTATTACACCTACAGCGGGTTTGGTGATGAAATCAACGAGCTTCGGGCGATTTTATACGGATATCGAAAAAAACGTTATCTACGGTTTTTGTTTATAACTAGTTCAGTGTCGACAATGCGGTGGACACAGCACGGGGGCGCGTTCGCCGCGGAGGCCTACTTTTCTTTCGGCCGTCCGATCTCAGCAACTCGGCGTGCTTTCAGTAACCGTTTCAATACCGCCCATGCAGGTCGCGCGCCCGATCGGAAATCGATTTGTTTGTGGGTGGGCACACAGGTTCAGGGATACCGGTGGTGTGCAGAAGAAACACAATGGACCTGCCAGAACCGTCAGGACGCCAGGAAACGTCGAAAAGGTAAGGGCGGCGATTTTACCAAATCCCCTAGGCGATCTGCGCACAAACATTCGGCTGCTTTAGGGATGTCTAGTCGCACAGTGAGACAAATTCTTCCTGAGGACCTTAATTTCAAATCCATACAAATTGGCAATGGTGCAACGGCTTAATCCACGCGATTATGTTGCGCGAAAAAATGCACGTGGAGCCTTCCTCGAAAACCTGCCTTTGGACGCCCCTGTTTTCTTTAGTGACGAGGCACGTTTCCGTATTTCAGGGTGTGTGAACAAACAAAACATGCGATATTGGAGCCCCACTAACCCGAGAGGACTTCATGAGCAGCCTCTGCATACAGAACATGTGACTGTTTGGTGTGCAATATCCAGAATCAGCATTATTGACCAATGGGTCTTTGAAGAGACCGAAAGAGCAGTTACGGTCAATTCTGAACGTGTTATTTCAGCATGAATGTGGATTTTTCTTTCTGCCCAAACTTAAAGAAATGAAATACTAGGAGAAGTGTGTGGTTTCAACAGGATGGCGCCACGGCTCGCACGGCAAGAAGGGCAATGAATATCTTGCGCGAACACTTCCCCGAACGGCTCATTTCTCTTAGAGGCGATCTTCAGTGGCCAAGCACGATCACAAGATTTAGCCCTATGTGATTTTTTCCTATGAGGCTACCTTAAATCGTTGGTATACACGGATCGTCCTTGGTCATCTCATAAACAATATTTGTGCTGCTATTGCCGACATAAGCACACATATGCTGGAAAAAGTGGACAGAAATGTCAAATTCCGACAGTGCATTGACGAGAACGGTGGCCACCTTCGAGATGTAGTATTTCAAATAAAATACAACTTTAAATTTACCCCTGTACATAGGAAAAAAAAATGATTAAATCAATATTGCCAATACTTTTTGTGTTATGATTTTTTAAAATAAGGAAGTAGCCACGCCTCACCCTGTATTAATAACAATACGTAATATTTTACACTTGACGTATACACTTAATGTATTGAACGAAAACATTAGAATGCGTAACCTAAACTTGGAAAATATTTATTTGTGTTACACCCAATATCGTTTTAGATTTTTATTTTTTTTTTTTTTTTTTTTTTTTTTTTTGTCCAGGCCTATTAAAACTAAAACTAATATTGCGTTATAGAAAACCGAAATCGCGACCGCCGGGTCGACTGACGACAAATCCTTCGGGGCAATGTTGGTCATCGTGTGGCCACCTATGCGCATTGGAAGTAACTCGGTCACTACTCGCAATATCGCCGGTTGTCCTTCTGCCGGCCACACGGCGCATAAGTAGAAAAAAAAATAATAAATGTCTACAGATTTCATGAAACTTACAAACGAGCATATTTACCGGACAGCACTACCTGTGCGGAAATCAATACCAACGCATCGCAGTGCCCTGCCGACATATTTTACGTCGAAATGGCAACAAGTGACCCTATAAATACAAATCGATTGTAATATTTGGGTAAATAACATTATGCCAGAGCCTTAGTTTCCTTTTTTTCCTTGTAAAAAACGAATACAGGAATATTGTCGGCCAGTAAAAAAAAAAAAAACATATCAAGTAAGTGAAGTTTAAAATGAAAACCGTCGTATTTTTACATTTTGCACAATTGTTCATTTACTTCAAATACCCAAATAGCCTTATAGGGTATTTAACAAGTGGTAAAGATTACATCTTGGGGAAGCTCTTACTTTTGAGGTTGGTTAATAATGGCCAAATCTAAAATGGTCATGGAAAATATGTCAAAAATGGTCAGAGGGAAATATGGCCATGGGAACATATAACGATAATATATAAATAATAATAATAATAATAATATTTTCTTCTGGACATTTTAACCGGGACACTTTTACCATTTCGGTTTATGATTTGACCATTATAACCGACTACTCTTAATTTTACAGTACCGTGTGTTGGTTTTTCAACATGTTAAAGAAAAGACGTCATTTTCAGACGATAAAAATGCTTAAATAAGCACCGACAAGTTGTTTTACAAATAATAGCAAAAAGGGAGTTAATCAAATAGGAGTACATATGAATTTTGTATACGGTTATTTTTCGATTTTCTCAATAGTTTTCCCAAACCAACGAAAACCCGAAAAGTGTCGAAAGAGCTGGCAAATTCAAGAGCCACGATTTTAACATAATAAGTTTAAATTATATTTAACAACACAGTGTAATACTCGAAATACTTCCCCAGAGTTAAATGTTAATTACGGTTTTTATAAAAAGAGAGGTTAATGGTGTCTTTTACATACCGTAAAAAAAAACCTACCCATCCCATTTTAATAATTATTAAAATTGCAAACGCAAACAAACCGTTAGTTACTTGAATTGGATTATCATACACTATAATCACGGGGTAAAGCATTTGTGCTATGCGCAGAAAATTCGAAATGCAAAACAAAGAAACCACTAATTCCATTATCTTTACGCCTGGAACAAACCGAAAAAAAGAAATGATAATAATATTATATCCGTAGAGAGTTCAAACGAAGAAATATTATATTTGGTCGAGCACCTGCAACCCTGGAACGGCCGAGGATTCCGTACATTTTTTTTTTCGGTTTGCGTTATGCTTACCAAAAATATAAGGGGGAAATAAAATTATCCTCTGAAAAAAGAATAACAACAACAATTAGTGTTTCAAAAATCACGTTAAAAATTAAAAATTATTATTCATTTTTTTTTTTTTTTTTTGAAAAATTCCGAGCGAAGCAAATAATGTATTTTTTTATTACCGCAATACCGCAATGTCACACCAAACGTTGACATTAATAATATAATAAATAATAATAATTGCATGGCTAAAAAACATGATGCTGCAGAATTAATATACGATTTTACTTGTTTTCCGGTTATTGTAACAAATTACTGAAAAAACAATTAGAGTAGGATTTATATAATGGTTACAATTCCCATGTAATTATTGTTCATTAATTTCATTAATCTTACAATAGGTACGTCAAGTGCTTTCGGATTATTGGAGCAACCGTTTAAAATTTCCTCCACTCGAGTATTTACCGTCGTCATTACATCAATCAGCATTTTATTCGTGAACAAGACATCTGAATTTATCAACAAAATTGTTTCTATATAAAAGTTTCTATTATAAAATACTTGTATAATAAAAAAAAAAAAAAAAAAGACTTTACTTAACTGTGCTTGGTAATTTTAATGATAAGCCTGTGGACGAATATTGTAATGTTTGTCACGTTTGTCGATAAAATGGACTAGGCCTCCGGTATAGTTATTTGGGAAATGGATAAGAGCAATGTACTTGGGATTTTAAAATTGACTGGCACCGCCGTGGTCTTCCAGTTGGTCCTATAAATTAATATAAATTAACTATATAACAACAAATATTATTAGTGGGCATAATAATTATTTTAGTAAACTATATTATTTTTTTCAGGAAACGCGAAAAAAATAAACGTTGGTAATAGTTTAACATCGATACTGGATATAATATTATGATGTACCCATCTGCATCATAATGTTTCTCCTTGGATTTCGGGCGTATTGTGTGGTTTTATTTTTTTTCCACCCTAAATGATGTGTCTTTTATTTCTTTAAAATTTATAAATTTGTTTGATTCATTTGTAGATACGATGTACTGTTTATGACAAGTTCTTACGCGGCTCCGCCTTTACCGGTATAGTCATATCGATAAATGTACACGAGCCCCCCCCCTCTCCCGTTTAATATTTTTTTTCGACTTTTAAAAGTTAACCCAAACTTCAGAATGATTCGTTAACTTACCAACGTATAGTCGAGCAACGCAAGATGGTTCGAAACAACGCAACATATCGTCTGATTGCTCCCCTCGTCAATAATGCATCCATCAGTACAAGATTTGGAGCAATTCGAAGCGTTGATCTCGTCGTTTTTAACGGCAATTCCCAATTCGTTTTTTTTTTTTTTTTGGTGGCCCGAAGCAGTAACAAACGAGTACCGCTCGGCGGTGTGGGCAGGAGAAACACGGTTAACAAAAATCTGAACGAAAATTACGTATAGTGGATTATAACCCGCGTGTTCGTATAATAGTATAAGATGGTGTTGTAGGCATGTTTAGCTTAAGGAATAATACGCGCACATAATCCGGAGCGTACGAACGCGAATATGTCGTCGATACCGCATTAATTCTATTACGATTTAGTATTTCTAAGGATTTCATCGGTTCCGTCGATATAGCCTTGTCTTTTACCCGAACGCCGACAAGATCGGTCAACACAAACGTTCCATTTTCAATTTGACCGATGACCACGGGCTCAGATATTAATGAATAAATTAATATTGTGGAATAGAAAATTATAATTAAGTTCTCATAGGGTGATGCCGTCATATCGTACATTTGGTGGTGGTATTTTTTTTTTTTTTTTCAAAACCGATGTATCGCCCGATTTTTTTTGTTGAGAAAAAACGTTTATTATATCTTTGGAATACGAAACGGGAGTCTAAAGAATAATGCTTTTGACCGACAATATTAGTTAATTTCAATATCGGCTCACCGCGAGTTTCCGTGTATAATAATATGTCCAGATTACAACAGTGTAACCCCTCATTGCAGTACACAACAGCTCTTCATACGGCAAAGAGAACAAATTGGGAAGCCGAGAAACTAAGACATATAGGGTAATTCAGCCTATATCTGTATGCAACGTTAACCATAACACACACAAAAACAAGCATTTTCCAGAAACTAAAAATATGTTGCCCGCATAAAAATTAGAACATATTAAATAGCTAAAAAAAAAAAACGTTTTGAAAATATGTGCGTAAATTGTTTTATTTTTTTTTTTTTTTTTGATTTTCCTAATTGCGAGAAAAATAAAAAAATTGACATCGTTAATCGAGAAATTACCCTTCAAGTTTATGATCGGAGCGAGATTTTTGGTAGAAAAGTCGTTCACAGACAGAAATAAAAAGCAAATATCAGAGTAAAACCAACGTGTTCGTTTAATAATTTAAAACAATAATAAAAATACGATAAACAGCATTATTACTTCTTGTTATTGTTTATAACATAGACGGACAAATGCTGAATCCGACGAATCAGATTCGTATTTAGTGAGAATATCTTGAGGCGATCCTTCTTCGATGGCCGATCCATTTCTCATAAACCCGACCTAAAACAGTAATAATAGAAAATACAATGTATAACAAATAGAAATTAATTGAGCACTATGAAAAAATATGTTATTTTTTTCGTGGATTTTCCGGGCGGTTTGGAAAATAACTATTGGTGTCAGTTTCGTTTGCACACACAACACGAAACAACCCGTTGTAGAAGCTTTCGAAAACTCGTGTGTTCCAAAAAAAAAAATATTTGCGTATGGATACATAAGAAAAACAAATAGAACATTGAATTACCGAAACGTATACGCGTATTCGCGCATAGAAAATAGCAATTACAATGGCGCTTACATCTACGAGCCTATTGTGCTTGAATTTTTTTTTAACACAGAAAATCTCGATAAAAATATTTTAATTCTTAATTTACTTTACGGGGTTTGTATAACGAAATCCGTACAAGTGCTTACGCAATTATCCTGGTTTGCTTCCGGGATATAACGAGTAGTAATTAATACTGTTTTGTTACGATGGTCGGCCGATTTTTTTTTTTTTTTTTTGACTCATATTCTAATAAATAGCGTTTAAAGTGAATGCAATTATGATGTTTTTTTTTTTTTAAAAATTAAATCATTATTTACATGCGTCTTAGTAATGCATCTATTCCGGCCGTCGGTTCGTCGGTTATAATAATTTCCGGACCGTGCAATAAATGTAACTGCAAGACACACTCGTCTACGCTGGTCGCCGTTATTAATATTGTTTTGTTACGACGGTCCCCTATACCTTCTACTCAACCGGTTGCTTACCTTCTTTCCTTAAAAAAAACTATTATTTAAATACTTGAAACTTCTTATATTTATGTTCTAGTCATGGTTATTTCTCCCCGGACATTTAACTCTTATTTTATTTCCTGTTTTGTCTGGCGTTACCTTATTCAATTGTGTTTATAACAATTTTATTTGAATATAAGGACCGTATCCGTTTCCATTGTGGCAAATTGTGTTCGAATTATTTACGCGTAAACATTAGAAAAAAGTGTAAAAAAAACTTTGTAAAAATTAAACATTTGACAAAAATAACGTATACAATTGTTTTGGATTCTATATAGTGTATACGTACATAATACCCAATACTATGCTTTAAGTTGTATTTAAGATGATGAACGATGATAAATTATTTTGGAAATAACAGGGGGAAAAAAAATAATAAAATGTTTCGTCGTTAAAATTATCATATTATATCTATATGTATAATATGTATTATACGGTATTACTATATTATAATTTATTCTTGAATTTTTGGGCTTCGTGTGCCGTGACTCGTTATTTCTAGAACCATTTGCTATCGTGCTCATTATTACATCATCACATATTCAAAAATATGAATTTTTTTTAAACTCATATTCTAATAAATAGCGTTTAAAGTGATTGCAATTATGATGTTTTTTTTTTTTTTTTTTAAAAAAATTAAATCATTATTTACTTTGCGTCTCGGTAATGCCATATCTATTCCGGCCGTCGGTTATAACGATTTCCGGACCGTGCAATAAATGTAACTGCAGGGACACACTCGTCTACGCCGGTCGCCGTTATTAACAAAGCAACGGTCAACAACGATTAGTACGAATAAATATTAAACAAACGGCCCATTGAGAATTCCTCAGCACAATAATGCGCGCGCGTTGTGACAATTCGCATAATATACTGACTACTTACGACTGGTAGGTAGTAACAGTCGGCATTAGTTTAGCCGGATTCCATTACGTAGTTCCTAGGTCCGCTGGTCAGTTAAAGAACGGTTTTTTTTATAATTTTTTTTATTTATTTTTTTCAGTCATATTATGCCTATACCGAAATCGGGTATTTACGATTTACCGTTTCCTTCTGGGAGCGGAGGACGTGTGATAATTAGGAAATATATCGAAGTTTCCCCACCACCACCGACATCTTTTATTCGGTTATATTGCATGTATGTGCAGTGCGCCCTTTTTAATTTTCAAATTCTTCATTTCATTTTTTACATTTTACAAATAATTTATTTTATTACAAAACAACGTAATGAATTCATTTTACTGAGTTTTCGGTCCATTTCGTCCAATACGTCTACGTTCACGTGGACGCTTAGCCATCGCCAAACCATTTAACCCAGTGATCCATGGGCCAGTCATAGGTAGTCCCATAGATGTTTTCTTCGATTTCTATTACAAATTAATTATTATTATTTTTTTTTTTTTTTTTAAATAGCGAAACAAATTACGACTTATTGAGAAACCGTATAATATTATACGGTTATCTTATCGTTGTTGCTGCTGCAGACCGATAAGTATTTTCCACTTTTACAAGAGTAATAAATTGAAGTATAATTATATATTTGTAAAGTATAGTAATAAAATGTAAAGTAAATTAAATACAAATTAACATTTAACGATAAATTTTGTGTTTTCTTGTTAATGAGCAAAAAAAAAAAGGTATTCCTAGTTTTCGTAAAAATGAGGTGGTATAAAATATTGTCGAAGTGGTCCGTGGTAGTAAAAAGGTTGGGAAACGCTGATTTAACCGATTCGGAATTGGGAATAAAAAAAATGAATAAAACTTTCAAAAGTAGTTTATATTTTAATGTATCACTTACTTCGGACATTGTGTTTCATAGATAGGATTTAATCATTTTCAAACTAGAAAAACCGTCCGTTCGGGACGATATGTGAAAACTAGAATGTATACACAGTGTTTTATATAAAAAATGTATCTTAGAATATATGAATATCCGTATTGCATTTTAGCTACCCAGAAAACGCTGTATTTTATGTAATATTTTGACTAGCAAGTTTGTTCCTCCACATTTTCAATTTCGGTTTTATTTTTGGTAAAGCTACAAAGTAGTAATTTTATATATGATGTTATACATTTTAACCCTCGGCGCGTTTTCGAGAGGATCCGTTTCGACGAAAATAATAATTAACAAAAGTAAACACGTGCCGTGCGCTTGTATCGCGGAACGGTAAAACAATTTAAACACAAACCGACGGACACGCTGTGCTGATAAGTGATAGCTGATGATAGTGGTTGCCGAGAAAAAATTATCGCCTCCACGTCTGGTTACGATGATTAACCCCGTGATTAAATAAACATAAAACGATTTTTTTGTTTTTTTTTTAATTTTTTTATTATTATTATTATCTATAGACAATGGTCAGGACAAGCGTTGTATTCTAACGAGAGATAAGAAGTGGAATGAAAATGTCTACGAATATAAAAGTGAACGCTGAACAAAGAATAATTTCACGCTGAAATTGATTAAAAAAAATTTTAAAAAGACTCTGGGGGGGGGTGATATATCACCCAGATCACCCTCCACCCCACCCCCCTCGTACAGAATAGTGAGTTAAAAATAATAATTTACTATTATTTTATTGTTCACGAGGACGGCAATTAATAATAACAAATAAACTATATTGGTCTGTTGTTAACGTAGTCTAACGAATTTAAAACGATCCAGCCCGATACGTTTGTTCATAACGTTATAAGTCGATCTCACTTGTCGTTAGCCAAATAGTTGTTTTTTATAATTATTATTTTTTTTTTTTTAGTAATACAAATTTCATCCAGTAGCGGTTATAAGGGGGGGGGACCACCCCGTTCTTAAACCGTAGTTGTATAAATTGGAATTATACATTTTCCGAGTTTCGCCACGGATAAATAACTATAAATAATCATATTTATATGTCCGTCATAACATCGTTCATTTAATACGAGTACTATAATATTTTTTACATTTTATTTCAAACACGTAACACATTTGTTGAGAATTTTTGAATATATATCGGCTTATACGAGCACTTTTCGATCTGTGCGTCCCCCCTGTAATCACTGTTTCCGGGTCATAGAGTAGTATTGAAACTTCCAGTATTTTACAACCAATTAAATACAAAAGAACCGGCCGAGCCTGATTTTTTTTATATATATATATATAAATGTTAAATACAATTTTTTAGAGACGCCTTTTTTCTAGTTTAAATAATTTGAACAAATAGAGGGGTGTGAGTAGTTTACTATTTTCGCCCCTCCCTCTCGAACGTCAAGTATAATCGCTAGTGATTTCGTCCAATAACAATCCTATCACAATATATGTACAAATATGTACAAAAAAAAAGTATAAACAATAAGATACTAGAGGTAAGGTTCAATACAAATGTTATATAAACATATGCATAACATCATTTTCTAAAATATAAAAAAAATTATAGATAATACAAATACAAATATAAATTGACATTGTTCATTAATACATTATTTATTGCATTACACTTAAATAGGTACTATCGAAGACTAACATTTTAATTTACTCTGATGAAATTATGTTAAATTTAATTTGTTCAAATCAATCGAACTATTGAATTATATGAAATTGTAATTTACTACGCGTATTGCATTCATTTTTTCGCATGTAATTACATCTAACCAATCTATAACTTTTTTTTTAGACGAAATGTCGCAGCGTTGTAGATTTCAGTTAAATTATTCCCTTTATTTAAAATGTTGGTGTCATCAACATAAGAAATGATTTTTGAACCGTTTGTTCTAAATTTGAATAGGTTATTAACGTAAACTATGAATAGAACAGAACCGAACCTTGTGTGGTACACAATGCTCTGGTAATAAATTATCATTAAAAATATTATTAATCCTCACCGACTGTGGCCCATCGTGAAGATATGAAATAAATCAGTCAAGGCTTTTGCTCTTACACTAAAAAAAATCTAATGTATCAATTAATATTTCTTGATCAACAGAATCAAAAGCTTTCTTAATGTCTAAAAATATTACAATTACTCTCTTGTTAATATCTAGGTTAGTATGTACAAAATTAAAAAGGTAATTAATCAAGTGCAAGTATTGCATTTGTTGTTGACTTTCCGGATCTTAAACCAAATTGTTTATTTGAAGAAGGAATAAACGAAAAAATGTATTAAGAAAGACTAATATTAATCTTTTCTTTTAACATTTTTCAAACATTTTGGTAATAAGGAGGGACTAGTGAGATAGGTTTGTAAATACTGCGTCGTATTTTATCCCCAGCTTTGTGTCAAGGAATAATAATTGATTTCAATTGATCAATACAGGTTTTTAATTACACACGTTTTCCCGGAGTATCCTACGCAAACGTAAATATAAGAGATTTGTAAATT
The DNA here is from genome assembly GCA_956483605.1 of Tuberolachnus salignus. Classification (NCBI taxonomy): domain Eukaryota; kingdom Metazoa; phylum Arthropoda; class Insecta; order Hemiptera; family Aphididae; genus Tuberolachnus; species Tuberolachnus salignus. Next base: position 2,419,797 of record OY101434.1, read on the forward strand.
AGGTAACAATTTTAAGCGATTAAATAAAATCGGTCTAAAAAATCTAGAGTCTACAGTTACAACTAATCGCAGGGATTTATTAAACGCCTGTTAAACAAAACGTATTTTGAATAGAATACTATTAAATACTAAAAGAATCTATAATATTATGTGGAGAGATAAAACATAAAAAACGAAAATAATAATAATAAACTGATCAGCGTGAAATATACCGAAACCTAAGGATATTAATGAACGTCCATTGAAAAGTGCATACCTGCGGGCACGTACACCAAAATCAATTTTTTGGTGGGAGAGAGGGAGTTTATAAAAAATGAACAACAATCAATATACACAAAACAATAACGTAAAGTGCCTGTATATATCAATATCTATATAATTGGCGGTTATTTAAAAAAACCGATTACCTAGTAAGCACTTTAAATAAAATTACAAAACGCCAACTAGAATATTGTATATCGAATGCGGCAGTGTTGTCGCATCGATTAAAATTGTACATTAGGTACATACGACACGGTAAGACAAATACAAGCGCCTGCCTTAATACTATCATTTTAACATTCTAATAAAAATGCATTTATTACCGTAGTTCGTCAATATTACTATTTAAATTTGGAAAATTGTGAATATCGTCGAGTTCGTTGGTTTTATTCTTAATATTTGCTTTATCCGTGTTATAAAGTGTTCCGTAGTGCTCGAACGTTTCTCTTGCAGTCATAAATCCTTCAATATATTATAATAGTATTACTAAAGCGGTACATTTCACAAATTTAATTAAACAAAATATGAAATGTGCCTGAGGCGTGCATCCGACTCCGTTTAAGCTTTTTACACTCGAATCGATATGTCCATAGTCTAATTTTATTTTTCCTAAAATACATTGAACAAGAGTCGAGCCACCACAATCGGCCCTAATAAGCCGTATCTGTAAAAAGAATACTTTTTTTTTTTTTTAAATACGAAAATACACTACAATACAGTTAGAGATGATCGAGGGCGTTCTCGTGGAGAATATGGGGGATAGATACCACCACGGCCTTATTTTTTATTTTTGATAATACTTTTATATTTTATTGTGTATTCAATATTTATATACTTAGTATATTTCGATGGATGTTTCGTAAAAAAAAAAAAAAAAAATTGATATATTCGATTAATTTTTATGTAGACATATTTAGAAATTCCTGAGAACGCCACTGGAAACGATAAAAATATTATACATATTTATCAGGTATTGGAAATTTGTATTAAAAAAAAAAAAAATGCTAACACGTTTCGCACCGTAGGTAGATCAATTATGTAAGTAAAAAGTTGGGAAATTGGGAACTTAGGATATAGTGTGATATACCGAAAACAATCAGAAAACAACTCAAGGCAAAGCTTGGTAAACTGATAAGGTCCGTCCGTTATCAACAAAAATAAAACCTATGTAAAATTATTTGTCGTCGGTTTTTTCTTTTTTTTTTAAATTTTAAGAATAATTGTCGGGAATCTAGAAAACAAAATACTGGTACAGCACCAGTTGAAAATTCTGAATCTTTTATAAGGTACGATGTAAATAATTTAGAGAATTTTTACTAACTGATATAGTGCTTTTCAAGGGATAAAACAAACAATGGACACATAAGTGTGAACTGTTGATAATTTCAAAAATGTTTCAAGTAAAAAATACCATCTAGCGGAAAATTCCGTCGCTCTTAATATATTGCGTGAAAATATCGTGGCATTTTTATTAGCGTAATATGCGTTGTCTAAGAAAAACAACACACTCAGAATCTAAATAAAAAATAACTATCGATTTGTTAATGTTTTTTTTTCTTAATTTAAATTAATTATTTTATGGGTGGACACCTTTAGGTAACTTCATGAGCGGCCCCTCCATACAGAACGTGTTACTGTTCGGTGTGCATTGTCCGGAATAGGCATCATTGGACCATGATTTTTTGAATAAAATGGTCAGCGAGTTACGGTCAATTCCGTTCGTTATGTCCACATGATTGAGGAGTTTTTTTTTTTTGTTTTTTTTACCAAAACTTGAAGAACTGGACGTGGAGGCTGTCTGGTTTCAGCAAGATGGCGCGCACGTCGAACGGATCTATTGCGAGAAGATTTCCCAAGACGCCTCCATCTACTTACGGGGCGATCTTCAGTGGCCAGCGCGCTCGCCTGATTTAACCCCGTATGATTTCTTTTTGTGCGGATATCTGAAATCTTTAGTTTACACTGAACAAGGTCCAAGGATGAGACCTTGGCTCGACTGAAGAACAAAATTCAAGCTGCTATCGACAACATGCCCGTCGGTATGCTGGTAAGAGTAGAGAGAAACTTCAAAATTCGACCAGAATCTCACCAGAATATCACTATTGACCAGAACGGAGGCCACCTTAATGATACGATTTTTAATGCATAATAAAAAAAAAAAAAAACCATTAAATGCCTCTCTATAACTTGGGAAAAAAATTTAACTGATATCTCTTGTACTATTTGTGTTATTCATTTTTTAAATAAGGCAGTTTCCCTGCCGCGCCCTGTAGTCGGGATATACATAAAAAAATCCGAAAACCGACATACACAATAGTGCAGAGGCTAAAATATAAATTTTTTTCGTACTACACACTAAATCAGTGACGGTTTTTAGGGAGAGGCGATGGGAGATCTACCCCCCTCCCGCCGGACACTTTTTTTTACACAACACTTATGCGCCTATACAAATTATTATTTGATTGTTTATTATTATTATTACTATTTTTTTTTTTTTTTTTTAGATTGAATTTTAAATCGCCCCTCCCATTGAAGTTTGGTCAAAACCGCCACTGCACTTTATATTAAACTTTGCGTTATCGCGGGCGGTGTATTAATTACTTGCCCACAAACATATAGTAGTCAGTTACTATATTTTATTTATCTACTAGAGTGCAGGTTACATCACAATAAATAGTATCAAAAGCTTGGAAACATTACCTGTGGATAAGTGATGTGAGTCGGTGGTATTATAGACCCGTATTAAATTGTATTATACAAAATATTATACGTGTACACGTGGAATGCAATTATTTTGTATAGGTACAGTATAAAAAAAAAAAAAAAATGTGTTGTTATTAAAATTATTATTAAATGAACAATGAAAATGGATATAATATTAATTGACAAAACACGATTGGTTTAATTTGTTTATTTATTTGTACAAAACGCAATAAAAAATATACAGTGTAACAGTATCCGATAATTGATTTTTTTAATTTTTGAATACCTATATTATTTTTTAAGTTATAACTAATGTATATATATATATATATATGATGGTGTCTTAAAGAGTTAACTAATTAACATTGAAATAACTAAACATACCAATTTGATTTTATAAAATGTTGCGATTAATACAATTTAAAACGCGTGTATATGTAAGATAATGTTATTACCAAATAAACTTCTTACTTACTAGAGAGTCTGTTTATTTAAACGTTTTAAAGGATAAATAATTTAGTTTATATTATACGGTCTCGTTCTTTGCCGAATTTCTGATATTAAATAATAGTGAGCGCTTACACGAAATAATAAATAAGCGAGACGAAAATATTAATAGATATATTTATACGGCAGTTAGCGGTTATAATAAGCTTGCTCGAATTCTAATTTATGTCAAAATGTACAACATTACCGAAGATAATGAATTTACTGTGTTATTGTAAATCTGCTTAATCTTTTAAATTAAAACTATTGCTAGTCACCGGGATTGGTACCACGACTAAATAAATATTGATTTGCTTAAAAATAATTCTTGTATTATTGTTGTTTTAAAATTTTTTTTCCCGAAATTATCAAGGCATTTTAAAATTGGTCGTTCGTTTTATGAACTGTATTCAATTGTTGGTATTTACGGATACTACACTGTTTTATCCGGTAAAATACCGTAGAATACACATATATATATAACACAATTCAAACATAAAATACTATATTTTAACAACTCTACCAATCGATAATGTTTAGTTTTACAAACTACGAATAATACAGTAGGTAATTAATCTACGTGTATATAGTTAACATTGTTAAGTGTATATATACATATATAATCAATCAATCAAAAACTAAATGTAGAAAAAAACTGTAAAAAAAAAAAAAAAAAGAGTGACTACAGGAGTGATTACACCACTTTAGTATATCGTATTACACATTTGGCATTTCATACTACGCACGGTATCGGTCCCTGTGTAATACACGATATCACACCGGCAAAAAAACACCACCGCGCGTAATAATTTTTGTAGAGTATTCGACATAAAACGTAACCGGGGGTCGTAACTAGCGTTTTAACCACAAATTCGATTTGAATTTCCCGAGTATAACCAAAACCGAAAACAATACCGCATTATACAAAACCATTAATAAGGTCCTCTGTACGACCGACGGATTATCCGACGTCCAGCCCTTCAACGATATGTCGGTCATCGTGTTTCCCGCGATACGTATGGGAAGTAGTTCGGAGATCACTTGCAATGCCGGCATCTGTGCCGAAATCGGCCATATACCGCCTATTGCGTACAATAATAATAATATTAATAGAAACATATCGTATGTTATAAATATAACCAATTATGTGCAGGGTGATTTTTTTGTTTTTTTTATCACTGTCCGGCGACCGTCTACGATGATTTCCAAACGATTCGCCACTATTGTCGGTAACAGCGTATAAAATACGATCACGGTATAGCAACTTTTGATTTACAAAAAAACAAAAACAACCGTCCACCCAATGCTGGGGCTGTTTGGACGCACGTTCGGAAAAAAAGAAATTTTTTTTTTTTTTTACAGAGTTTTTCGGGTTACCTAACCGAACGAGTAGGGAACCGAAATATAAGGTGGACATTTCATATTCACGTTTTGGACGGTGAATTTTGAAAATGTTGTAAAGATAAGAAACTGCTGGATGATGATGATGTAAAAAAAAAAAAAAAAAAAAACACTCGGTGTATTATATAATATGTACACGAGTATAAATTATTACGTTACCCGCTAGCATAGACTGCATGTAAGTCAATCCGTTTGTAATGAAAATGCCCGCCATCTTTGACGGTGATAGAATCGCAACGATAATGCCTGAAGGCGTAAACGTCATACGAATAAACAAGATTAATTTTCGACATTTTGGCGTGCGCACTGTGACTTACCGTATGAAAAACCCGTCCATCCCAGGAGTATTATTAAGAGGCCAAAGGCGAACAGGCCGTTGGTGATTTCCACCGGATTCCCGAACAACACGTACGCCAAATACAAAGGCGTAACCATTTGCAACACGAGGAGAGCGTTGGAAATGCAAAACAGCGAAACGATTAAATCCACTTTTGTGACTCCTGAAAAAAAAAAATAAAACAAAATAAATAATTATTTTAATACGCGCAGAAAGAAAATAATAACAAATACGATTGTTGTATTCAATCACCTGCGATCATGGATCGGCCGAGGATTCCGTCCATTTTTTCCGTGAGCATTACGCTCACCGAAAACAAACACGGGAAATAAAATGCTCCCCTACAGAAATAATAATCAGTAGTATAATATTATCGTAATATAAATGATATAAAAATTTAAGATTTATAAATCTTACTGAATGTAATCACTTAGTATTATAATACATTATATAAATCGACTGGTTTTCAAACAGTTATTGATACATAAGAACCGTCGGAGTTTTTTTTTTTTTTTTTTTTTTTAGATTCTGAGCGTAGCGGGGCAGTGGGCGCATAAAATTATATTTCTATAGCAGAGGCGGTCAACTTTAATAGACTTGTGATCGACCTCTGAGTTTGTCTAGAGGTTATCGCGATTCTGTTTTGCTTTTTGTTCGCAATAAATCTTGCTTGAGCGCGAGATTTTTTTCAAGTTTTTATGGCCGTCAGCTAGTTTGGTTTTTTTCAATCTGTTTAATGCTTTTTTTTTTATGTCCTAATTGCATAATTTCAATCTGTATTCCACCAGAGAACTGTTTTTCTTTTTAGTTGTGTATCTGTCAACAATAGTCTTGTTAGCGGCTTCAAGCATAAATGTTGCAAAAAAGGTCGATAATTAAATTAATTTGAATTTGATTCGTTGCGCGGTCAAGATTAATTGGCTTGTCACTAATATTTTATGTTATGTTATATCACTGTATAGATTCCAATTTGGATTTTTGAGACGCCATCCGGAGGGTGGGTGAATTTCGGGTGGTTCATTAAGGATTTCGATGGATATTGGCCAATGGTCGCTGGTGCAGTGAGGACTTTCCATTCGGTTTTGGAAGCGAAAGCACTGTTAGTTATTGAAAGATCAACGGCCGAGATAGAATTATGGGCTACATTGTGGCGTGTGTTCAATAGTTTTACCTCTGGAATGAGTGTGGTTGGAACCCCAAATAAGGTTTCGGCTGTTAAAGTTGCCGAGAAAAAGAAAAGGCTGATGATATCTTGAGGTCATTAAGTACTAGATTAGTGCTATCCGGTAAGTAAATGTTGCAAATACATAAGGGAGTTTCGAGACGTATGGAGACAGCAATAACTTCAAATGGAGATTGGATATGAATTTCGGTGTTTTCAAAGAGATTGTTGACGAAAATAGCAACACCGGCGCTACCGCGGAGATACGTTTGGCGATTTTTGACAAATCCGTTATATCCTTTTATGGGAAAGGTAGTGTAGGGTGTTAAATTTGTTTTTTGAAAACAGTAGGCGATATGTTGAATGAGAACGTTTGCTCGGTGGATATCGGTATTATACTTATGAAGATTAATTGCATTCCATTGAATAATAGAGTCAAGGTTTAGTGTGATTTTTCATTATGATTTTTTAAGGAGTGTTTAGGTTTGGATTGAACTTGATTGGAGAGGTAGGGTGTGGAAAAGAAGATTTTAAATCTTCGTTAGTCGTGATTTAAGTGATCTGTCATATATTTTTGGACGAATTTGTCAATTACGTCCATCAAAGTTGATATGTTTGTATTTGCGTTTTCAATCAGTGTGTAGATATTCATTGCTTTATTGTTGAAATTATCCAGGATGTATTTGAATTGAAATTGGGTATACGTGAGGGATCATTAGTGGTGAAGTATTCAATGATTGGATTTTGTCTTTCGTCCAAATTTGTAACAAGACTGCTGGACGAATTTGATCGAGATTGTATTTTGGATTCCTTGGTAGTTTTTTCTTTTTAGTGGTGATAGATGATAATAAAATATTTGGGGAGTCCGAAGTATTAGAAGACGACGAGTCAGGCATCAGTCTTTTATGTGTTTCATTTGGTATGCGGGACAGTGCTTCAGCGAGATAATCTTGGGTTGGAGGGAAGAATTTAGTTTCTTCGGTATCTTCGGTCCAATCATTTTTGGTTTGATCAAGTTGTATACCAATCGATGGGCTTGAGGGGGAAGAGGATATTTTCAATTAATTCAGTGTGGTCTACAGTGGTGTCGTCGGGCTTTTTTGATTTGTTTTGGCTGGGTAGTGGTTTTTTTTCTAATTTTTCTTTAATATTATTTTTACAATTGTTTATAGTGGTAGGTCCAATGGCTTTACATAAGTTTGCCGAATTTACGGAAGTTTGGGAATGTCTTCGTGTTTGAGGAATATTTGCCTTCGGAATCTCATTATGTCTATAGCCTTCTATATTGATTCCAGCTTTGAGGGGACTAATTTATAATATGGGCAATATGTCTAAATTTTTTAGGGCGTCTATAATTGCTTGATTGGGTATAGATGGGCATACATTTGAATATAATGTATCTTTTGGCCGGGTTTAACAATCTGCGTATTGGTATAATTTGATCGTTGATTGATTGGGTTGTTTGCATTAAATTATCGAGTATTTGTTTACTGAACAGAAAGATGGGAAACCTGTTATTCGAAATTCTAGAAATGAAAGTTATGTTTTTTGGAGAGACAATTGTTCCTATTGTTAAAATGTATTTGTGGTATACCATCAATTGAATTAAAGATTAGGGCTTGTTCGCGGCTAGGAGTCTTTTCCATGGCGACAGCAGATGCGAAGTTTATATTATTGTTCGTGATATTCGATGACGAGTCTATCAGCTGGTATCATTAGTAGATGTATTTATATTTGTATGGGGAACGATAATGTCTGCAGTGTATGTGTGTGTTATCGCTGGACGGTGTGGTTTGAGTGAAGAGTGATAGAGGAGTCTTGGTTGCGATGCGTGAAGTATGGGTACTCGTTGAGGAGGAGGAGGAGGAGCAGCAGCAGGTATTGAGGTCGGTGCCTGGCACTACTATGTTTTTAGTTGATTGGAGAATCGACGTGGCTTTGTATGGTGATTTATATGATGATGTTGAAGTTGTATTTGATGAGGTACCATTTTTGGTCTTAAGTGCGGGTTAAGCTATACTTGAGGTGAGGTATTTGAACGATTAAGTGTTGGGTTTATGGGCGAATTGGCCCAGTGTTGGGTTTCTATTCACTACGTGAATATTGGCAGTTGAGCGATATATTAATTAAAACAAATTACCTTTCCGAATTGTCGACGTGATTATTGTGCTATCGAAAAGCTATAAACGGATAATGCGATAAGCACACGTGTTGCACGGTCGGCGGTTGAACACGAACTGAATCTAATTTGTGTATTCGCGGTTTAAACAAAAATACACATATTTACAAATAACAATGTTTTATTTGTTTTCTGAAAAAATTCAAAAAAAGACGAAAGGTAATCGCGATCGACTCAAACTCATGTCGCGATCGTCTTGTTGGCCACCCCTGCTCTATAGAATCAATATTAGTAATTATTGTGTAGGTACTATCAACTAGGTATTTATTTAAAACAAATAAATATTTATAATTACATTGCCACGTAAATTGATATTATAGAGTTGGTATACGTTAGAACTTTTTTCCCGGTGATAGAAATGAATCTCTGAAAGACAGAAAAAACAATAATTATTACGAAATCGAAAATAATAATATTCCCTATAAAAACTTTTATTGACGCAAACAGCTAAAATAAAAATACTTGCAAACATGTTTTCGGATTTTAAATACAATCTCATTTTTGTATATATATATATACATAAAACCTAAATATAATTATTTTCGGTGAGTTTTGTTGACTAAATATATATTTAATAATTCTAAATAATTATTATTGTTGATAAATTATTGTTAACATTTTAAAAGTTAAACTTAAAGAGGATCTAAGTTACATAACTTCACGACCGCTCGCTATACTCTCAAGAATCGATCATTATAAAAAAAAAAAAAGACGGAATATAACTTTTGCAAAAAAAAAAGATCTCTGTCACCACACACGATCGGTGCTGGTCGATGTCATTTGGCAGACCGACTCAAGAGAGATAACTCAACGACTTAACGACATAAATAGACATGAAACAGTGCAATTCCTTCTTTGTTTTGTGTGGGAGGCGGACACCCCGGCGTGCATGTCTTAAATCATAAACAAATATCAAATCGCCAATCTTACCAAGGGTAGGTCGAGAGCTCTGGGATTATTGGAGCAATCGCGTAAAACATCCTGCAGTAGTTGCACCATGGTGTCTAATATATTTTTCAACATTGCACCCTTGTTCAAGGCGTCTGGAATCATAGAACACCCGAGTACCGCGTTAAACAGAACAAATTAAAAACAACAAAATATATCAATAAATTGAGAATCAATTATATCGTATGCGAGTACTGACTATAGTTGTTTAAATTTATATAAGGCTGTAATTGTAGATCGTAGTCTTCTTGGCTCTCGATGTATTTCACGAGCTCACTAGTGTAGTTTTCCGGAAAATAAATAAATGCTATGTAATTGGAATTTTTCATAATCGATTCGCCGGCATCACGGTCACTCACTTCGGCCTATATAATAAATATGATACAAAACATGTATTAAGTTTACACTCTGTTGCTGTTGAATGCGAGGAATAGTGATATTTTGTGATCGAACGATATGCAGATAAAATTTTACTTTTTCTAAAAAACACGTCCAAAAGAGACGTCCGTTTTAACTAAATAATGAGATGCGGTTTCTATTAGGCAGCGGTTCTCAAAACTTTTTGTTCGTGTAGTCCTTATGTGGGTAAAAAAAAAATAACAGAGCCCCGAAAACCAGGAATGCTAATTTCATACCACAGCTAATAAAAAAAAAAAATGACACATGGCCGATTTACTTTTTAATTTGTAACTTTATAAAGCGTATAAAACATAATATTTGATTAAATTAATAAAAAAAAGAACATAATATGAATATTTTAATTAACAAAAAATTATTATATTGACGCATTTCTACAGTCATTGTGTATGGTAGTGTAGTTTCGATTATTTTTATCGCAGTTCCTTGTCGCCATTGTATTATTATGTCGTCTCCGGGCGACGACACGCGTGCAGGCAAGTCTCGTGCGCCAAAAAAAAAAAAAAACAAATCTGCCTTGAAGACCGACCCCTCGTGTCCAACAAGAAGAATCTACGTAAGTCCAATACCGATGTTTCTAAACCGTCGTCCCCGAGCTTTCGACGTATTGTAAATAAACTCCCACGCCCCGTTCTTAATTGCACCAGGATTCGGCTTTCGATTTTAATAATTCTTTATCTACAATCAACAATTCACCGTCTGATATGGTAAATAATGATGTAGTCTGTACCGATAATTTAAACAGGGCTTCGAGGAGCCCAGTTTGAGAACCGCTCCTATTGGTTAGAAACTGTTAGATATAAGTACTCTTAAAAAAAACTGCCCAACAACGACTTACCAATATGTAACCTAGTGATAAAAGATGGTTTGTTATGACGCAGCTCAATGTTTGATTCGAGTTATTCTCGAAAATGCACTCGTTATTATTGTAATCGCGGCAACTCAAAAAATCTGTCTCGTCATTTTTGATAGCTATTTCCAAATTTTTGATGTCGTTTCCTATACAAGTGCATATGAGTAGCACTTGCATTATGGGAAACACCAACATCGTAAACATTAACCTATTTTGAATATTATAGCAATAATCCATCATTTGTTTTCAAGATAGATAAATAAACTTAATAAAACTAACCCATGTATATATTAAAATAATCTACTCACATATAATCTCGAGAAAATAGCTGAGTATTTTTTTTCAGCAGCGCTTTAATTCTACTATAATCAAAAATTGAAGAAGATTTCATCGGTTTTTTCCACCGAGTTTGACATTCTACTGTGGTGGTAATGCCAGACTTGCAAACAACCTAAATAAAATATACATTTTCAAATTATTATTCTTGTTAATTGGGTTTAGTCGATAATATTTTTTACATTTGTAGCATTTGTAAACTGGAAGGTTATGAATATTCTACAAAAAGTATGTATTAAATAAATAAATTTAAATATAACAAGCGATATTCATGTACAGATACTCACATTGTTATCTTCTTGTTCTAGTTCATTGCAACATATGGTCAGAAATGCCGACTCCAAGGATTCCGAATTGTATTTTAAAAGAATATCTTCCGGTGACCCTTCTTCTAATAATATTCCGTTTCTCATTAAACCTACCTGTAACAGTATAAAGTATTAAATGCCTGTAACTTATATACGAACGTTATTTAAAAATATATATATATTATTTGATATGGTCAACGTTTCAGATTCTTGTAGAAATCACGTTTTACAGACATCCGTAGTGACAAACATAAAAAAGCCGAGCATATTTCGTACCTATGTTGTAGGTGGGAAATTAGGAAAGTATAAGAACGGTATAGGGCAGTTTAGTTTGAAGGCAACGATAATTTATCGCAATCGAACAACGATTCTAAGCGGAACACGATAAACTGACAAGGTTATAGCATTGATCTTGTTATTTCCTCTGTAGCCAGAAAAATACGCTAGAAATTAATAAAAATAAAACCGATGTATTGACGTCAGGTTTAACGAATACAAGATGAACTATAAAATCTAAAAAAAAAAAAAAACCAAAAATCGTGGACATAGATAATTTCAAAAAATCAAGAACAATTGTGATTCCTTATGAAAATCATCTGGATATTTATTCCGGATTATCGATAAACAGTTTTCGTTTAACACCAACGCTCGAATTGGACGGATGAGTAGGTGCTAGGACACGAATAATACAATTTTCAAAAAACATGTTTCATTAACTTAAATAAATTGATGTTATTTTTTTATTTTTTTTTTTTAAATTTTTCACTCGGTAATTAATTATTACTAATAACTAATAAATAAAATTATATATTAAAAATGTTAATATATTATAACAAATAAATAAATATGTAAGCAAAAACTTAGTCATTATTATTATTGGTTGTGTAGTGTGTTTTGTTGTTTTTTTTTTTTTTTTTTAATTATTGTAAATTATGAATATTATTGAATTATTTATTAAAAATGTTGTAAGGTGTAGAAGCTACCAGGGATAATATTGAGTTCAATCATTGCAAGGGGCGTTAATTTTTTTTTTTTTTTTTAAATCGCATAGTCCTCTACTTTCGCTTTTCCGATACGAGTACTGTATAACACAAACATATTTTAAGTCGAAATAATGATTTAAGAGTTTTCGAAATTATACTTTCTAAATAAAAAAATAATAATAATAATTAGTTTTTTTTTTTTTAAGCGCGTTGAAATGATTTAGGACTATTGGGGGGGGGGTAATATGTATTTAACCATAGGTCACTAACACGAGGAGGACTCGGTCCCTCAACACCACTCCCGCCAAATGTTAAAATAACTTATTAACATCATAAATACACAATACATTATCTGCTAATTGGCTTTTTACCATCCGTCAGCATTACATTAAATTATTATAATTAAACAAAACACACGTACGCAGACAACAACAAAAAAAAAAAAATAAAAAATATATAATAAAACCCAGTGTAAATAATTACACGAATTATAAGAATAATTTTTCTCGGTCGAACTCATCTAGTTTTATATATTAATATATTAAGTGTTAATTTTTTTTGTTATTCTCTTATAATATTATGCGTGTATAAAAATTAATACATACGCAGTTGGCTTGGTTTGCTTCCTCGATGTAATGAGTGGTTATAATAATTGTTTTTTTCTGTTGTTCGACCATTCTCGTGAACTCGGCCCAAATTCTAAATCGCGTTTTTAAGTAATAAATATTAAAAATACAATAACGGCGATGATAGAATAAATATTCACTCGTGTCTCAGCGTGGAATCGACTCCGACCGTGGGCTCGTCCATTATCATGATTTTCGGATCGTGCAATAGAGTGATGGCCAGCGATACTCTCCTGTTCTCTCCACCGCTATACAAAAATATATATATTTACAGATAAACAGCTAGACAGCCGGTATAGTATATTATTGGATTTTCGGGCACGTATACTTCGAATTCATAATTCCCAAGTACGCGATATTTAGACATTGGGACAGTTTGGGTACATTGTCTGACGCATTACAAAAAAAAAAAAACAAAAAATTTGTAGAGTCGAAACGCCGTACGTTTCGGAAGAGTGGTATAGATCAAACGCAAGTTGCGGTTTCTAGGTCCCAGAGAATCGTTAAGGCAATAGGAAATAGCAAGGGAAACTATATTGCCGATTACTTGATAACATAAAAATTCCAGTGGCACAACTAGAGTGGGAGGGGGTTCCCGGGCCCGGACTCCATCCCTTTAAATTTATTAAATGTTTAGTACGTATGTACCAGGATTTTGTCCTCAGTTGAATTGTCTATATTTTAAGTATGAACCACTCCCTTTAACAATTTCTGGTTGCGCCACTGATAAGTACCCATCGATACCGGCATGCACATTCATTTATCGAAAAGTAACGTAGGAGATGCACGCATAAATATCGAATAAATTGTTTCACCTTATATCTTCAATGTAACTATTCAAATCCGGTAATGAGAGTATTCTTTGAAGTTCGTTTATCCTGTTCTTGATCTCTGTCCTTTTCATCTTGTAAATTGTTCCGTAATATTCAAATGTTTCTCTGATTGTCAGTTTTCCGTCTAGACATAAATCCTTTAAAACAAACAAAATACGTGTCAATAAAATTGTCGGTTTCATTTTTTTTTTTTTCCTGTTTACTTGAGGCATGTATCCGATATCACATCGGTCGTGTATTTCCGATTCGATAGTACCAGAGTCTAATGGCAACACTCCCAGAATACACTGGAGAAGTGTTGACTTACCACAACCGCTGGGCCCCAACAAACCATAGCTGTGAAGACAACATAATATTTCAACATTATGGACAAAATTATTTTTAATGGCACGATACTCTTAAAGATTATTAGACATGCGTATACGACAACTATCATTCTATTTGCATCGCTGTATTTCATCGTTAACATTCTTAATCTACGACAAAATAATAATTATTTACGAGTTTATTTTGAAAGTAAACAATTTTAAAATATGCATTCGGATTATGTAATCCTTGAAAACTTTTAAAACATTTATACGTCCTCTCGGTTTTCTAACAATAATCAAAAAGAAGTACAATTCATATTGTACTTCTACCGTAAGGTCGGTACAAACGATAGTAATTTGGGTACGAGTGTCCTGTTGTTTAATAACGTACAACAGTTACAAATCGGTGGGAAGTGTAAAATGGTGTGAATAGATTAACAATTAGAATTTACAAGTATAGGTACTCAACCTTATTATTCAAAATCATCGGGAAAAATTGAATGAATTAATGAATTGCTGCGGTAATTGTTGCTATGTGCACGTGTTGCGAGGATTAGAAGAAAAATGTTGATAATATCAACATGGGCGCCCTGAGGGAGAGACAAGACGGGGTAGTTACCTAACCCGCCATGGACTTCAAATATAATTTTGGAAATTTTAAATTTTATTATTATTTAAATAAACATTTCATTGATTTTTTTTGTCTTTAGTATAGGTTCATAAATTTAAAATTGACGAAGACAAAAATACAATACATTCGAAATGCATAGAGTGTTCTAAAAATATAACACTCAATATAAAAATGTGTGAACGGGTCTACCGAGTTCATCGGGGACCAGATATCTAATCGTGTTTTATAGAATTACTAGAAAACAATCACATTGAACAGATTTTTTTTTTTTTGCATGGGAAACTTCCAAAGACTATTATCGAGTATCAGTTTTTGTACGTTCAATCGAATCAATAATTCAATCTATCAAAGAAAGATTCGAAAAATATAAGAGTATTGCGTTTTCATAACAACATCTTCGTGCATCATTATTTATAAAAATTTAAAAAAAAACAAGAGTAATACATTAATGCATAACAAATATTCATAATTTTTATAAAATTGAAAATTAGTTAGCCGAAAGTGAGAGTTAGTATAATTTATGGCAAAAAAAAAAGACTGTCTAGATATAGACATTATATAATATAGATTTACTAGAACATAACAAAATATTTTTCCCCTTCATAACAATCGTATTAGACATTTTTTTTTATCTGAACCAGCTACAAGTTGTACTACGGAAAGGTCGTTTTTATTATTATTTTTTTTAATTGATCTTATTAACATCGGCTACAATGCCATTAGTTCAAGTTTACAATATGATTACAATAAGTTAAGAATTAAGATATACTGTAAGTTTATATAAAATTATATAAGTCTGTTTCCTTCAAGAAATTGATGATATTGGTGTTGGATTGGAGGTCTGGTTGTAATGCTTCTCCTAGTACGAGTGGAATGTGGATGCGAGAAATCACACATTCTGTTATTATGTGGTTGACGGTGTATTCCATTCCGCAAGATTTACAAAAAGGGGGAGTCATTTCTGGCCATGAGGTGGTTGTGAGTTAAGAATGTGTGCCCTAATCGGAGGCGATTTAAAATAGTTTCGTCTTTTTATTTTTAAACCAGTGTTACGCCATATGAGGATATTGTTTTTATTCTATCAAGTCTAGACTGTTCCAGTGTTAAAGCTACTGTGTGTTGTGAACCATTTAAGTGTATTTCTTAGTGTCCGCGTTTGTAGTTAAGTTCAGGTGTAAGTAGAGGCGGCTGCTTTAGAAACCTCTTAAACGGCTAATTCTTCGCCCTCTATTCCGCAGTGGTCGGGTATCCATATATAAGATATGTTTATCCCTTTTTGGCGTGCTTCGTAGGTCTTTTTCTTGGATCGGTTTGAATACATCAGACGGATTTATATAATTATAGATGCCTAGGAGGCTACTAAGGGAGTCACTTAGAATTAAGTTATTGTTATGGGTTATTTCTACGTTATCGATTATGCAATTTACTGCATTGTATATAGCTATTGCTTCAGATTTAAACGGAATGTCCAAGTGGAAGTATATAGGAATTCATTGAATACTTTGTTACTATTGCAACCGCAACTCAGTTTTTTTTTTTTTTTATTTAGTTGTGTCAGTAGAAATGTGTTTGAAATTATGGTACGTTTGTAATGTGTTTTGGAAATGATTTCTGAAAATATATGTTGTCTTTTTTGTACTCGGATATATCTATATTTATATACATTGTCCACGGAGGAATAGTCGGGGGTTTTCTTTTTACTAAATGGTGTAGGTCTATTTGTAATTTTACGGTTTCTTTAATGATTTTTGTCATGTATTTATTACCTGGGTGTAATCAGTGTTTTTCAGAGTTATAGCTGCATGGAAACAGTAGAAAGTTCATTTAGTACTTTACGAATAGTTGGAACTTGGCATTTTCTACGGCAGATGAACACCGATTAAATGTATGTAAAGAAAAGAAAAAAATACATTAAAATGTTTGCGATAGAACAACCGCGAAGACGTCAGTTTTTATTTAATAACGAATAAACAGCATATAATCCTGACGTATTTGGTAGTTTGCAAAGAACAAAATTTTTTTTTTTTTTTTTAATGTACTTTTTGGTGATTGATTTTATTACTCTCCTCCCCGATAGATGTCCTACGGGCGCCCATGGATAATAGTATTGTAAAACGTATATATCCCGAAACGGCCGTATACACAAGTTGAACATTTTCGAAATATCTGATCGATTATTCTTAAATTATTTCGGACTTGCCCCCCCCGTTCGCTCATCAATTATTACACGACACTGTAAGATAACGAATACCACGATGTACCCGTTGCCATAGGGTCCCCAGTGAAATGCTCATCACACTATCGTGACTGTTCGGCACCAGATCCGGTCGGTCACCGTTCACTTTAAAAATAATAGGGCAAATAATATTAGGGTACAATTTGGCGGCGAATTGCGTATTAAAAATTTAATTATCGATCATATTTATTCAGTAAACGGTCCGAATACAAAACGTTAGATATCAAAAAAAAAAAAAAAAAAACCGAAACAATTGTTGTAATTTGTTCACCCTACACCGGGTGTCTGGCGGCTATCTGGTTACTCAAAGTCATTAAATAAACACCCTGTATTATACAAATAAAACCAAAATATTATAGTGGCAATAATAATGTTGGTTATTCCAAAGCAATTGAATTTTGCAAACGGGAAAGTACATAATATTATTACAAAAAAAAAAAAAAAAAAAAAAACGATTTTAAGATTATTTACCTATAATATAAATACAGACAATTCAATAAATACGCATGGAGTACGGACAGCGAAAACGATTTGGATGTGGTGCAGGGTGCATTTTATATTATAACGATTTCGGTCATTACACGACGATGACTATTATTATACGGTACTCGTGGAACTATTTGTTTTTATTGTAGTCATTTAATGCTCGAACTGGCGATTTAAGTACGGGGATTTAAAACAAGTATCGGACATTTAGGTATAACAACATTATAGCGAGGGAATATTTTCGAGAATTAAATATTAAAAAAAAAAAAAAAATCGAGCTTACGAAAATATGTGTTTGTTCGAAATGACGGACACGAATCAATTGTGCGCCGATCGATATTCGTATGTAATACATTGGCATAAATACCAAGTGCAATTAATATTTTTCGGTACAGCAGTAATTTACAAATATACGTTTGGTATGTTTAAATGAACCTTGAAATGTGTATTTGGAGTTTCTAGTTTTGTCATGAAGTTTATAAGCCGAGTAATTTCAAAGGACACGTTTGTTTACGATTAATCGTACAACAGTGTTGAAAGAACCGTTTGTTTTCAACAGGTTCAACACGAACTTTTTTTCTTTTCTTTTTTTTTTTTTTTTAAAAAAACTTTAACATTGGCATAGTCGTTTTTATATACTCTTATACGTATACTTACATAGACCCCGATGTCACGTTCATGTTCAAACCGTTGATTATATTAATACCTCCATAATAACTCTTATATGCGTTTATCACTTTTAAGTCGTATTGGACGCGATGTTCGTTTACGGTCATTTTGTATTAAAAAAAAAATTGTATTTTTTGTAAAAAAAAAAAGTATTAATTTTCGATTAAATAATGTGTTTGCAATCGGTTAAACCGTTTTCGCCGTGTTGTCCGTTTGAATTTACGCGATCTGACCCGTTGAGTTACAATTTCGAAAACTACGCGCTCTTACCCAGACCGCGATCCGTTAGCGTAGGAGTCCGTCAACAGTCTATATAAAAAAAAAAAAAAAAAAAAATAATAAAAAAATTATCGTCCGCAAGAACCGAGTGGCTATAGTGACTTAGTGTCTGGCCCGACGAACACGGTATAACAACGGTAAGACACTTGTTGGAAAAATCATAAAAAAAAAAATGTACATATATATATATATAATAATAATAATAATAATCGTAGTCCGTGATCATAGACGTGTACGTTTTTCACGGCTGTATATATTAAAATGTTTATCGTAATATACGATACCCTTGTCGATTTAATAAAAAAAATTAACATTAATTAAGTATAGTTACGAATACGATAACGTCATAACATATCATTATCGAATTGCCTCTACCGCCACCGCCGAAATTACGAAGACTACCGGAAACGTCGTATTGTATTTGCTAACCTACTGACACATTCTGTTCCCAACGTACCCGACGGCTCCACACCCACGGTAACTATACTCTGAACACAAATTTATATAGTTCTTTGTGGTTTTTTTGGCCCACCGACCAATACTCCTCCTCCTCCTCCTCCTCCTCCAACGGCTCCAGCTATACGTCGCCAAAGTCCTATCCTAATTACAACAATTCTTCCCGTCACCTCCTCATCCACGGCCGTCTATTTTCCCAGTCTGGGAAGTCTGTCCCAGCACTAATAATGGACACTTCGATCGTGCGCAGTCTATCGCCATCTGAAGTTTTTTTTATTTTTTTTCTTATTTGGATAATCTCTAAAAAAAAAAAAAAACTATCTTCGGCAAACATTACATAAACGAACCGAAACGTATCGAATATATTGAATATCGCCACAAGTACAATACGATACTGTTTATAATTACTACCGTATAGGTACATAACAAAATGTAACGGTTTTATTTAAGGATAACTTTTCGAAGAGAACCATTGCGTATTGCTTTAAGTCCACTCGAGGAAACGGTAAACCGACGAAGGTTGCCAAGATTATTATTTAGCTAAAAACTGAATTATTTGCACCTGTGCTATTTAATGTAATATAATAGTATACACCATTGATGGTGGTCTGTAAAAAAAAAATATCCGATATTCTATGCACCGCGGGTTCATGAATATTAATTGGAAATATATCGTGTGAAAGTAACTATAATTATTAACAATAATTAGCATATATATATAAAAAAAACAGTAATAAATGAGGATACTTAATATTATGTGTTATGAAAAAATGTCCTTGGATTTAGCTAATTACAGAAATTGCGTAATGTAATTTTACAAAAATTTTGATTATTTAATAAATTTCCGAAAGTTCGTAACGTTATCCGACACTAGAAGAATTCATACTTTAAATTAATGCATTTTTTATCAACTTAACTTTTTTTTTTTTTACACAAACTTAATAAACGACAATTTAATGTATTATTATGAATTGTACCGCGTCAAGTTAATTTACATTTCTTTTAATTTGAACGCGATATTAAATTTACAACCTAGGTACGCTTAAATAAAAAAAATTTATAATTATTTTTTTTTTTTTTGTTAATTTTCAATTTGGTACGTACATAATGAACACAAGACGGACGACCGAAACAAAATTAGCCAATCGACAGTTACTAACCGATCGTCTAGGGCAGTGGTTCTCAACCGGGGTGACATGTCACCCTTGGGTGACATGGATCCAATGTAGGGGTGACAAGAAAATCTTGAAAAAAGTTTAAAAATATAGACATTTTTTTGAAAAAAATCGTATTATTATACCCTCGACTATCGACAAAAGCTATTGATGTGCTACCTCAATTTTCAACGTCCTGGCTATGTGAACAGCTATGGATTCAGCGCGCTCACGAATATTAAAACCAAAAAACGTCAAAGACTCACAAAAACCACACTAGAATTCGATATGAGACTCGCTCTTTCAACCATCAATCCTTGAATTCCACAACTATGTAAAAATCATCAGAGTCAAACTTCTCATTAATTTTTAAATTTCATAGTTTATTCAATTATTATATATTATCAATAATCTTAATTATTTTTTTTCCAATTTAAAATTTCAATGTTTATTTAACAGTAAAGCAAAAATAAAATGTGTAGTTATTATTTTTCTGCGTACTGTATTTTTTATAGGGCTTGTATTTTATATTATTATTATTTTGATGTTTGGGAGACGTAGTGTTGAGTTATCGTAGATGAGGGTGACATGAATACAAAAAGGTTGAGAACCACTGGTCTAGGGGATCAACACAACTCAAAACCGAACGACCACAGGCTGTCCAGTACGATCAAGCGTTTTAACTCCCAAGATTATTTTACACTTAACGAGCAATTTTTAATCGTGAGGATTTTGTTGTTTTTTTTTTTTTTTTGGTTCTATAAACGTGTTAAAAGATCATTTTATTATTGATCATTTTGTATGAGACAAAAATCGGTATATTTTATGTCGACCGCGTCATTTTAATGTAATTTACATTATATGGGATGTTTTATAAAAGTGTCGTTTAAACGACATTGCATCGCCTACTAAAGTTCAACAATTTTAAAATCGATTATAAATTAAAATGTTTAAAATTATTTAAATATATTTATATAAAAAAAAAAAAATTTTTAATAAATTTTAAACGCCAACAAATTAGAAGTTTTTACCTAAGCCTACATGTTTACATATGAATGAAAGTTGATTTATTCATTTTTTTTTTTCTTATAAATCTAAGATATGTCTAATAGTATAATTAAAACGACACAAACAGAATTTTTGTGTAGAAATTGTTTCTATCACAAATAGAAAAGAAGGAGCATTTGCTATGAAATCCTAGGATAAACCAAAAGTTATTTCACTACATTAAAAACAATAACTAATATGTATTCATCGTGGGATTTTATTTATATTTTTAATAAAAAAAATTTCAATCAAGACTAGGAACCAATGCGTGATAACATTGTCTAATAAACTACGGAAACGATAACATTTACTTGGCAATGATATCATTTCCTAGCCTTGTGTTATGAATTTTTAATCAAATTAGTACAATTTTTTTTTTAGATATTTTGATAAATACGTTTGATTAAAAACGCACGATAATATTAGACACTCTAAAAATTGATAATATGCAAATGGTATACGATTTTACTTCTACTCCGGATACGACTTTAGAATTCTGTAAACGAGAGGAAATATGTATACTTATAGTAAATCAAATTCACTCGCAATAATATTATTATATACTGTAATAGCACAATTATGATTCTAATGAGAATGAGCATATTTTATTGGGTTTTTTTTTTTTCGTTATTTGTTCAAGCCCGACCGTTCTTGACGGGCAGTTGAATAAAGTTTATATCTCAAGAGCATAAATAATGACGTGCAGCGTGTGCGGTAAAACAATTTGTGTGGTATTATACTCTTGTATAAAGCGCACTGAATTTTTCACTAAAAATAGACAGATACTTTTAATATCTATCATACACGAAAAAAATTAACGATCCTACAGGTATGATTTGATGATCAGGAATCTGAAAACAGACTCGAATTCGTTAATTTCGTCATATCGATCCGATCCGGCCTTATTCCCGCTGTTTTCCATATAACGTTAAACATTTATTATAATATTTGACTAACGAGTTACAAAAAGATCTTCCGCAAGTCTTCGCATGGGTACACTTAGCGCGTTTGGATTTTGAGAGCGACCGTTTAAAATGTTCGTGGCCAGATGATTGTCTAGTTGATTCTTAAACAAAATATCTGGAATCGATTAGAATTTCAAAAATATTTTTATTTTTTTTAAAAACACAACGAGGAAATAATTAAAATTAATATTCTATACTATGTTTGGTAAACCTGCGGTTCTCTATCGTAATTCTTGCGATCGTCCAATAATATTAAATATTGTCTGGAATAGTTTTTCGGGGAACACAACGAACGCTTTGTTGTTAGATTTATTCGGAAAAAATGCTGCGGCATTGCGATCCTTCATTTCGTTCTAAATACAAAAAAATACTCGACGTAAATTCGCGAAATACTTAAATTGCTCTACATGGTTAAATTCGACTATCGTCAAAAACTAATAAAATTATATTATCTCGTGAACAAATATCGTGTCCAATAGAGTAGATTGCAGTTGCATATGCTTGAACATACGTTTAACATCCCTAGACGTCAGTATAGCACCACCTCTTGTCACATAATTAAATGGTATTACTTACTAATGTGCACAGCGACGCGAAATAGTTTAATATTACACAACTCAGTGTTTGACTCTTTGGCTCGTCGAAACGCATCCGTTAATGTTGGACTAGCAAATAAGACCTTTACCATTACTGGTGGCGATTCGAATAGTCGACCTCGTCGTTTTAAAAACTATCGTCGAGTCTCTAATATCGGTTCCGACACCGTTGCATATTGCGAACGCTTGTGATACGGGAAACGCGGACATGGTGAAAAACACTAACCGTGCACAACAGTTCATCTCCAAGCGACTTCAAGAGGATTGAATAAAAAATATTAGATTACAAATGGGGGAACAGGTGATTACGTATACGGCCTACGAGATTATACGTCCATAAGATTCCCAGCGTAATCGAGAAAAATGTTATTAGTTTCACTAATGCGACGTGGTGAAATTTTCCAGAAATTACTCTAGCGTTTTAATAACTAGAGCTATTCGGTATTTATCTTTTGGTTTCACGTGCACAGTTTTGTAATTTATTTTGATCGGCGTTTCGAATTTTGAATTGATATTAAAATATGCATTAGAAACGTGAACAATTGCAATTTATTTCCTAGTAACGAATTAATACAGTTCTCCATTCGTTGTTCGTTTACAATGATTTATCGTCGCGTACAGATATAAATTAAATTGCACCGTGTGCCGTACCTTCCGGACGAATGACAAGATTACGGGTGTTACGACCCGCCCGTGTTTAAGGCTAATGTGTGCCGAACACGCTCGGAGGGAAGACGGGCACATTGATTAAACTAGTAATTAAGGAAGATCGTTTCGGGAGAAGATCCTTAGAAAGGCCACGCCCCAAGACGGGTTAGATCGGATTGAAAATATTCCAGAGCAGTAATGGAACCGGGAAAACACCAGGAGACAATTAGCATTAAACGAGTAGAGAGAGAGCGACAAATTTACATTGGACAGTTTGTCTAAATTGCCTAAACCCACTACGGAAAAAAAAAAAAAAAAAATAAGAAATTGCGCATTTTAAATTTACGAACGGCATACAGTATAGGTATGTACATCAAATAATATATATTACTACAAATTAACAATCAAGAAATCAATTGGAACAACAAAGACGACTCAGTAAAATATCCGGATCCACACCTCGATGAAGCTGGAAAATACACATCAACAAACAATTAAACCAAGGGTACACTAGGCTGCGAATACTGTACCCTCTATTAAATCGTAGCTTTACCATACAAATGAAATGCTCTATACTTCTATGCACAGCAATAATAAGACCGCATGCATGTAACCTATGCATGCCCAGTATATGGGCAGCTGCCTCAAGAACAAAAATTACAAAAATTACAAACCCTCCAGAATAAATTTCTAAGAACAGCCCTAAAGGCCTCTTGGTTCATGAGAAACAAACAACTACACAACGATACGGGCCTACCATACCTATCTACCTGGATAACACAACAATTTAAGAATTTCCACGAAAAACTTCACATAGTTGACGGAGCACTTCGCTAGAAAATTGGCAGAAGTTCCACCAACCTATTACTCAAACCTCGACTACCTCAGGATATTCTACTAGAACCCAATGAAAATACCTCGACCTCTGATTCTGACCCAAGACGACTCATGAGCTAACCAAAATTTAAAGATATTGTAATAACTGTAAATACTGTTGTAAACATTTACATTATCAATTATTATAAATTTTAATAATATTGTTATAATATTGTAAAAATACTTGCTGTATTGACACAATTAAATTAATAAATAAAAAATAATAATAATAATTTATATAACATACATACGTGTTTTCTCTAAACGTTAAGCAAACGGTTTTTTTTTTTTTTATTTTTTTTTTTATTATTCGTACTAGCGTTTTAATTCTATGCGAATCCATTTTTGTCCCGGATTCTGTCGGTTTGTTTAATCGACTATTATTAGACGCCCTTTCAACTGCACGGATTTTTAACATTGCGACGCTCGTAACGTACTAACTAAACAAATAAATAAATTAAGTTGGTAATATTATTTCTCGTCTCCACAACTATTACAGGGTACTTGTTATTAGAATATTATTATCAAATATAATTCCGAGATTGTAAATGAAATTTTGAGAATATATCGAAATAACTATTGGTTTTCTAACGAATGTTAATATATATATATATATATATATACATTGCAGCGTTATATTATTATAATTTATATTTTTCGGGTAAATAATCGTTCAGATTAGTGCCCTATCGCAAATAAACGCATTATCATACGTACGATTCGTTGTAGACAAGAGAACATTATAGTTACCGAAATATAGAAGAGTAAAACTATTATTATTATTATTACTATTTATAAGCTAATTATGAATAAAAAGCCAATATTCAATGAAAATAATGTCCAACAACAGTGATAAAAATATTTTTACGTCTAAGAAAATATAACCTGTGTAATGTTTTTAACTTTTTGTAATTAAAAAAAGTACTAATTTCAATATTTCAACTCTGGGGGCGCTTTCTAATTTCGACGTACGTCTCGCCGACCTCCCCTCTAGTCCCCCTATTTGCAAATTGCAATTTTTTTTTTTTTTTTTCAATCCAATATTTTAGTATGCAATTAGTATTTGCATTTTGTATGACCAATCCCGAAATTCGATGACGCCGATAATATTATTAACGTGCGATTCCGGTCATCGGCTTGCAAATGTACAATATATGTATTATGTTTTTTTTTTTTTTTTTTTTTTTTTTTTTATTATTATCACACATTGGAATCATTAAATCGATATCTGCACGGTTATTACCACTCCAACAGCTAGGTCACCGACCCATAATCAAAAAAAAATAATCCACGTTTACTGGAAATTGTTATAATCGGCCAGATAGATAGATAACATAGATGGATAGATAGACAAATAGATAAAATAATAATTGTACACAAACCTGCATGTTAATTACACGTGTATATACCAATGAGTTCCTAAAAAGATTTTAATTTTAAAACTCAACAAAATTAATTCAAAATATATATATATAAACACGTTTTTCATTCAAACACAATTATTCAATTATTCACCCAAACTAAACTACCTAAAGATAATTAATTAAATTAAATTATTTAAGTATAGATACATTCTGATGAATTTAATAATTTGTCTACGTACCTATCTAATTATATTTCAACACACCGAAAAAAATGAATTAAAATAATTTTTTAAAAATTATGTAATTTAAATATGTCCAGGTGTACGTATAAAAAAAAACCAATATAATAATAATAATTACTTATTTACCCGTACGAAATACATTTAAAGTAGGTATATTATATATTTTTTTATTTTTTTTTTGTGTGTGTAATTGGATTTATTATTAATTTCCAGAAAATAATTTAAATAGGTTATGCAGATAAGTATTGATAACAGAAAAAAAAAGCAAGGATTTCGGGATTGATCATACAGATATATACTAATGACAATAATTGTTGGCGTCGAACAGTTTTTAATTTACCGGAGGGGCTTGGGAGACATCTCTGAAGCCTATCCCATTTAAAAGTGGGATTGATTAACTACAATAGACGAATTCCGGGATTGATCGTACGATTGGTACATACTGACGACCGATTAATTATTGAAATTATGAAAAATGACAATTTCTAAATGGGTGGGTGGGCGGGTTGGCCAGGCGTACGTCTAATTATGGCTACAAACAGAACAAAATTTTTGATGTCAACATATAAAATATTAAAATTTAAATACGACTTGCGTTGTTTTTGTCTCGATTATAACACAGTTTTAGAAATGCCGATTCTAATGAAACCGATTCATTGTTGGCAATAACATCACGAGGCGAACCTTCTTCGATTATCACTCCGTTTCTCATCAAACCGACCTACGACAATTAGAACAATATAATAATAATCAACTAAAATAACTTGATATTTACATAATATAATTTTTAAATAAATCGACCTAACAAATCGTATTTTTTCAACGTTTATCACGTATGGTTTTTATTGAATTTATACTCTAATAATTGTTTGATTTGATACAAATGTAGTAGGTAAATCGGAATTGGTATACACCGCCTGATTTTATGACTTGAAAATGAATACGACGAATATTAATCCGATTGAACCGTCAATGTTAAATAATTGTTTTTACAAGATTTTTCAAACCCTGAAGTTCAGATCTTGGCGGGAATCGTAAAAATATATATATATATATATCACTATTTTTTCGGTTTCGGACCTTTTCACAATGCGAATGACCATGCCTTTTTTGGCCACGCAGAAATACACAAACACTTGACACAAGATTCGCCGTAAAGTGTTTATTGTTAATAAAAAAGAAAAACATATTGAGCATAATGCAACAATTATTGTTAATAATCGTTTAGAGGTAACGTTTTGATAAAAATCATATAAATCACGACATTCCCAAACAAATTAATACAATTTAATCGAACTTTGCTGAAAATCGTATTTCGTTGTCAATGATTTGTCGTCGTGTACTAGCAGAAATTAAATTCCTGCTCTGAATCGTACGGTATCAGTGGCCTACTAACTAACACTAACCTGTACGATAAGCGTAACGTTTATGTAGAAAACATTCACAATAAACTTTAGGCTTTTAGTATATTTTTTTAACCTAACCTAACCTAACCTCCACGTCTCTATATAAGTGAAAAAACATCAATCCGTTTAATCGCACCTCGCCAGTCTTGTTGCGCAGATATGTTTTCAATCTTCGAAGACAATAAAAATACCGTTCACTTGTTGCCACAGAAACGGGAAGAGTTGCGCCGATCTCCAAAAATCAGTGTATTTGATTGATACAATATAGAATCGCAATTGTTGAGAGTGTCAATAAATTTTTTCGGCCGTTAATCCTTTGACATACTTAAACAATGCCTAAAACAACAATGCATTTTATGTTTTAATATGGATCACAAAAAATATTTTTATACATAAGAAATACATAATTGCCTACGCCACATGGTCATCTCAGCTATAAAATCAACAGTAGACATCTCTTGATGTCATTTGACCATTCTTTTGCAAAAGTATTTATCGTTTCATTCATTTCTTTTGTATTCAGATCAAAACACTTAGTCAACACAATATTTTGAATTTTTGAAAGTAGTTCACGATGTTCAAATAATTTTAATTTTAGCTGCATTAATAAACGGTCCAAAAAAGGAAGAAATATGAACCGACGAAAATATGCCTCTGGACCTCCTTCGTAACTGTCTCGGTTCTTCGGTACTCCAACGCGGAGGTACTAAATTAATATCCATTTCTTTGGCTGCTACAAACAAGTCTTTAAATTTCAACTCCTAATCACGACGCATCTCACTGATTTCATCATACACGTGGTTTGCATAATCAATGCAACAGCTGAAAATACAATCTTCTTTTGGCAAAATACACTAAGATTTTTTTTTTCATTATGCTGTAAAACGGCTTCACTACTATTATAACTATAATAAATTGTGGTGATTGTATCGATGCAAGCAGGGCGTGAGGTTTGACTCCGTAGGTTTTCAAATTGTTTTCGTCCAGGTACTCTAACGATGAGCAGATATGTTTAAATACATCATAGAAAAAACTGAATGCATTCAAATGCTCAACTCATCGTGTTCCATAGCATTTATGAAGACGCGTTTATTTCGCACTTGGGCAAGACCCTTAAATTTTGTCTTTTAAAACTAGACCTGCCTTAATATATAGGCGAAATAAATGTAGATCAGTTATTTATTCACTACATTATCGTCCAGTATAATGATAATTTTATTGGACACGTCAATTTACAAACACGGGAAACATTAAAATAACTAATAATTTATTTTAATTTATTTATAAGTAATGGATTTTTAGGTCAGGTAATTTAATTTTTGTTCCTGATATTTCAGGGGGGTTTAAACCCCACCACTCCCCCCTCGCCCTCTACGTTCGCCCCCCGGTAAATGAAAATATTTAAAATATACAACATTAAATTTCGTTAATATGACTATTATCAAAATATAAATTGGTGAGTGAATAATAATCAAATATTTTAAAAAGTACATCTATACTTAACAAAACTTTAGATTCAAATTTTAACGGCAAATATCCGTATGAATATAATATAATATTTAAACCGGTTGAGAAATGTAAATTGAAAAAATAATACTTTAAGACAAAGTTTCCAATTCGACACCATCAGCTATTTCGTATCTTTAAGTATATTCACTTTATAATATATACACCCGAGAATATAATATATATTTAATTCTACAAACAAGCCCGGAATAACTAAAAACAAGTTTTCAAATTCAAAGGTCTACACTGAATTGATTTTGATTACAACGGTCGTAGTCGTGTTCAAATTTGAAATACTAATTTCTATGGGTAGGTACCATTATAATAAAGAACCGACAATGGTTCTACTTTTAACAAACAGTCAAATAATTGTTTTTTTGTTTTTTTTTTTTTTTAATAAATATCTTTTACTCTAAAGTTTCGATGTAAGTATTCAAATCTGGTAATTTAAGAATATTTTGTAGTTTCTAGTCACGATATTTTTTTTTTTTTTGATCATCTTCCAGAATGATCCGTAGTATCCCAATGTTTCTTTTATACTCAGTTTAATATAAATTCTTCAAATATTTAAAACGTGCAAATAAGAAAACAGATCATATGATCATATTATATTTAACCGCTTTAATACTTGAGGCATGTATCGTAACGTCCGTTAGACGTTTTACTGACAAATTAATAATTTCTGAGTCAAATGCTATCGATCCTAAAATACATCGCAGTGGTGTCGATTTACCACAACTGCTAGGCCCTAGAAGGCCATAGGTGTTTCAACAAATAAAAATGCATCAATAAACAATCATAAAAAATATTACATTGTATAGACATGCACGAATTTCCGAAAATTACGAAAAAACCGACGACGAAATGTTGGTGATATTATGCGCATATTAAATTTATGTTAATATCGTTATAATTCAAAAATATATAAATGTCACACGTGTAATATTTATGTATATAACATTTACGTAAATTATTTACCCAAATATATTTTTCCAATTTAATACCAGCGTAAACTTCGGTTTAATATGTAAATATTTATACGATTATATAGAAACAAATTTACTGTACGTAATCGAAAACGCGTCTAAAATGTAATAAACACCTAATAAATATAAAAAAATAATACCAACCGACACCAGCGTTTGTACGCTATATTTTTAATGAATTCCAAATCGTTTATAATGCATACAATTTGTATGCTATTATTATAATAGTTAGGTATCGATAAGTATGCAATTAATTGCCGTTGTCTATCAATTGATACGCGCGGAAAATAATTATTAATTGTAGACTCGATACGCATTACGAAACGTAGACAGTCGAAATTAATATATTATATTATTATGAATCGAGTAAGTATATATCAATACATGTCAAACATTATAAATTACCCGACGAACCTGTTGCTTTTGATATCGTGTCAAATATTGGGTAAGAAAATAATTTTCCATTAAAATATTATAATAACTGATGTGTGCCGATGGTCAGCTGGCCCGCGATTACTGCGGTACGCTATACTCGCTATTCACTCGTTCGTCCTAACGAATATTGTAAAAATATAAATATATGTGAACCGCGATCGGTTCAATTTAATTATGTATTGTACATGGATCGTTCAAATCTCGTGTACGGAAAATAAAATAAAAAAAAACCGCCGAGTGGTCCAGGTGGTCCTGCTCGCGTAGCAAGTTTCCTACCTACGTCGAAAATCTCGTTAAAAACCGCCACATAACTCAAAACAACTATGTCCAAAAAAAAAAAAAAAAAAAATCTCAAAATAATAAGTCGTTACACGTAAACGAAATAGTTATACTCACATAGAGCCCGGGCATCGCGTTCGTGTTCAAGCCGTTGATTATTTTTATTGGTCGTTATTATCGTGTTGATCGGAAATCATTTTTTTTTTTTTTTTTTTTTTTCACTATACTATACAATTGCGGTATTCCGTTGAACGATTTCCGAGTAGATAATATTGATTCGAAATGCAGTACACTGCAATTTATAGGGGAGAAGGGGGGAAATAGGAAAAAAAATAAAACAAATAACACACGAACCGCGTGAATTAAACGGTACAAATAAAAAAAATCGTATGACGACGAACGCGAGGACAGATGACGAATACTGTACTCCGCCGATACCGTACGACCGTGTCACGTGGTGCACGGGCGCCCATTTGGCGGGAGAAAATGAGGCAAAGAAGGAATACGTCCCCCCACCCGTGGGGGGACCACGCTAGTTTTCAGTAGCTCGTATCCAGGTTTTGTGTCAGAAGTTTGCATAATCGTATACAATTGTATAAAACGAACAACGATCAACAATAATAATTCGGTATAGGTACATAGTGCGCTCGTTGTATTATAGTTGAGTTTCGACCCTGCCCTGAAAATTACCACCACCACCCCACCCCCCCCACTAGGGCCGGCGCCCTCGATCGTATAATTTTACACCCACCGAGTAATCGAACGTAAAACATAAATAATATCAACGTTTATCGACAAAAATGTATTTTTAAAATACTCCGACGTGATATTTTGAACACGGGTAGGCTACCGTTGTAGATTCGAGACGATAGGTCTAGACACACAACACGATCGTTATTGCATACGAAAAACGATTCTACGCAGAGCTCGGTTAAAGTCCGTAGCGCCAATATAAGTACGGTGGTTTCTCGTTTTATTAATTTTTAACGAAAAATAAATCGGACGTGTTCAGTTGTACGATTCCGCCGGATTTGTGTAGGTTATACATTTGATTTTAAATCGCTTATTATTAAATAAATAACTTTAGACACGCAGATACACAAAAGAAAATAAAAAAAGAAAAAAAAATCACACTTTATAGTAAAACTATAGCACTACATTTTATTTACTTTATTTACTTTTCATTCTAAATGGTTACTCGAAATTGTTGTATAAAAGTTTCGTTCGTGTTCAGAACATCGTGATAAACCGCACGATTTTGAGAAACGCCGATTTTATAATACTAATAAGCTATACCTAAGATAATATTATTATGTGTATAAAATTAATGTGATATTATTAGTAGTAGTGTACCTACAGAGCCAATAACAAGCGAAAGGCAATATTTTAATAAATTAGGTATAACATCGGTACGTGATTTGATAATCACCGAGATGTTCCAAATAATTCGTATAAATTTAAATACATTAATAATAGAGATAAGTAATATTTACACTAAACCGCGCGATACGCGTCCAGCGTAAATTTTAAACGAATTCAAAATGAAATACGATAATAAGTAAAAAATATTTAAATAGTATTTAGATAGTATTTACTATCGACGGTTACGTTGCAAAAGGACAAACACGAATCATACGAAGGTTTTCGGCGTGAGTAATGTATGGATTTTTTTTTTTTTCCTTTCGGTAATCGAATTGCGTTTGAAGGATGTCCCCACGTCCAGCCTTTTAACCCTTCTAACGGGAAGCAACTTGGGATGTTTAAAATGTAATAATCTGTTAGGTACTAATACTTGAAAAATGCAATTGGAAATCATTTGTACAAACTTACAAAGAGAGCTGATAATTTTCAGAAAATTTCCAAATTAAAATTGTCAAACTTACATCTCAAGTAGTACCTAAATTAAGATGTTCAATAGGTTTTTGCATGTTTTAAAACGCGAGATCCTGGGCACTTGGGTCTCATAGCATTGCAAATGAATTTTTCGGTGATTATGAAGCGAACGCGTACAAGACTGGACCGTACATATCTGGAAAGTACATATCCGGACCACACATATCATGTGTGTCATGCCCCTTAAACAGATGCGTACGGTCCGGGTTTGTACGTACGGGGTGTCTCATGGCGGGCAATTGAAGTTTAAAAAAAAAAACAAAGTTTCCCTCAAGATGGACGGAAAGATGCCCTTCCGAAGGCCGTATCGTACCCGTAAACGAAACAGTGACGACTTTCGAACAATCAATCGAGGCCGTTTGATGATCGGGCCGTGTCGCGTCCGGGGGTGTGGGCGAACGCGAGCAAAAAATGTCGGGGGGCGTTTTTGGAGAGAGAAAAAAAACTAAAACGAAAACCGTTCATAAATATCACAGTAGTCTATTACTCTCTAGGTACTCGTTGTTTTCGAAATTCCGGCCGGAAATCCGTTCCAAATACGCGGATTACAAACACGCTAACCACAGAGACTCCCCCGGAGTCGTGTGCCAGTACTCAAAGTCACTATACGACGGACAAGAAATATAGATTACACACAGATTGATAACCACGATCGGGTATTGGGTCATGCTGATTGCCGTACTAATAACCGACAATAATCATTAACTACGCACAATAAAAATCCAAAGTAGGCAAACTATGGCTCGTATTAATTATTTCTTAATAATACTAAAAATTATGATAATGCCTTATTTCTTTTTGAAAATAAACATTGCAACAATAATAGTTAAATGCGATTTTTGGTGTATGCGCACATTTTTAGACGATAATTACATAGAGCTAAAAACCTTTTTGCGAGTCATGAAAATGATCGATTATCTAGGTTAACATTAGAAAAAAGTATTGAAAGACAGCTTATTTAGACAAAAAAAACAGTTCTACAATAAAGATTCAATTAGATACAATTTTTTTCGTTATATTAAGAA
This sequence comes from Tuberolachnus salignus, assembly GCA_956483605.1. NCBI lineage: Eukaryota > Metazoa > Arthropoda > Insecta > Hemiptera > Aphididae > Tuberolachnus > Tuberolachnus salignus. The sequence goes on from OY101434.1 coordinate 2,453,117, forward strand.
TACTTACGTTCACATTTCCGTATGACTGAGCATAAATCGCGACCAGTTGATTGATTGGGTCCAATCGAACTAAAATTTCGCGAATCTTATTTTCAGATGTATTAGAACAAATTTCGGGCCGGCATTATATAAAATTATAAAAAAAAAAAAATTCTTCTCGTATAAATAACGGGCACCATAATATATATATATATATATATATATATATATATATATATATATATATATATATATATATATTAAGCTATTTTATTTATATATCCCATGGGAAACTTTGAAATAACTATTAAATTTGTAGGTCAACTAATTTATTTCAAACATTTTTTCCTGATATTTCTGGGAGAATTTCACCCCCATCCCCTGGGTCGTGTACAAACAAATTTCGATATCACCGTACCCAAATCATTACGGTTCGAAAGTAATAAAATATTACAAAAAAAAATAATGAAACCTATCGTTCGATTTGTAGCAATTATTAACACGGTTATAGATTCAGTACAATATAGTAATCGATATCGTCGTATCCACCACGAGTACGGCCTTTGCCAAAATCTCTTGTTCGCGTATTCAGGGGGCGGGTTGGGGCTCTCCTGATAGTAATAGGTATATAATTCATGAAATGACGGTGGGCGGTATTAAAATTTTACGTGCTGTCGAGATTATGCTAAATACGTATGCTGAAACGGTCAGACCTGCATGTCGTGTTTCCAGTATCCGTACACCGTCACTATATTCGCCAAAATAATCGTCGTGCCATCATAACGTAATCGTCGGGCGGGCTATATAATAATAATTCATAACTTAACCCGCTATTTATTTTATTTTTCAAAAACACAATAGAAATACTCAATTGTCGCGTGCACTAAATCCCGTACATTTCGTATACGTGTCGCATATATTTAGTGGAAATTACGTTTTACCACACTACATGGACGATTATTTTTCGATCGTTGCACAAAGTGGATAATACTAATTTATCCGCATTGTGTAATATTTGATAATGAAATGAAAATAATACACGCTCATTTCCAAATAACGCATTATATGGGCTTCTACTAATAGTACGGTGAAATGAACAGTTTTTTTTTTTGTTACTGAACAACAAACTGAACTGACCGATTGTCTTTGGGACATATCGTCTTGCCAACCATGCTCTTAACATATGTTTAACGTCTTGATTCGGGCCGTTCAATAATCCCCTGGCTCTGAGGATGCCTTGGACATTCATGTACAATGACACACTCGGTCCAGAGTAATTTTAATTCGTCCAGTACACACATTTTACCCACTTCATGAAAATATCAAATAATTGTCCACATAGTGTAGAAAAACGTAATTTTCACCATGTGGATGCGACATATAGATACCAACAATTATGCGCAGATACCTATTGACCGATTGTACTCCTCGATTTGTATAAAAAAATAATGTCGTTCGAAAAAATATCATAATAAAAAATTGCCTCCTTATACTTTTATGACGATCAAAAACGTTCCTCGGGATATTTTTCACATGCTCAAGTGATTTTCATTTATAACTATTAATAAGGTACTTGTATTTACCTAATAAAAAGAATTGGCTTAAAGATAGCCCGGTTAAAAGATAAAGACCGCACACTTGTGTAGTCGCTAGAACAGCACCAAGTATACGTAAAATCGAACATGAATAACAATATATTAACTTTTTAAATAAATAATTAACACGAAACTCACAATTTGATATTTCGTGTTATTTTTAATTTGATTATTGAATGTACATAATATATCCGTATTACCAGAGTACTCAAACGTATCTATTTCTAAAAAATAAAACGAATATGGAAACTTAGACGTTCATTTTTTTTTTTTAACGTTAATATATTACAAATTTAAACCAATACCTACATGTGATAGCATTAAAATTAATAGACATAGACTCACCAAAAAAAAAAAAAAAAAAAAAAAAAAAAAAAAGGAACTCCAATAGTAACGATAGAGGCATGTATACAAACAGCCCACTGGTTAATTTGTATTAGATTCACAAACAATACAAATGGAATGAACCAAGTCAGGGCAATCTGAACTAAAGTCACTACTGTGCAGTTGACAAACATCGATATCATCAATTCCAATAAGCTCGCGCCTAAACATGCGTACGGAATAGTATATGTATTGGTAGAAACGTATTGGTATCGTACCTGCATATTCGGATCGCCTCCATTTTTCTGACATTAATGGGCTTCCCGAAAATATGCTTGCAAAATAAAACGTTAACCTAAAAAATCAAAAACGACACCGTAAACAAAACAATTCGAAATGATCATTACGCTGTACGAATAATAAATAATAAATATATTACAAAATGTTTTGTCCGTATCGTATTACATTCAAGAACAGTATTTAATTTAACTTCGCCCAAACATACGTATTATTACTCTGCCCATAATTTGTTTATGAAATAATAATTATATATGTATTTTACTATGTACAATCGTTAAATTTAACACTTCCGTTGCTAAAAAAAAAAAAAAAAAAAAAAAATGTTCGGTTCCGTTTGTTACTGATTTAACATCATGTCCAAGTAATATATTCGTTTTCCGAAAGTACATATTAATTGTATTAAATACAAATCAAAACAAAATCACCGCAATCATTTAATCACGGTAACATAACGTTGGGCAGCCACAAAATACTAACTATTAAACTAACAGATACGAATTGTACAATTAATATAATCACACATAGAAAATTGCCTCAAAGAAGAAATCACTCGTGTAATTTCTTATGCTAAAATAAAAGGATTATTAATTTTGAAAACAAACCGTACATATTTCCGACATATTTATGTATGAAAAAATTAATTTTAAGTAAAAATGATCATGGTTATTCTGTTGATAATATTACCGAAGGTACATCGATGTGCATACACATCTCGGCGGGTATAGCGGCGATTTCCTCTCGAATTAGATCTAAGAATCTTCTAAGGTGTGAAGGTGAATTTCAAAAATGATTTTCCTTCGGGAAGAAGTTGCAAATGCATAAATTGGGCGAACGCGCGGGCCACATCACGTCACCCCACAGAGAGACGAGGAGAGCGGAGAACATTTGCCGCAGTTTCATCATCTGAACTCTGTCGTATTGGCAGTGGTGCTAAGTTGAATATTTAAACATATCGTTAAACAAACATTATTACACCTAAAAAACAATTAATATGAGGGTCACTCGATTTTTAATCGGTAATATTCACGTAAATTCTACCCAGCCTACTTATCTAATTTATGTTTATATAATAAGATGAAAAAAATTACAATTACAATTACAGTAGTTATAAATATTTATCTTGCATACAGTTGTTATGAGTTATTTTTTTTTTTTTTTTTTTTAACAGCATTAAAAACACGCATTATTACTTACCGAAATTTAACGATTTTTACGCCACTTTTCTCTCAAATATACTTAGGAGGGATACGTGTGTTTGTTAATCTCTAATTTAACTAAACGTTTTCTGTAGCAGATGCGGTGGGACAAGACGGCACTAACGGTCCAATACTCCCGAGGCAAGAAAGTTTGAGGCTGAAAAACATTCAGTCGGCGGCCACGTCATTAATTTACGCCCGCGTGTTCGTAACTCAACGATTTTTATTGTCACAATAAATCGTATTTCCGAGCATAACGGTAACAACACGTTCGTAATAATATTATTTCGTGGTACTGACGACAAAAGGAATACAAAATTGAAATCATTTAATTTGGTCAGCGACAAATCCGACACCGCCGTCTCGGCTGTTATCGAATTTTTCGGGAATTTAAAAAATAACACTGGTAGTTTTTTCAACTCGTAATCGTTTATTTTTGTATAATCCACATGTTTTTTTTTAATTTCACTAAAACAGTTAGTGTGAGTACCAATAGTGTAATATACCCAAATAATGTCGTGGCTCCGACTATGACCGACGGATGTTTCGTTGTCCAGCCTTTTAATGCTATGTTATTCATCGTGTTTCCGGCCACGTAAATCGGAAGTAACTTCGATATTTCCCTCAAGAAATACGGCTGTCCTTCCAAAGGCCATATTGCGCCTAAAAAAAAAAAAAAAAAAAAATAATATTGTTTTAGGAGCAATCGTTATTTTATTTAAGTAGGTATAATAAATAAGTTTTTTTTTTTTTTGTTTCGTTAATTTCACCTGCTAATAAAAATTGCGTCAAAGACACTCCGGTTAAAACATAAACACCGCCCACTTGTGTTGTTGATAAAACAGCAGTCAGTATACCTAAAACCGAACATCAAAAAAGTACTTATCATTTCAAACATGACGATATACTAAAATACCAACAACTAATATTATTATGTACTCTTTAGTCGTAATATCGCAGAATTAATAAATAATTTATCCATATGAAAATACATAGAAGTGAGTTTTGAATTAAATGAAATATTGCATAAGAATAATTTTTACACATTGCGATTTATCGATAAGCAAAAGTATAACGAATTACAATTAATTAGATCGTTAACAATAAAAAGATCAGAGGACTTGTAGCATTTGCATATTTCTTTTCCACAATCAAAAATAAAGCAGAGTAAGAAACAAATACGTTTTTTTGCTAAGACAATGCTAGATTTCTATTTGTATTTTGCACATAAATACATATTTTAAGGTTTTTTTTTTTTTGTTTCTAAGGAAATTTCTTCTTTAAAAATTTCATCTAATTTTATACTTTTTGAAAAATACTTAAAACAATTAATAATTTTCTCAACATTTTCATTTAATAGTACTACTAAAATTGTTGGATTTAAATTCGTTTTTAGTTTTTATCATATAATATGGTTGTCGACTGTTCGCGGACGCACGTTTTAAGGATCGCCTCGATCGCAAAATTGAATTAATTTTATTTATAAACAGTAAAAACGTTGTCTATATCATAAAATTCCCGATAGGGAAACGATAACGATTACATAAATGATAAAAATTTGAGCATATTTTTAGTGCATATTATAGGGTTATTAAATGCATAAATGCTTGCTTGTTTAGTGCTTTTTTAGAGCTACAAGTTCTCTGTCTTAATATTAATAAATAATATCCTATTTAAAGATTTAATAGATAATAGATATATAATATACAAAACGGTCGTGCAAATATATTAGCATTTAAAAAAAAAAAAATCGGTCATATTATGGTATTTAATAATTATTTATTAGGAAACCTAACAGATCGATCATCATTTACTCATTTAAAACCATATAATACGTATTAAGAATATGAGTTAGATCCGGCACATTGTAACATTGAATTTTACAAAATTCGGGTTTTTTTTATATATATATATATAATATTAAAGACAAGAACTTTTATTTACTTTAAATTTCAAATATTTACCAATACAGAACCCTATCCATCCCAAAAGTAACAATACTAATACATATACAAATAGGCCGTCGGTTATTATTATTGGATTCGAAAACGCCACAAACGTAATGGAACAAGACATGAACGTTTCGGCCAAAAGCGTCACTGTTGCTATAAATAACATTGATATCAACAATTCCGATAATTTAACACCTAAAAAACGAACAATGTGATATTATTTACAATTTTTATGTTGGTACAAAAAATTATGATTTTTTTTTTTTTTTTTTTTTTTTTTTTCAATAAGTACCTACCAGCGAACTTGGATCGGCTAAAATGTCCATCCCATTTTTCCGACATCATTATGCACCCCGAAAATATACTAGGAAAATAAAATATAGTCCTAAAAATATAATTATTTATTCGTTAAACAACGTAAACTCATTGTAATTAATTTGAATATAAAACATAATACATGTGTAAAAATTGAAATCATAAATCTATCAATAAATACATTAACTGTAAAAATGTTTTGGAGATATTTATAGTAAATTGTATTATTATATAAAAAAAAAAAAAAAACTAAGAAATCCAACAACTTATCAACGTACGATTATTAGTTGATTAGGTATTCTGTTATAATATTTGTAACACATAAATATATAATATACTTGCATTGCTATGAAAATATTAATACTTCCATTTGTGTTTGAATTCACTTCATGCCCGTACAAAATGTTGAGAATCTAAAACATGATATATGTATTGAATCTTAATTCAAACACAAGCGACCAATTAATTGTTAACTAATACAATACAATAATATGAGAATAATATTCAAAAAACCGCAAGTATTTTAAGCAAAAAAAAAAATGCAATAAAATCATTACTTATATCTAATATTGTCCTTTAATTAAACAATTGATATTATACTAAATTATTAAAACATCTCTGTACGAATATTAACACACTAGTTTATTGCTATTTTCTGTTGCGACTAAATAATAAAATCAAAGAATATTGCCGTACTACAAAATATTTTCAACTAATTAAACGATTAATATGAAAATACGCTTACCAACGGCGCAGTGGTTCCCCGTCGTGCATCTTCTGAACAACGATTTAAAGTTTCCTCTAACAAATAGTTTATCGATTTTAGTACGTCCATCTTAATTTGATTTCTAAACACAAAATCTGGAACAATAAATGATATATATATATATTCGTACGATGCAACTCAAGTTTAAAATTTGTATTTACTTTCCATAGTTAAACGAGCGTAAGTCAGTGATTCCAAGTCGGTATTTTCACGGTCTTCGATGTATTTAAGCAAACCCATAGTATAGTTATTTGGAAAATATAGAAACGCCATATATTTTGGATTATTCATGATCGATTCACCAGCTTCGCGATCTTTTACTTCCACCTGTTTAATTTAAAAATCATTTTAAATAGAAATCGTTCATTTTAAACTATCTCGGATTATTATTTGTAGTTTATGCCTTGTGTTTTAAATCGAAAGCGTTTGTACAGATAATTGTGGTTTATTTAGTACTTACTAATTGGTAATCGTGTGACGCGAGGAAGTCCATGACAATACAGCTCATTGTTAAATTACTATCTTCGTCGAAAATACATCCGTCGATACTGTAATTTCGACAATCCGAATAATTTATCTCGTCGTTTTTAATAGCTATTGGCATGTGTTTAATGTTCACTCCAATACAAGAACAAAAATTGAAAGATTGCAATACGGGAAGCAAGATCACACAAAATATTAACCTGTACCATAGCGACGCTGTTAAATATAAGGTATCTACTAATAATATGAATCATATTTTACTCGTATCGTACTCACAATAAATCTCGTGAACATACGCGAAAGTTTTTTTTTACTAGAGCTGCAATTCTACATAATTCGATTTTATTGTCCGATTCCATCAGTCCTTTTGGTTGAATTTTGTAAATTAAATTTTTCGGCGGTTGTATTCGGTCAATACGTACAATCTAAATACAAAAATAATTGTAACGATTAATAATTAGTTACGAGCTACCGGAAAATTATGAAAAGGCTTTTTTTCCTTTTACTAATATAATTGGGATTCGTCAATAATTTATAAATATATTATCCGGCACATTATAAATCAATCTCAATATTTATATAATTTATACTTATTAAACACAAATATCAACGAGTATCATCTATACATATTATAATAAAAAATATACAATACTTTATTATATTTTTGATCACAGCATAATTGTAAAAATGCTTGTTCCAATGAATGTGTACGGTATTTTATAAAAATATCTTTTGGCGGAGCTTCTTCTACCAATATTCCATCTCTCATCAATCCAATCTACAATAATAATTTTTTTTTTTTTTTTTTTTTATCCGTTAAGTATTAGATTAACGCACAGTAAATCTTAAAAAAATGTTTTCTGTTTAAATCTGAGATAAAAAAAATAAACTCATTACAAATTTGAAATCAAAAGTTTACATTTATATAGTTCTTGGCTGCATCCTCTATCGCAGGGTGACCATACATCCCGTTTAAAACGGGATTGTCCCTTTTTCGACCGGCGTGTTCCGTCGTCCCGACAAACTTCGAACGGGACGATTTTTATCTGGTTTTTAGAGTATGGTCCCGTTACATATTTCCATATTATTATAATATACATAATTGTAAACGGAAAAAAATCAATATACGACACAAACAGTTTTATACATATTTAAATTTATATTTTATTTCGGACCAGACACCTATTCTCGCACAACTCAAATCGATAACAACCATTTCTCACCAGAAGAACACTTGATTGAAAACAACACCAAATAAACAGCTACCGGTGAGCTACCGCCGGCGAACAAAGACCGTCATCGAGACCCGGACACCGCCGACACGAGAGCCAACTATCGGACTACCCCGACCGATCCGATTCACTGGAGATTAAGACCGCCGACTGGTCCCATTCAGGATCCGTAACCGGAACCGGTGACACCGTATTCGCATCATCAATCCTAGCGGTATCTGGTAAAGCTAACAAGAAACGAACGCCCGCGGTCATCTGGTCGAACCGTCACCTCCTCGCCGCCGATTCCAACAACCCACGCTGAGTCACCGCCAAGGGAACGACACAAGAACGGCCAGACCGCACGAACCCAGAGGCGCTTGCTTAAACCACGTCTCTTCCAGACTGAAACCAAAGCGCAAGAAACCCATTTGCTTGAAAAGACCTGTACCTTGGGTAAAAACCCACATTTTCCCCAGCATATTGTCAATATTTGAAAACTAAATAGAAATAATTGGCCACAAGAACGAGTTCACTTTTTACGAAACGGTGATGCGTTCAACGGGCGCGTCTCGTTTCATTGTAATCAATCAATTCAAACGAGATTCCTGTAATGATTTTTATGATTTTTCGTTAACACAACCGAAACTTTTAAACGCAATTACTTCATCGGAAAAATACAACAACGACACAATATAGAAAATTATGAACAGTCGACATCAACCCAATGAGAATATTTTGACCGACTGTTTTGAAACTCGCGGCTTTGCAAGAATGCAAACCAGTGTTTTGTTAAAATATTAAACTAGTTAAAAATTATTTTAATTGTAACTGTAAAATATAATAATTATTAAAAAAAAAAATGTGGAGATCTTTTTTTTAAAAATGTTAACCAACAATTGTTTGTCCCGTTTTTATATATATGTATATATATATATATATGTGTATAAATGGTCACCCTACTCTATTGCTTTCAAATACCATTAGGAATTTAATTTTAAAATGCACAATTGTATGTAATCATGTAAATTCAACGTAGAGTTCTGAGTTGTGTGTTCATACTAGTATATTACATTGACTTACACAATTCGCTTGACTTGCCTCTTCGATATAATGAGTAGTTATTATAATTGTTTTTTTATGTTCTTGGACCATTTTTACGAACTCGGTCCAAATGCTAGATTGTTTTTTAAATAATTGTTAATGACAGTAAATAACATAAAATTAAATATTTTACTTTTGTCTCAATAATGGATCGACTCCGACAGTTGGTTCGTCCAAAATAATAATTTTTGAATCGTGCAATAAGCTAATAGCAAGAGACACTCTTCTGCACTGGCCGCCACTATTCAAAAAAAAAAAAAAATACTATAAATTAAATCTGTTTATGAATTTCTCATGTATTTTATACAAATATAATATATATTTTATTGTATTTATGAGAGTTTTTTTTCTAACTAACTGTATTATAATACTATCTATTATGTATATTTTATTACCGACTTAGTTATAGTAAACTAGTTATCACATAGGTATTTATGTACTTATGATATCAAAATATAAAAAAATGTTAATATTTTCCTAACCTATATTAATAGGACGTTATACCGTCCGTATTTAAGGGGTTGCGTATAGGCAATTTTAACGACATTTTTAAAAGGGAAAAAATAGTAATTTAAAAATTCAAAAATATTCAAATTCACTATTGAATAAATGTAGTTCCGTGTCATTATGGTATGTATTTTTTGTGTAATCGTGATATAAAATTAAATCTATAAGAAACCCCGTTAAGCGCGGTACAACCACCAAAATTGCATAGCATATTCAGAAGAACACTGTGTGTGTCTATTTTTTTTTTTTTTGATAACGTAAATACAATAAAAATTATCAGTTTGAAAATTTTCGGTCATTTTGATATTTAATTTACTTATAAATATTATTGGGTAGTGCTATTAAAAAAAAAAAAAAAAAAAAAAAATGGCCACGCTACTACACAACAGATAAAATTATTCTTAAAGTGCTGTGGAATGTTGATAATTCTGCTATAAATACGGTAGAGTATAGTTACCCAGCGCAAAACAGTTTTTACAGTCGAATCACATGGGGTGATATAACGTCCTTTTAAATAAAAATACCATTTACCTTATTTCATTAATAGAACGGTTCAAATTTGGTAATTGGAGAAATTGTTTGAGTTTATCTATTCTGACCTCGATATTTGTCTGACTCATATTATAAAGCGACCCGTAGAATACAAACGTTTCTTTTATGGTCAATTTATTGTCCAAACCTAAATCCTTAAAAATAGCAAATCGTTAACAAACAACAGAGCGCTACGTTTATAGTAATCGTACTTTAAATTGCGTTTACCTGAGGCATATACCCAACGTCTTTTAGACTTTTTATTTTCAAATCGATACATCCATAGTCCAATGAAATCGCCCCCAAAATACATTGAAGTAGTGTCGATTTACCGCAACCACTTGGTCCCAAAAGGCCATATCTATATTGAAACAATACATTGTCAACAAATTTAAATTAGTTATTTAATTAAATTAAAGTCCTGGCACCAGTGGCGTAATTAGGAGGGACCAAGGGGGAAAATTGCCCCGGGCAGCACTTTTTTTGGGGGAGCAGTAAACTTTGGCAATCAATAAAGTGGTGGGAGCCGTTTCAGTCGTACTACACACCTTAAAAAAAAAAAATGTCTTATCATATTTTTTAAGATGAACTATCGAATCGACTTAATTTCGTCAAAAACGATTTGTTACCGTGGCACTAATAAACGTGTGTACTGTGCAGACCCATTTAATAATTATCTTGTCTGCATCGTGTTGTTGTAGCCTTTGGTATTTATTTGTTTTACTTTTAAATACATATATATATATATATATATTAATACATGTGAATTACAAATATTATAAATAATATATAATAATATACCAATAATATTATTCAGGTACTCCTTGTACTACTTTATAGCTTGTTACGTTAAAGACATAAACCTGCATGTATTTCACTGGTGCTTGGTAGTATAACTTAGAACCAACTATATAATATACAATATGAAAACCTAGGGAGGCCCAGGGGGCATTAAGAAAATTTGTACCCGGGGTAGCAAAATCCTTAATACGCCACTGCTTGGCGCATAACTAATTGCCAAGACAATTGATGCATGTAAAAAGAAAATTATCGTCCATATGTAGGTAGTCCATTTATAATTGATAATAATGTTCATAATATTAATTCGTATATTCTTAATATTTGTTTTTTTTTTTTTTTTTTTAATATAACAATGATGATATTATTACTATATTTCGCCAAAAAACGTAATCCTATTGACATTTAGTGAATTATAATTACATTACCGAATCCTCCAGAATTTGTAGAGATACTATTTATTTGATAAGTAGGTTAGGTTTTTTTATTTTTGAACTGTACTAGTGTACTCTGTCATTAACGTAGGTTAAGTATCTGGTTTTTTTTTTTGTTCATTCTATTTATATATAAATTAGAGTTTTGTAATTAAATGTCTATACGTAGAGCAAGCAACTATAGTTGTATTAAAATATTTAATATAATAATTGTACTAAAAAAAAAAAAAAAAAAATTGATTACATTTACATAATATATATATAGGACATATTATAGGTAAACAGTAAAATTTCGTTAATTTTCATTTATATTTTATATCTTGAAAAATACACTTTTACCTACCACCTAATAATAATGTTATAGAGTAAAAAAAAAAAATACTTACATAATGCACGATGGTACGTGCATCGTCACACCTTTAAGCACATTATTACCTCCGTAACTCTTAAACGCGTTTAATACTCTGACGTCGTATTGGACTTTTTCGTCGATCATCATTTGCTCTGCTATAAATAAGCTATTAGTAACACGAAAGATTAATTATAATAATCTTGTTAATAGTGCATTGTAAACCAAACCTGTTGATGGATTTATAAATCGCTTTAAATATTTGACGAATTGGGCGGAAACGAAACGGCGGATAAATGCAAATATATACGAAGGCCGTTGAGTGATGAACAAAAAAAAACAAAAAACGAACTGTTATACACGATCCCGGTAGAATGGCGAATACTAATAATTGTTGTTATTGAAATATTCGAGTTATGTAAAATTATAGGTATAATGGTTAAAAACTTGTGAAAATTAACACCAACGACAAAAAAAAAAAATAATAATAATAATTAAAGATAACGTGATAAACCGATATAATATTATATGGGCAGTCACGTCCCGCGATAATATATGATATAATGTTGGTAGGAAATGTAAAAAAAAAAAAAAAAAAATAAGAAAAATAAAAAATAAATAAATATTTACCGGGGAACAAGTAAGCCCGAATCGAAACCCGACTAAATATTTAATACGTACATATTACGTGTACATTAAAGAGAAGTAATCGTATTGTGTCTCGCATCGAACGTTTTATACAGGGTGGGCAATGAAACGGCCGATTTTAAAAATAAATTTTTGCAGTAGAAATTGCGATAAGATTTCTCACTAAATATTATTAGTTCAAAGACAACATGCCATTTAGTAACCATGGAACAGTGGCGTGGTATACAACGTGCTTATGCAATAAAATCGTTTTACAAAAATAATGTCGGTTATGTGGCCGCACAGCGTTCGTTTCGTCTCCATTGTAATCTTAAACGCCATGGTTCGGTGCCATCAGCTATTAAAATACGAATTAACCAACATTAAAGGAACGGGTTCAGCATTAAAAAAGAAGCTTGTGCGAAAAAAAAAACCATTCGTACACGTGAAAACGTCACTGCTTGCAGAACCGCTCTCGTACCGAGTCCAGGACGTTCTGCACGAAAACATGCGTTATCGTTAAATTTATCCAGTAGACGCCTACGTCGGATTTTGCACAGCGATCTAAACTTTCACCTATTTAAAAATTAAAGTCAATGTACCGAGACCTCGAAATATTGATGAACTAAAAAACATAATTCAAGAAAAAATTGCCAATACACCTTTGAAAGTGATACACCGTTCAGTGGTAGATATATGAAGTAGGATAAAAAAAATGCTTGAGAATGGGTGGCCGTCACCTTGAGGACGTCATTTTTTAAAAATAAATGACAAGTTATGTACTTCAACACGATCAATTGATAGTTCATTTTTATTCGTGTTTTTATTTTATAATTTAACATTGAAAATCAGCCGTTTCAGTGCCCAATCCTGTACATCACCTATGGACAATTCGTAATTCAATTAAACCAATGAGAGTTTAAGCCATAAGTCTAAGCCCGACGAGAGAAATCTCTGCGCAAAGGGCACGGGTCGTTGGTTAATATTGCTACGGTTACAATAAAATTACACGCATAATGTCAAACATTATAACAATATATATGGTTCAGCGTGTACAAATACGAATAATCGAAATTTATGCAACCTTTCGTAATATAGCTGAAAAGGTACCGATGGGAATCGTAAACTGGCGAATTCAAATCCGTGTTTTCTATAAAAAAAAATATATATATATATATATATATTTGAATACAAAAGGGTTCGGATTACCGGCGTGATGTGAGGCCATTGGACGACGATAACGGAATAGGCATTTGCTTGAATCGGGCAGCCATATTTCGTTCCAAATATAAGTACACAGATTGCGTCCAAACACACATTGGTTCACAAAATAACGTATACACTTATCAAATATAATTTTATTTAATTTTTTTACACAAATATTTAATAAATAGATTATATCAAAATAAATTGCAATCAATTATTGAATTAAAATAAAAGCCATAAAGTGAATATACAATAAAAACAAACAAAATTAATTTATAAGGTTGTGTTATCGGTTGGTTTTTATAACTGTTTTTTTTATAAACTCAAAATATTACTAATATTAGTTTATCTTTTTCGCCTAACATTTCGAAAATGTCCATTTTAAAACATGACGAACAATCAAACAATACTTAGATAATAAGTAATAACAGAACAATGTACAACTGCGTCCCGCTAGCTTTACAAATTTTGCAGTTTATCCGCTTTCTTATGTTTAATGGACCGGAAAGTTGAAATGATAATATTTGCCATGTGCTATTAGTCGAATACTGTTAGCCCGTTTGAATGCCCTGTAGTCTTATATTTATATCCAAATACGTAAGACCTAAAATCGGGATACCTATTTATTCGGTTATAATAAACGCTGAAAACATAATTTCCCAACTACTTTGCACGGGCCGCAATCAGAATATGAAAATGGGAAAAAGGTAATTTTGGGTTGGCAATCGGATTACGACCCGTTTCCGGTAGATCCTATGAGATTGTACTCATTCAAATCAAATTAACCTGTATAGTATAGATAGAGACGGATAAAAAGAACGGAGTAAAACGAGTAGACGAAAGAATAACATACAAACTTTATTCATAAATCATAAATAAAAATATCTATAATGTATAATGTATAAAATACACGTCTACATGATTATAACTTTTTTACTAACCACGCGTCTTTCTTTACATAGGTTAACAACAACAACATAATCACGTGTAAAAAAACATAACCGACAATGACTAATATTCCGATCATGACAGCCGGGTGTCCTAGTGTCCATCCCCTCAAAACGATTTTGTTCATTAAACTACTCGTATAACACAACGGTAGATGTTCGGAAATGAGTCTCATGGATGGTATTTGTGCTTCGACCGGCCACATTATACCTAATGACAGTAAAAACAATTGGGTATTGTGATGTATACCGGCAAACACGCCCGATAAAAAAAAAAAAAAAAAAACCTAATACAAATTCAAAAACATTATTGCAAATGAATAGTAATATATTATTGATTTTGTGAAATGTACAAAACATAATAGTAGGCATGCGATTATAATGATTACCCGATAAATACATTTGGACCATATTCCAACCGATAACCATGTTCATGGCGTTACTACTCGAATCCGATAGGCCAACGATCAATAGGCCTGCAAGTGAAATTAAATATACGCGCGATAATGCGATTAAATAATATTTTCGTTTGGCGGTTAAAACATATAAATAACAATGCACGCACCGTAAAGCAAGCCCAGCCACCCGTTCAAGAAAATCAAAAACACGAACGCGGACAGTCCGTTGGTGATTTCGATCGGATTGCTGAATACAAAGTATGTTACGAACATAACGGAAATTGTCTGCGCGCAATGTATTACGGTTTGGATGCACGATATTGAAATTACGACTTCTAATATTGTAATGCCTGCGTAACAGTAAATCATCGTTCGCGTTAATCGCAAAATCGCTAAATTAATATCGTAACCGGCGTCGTTTACCCGCTGTCATGGACCTGTCGAGAAAACCTTCCATTTTCTCTGTCAGCATAAACCCCGTGGATATTACGCTTGAAAAATAAAACCCTATCCTGTAAACGCAAACATTATATTATTTATGAACAATAAACGTGCATAGCGTTCGTACGTGAATATTGTAAATGATAACAAGTGTAATGCGTCCGGACACGAAACGCATAGCTTTACGTATAAAATAAAACAAAATCTTATCAAACCGATTCGTTGCACTTGTGTCCGCTGACATATAACTAGACGGGCGTTATTTATTTTAGATATCTACGAAACGAGGAGTGACACAATCAACGGTTATGCCTACAATGAAGTCGTCTACGAGTGGATGGGGAAAATCCAGATTTGCCAAAGTCCGAGAATCCGGATTCTCGGATTTCTCGGATTGAATTGTTAATGAAAACCGACATTTATTAAAAACAAATCCGGATTTTCATCTGAATCCAAATATCGATTTTTAAAATCGTAATTTTCGTATTCTATAATTCATTTCTCATAAAAATATTATCATTAACCGATGGCATTAAATGTGGAAAACGTTTATACATATTTATACAATTCAAAAAATATCATAAATCGAAATGTATTTAAAAAACAAAACATATCATATATATTACTCTATAATTTATATAATACAGTATAATATACGACCCGGCAAACGTTGTTTTACTCAACAAAATTGTTTGTGGTGGCACGTGTTGAAATAAATGAAATTATTTAAATCATTTTATAATGTAAAATAATTAACTAAGGATTTGATTTTAAGATTTAAAAAAAAAAAAAAAAAAACAGAAATCTGTACGGCCAAATCCAAATTTTGGATTTTAAATTTGGAAACATAAATGTTCAGCTTTTAAAATACTAAATCCGGATTTATTGCATTTTCGGATAATCCGGATTTATGTCATCACTATTACCTACACGCATATTATTGGCAAATCCGGATCCGTACAACGACTTCAATAGCGGATAGACAACCCCTTAACCTACTGCTGACTCGCCGTCATTTATACTATTGTGCATTATTATCGATTATTATTTGATAATGTTCGTCTGTAAACGTAAACCTTCGGAATAAATAATAGGCGTAAATAATTCTCCTGTAAGAAAATTGTAGGGGCAGACGGGCAACCCGCACACGGTGTTGGCCAATGAATCGTAGCCAAGCCGGCCGCGGGGTTTGCGCTAAGACAATTTTAGAACTGCACAAATAGGTACCTGAACTTGGCTAGTACAGACATAGTTGGCATGTGAGAATGGCATATTATAATGGTAAATTATTAACTATGGGAACCTAGTTACCCGGTCGTTATTATTATCATTATCGTTCTGTTGGCCAGGTGGATCAATCCGCATTGGTTCTGTCCAAATATTATGACGATACAATTCGATTGTTACGATTTATGACTTTAATACAAAGTGTTTTGGTATAGTAGGCCCTGCACAATTAGCGTCTTAGAACTGCGCATTTTATTTTAGAACTGCACAATTCGTGTTGTACTGCACACTAGCGCAAACCCTGGCCAGCCGTATTAAAAATGTTATGATACGTTGCATTTTGTATAAAAAGAGTAAAAACGAGTTAAAACACACTCACATCGATACGAATATTGTTGCTATACTATGAATGAACGTTTCAACTTTCTCTCCGACCAAGTGCGTAATTTTCTGTTATAAAATACAAAAACAATATTAATATTTTCATAATCGTTTACAATGATGCGTTATTTAACCGGCGTAAAATAATTATAATCTTGTTTTTTTTTTTGTTTTTTAATTATCATTAACAGATACCTATGCAACAAACTCATTAAAACCATTCGATATTTGTATAATTTTACAACGTTTATATTCTGAATGATGGAATTATAATGCTAACATATTCATATATGACGATACGAAATCGTAGTTTATATCGAACAGTTATTATTTTAACTAACATATAATATATAACATTTCAAGGTAAGTATAATGCAATTTTTTTTCATTATTGAAAATATAAATTTATCATGTTTAATAATATTATCGATTTATAAATTTAAAAAAAAAAAAATACTAAAATGCGTATGTCGTTATCAAAAACTATATCATCGCTATAAATATATAATAGGTACGTACCAATGGGAAAGAACGTCGAACAAATGTGTCATTACAGAAATGAGTGCTATTGATAATAACATTTTCAATGACACTAAATAGATTTCGAGTAAATTGACTTTTTATCAAAAAATCTAAAAAAAAAAATATCAAATTTCAATATATCAACTAATTTCCATGTTAAATTTGTATTAATCTATTTTTTTTATTTATTTTTTTTCTGTCTTTTTGGACAAACATACAGATTATAACAGTTGAATATATTATAATATTAGCTATCTCTAAACATTAATATCAATGTTGAATTAATCCAACTGGGCTAATAACAACAAAAATAAATGTATATACTAGTTACAAGTAGACGCACGTTACTTTTATATAGTTATAATATAATTATAACTAAATTTGTATAAGTTGAAATAAACCGTAAAGGCACAGGAAATCTAAAACTAATTACTTGAGTGGTATCAAAATACATGGCTCCATTTTTTCAACTCTTACACGTTATTATTGTATATTATAACAAAATCATATATATATATATATACTTATATTGTGTTATTCTTGAAGTGTTTCAAGAGTGAAAAATATAACTAAATTTGTACCGGATCTGCTATAAATATTATCGAAACGTACTTACTTCCGGCATCAATATTTGCGTAGGCTATCGAATATATTGAATAATCATTATCGTCACTGGTCAATGAACCAAGAACTTTTTGTTGAAGTCCTACACTGAAGTTCTGAGACAACTGAACGAATGCTACGGCTTTAGCTTTTCCCATCAAAACTTCGCCTTCTTCCTGATCGTTGACATCAATCTTAACAGAATATAATAGTACAGAGTTAAATATTTAACGTGTAAGATATTCATTTATCAATATATTTACTAAATTGTATTCTAGTGCTCGTAGACCGTTTAAAACTTCACAGCTTAGTGTGACATTGTATTTATCATCATAGAGACATCCGTTAATTGTATTATTTTCCTTGCAATCGGCGATTTCTTTATTTTGTATTGCTATGTTAACGTTTTTAATATTACCACCAATGACCACATTGAAAATGATGGCTGCTAACATTGGAAATAAGATCATAAAAAATATGAACCTGTTTTAAAAAAAAAAAAAATATTGTTTTAGGTAATTGTTTTTAAATGTAATTATCATACAAGTGTAATAATTACATGGAATCACGAGCGCAAATGGATACGATTTTCTTTATAAACGCACATATTCTAATAAAAGATACTCCGTTTTTGGTGTGTAATTTCGTGTATGATACTTTTTTATTTTGAATTTGTTGTGCCCTTTGGTTTGTCTAAATTAAAACCAAATTTAATAGTACGATGAAGTTCTTAAAACTATTACAAAGTTGTATATACTTTATTAAATTTTTGACTACAACTTAACGCTAGAAAGGCTTCTTCTAAAGACGTTGTATTCTGTTTTAACAATATATCCCGAGGTGACGCTTCTTCTATTAAAACTCCGTTTCTCATTAAACCTATCTATGGAAAAAACAAATATGCTTACATATTAATACAAACATCAAAATATCAAGCCGAGTAAAATTAATCACAAAATATTGGATAACTACATTTGTAATTATTATCATGAAGAAAATTCTCCAAATCATTTTTCTGAATCTCGAACTTTTTTTTTTAACTTTAAAAAAATCCAGCTATTTAACAACCAACGTAATGGTTTACAAAATCCAAAATTTACGAAACGTCTATATATTATACAATACTGAATGTTCTCATAGCTGCGTAAGTCTGTTATACCATCTATTATGTACGAGTTAAACCTTAGTTATAGATACACCATTGGATTCGTAATTTTCCAGTGATCGGGTGCCTTTACTTTTTTTTTTTTTTCTAAAATTCAACCCCTAAACACGACTTCTGGTATGAAATACCTTATGGTATGAAAATTGCATTTTTTTTTTTTTTTTTTTTAGATTTCCGATTGCCATTGTTTACACGGTTATTGTATATTAATGATCGTATGTGGTGATCGTAATATTAATAATCGAATGTGCCGTTAATTTGTATTAGCTTCTTATTACCTTGTACAATTATTAAATTAAATAAATACGTATTTTAGCAACAATATATTGGCACGTTCCACGGACCACGTGTCTCCTGAATTGTAATCTTCTACAGCGAATGAGCGTGTCATTGTTAATCAATTATTTATTTATTTTAATAATAAATTTGGTTTTCTATATATTTTAATAGTAAATTTATTTTTTTATATATTTTAGTATATATATATATATATATATATATGTGTGTGTGTCTGAATGAGTCATTATTATTTTTATTGTAATATATAACACATCATCACAAATTGCCATAAACGTGTACCTGCATAATATTCGTCTGAACATTAATTTTATATTTGCCTTACTGTCTGAGCCTGATGTGCTTCTTCGATATAATGCGTGGTTATTATAATAGTCTTGAATTGTTCCTTAACGATTTTCAATAACTCTTGCCAAATTCTGTTTTCAACAAATCGCCGCAATGACGGTTGAATATTATTATTCTATTTTCCGTTACGCAATAAACACAACTTACTCGTGCCTTAGTACTGGATCTATCCCCACGGTGGGCTCGTCTAGAATTATAATTTTTGGATCGTGTAGTAACGTGACAGACAGTGACACTCGTCTGCATTGTCCACCGCTATAGAAACCCATAAATACGTAAATATTATTGATGCCTAAGCGTACAAAACTTGCCAAGTGCTTATATAATAGAATATTAATTATTATTGTAGTTCTTATTTCGTACGATTTTAACAGTTTATTGACATACCTTAAATCTTTTAGTAAAGTGTTACCGGACGGCAACTTAAGCCAAGCAATAAGTTCTTTACTTCTACTAGAAATAAGGGGTGCATTCATGTTGTACAACGAACCGTAATATTGAAATGTTTCGTTTATAGTAAGCATTGTATCTAAACACAGTTCCTACGGCGATACGACAAATATAATTATCCAGATTAAATACAAATATATATATATATGTTACTGTAGACAAAAAATACAATATGTCATACTTGAGGCATATATCCAATATCAGAACGATTACTGGTATTTATCTTAATAAACCCAGAATCCAATGACAATTTTCCAAGAATGATATTTATTAATGTAGTTTTGCCACAACCACTTGGTCCCAAAAGACCGTATCTGAAAAATAACTTTTTTTCTTTAGCAGACGTTTTCGAATAATATTCATTTACTGGACATTCCATTTATCGCGTGTCACGCGCATTTTCTCAGCGAACTCGTGGATTTTGAAACTTTTTTAAAAATAAATTTACTCGTAATACAACATTTTCCGATCGGGAATTAATTTCTTTCATTTATCAATAAGAATATTTGATTGGTTAGGAAAAAAATATATCTTTCTCTAATGGTTTAAATATGTAATAATACGACACTTTCGAAATAAAGTTAAGATACATTTATTAATCTCGCTAATTTGTTTTATGATCTTAGTGTTTTCAAATGATAACTCGTGTGTAATTAAATTCATATTATACTGAAGCAGAATATTTTTCTACCTACTATAATACAGTATAAGTACCAACACACTTACTGTGAAATTTTGAGAACAATATTAATTCTAAATCTCACCTATTAAAATCTATTTACATTTTAAATTTGTATAAGTATAACATAAACTGCGCGTTTAATATTATAATATACATAATATTTTATATAAATACTCAACAAAATAAAAATCTACTTTAGAATGTACATTTAAACATAGAGATTAAGTATCATTGAAAAAAAAAAAAAAACAAAGAAACAAAAAAATAATTTTCGTGCGAAAATTCCATATTCAAAGTAATAAATACCATACTAACAAACAGACCCTCCCGGAAAGGTCTTAAGACGGTCTATGCGGACTCGACGACTTTAACAGAAAGTTATTGTTTAAATCCCGGACCGATCCGAGAGGACTTGAGCTGACCTGTGGACTTCTAAATGTCAGAGTTTGGACAGTTCCCAAGACTATTCGCCAGGAACCAAATGGGAACCTTTCTATAATTATCACAAATATGTTTAACATTTAGGTCCTGAAAATACAACAAAAAAAAAAACGCAAATAATTGCGGCCATGTTTCGGTATACGCCGCCGGCAATCGAACCAAAGATAATCTAACCTGACCTAATATACCTAAAACACCTAAGCACTACACTACTTTACTATTGGGAACAATGATCTTTTCGTGGATATGTAATAGGTTATCAAATCAGTTTAAAAATATCGGCAACACCTCAAAATAGCGGAATTCTTTGGGAAACAGAGATTCCAAACTCAAGCTGAACTCCGTCTGCATTTCGAAAACCTACAAATAATAAACAGAGTTTTGGTGACCGAGTGTCCGTTATTAGGCGGCAAAATATCTCTAGACTACACGTACCCACCTTTGAGTCAGTAAGGTTGAGGGGAAGGGGAGAACAGATAAAAATAGGTGAACGGAGTAGGATATGAGAAGACAGGGTATGGTGGCAAAGGGGATTGATATAGAGGCCAAAATAGGAAGTTCTCGGGAGGTACTAGTTTGAATCTAAAAATCCTACTCCCGGGACTGTCTGTGCTGTTAGGGTACTAATATTATAATATTTATACGTACTTAAGTTGCTCGAACATAAATAAAGACCATTAATACTTACATGGTTCCTGAAGGTACACACATATTTAGACCATTGAGAACAGGAATTTCAGTAGATAATTGTTTAAAAGCATTTAGAATGCATACAGCTATCTCAGAATTTACCACGGCCATTTTAAAGTTTCTTCATCAGCCAGCTTCAATAGTCGACAATATACTTGACAATGTTTTGTCGTCGCGCAATATTTACTTTCATAGGTACTATATTTGCTAGTCGATTTCGTAATGCTCAAAATATAATTTATAGACAATTATTATATGCAGTTTATAGGCAATCATTCGGACGTACGATGATTTTACCATTATACAAAACGTAATAAAAAGTTTATTGATATTTATCATTGACCTTGATAATCTATCTATACATAAATGTATTTAAAATTACTTCTTTGAGAAATAAACAATTATACAGGTTTACAATAAAAATAATTCATTAATTTTAAAATACTATTTTGTTTTTAATAATTATACCTAATTAATTAACTTAACTGCTTGACAAAAAAAAAAAACAATAGTTCAACTAGTATATTATCAATAAATTGTATACATTGGTCAGTTATACATTTGTTTGTAGGATTATTTTTATAACTATAAAAAAATGTTAAAAAACAAATACACAATGCAAGTTTCATATGAAATATGTATAAGCCTATTAGATGAAATATAAAGTTTAAATTAAAAGACGTCATAATAACTAATACATTTATTTTACTTAACGTTAAGTTAGCACAATCATTAATATTTTTTATTTATGTTTTACCCAAGTGTCTTTTTTAAATAAACTAAAAAAAAACACTGGTACTGCAAAAATAATTAACCATACTATCGTTAACAATAATCCGCGTATAACTAGAGGATGCACTAAAGGCCATCCTTTAAGAGTCAAATTTCCAATTGTTTCTGATGCGATAGATAAAGGTAGAAAATGATTGATGTATCTTATAGTTATATGTGCGCCTTCCATAGGCCAAATAAGACCTTAAATATTTAAATTTAAAATCATTTTTTTTTTTTTTTTTTTATATACACAAATAAAATATGTTAGTTACTATAGTGAATGTCTACATTAGAACGTACCAGAATTCACTGGGTATCCCGTAAGATGTTACAGTAATTTGTGTTGTCTAGAACCATCTAAACATTATAAAATTTTGTTAAGTTACATTATTTTAGAGAAAATTACTGTAACATTTTATTTGAGATACCCGTTATAATAAGTATACGATATAGGGTATTCCACTAAATTCCACTGAATAAACTCACCGCACAAACATGAAAATAAAACGTTCGTTCCCATATTGATATGCGTTGCCATTGCATAGGATTTGGATACAGCTGCAACTAATATTCCTAAATTAATCAATAAACATATAAACATAAGCTATACCAAATTCAACACATTAATTGTGTATATTTTTAATATTCAATGTCTCATATGAGTATCGAATAGGGTATCCATAGAGTTTTATATTCTACAGCTAAATTATTGAACAAAACGAATATTCGATTTATACCTGCAAACATCCCTTGATATCCAATAATCATTATGGCTATTGCAAATGTCCAAAAATTATCTACTGAAATCGGGTTATTAAAAACGAAATACATAATAAGTATTTCGATCGATGATTGTATAACGTGGACGATTGTTTGAAGAAATATTATTGATACAACGAATTCGGAAAAGTTCACACCTATAAAAATTTGTGTACACAAAATCAAGTAGGTATTTGAAAAGAAAAAAAAAAACTTAATTTCGTTGTTTGTTTATTGTGTACCTGCAACCATTATTCGACTCATTATTCCTTCGTCCTTTTCGGACAATAATAGGCCAGTCGATAAAATCATTGGAAAATAAAAAGCCAATCTAAACACACGTCGGAAAAAAAAAAAGTGTATAACAATAATAATATGAGTGGGTTATAATTTTAAATTAGTAAAAATAAAAAATTACGCCAGGATAATTATGCCATGTAATAACGTGAGTTCTAAATCTAAAATTAGTTTTAATAATATTATCACGAAATAATATATTTCACGAGGCAATTTTAACCAATTTAGTAAGAATATTCAGTGTAGGTAATTAATTATTAGCATATTGCATTAAAATGTATGTACCTTTCGGAAATAGCATAATTTCTATCAAGCCCTTTTACTATTGGTTTTGAAATTATTAACATCTAAAATGGAGTAAATTCAATTAAACGAAGAAAATTATCTTCAAATGAACCGAAAATCCTTTAAATTTTCAAACGCGTAACTACACCAGAGGCTAAAGAAATATTATTTTATAGAAGCACTCAGGCTACAATATAATTATTTTACGATTTACTATAGTGCTTATTAACACTTTGAGTAGCAAAGTATACTTTTGATAATATACCATTTAGATAATAATTCTTAATTACATCTTAACGATTTGCACATGACTGAAATTAAGTGTTTAAAGATGTATAGATTTAACTATAAAATTACCCCAAATTTATCACATCAGATGAGAATTTAAAGAATTATCAAGGATATAAGCACCTTACTTGTCGTGCATTTATATTTGTAAACGAACTACTAGCATACTAATACCTATACGTGAATTGTAATTCTACAACATTATTTACCTGTAGAAATCGTATTATTAATATTTTTCTTTATATTTTTTTTTTAATGGCATAAGAAAAATTTGAAAAAAAGAAAAATCAATAAATTGATAATACGATGTAACATCAGCTTAACACTTACAAAACTAAGAATCCCGGAGAAGCTGAGTGAATGAACTCAGTGACTTTAACATTTCCTATATTTTGAATCTGTAAACCAAATAACAAAAAAACATTGATATAGATAAATTAGGCAGCTAATTAAATTAGATTTTAGAATCTAATTTTATTTATATAACTGAGAGTGGGTAAGAATATGGCTTTTCACTAATGTTACAATATCCAATTGCTTCTTTGAATGTATTCTTGAACGTCAAAATAGAGTCATCTTTTATTTTTGATTTTATAATATAATCTAAATAATAAATTATAACAATTATTATGGTTCATAATATGGTTTAAAAATCTATACACACATATATAAATATATATTTACTGGTTGGATCCAACGTAATTTGTATGAAACTCGAATCGATATCATAACGATTAGAAAATTTGCTGAAACGAATTTCCATGGACAACGTATAATTAGAAGGAAAATAAATTAAACCCCATATATATCTGGAATTCAGTGCACGGTTACCAGACTCCAGACTTGGGTAGTCTATCTGAATATAAATATAGTTTGTTTCTGAATGAAATATGTATTTTAACTATTAATTTGTAAACTGTTTATTTGTTTACCAAAAAACCGTTGTGTTTTCGTAGATGATCAATAAACATACAACTCAATTTTGTATTATTAGGTTCGATTATAAAACATTTTTGCCGATAGTGATCTGCGCTGCAATTTTTCATCTCGTCGTTAACAATTCCCAAATTTGCATTTTGAATATTATGACCGACGCACAGGTTGTATACAAAGGTTTGAACCAAAGGTAAAATAAATGTAAAAATTAAAAATCTATAAACAAATGATAAAACCAATAATAAAAAAAAAAGAAAAAAATGAGCTTTAAAATAAAAATTATAAATTACGTATGGTCTTTATATAGAAGTGCTGCATTTTTATAAGTCAAAGCTCGAAATCGTCTCCAAGAAAAATTAGTTTTCAATCGATTCGTATAAAATGGCAATACCGGTATATAATCTTGCTTAGGTAAATTGGAAAGCTGTAAAAAACAAAATATAATTTATGCGATAAAATAAGCAATAAACCGTTAAATAGTTGCGTTTCACCGAACGTTTATTCCTTATATTTTAGTCTTTGCGAAATATTAATTAAATAAAAAAATGTATTCTAACGAAATTACATAAAACTTGTACATTTTTAGTGGATAAATGTATTTATTGAATGGATTATTATAGATTGCTATTAAACTCCTTCGGAACACTTTGGAAAACGTTCCAAAATAATATAACCGTTTACTGAAAATATTAGTAATTCTATACGTATAAGGTAACTCTGACTTTTACGGCCAAACATAATTATTGTATAAAATAATAATAAAAAAAAATAATTTAAATATACATTATAAGTATTTTAATTAATTTAACTGAAAACATCGGTAACAGTTGAGACAGCATTGCGTTGGATACCGGGCTAATTCACTTTTCAACGGAATAATATTATATTTAATTAAAGTGCCTATCTGTGGATTCGGCACCGGAGCTCATGGTGTAACTGGCGGTTCCAAGCATACACAATTACATTAGTGTTAACCACGAATTATATTTATTATACTTTTTTTTTCTTTTTCAAGTAACAGTCATATCGGTAGCCATTGTTAATACTTACTTCCCCGCTTTCTTGCATACAACACAGAGACAAAAACGCTTCTTCTAAGGTCGAAGCGTTTTGTTTCGATATCAGTGTACCGGGTGAATCTTCGCCGACCAAAATACCGTTACGCATAAATCCCACCTGTTCAATCAAATTGCAATCATGTAACACTATATGCGGAATAACCTCGTGTATTGTAATAGCATAATAATGCATAACAATATACAGTATAATCTCTGTGAGTATTTGTCAAATTATCTATAAATATAATATACTCGTACGAGCTCAATTTGTAATCAAATACCTCTTACTCTTTATAATCCTGTAACGGCCGTAATCAATATTACGAGCTACCTCCAAAACAGAATTGGCGTTCAATTATAATACGAACGCGAACGATTTTTTTTTTTTTTTTTTTCGTTATTTTAACGTAAATTCTATACACTAAAAAAAAAAAAAATTGCAAAACATAATAATAATGTTTATTCAATCATTTGAATTGTTCAACATAATTCATATAATAATCGTAATATCTGACAATATTACATTTCAATAGGTAATTTAAATTTATAATTTAATCTACTTTTATCAACGAACACATAATTAAAAAAAAAAATGAACACGTTATATTTTATTGGACAATGAACACGAAAGGAACGCATTCCCTTATTCACTAAACGTTCCAAACACAATCGCTTTTATTTTAATCGAATTTTCATCGACGAATTTATTCGGTAATAAATCCAAATAGTTACCTACCACATTCGCTCTAGTGGCTTCCTCGACATAGTGCGTGGTTATGACGATGGTTTTTCCTTCCAGAGAAAGTTTGACAAGATGATCCCAAATGCTAGAAAAAAATAAACGTACTAATTGTACGTAAAATCGATTATGGATAATTTACATAACTACGCGGTTACCTCTGCCTAATAACCGGATCGATGCCGACGGTCGGCTCGTCGAGTATCATAATTTTCGGATTATGAAATAACGCTACGCCAAAAGATAATTGTCTTTGTTCTCCGCCACTAAAAATAAAATACATTTACTATGACCGTGACTATCTCATTTTATAGACCCGCAGAACATCAGGTTCTCTATATACTCTTATTGATTGGTTTTGTCATTTATCGATAGTGTAAAAGACATGCATTTTTTTTTTTTTTTTTTTTACTATTAAACATTATTTAACTTTATTGATTTCGAATTATCATAACATTACTATGATTATGGTTCAAGCAACACGATTTTATTATTAAATCTTAATAATATCGAGCGTATGGAATCAAATATATATATATATATATATCTACCTACCTACCAACTGTATAGTATTACTGTTTACCTCAAGTTTTTAACCTGCATGCTAAAAACAGGCAATCTCAGCAGACGGTCTAACTCATTAATCTTCCGTGTTACGTTTTCTTCGTTCATTCCGTACAATTTTCCGTAAAATATAAAAGTCTGATAAACAGTCAAGTTTTGATGCAACGTTATCTCCTAAACAAAAAATTTGTATAGTTTTCAGATTAGTCGATTGTCGGCAATGAATACACGGCCAAGGTATTTGAATAATAATTATACTTGTGGCATATAACTGATTTCCGAATAGTATTGGGCTTTTAAGTATATTTTTCCAGAATCTAATGACGTTTGGCCCAGGATACAGTTCAACAGAGTAGTTTTACCGCAGCCACTCGGCCCAAGGAGTCCGTATCTGATACACAGTAAACATAACACACTCGATCGTCAATAATTATTATTAATTGTTTCATTTGTTACCGAAAATGCGGTTGCCCGAAAACGATAGGACCGCGTTGGAAATTAGACACGGTGGGTAAATATTTATCGGGAGGGCATTTATTTAAAATAGTACCGAAAAGTTAAATAACGCCAGGATGACGGCCAGATGGAATGGCATTGAAATAATCGGTTTGTTCGACGGCGCGCGCGTGAAAATCGCAAAAATATCGTGTTTGTTTCAATATTGCGCAAGTTATGATATTTTCGCAATACGTATTACTGACATTCGTAGTATTTCTCTGTAGTGCTGATGCGAATCGAAATCGTTATATATATATATATATACGCACGTGCGTGTATTTATTCGGGAGTAAAACGCGTTGTTTTTAACAGGCTTGCAGATTGTACATTTTACAATGGCGCGGATAAAACAAAAATCGTAGAAACGCCGACGAAAAATTATGAATTACATAATATAATCAACACCGTTAAATTAATATCAACTAAATATAAATAACAATAATCAATAATCATCAACTCCCGTCGACCGTATTATGTACGTAAAATGTATAGTGGTTTTTTTTTTTTTTTACAGCGGTCGTTAATTCTTTGCGGTTATCTCCTAATCGATTTTCTATAAGCGCCGAGTTCAATTAAATCCGACATCGACATAATATATTATTTATTACTAACGATAAATCTAAAATCACACACCATCAGTATGAATATTGAAATATTAAAAAAACAACAAAAAAAAATGATTATTACATATAATATAAATACGACATACATTGATCCCATAGGTACGGACATGTTCAAGCCTCTCATACTTATTATGTCCGAATAACATTTGTGAGCATCTCGTACCATGATGGCCTTATCTCCCAGCGCCATATTTTCTAAATTATTGAACACTTCGACGGGCATTGTGCTGACAGTTTATTCAATATTCAATGATGCACCTATGTTTTTTTTTTTTTTTTTATAAAATCCACAAACTATACGTGTAGGTTTTCCAAAACAACACTGAAAACCGATTCTGTTTTTATGGAACCCAACAAATAATAAGTTTGAATCTTTGTCAAGGACTAAATAATTTTTATACCGATCTGATTAAATATTCAGATAGATGTTTATCATAAAACACAGACCAACACGAATACGAATTTACGATAATACAATGGTTTTCCAAAACAACACTGAAAACCGATTCTGTTTTTATGGAACCCAACAAATAATAAGTTTGAATCTTTGTCAAGGACTAAATAATTTTTATACCGATCTGATTAAATATTCAGATAGATGTTTATCATAAAACACAGATCAACACGAATACGAATTTACGATAATACAATTTTATCGTTTTATTTCCAAAACAATTTCTCTATGTAGGTACAAGGTAACCGTAATTATGCGCATTACATTGTTCCGAAATCCGAAATACCTACCTATCTATTATATGCATTTTTAGACTGGGTTCCAAATTGGTCACATTTTTCAATTGATTCAGTGTTAGTAGGTATGCAAATTGCACGTGCCATCTGTATAAAACAATCTAAAAAATAATATATTAAATATAATAAAAAAAAAATAAATAAATGTAAAAATATATATTTGTGTATATACAATACAAATAGATAAAGCCATATTGTAGAGAAAGAACTAAACAAAGCCCGAGTATTGACTGAGTATGACTGTGTAAATACGACCTATTTCGATTTTAAAAAATCGCCATCAGATAATAGAACAACGACGGCGAAAAAATAATACACGACCGAATATGAAATTATAATGAGGAATACATAGAAAAAATTACCATTTTTCGACACAGGGACTAAATTAATACTATTAGAAATAATTTGTAAAACGACAATAGATTTATTAACTATAAAAAATATTGGTATAGAATATTAGTTTTTTTTTAAAAATCTATCCGTAAGCTCGTGCGGACAGACGAACCTAACGGTCACATCATTGCCGTCTTCGTTTCATATTTAAATTAATCGCATCAATCCTTTGTGGAATTTTTCGTCTTGGTTTTTAACACTGTATACGGCCCCCCTCCCCCCAATGTCTACCGGTGGTATTTTTATGAACTTTTTTGAGAACACGGTAAGTGTACGTATTCAATTATAGTCGATTTCACGAAAAGTGGCACTCGACTGTGGCGTGTCCTGTGATACCGCTTCGAAAATACAGGGGTTCTCAGTATTGGCAATTTGCCGGTAGCTCCGCGTAACACCAGGTGGTATTTTAATTGTATAGCAAAATTAGAGCCGTTCCTATTTTATCCACCCTAAAGTATTATCCTTCCATATTGTTGCCGATATTATAAGGGTTCAATATAATAACGGTGGCGTATGCAGCTGCTGTATAGAATATTCAGTAGTTCTGTGTTTACAGTCGGCTTGTGTGTATCTCGTTGTATTATCATCTGTGATAGCAAAATTATTCACAATTTGTATTAAAAAAAAAAAACACTGATATTTAAATAATAGGTAGTACAGTGGACGTTGTTTATACAACGTGTACGTTACTTTACAAGACCCTCCTATAATCTATTTGGGCCTTAGGTATCCAATTATGGGGGGGGGTGGCAAAAAAATCAAACATTTATAAAAATACAGACGTTTCGATCTATATCACTTCGTGTAATTTTTCTGTAATTTACTATACTCAGACCTCAGACTGCAGACAGTCGCTGAAGAGGCCTCATCCTCTTACAAGCGTTTCCGTTCTCGCCTTACAAACCACCCGAACCCACTTATTCTTGCACTCAAAACAGCAAACATTCCTGGTATTCCACCACGAAGACTTAAGAGGTGCTGGTGTTGCAATCTGGCTTAGCTAAACTGATACCTTTAAAAAAAAAAAAAAAAACACGACACGTGTAAAGCATCCTAACAATTTCTTTTTATTGTTTTTTGTCTCTGTTTTTGTTATCACGTCTGAGTGTTCTGTTGGATAGCTACTCCCATCAAGCTTTTATCTCTTGTACATAAATTACGATTACATATGCTTATTGTAACCGTTGTATATTTCCCAATAAAAAATTTAAAAAAATCTATCCGTACATTCGAGATGTTAGTGAACACATTTTCCTTAATAAATATGCAGCTCTTCCAGTACAGAATTAATGTAAACGTTGTCTTGGCTATTCGAAATCTCTAAACCGAGGCAGACTGGGAAGTATTCGGCCTTACTGTTCTAGTAATCAGCCGAAAAATTCTAGGTCTAGTTTAGGCGATAGTTGAAAAAATATTCAGGGGATTACAACATTTTTTTAGGGGGTAAGGGGGTTAATCGTATATTTTTAGGGCTAGTTCCCTCCAGCTCCGCACATGACTGGCAGAGCGAACAAAGATTCGGAAAGCATGGCGACGACGGGAATTGAAGATGCAGATGATGACAGAGAGACATGACGGCAGCAGCAAAAGGCCTTCATAGCCTGTAATAAAAAAAAAAAAAACAAAACAAAATATTAATAATAAAAATAATTTCCATTTACACTTCTCTGCGTTTAATTATTTTATTATAACATCTGTTTTTGTAATATTGGTTGTCACACGGTCGTTTTTATTTGTTTACATATTTTCTTTTTTCTTCTTCTTTTTTTTTTTTACAAGTCCGATTTAATCAATCAAATAATTTCTTAATAATCATTTTTATATTATTACAATTTAACACACCGGATTGTCGCAATCATAATGTATCCATCACGAATGTATTTTGTCGTTATAATGGAATTTTGCGAAAGATTTTCATTTTCAAGTCTTCGGTGTACGCATTAAATTATAATATACAAAACGTACATTCTAAACGTTTGCATTTTTTTTTGTAGCAATATTATCGTTATACATTCGAGATGTTTTATTATACGATGAACGACAAGCAGTTGACATATATCATGTGTTTATGATGCTTTGTTATGTGTCGGCAATAATAGGTGGAATTGTGGGGAACAGTAATTACGGTAAGTATAAGTAAGTAATGCAATTTCTCCGTTCACTTCTACTTCAGAAATTAGGCACCTACATTAAATCATGTACATTCATTTAATTAATCTAGACTATGAAATTAGAAAATATTTTTTCCAATCCGTTTATGTATTATTTAGTCTACTTGTAAAGGCATGCCCTTGGTGAAATAATTTGAATAAACAATAAATCAATTATTATGGTATTACAAAAAAAAATATATATATATATATATTAAAAACGAATACTTGTTTTACATCACGTACTTAATTTACTTATATTTAAATTTTAAAATTGTATAAGTATATCTATTATCTAAATATTATCTCTAAACTGTATTTATACGGAGTAAGTACAAGTAAGAATATATTTTATATTAATAGTGTAAACGTATTATATTATATTATGGTTTAACGATAATAACATTAAAAATGTGTGAATTTATTCTTTTTAAATACTATTTTAGAACCATCATATTGTTCTCAATTGTCTATTGGATTGGCATCTTGATTTTGTTTTGGACAACTGTTCAAATAAAAAATACATTAATAAAGTAAATATAAAAAATGAACTAATTATAATTAAATTACCCATAATTTATATTACAATATAAACCGTTCAAAATATTCAATGGAATGCATTTGTATCTATTGAATTGGTTTACACATTTGTTAGTGTCTGGGTAAAGCGAGGTAATTGAACATCAATAGTAATTTTTTTGTAATATTTCCATTGATTACCCGAAAATTACGAAAATTTGAGATAAAAAATGTATAAAGAAATAAAAACACTCAACATTTATCGTTGATTTCAATTTTAAAATAATAATACAATTCTAACTTACACCCTAATCATCCATCCAAATCTAAGGTTTACCCAATCTATATATTTTAAATGTTTACTAGAAGATTTTTTTTTTTTTACTCTTGAGGATGGACATTCATGATAAAACTTAGGCAATGTATTTCCAATTACGTAATTTTTTTTTTTTTTTTGTCTTTCAAAACGTAAAACGTTTTTTATTTCTCTAGTTTCATGACACTAAACAGTATAATTCTCGTCTCAATTGGTGTGGGCGGTATAAAATCGTGTATTGCTGCATTCGGCGTGGACCAACTCATCGAAAGCGATCAGAATATAAGCTCAACGCACGTACGCGTCTTCTTCAGCACGTTCTATTTTTCCATACATTTAGGAATATTTTTCGGGCTGTTCGCTTCGCCTATGATCACCAAAATAATGTTATACGAGGGGCACAACCTCAACGCATATGCCATTCGATTTGGATTGTCTGCCCTCATGATGACAATCGCTATCAGTAAGTGAAGTTTATAATTTTAACGCGCCAAATAGTTGACCCATTCAAGTCTGACGGTATACTTGAAATATACCAAAATACGATTACGTACCTATTTAAAATGTGTGTAATAGATTTACAATAGAAAATACCGTATACAATAAAAGATAACACATTATAGTATTTATATTTCTCGTTTAGGTGTATTCGTCTGTGGATACCCGTATTATTTATTCAAAGAGCCAATACCAAATATACTACCCAAAATGATAAAATGCATTTCTGTAAGTATACTTCAAACAGTTTAGGTGTAATTTTTATATTTATACGCCGTCAAGTTGACGAAAATTTCGAATGTTTGTGAGTGGTACGACGGACCTGGTGTATCTTATACACCTATAACTTTTATCACTGATGTAATTTTTTTTTTTTACAAAACAGTTGATCGTATGGAAAAAATGCACGTCGTGTAATAAAAATACCGAACGTAAACATTGGTTCGGATATGCGGAAAATTCGTTTCCGAGCTATATTATAAACGACACGAAAAAGACATTGTATATACTTTTTCTTTACATGCCATTGGCATTGTTTTGGAGCTTAGCCGACCAACAAGTTCGTACATGTTTTAGTTGCAATGTCCGTAATATTATACGATAAACTGAGATAATAGTTTGTTAACACTATCGATGTAGAATACAACTTGGATATTTCAAGCATCGCGCACTAGTGACCGTTTATTCGGTATTAAATTTCCCGTTTACATGCTTCAAGTGGTAAATCCGTTGCTCATATTATTCACTATCCCCTTTATGGACCGTATAGTTAATCCTTATTTGAAAAAACATAAACTATTCAAGTATCCTCTAAAACGAATGTTGCTCGGCGGTAGCATAGCTGTAATTGCGTTTGTTTTTGCTGGGTGTGTCGAAATGTATTTGGAAGTAAGTACATACGTAATATGCTATTTGTCGCGAGTCAATGTCGTAAATTAAAAATATTGTACGAAACAGTACATAAATAAACACGAAATACAAATTCCATTGTGTTTATCATAGTATTTATTCACTTTTGACAATATTTGTCCACAACGATTTTTCCGTATTACAGAAAAACGCCAAATGCATCGATACATCTGATGGAAATATTTTTGTTGCGCATACAAAACCATACTCGGCGAACATATGGAGATCGAATTTGAACTTGCAAAAACCTAACAATAGTGGATTCTTTGTCGTAAATAGCGTAACAGCTTTAAAATCTGTAAACAGGAAGTCAATAGAAATATTTATACAAAACGAACACTCTAAAAAAAATTTCAAAAATGACAAAAAATTAATTAAAGTACGGCTGAAAAAAAATCAGGTAAAATTATATTAGTCAATGATTAATTTTGTTAAACTAATGTTTTTAATGGCATTTTACTCATATCTCAAACTATTAATCTGGATACACATTACATATTAAAAATATTTTCAGAATTCAATTTTTCTACTAGTAGTGAGCGCAAAATATAATAAATCGGACAAAGATCATAATCCCGTATTTAACTCCTCTGCTGTACTAGTACCGGAAAGTTTGTACACAACTTCGGAAGAAAATCAGTCGTCTATTTAGTAAAGTTTTGAATGCTTTATTCAAAAACTAATAATATTTCATTAGATATCTTTGTTTTGAATCAGTATAATTTTTCCAGCAAACGACATTGACAGTTGGTTACATATTAAAAGCCTGGTATTAGAATCTACGTATTCTAATGAAATATTCATTTTTGAAAAAGCACATCCCGACGTTCAGTATCAAAATATTAAAATATTGCGAAATTCTCCTGGTTTGTAAGTATACCTGCAAACGGAGTTTCATGTATATCTATCTTGAACATAATATGAATACAAGTTATATAAAATATTTTTTTTCTTTTGGCGAAAATGTTTAAGATATACGTTAACTGCGAATTATGCGAATAAGCGACGGTCAAAATTAAGGAACGTTTTAAATCTGGTGACCGACAATGTATACGTGTACAGAAATGCATATGATAATAAAATTAATTCTGTAAATAATATTACCCTATATTAATTCATATCAAAATGTATTTATGCGTGATAGTATTGGTGTATGTAAATAATTATATTGATATTTTTAGAAGCTTCAATCAAATACAACTTCACAACCTCACGTTTTAAGCAAAGAATGGTTATTACCTCAGTTTATTTTTATGGCATTCGGCGAAACACTGTTTACGATGACGGGATTAGCATTTTCTTTTTCAGAAGTAAATAATACCTCTATTCGGATACTCACGCTAACAAAGTAAAATTGAATCAAATATATTATATCGTCGTGCATTCTCCGGAATTATAAAAAAAAAAATAAGAACTTATTGATAATTTGCAACTAAAATATTACACTTGTTCTTGTAACAAAAACGAAATAAATATTAATAAGTAATAACGTATAATAACTAACAAGTAGGCGCATAATATTAGTTGAACAAGCAAGCATAGCCAACAAATATAGTAACTCTTAATTACGAGGCAAATTAACTGCACGTTCAATAAATTTACCTGAAACGTATCTGAAACTGTTACTCTGTAACTGTTATTTTTTTATATGTAGAAAATCTGAAAATACAAAAATATGTCTCGGTGTAATGAAATCTTTAGGTAATGAAACAATAACAATTGAAGACTGTAGATTGCAAAATGATTATTCTACAGGCTATGATATTATCTATTATTATAACAAGAGTATTATAGATATTTATACAATAAGTATATAAGGGTGACATTTATTTTTGAAGTTGTAAATTTTAAATAGTGCCGGGCGGAAATTTGTTCCAATACATCTATAATTAGCGTCTGTATAGTTTGAGCTCGATCGAATATAAATTAACACGTGGCGACGTAAGTTTTATAAAAAAAAAAAAAAAAAACGTATAACTTCAAATTAATCCGTATACCAACTTAAGTTTTTATTTTACAAAAATGCTATAGTTAATTATCATTATTGTTGCCTTAATTATTACCTAAAAAGTTAACCCCATCTTGCAAAACCAAGAAACCGATGCTCATATATTATTTATTTACTTATTTATTTTTTTTTTTTTTTAAATGCCCAGCTTTATTATTTAAACGATCCGTAAGTCTTTTTTATATATCTTACATACTAGATGTTAATATATACTTTACACGTTGATGAAGCCGCACATCCAATGAAGTGACCCCTGCCCTTAGTTTAAGTTCTTGAGCCAAGTCGTACGATTTCGGACGCTTAAGACATCCTTGGAGTTGTCTAATAATTGGATGGCCATTGGATTCACATGGGTGATCAAGCCTCGTCTCGCGTTCGCGAGCAAACTTTTGGATTTCGTCTGCAATTGTAGGCACCGTCGTATCGCGGTGAATTGCGGCATTTCTTTCAAACCAGTAGGCTGCAGCGATGGTCCGAGTGGCGATGTTTTGATAGCAATGTATTATATCAATGCTAGACTTACGCGTACAACCCCACAGTTGAATGCCATAGGTCTAAATTGGTTTTATAATAGCTACATGTAGTAGACGTTTGTTTTCTATAGTTAACTCGGAATGGGATCCAATAGAGCTTTCGCGTTTTTTCATTAAACTGTATTTTTTTTTCTGACGGATGTGGTGTTTTCAGTTTAAACGAAAGTCAACGTGCATTCCAAGGCGTTTTTCTGAATCTTTCTGTGGGATTGAGGTTTGATTCAGTGCAATGTGCGATGTTTTCGGTTTAACGTAACGTACAGTTCATTTATCTTAATTTCCCAACGTCTCGTCCAGGCAAATATGTTATCAATTGACTCGCTCATGTAGTATAAACATAATTTATTTTTAATTTTAGCGGATTTTCTGTATTTTATAAATACATACGGAAAAACTGTAAATAAGTATTATTATGCGTAAAGGTTTTTTCTAAAAAAAAAAAAAAAAAAGTAAATCAACTCATTTTTGTAAAATTAACCCTTTCGTAGGAAATTAGCAATAACCGTATGGAAATACAGTAAATTTCCCTTAAGAATACATTATTTTATTGTGTATGAATTGACATACAATTTAATAAGATCTTGATTAAAATTATTCACCGTGGAATGATTTTTTTTAAAAAACATTTAATGTATCGTTCTTCGTATATTTTCTTCGGTAAACGTGAACTGTCTAGAAAAAATCAAAATTTATTACTTATTATGAGTACCAACACTCAGGGTCCTATTTACGCAGGGATATTATATGAATACTTGTCTAGGGCCCACCTACTGGATTTAATTATTCTTTTCGTTTTAATTGATCCTTGTAATACCTACGTTCAAATATTGCATTATTTACTATTCTGGTAATAGATTGATTTACAATTCATAATAGTTGGCCAATTTTTTTTTATTTTTTTTTTTTTCTCCGGGCCCCAAAAGTTTTAGATCAGGCTCTGCCCTACAGTTGAGAGGCGAAAATGCAAAACGTACTCTTGGTTGGATATAGTACCTACGTTATATGACGTCATTCACTTTTCAGAATGCTGAATTTTAAATTCAAATAAATATTATAAATAGGTTCGGTTTTTTTAATACATTTTTAGAATATTTCAGATTACTGTTATGATTTGTTCCTGGAAAAAAGTGGTGAAAAATGGAGGTGATACGTTTTGCATTGTCCCTTCCTCTGGTTTTTTATTTTTTTTTATTTTTTTTTATCACCTATTAATATGTATTTTAAAACTCACACGTGCTTATATTTTTTTTGTACTTCTATATATAAATATATAACATACTAATCGATTTTTTTTTATTATTATTATAATATGTTTATAAATAAGTATTATTATTTTTCATCGGTAAAACAACGTTGCCGGCCCACTGTCGCACGTGTATTCTCTCGGCCTATTTTCCAGTGAACAACCACCAGTAGGTGGGTATCTATTTACCTATTTAATAATTACCGATTGTTTTCCAGGCTCCGGAAACAATGAAAACTGTATCAATATCAATGTGGTATTTCTCGGTGGCACTGGGGAATTTGATTGTAATATGTATTAACAAAATGATATCGTTTGAAAAAAAAGTAATCGTAAAAGGGTTGTATTTTTTATTTATTTTTTTTCAAACTAATACGACCATAAATAAATGTTTGTTAAACAGTCTCACATGTTCTTCGTGTTCACTTTCAACACAACTATAGCGTTATTGATCACATACAAAATGAGCAACGCATACGAAAAACTATACGACCACAAGAAATCGGATTCGGAAATGAAGTCGAGTATACAAAACGTCGACTTGGGTGATTATAATATTTTGCAACGATTAACGCGTAATTCATATATGGGTACGATTATTATTTTTTTTGTTTTTTGTTTTGTGTTTACAGTGATGTTACTGAAAAAGGAAAGTTATCAACTGTCGTTTTGAACGACGCGGTTCGACGGTTATAAATTGGCGAATAACTTGTCCGACTAAAAATCGATGTACCTAATAAACGTGTTACTAGTATTATAATGCTAATACCTACGGCCTGATAAAACAATAACGTTTTAATTGATTTTTATATCGGTTCAAACGAAGGCCCGACGGGTTCGATTTAATGCGAAATTAGCAAACTTGATTTTAATCTACGTATGGGGAGAGCTGCGCGAAACGCTCATAAAAAAAAAGTGTTCAACAATCCGTTTACAATTTGTACGGTAATTAATGAATATAGAAACAAAATAAAAAAATTACCGTCAACGAAAATCAAACAAATTGTCATTGTCCAAAATATTGCATGACAAATTGTTTCCATTTAAAATGTCGTAACACGGGTAGTAAGTGGGTAGGTTGAACCGACCCATTCCTCGGAATGCCTTCGATAATTATCTACTTTTTAAGCGTTGTTAACAATGACTTTTTTTTTTTATTTCGTAAAGAGATTACACAGTTTCACGGGGTAAGTATATAGCTACTATGCATAACACAAAAGCAAATGTTCAGGGGTGTGGTTAATTGTTAGGGGTTGCCGGGCAATTCGAGTCCGAAGTTTTAACTGCCAATTTCAATTTCATCCGGCGCCGCTGTAAATAATAATAACACTCAGTGGTATTGAAAACATATCTAAAATATGTTTATAACATGTATAATATTAGTAAATTGTAATAATTATATATTATCAACATAGGCGGAGATGAGATTCCTTTTTTTTTCTTTTTTAGGGAAGGCAAAAAAATAATCTTACACAAAGTGTACTGCAGTACATTGATAACTATTAAATTTAAGTAGTACACTATTGAAATTAAGTAGTAAACAACTAAAATTTTAATTCTTTTTTTCTAAGTTTATTATATAAAATACCTAGGTCTTTTATAGGAAAGTATCGAATAAATTAGGGGGGGGGCGATTTAAAAAAGGTATCATTTCACTAATTCTCTTCGAGTTCTTTCGGTTTCGATATTTCAGTCCCTGCGGGTAGAGAGGTACTTCTATCGTTCCCCTATAATTCATGCCGAACCCACCGTAGGCATTATTTGTAATAAAATGTAATAAATTTATTAGTTTTTCATAATCTCCCGAAAAGTCTGGGAGAACCCCCGCTAACGCGAGGTGTGATAAAAAAAACTATTCGGATTTTTTAATTAAAACAATATTATTCTAAATACACGGTATCGCCGTCAAATTAATTTCCCTGTGAAGCAATGGGAAATCCCACCGCTGCCGTTTTCTTTTCCGCATTTGAAAACACTCCTGATAGGCACTTACAGTGAATGTCTTTAGGACCGTTTACCTTATTTTATCTAATGTCATCAATTGTTTGAAAACGACGTCCTTTGAGCGTTGACTTCAACTTAGGAAACAAAACAAAAATCACACGAAGCCTGGCCAGGCGAGTAAGGTGGTTGTGGGACGACTGGAGTTTGATTTTTGACTAGAAACAGACGAATGAGCGATGAACCGGGACGTTGTCGTGATGACCAGCATCCAAGAACCACATTTCCAATTTTCTGCCCTCGTTTCCGTGTAATCTTTATCGGTTAATATCGTTTTGAAATGAACCATTAAATATCCATACGTCTTCTGCAACTTCTCTAATAGTCAATTGGCGGTTATTTCACATAATTTCACGAATACGCGCCACAGTTTCATTCGTTTTTGAAGTCGAGGGTCGTCCGCATTGTCTTTAACGAATATCCTACCTTCCTTAAATATTTTAAACAACTCAAACTCGTTGACCGGAATAAAGTGTCATCTCCAAAAGCTTACTGCAAAAGTCCAAAAGTTTCACTAGAATTTGTTCCTAGTTTAAAACAAAATTGCACGCAGATTAACGCCGTATCTACTACTGCGTCCAAAATGAAATACACCACACGACTAAAACGCGGTAACGTAAAAACGTCAAGAAATAGAAAATAAATATTGATATCTGGTTTAAAACCAGCGCTCTAACATTCGCTGTCTTTATTGATATGGATATTAATTAACGCAGTCCGGGTATTTTTTTTAATCACGCCTCGTGTTTACGTAGTTATAGTTGTGATAAATAAAAAAATTTAAAAAAAAAGTCTCCGTTATACGATAATTTGCCTTGGATACAGAAAACGGTATTAAAACGATTTACGACTCTACTATATAAACAGTTGACGGTCGCTACTCGATCAAACGCAAAAGGTCCGAACTTACAATCGAATTGCCAATTCATTTTTATACAATAAATCTCTAAATTACTATAGGTACAACTAGGGCGTTAATCAAACGAAGTTATAACCTAATAACAAATTTCGTTCGCGTGCACTTGCCAACTATTGCGTATATTTTACACCTTTGAACGTCATACGTTTGACCGGCAATTTAATCGTTTTTACGAGCATACGAACGTCGCCCATACGGATCTTGACTACCGCCAGTTTGTATATACATTACACAGAGTTTAAATTACAGGAATGGATGTCGACCCGGACGAAGTAAAAAGGCATTTAGAAATTTTAGGGTACAAAAACGTACAGCCCAATATCCTAAAAGAGTTCGTCAAAGGTAAATATCAGAAAGTCATTTGAAAACTTTCCCGTGCGTTTCGTGAGTCCGTCCGACTCTTCGAGAATCCTCTCGGAACGTTCGTAAAAGTAATGCTATTAATGTTATTAAATACCGTCCGAATTACGCATCGAATATAGTCGGACGGGTATACATTAAAATGAATATTTATCGCGATGTTTTTTTTTTTTTTTTTTTAGATTTAAAAAAACTCATCGAATACGACTTGAAACACAACAGCGTCAACGTTCTGTCCGCGTCGTTCAACAACAAGGAACAGAATCAAAGTTACTCCGATTGGATGAAATCCAGTACTCCGTTCAATAGCGTCATCGATGGCGGTCCGACAACAGTGAGCTCTAGAAATCGCGATGTCCAACCGCCAAATAGTAAGTAGAGAAAATTGTATTTACTCATCTGATGGGGATGGAAATTGGTTTTTACTCCAACCGGGTTTGGCGCTTAAGACGGTACAGTTCCACCCGGTGGCGGATAGATAAAGAGAATTTTAGCCATAACAGTGCAAGAGAGACGGCAACACGTTTTGTGGCCTTTCTCGGAGGTGTTGATAATAAAATCGGTTCGAATCTCGACAATAAAAAAATTATAGCCACGCAAACCCATACGTACGCAAATACGATTAAGGCGATTTAATTCACACTTCTACAAAAAAAAAATCTGTTCGTTTAGTACGTATTACTACAAACCGATACCCAAATCGTAAAGAGATAATAGAAATTATTTAAAATTGGGGCGTCGTTCGGCGGGACGGGTGCCTGCCGCCTGGGCGTGCGGTTGTGCTGCAGCCGTTTACTTTTAAAATACTCCCGATTGGGCTACTGCCAAAATCGGAATACGCGTCGCTCTAGTCGATTATTTCAGTATATGTTCGTTTTTCGTCAATCGCCGGCGATTTAAAATGTACCCCTAGCTGATATGAACCGTAATTGCGATCGTTGGCGACGTGTACAAGAGGAGCTGGGCCAGGGCGGCTGGCGGATGATTTATAAGACGGGGTTCATGTTTAAAAAAAAGCATTCATGTTGTCCGCCACGTAATTCCACCACAAAAAATATAAAAATATCAGCTTTATTTTCAACATGAGAAAATAGATAGTAATAGATTTTGATTTTGTGATTTTTCACGATATTAAAGCGATGTTATAGCGTTGACAGGCGGGGTCGTCGTATTTGTCGCCCCGGGGCAACAGAAAAGAAAAAAAAAAACAAAATAATAAAACACGAATTTATTACAATATAAAAACAATTTTTTTTTCGATTTTTTTTTTTTTTTTCCCCGTGGCTTGTGTCGTCACTACTTCAATTATATAT
The DNA here is from genome assembly GCA_956483605.1 of Tuberolachnus salignus. Taxonomy (NCBI): domain Eukaryota; kingdom Metazoa; phylum Arthropoda; class Insecta; order Hemiptera; family Aphididae; genus Tuberolachnus; species Tuberolachnus salignus. The sequence goes on from OY101434.1 coordinate 2,496,119, forward strand.
TAAAAAAAAAAAAAAAAAAAATTGACGTTGGAAGTTAGTTCATCGCCAACGTTCATTCGCAGCCAAATAGCATTTAGGCGATCATTATTAATTACCGATTTAGAATGCGTTTTTATAATCAAATATTATCTATGGTGCCGCCACAATGTCACAAAACTATCGATTTCCATCGCACCTAAATCTCGACAATACGTTATAAAAACACGGTGGAATAATACTAAAAATACGTAAAAATCGAAAACCGAACGGAGTTTCGAGAGGATTTTATTAACGGAATTGCGTATAAAAAAATGTAACCGCCTCCTCGTAAGGTATTGTAGACATTGTAGTAATGCAATTACGGAGAATTTAAAAGAATACAATAACGGTTACCGTACACACGGCGGACCCACATGGTTTTTTTTTTAATGACAGTTGTACAGTTAAATTGTTTTTATCGTGTACACGAATATCGAAAATATTGAGCCCTCCTCCCCTCTAAATATTTCGAAAATCCTGGAGCCCGCCCTTTGCGATTATTGGGATAATTTTTATTTACACTTTTACAACCGCGGGAAAAAAAAAACCTGTTCGTTTAGGGCGTATTTCTACAATCTGTTATCCAAATCGTAAAGAAATAATAAATTATTTAAGACTGGCAGTGCTCGTTTGTGCCGCAACCCTTTGCATTTAAATTAGAGGAGAGAATATTTATATAGAGATATGGTAAAATCGGACCGTGTCTAAAAGCGCGTAAACCCGGAAAAAAAAAAAAAAAAAACTGAAACGGCGCCACTAATTTAAGATTAAAAAAAAAAAAAAAAAAAAAACCGTGTGTTTTTTCTATTAACTCTTGGTACCACCGGGTACGAGCAAAAGCGAGTGTTTGTACGGCGTGGTTTCTGGAGTCACCGGGCTTGACGGTGGCATTTTCCAGACGAATTTTGAAGGTAACCCGATACGACTGATTAATGTACCCCAGTTGAAACGATAGAAGAAGAAGTCACAGACGCAAATGGAATCTCTTACTGGGAACGGGCTGAAAACATTTTTTATTTTTACGTTTATTTTTATTTTCTAGACAAACAGACTAGCCGAGATTGCAGTCTGCAAACCTATTCGAAAAATACGAATCACTCGAATCGGCATAACAGCACCCTAAGAAGTAAAAACGTTCAGTCGGAAAACACGGTAATTATATAAACACATACTATATAAAATATCTGCGTGGTTCGATAGAAAAACAAATATTTCATTTTTTTTTTTTTTTTTTAAATACAATCTACAATCTATACCACTTGGGCACAATAAAAAAATGAGATACAGATTAGTTTTATACAAATTTTCTTTTAAAAAAAATACATCATATCCTTAATAACATTTATAAATAATACGTGACATTTTTGAGGAAAGCAGCAATTTGAATTATATATATATATTTTTTCTAATTAATATTAATGTTCGGTGCCAACAGGTCACGACACCATTTCCGTTTTAACCGTCTCGGGGGGGGGTTGCCGGGGATTGTAGGATTAACGAGGTTTTCGGCAGGAGGATTGGGATGAGTTAAAGTGCGAACATGGAAACGTTTATAATATGTTTTAGCTTCTTCTGAAACTGAAGGCGAAGAACAAATATAAATAAAAATAATTCCTATTGCTTATTGGACCCCCTTGGTCATTCGGCCCGTTTGGGCGACGGTCCACACTCGTCGATCGCTTTTAAACAATTGTCATATCTACTGTCGCATTTTCTCACTGTAAATTAATACATTTTTATTACATATAATATTACATTAAATAATATTTATTTTATAAAAAAAAAAAAAAAAAAAAAAACGCTTCCGGGGAGAGGGTAGGGGCATTTGCCGTGCCATAGCAATCTATACCCTCGACACCAACAGTTTTTCAATCGTGGGTGTATCCGTTTGCTACTCGATAACGCAAAATAACCGGACAATAATTTCATACGAATACAAATCAACGTTTAATACAACATTTGCGGTCTAAATGTGACTTGATGATTGTATTTTAAACTCGACGGTTTACTGGCTGTAATTATTTGTTGTTTTTTTTTTTTTTTTTTTTTTTTTTTTTTTTAAATGTAACTATTTAAATGTTTATTTCTTAGCCACCAAAATGCATTTTTTGCGAATATACAACAAAAAGTCAACCCGCCAGAATAAAAGCAAAACACGGTACAGCAGACCCATCATGCACAATATACATTGGTGCGACATTCAATATAGAACTATAACACAAAACCTATCACTCTATTTATAGTAAATCACATGAATAAAAATAATAATGAAAACTATTAAATATTTTATTACCGTGGTAAAAAAAAAAAAAAAAAAAAAAAAAAAAAAAAAAAAAAAAAAAAAAAAATAATGCTAACAGATAGTACAACACATGTTTTATACTTATTTTAGAAACCTAAATCAGTTCTTTCAGTTTTAATCCCATGCATTTAATATTATTTTTAATTGCATTCATAAACAAATGTATTCAATCGCACAATAAGATTTACTTGATCTAATAGCGCGGTGGATGTAATACATAAATCACTTCAAACAGTAAAGTTTAAATAATTTTTTTTTTTTTTTTTAGTATGAAATTATTGTATATTTAAAAATATGAACAAATATGATTAGGCATTACTTGATACATATTAATATATCAAATCAAACAATAAACATATTTGTCAAAAAAAAAAAAAAATGTCAGTTTAACTTTATTAAATGCCATTAAATCTAGAACCTAATTGGAAACAAATTACAGTGAACTTATCAAATAATAGATAACAAAAAAATCTAATGCTAATCTGCTAGATTAATTAAGTTCTCCAACTTGTTTCATATAAAAATAGTAAAGAAAAAAATTTGTACAAATATTTTTACAATTGGGTTTTTTTTTTAATATAAAACTTTTTTAATTATTCATTTTGTATAACTTTAATAACATGCTACAATTTTTTTTTCCCAACCATAATTTAAAATAATAATAATAATAAATAAAAAAAAAATAAATTCACATGTATTTTACTGAAATATTTACAGTTACAAATATCATTAAATATCATTATTATAATCATTTGATTTTAATTATTTTAAATTTCTTGTTTATTTAATTTTGACAAATAATCAATATAATATATATATTTACTCCTCATTATGTGTATATAAAAAAACTTATCAAATAGAGTAGTCTCTAAGTAAATAGAATTGGTGGGCTTAAAAATCCACGCTTATAGCAGCAGTAGATAGGTTTTAAGTCATAACTTAAACAATCATTCTTAACCAGTCAATTTAGTAGACATATTTTCTTAATATACAAAACTTGTTAGTTTTGTTTGTTTTTGAAATATAAATACTATTTAAATATTTTAAGGACTATTGATAAAAAATAAACATCTAAAACATGCTATTGATAAAATATTTTACGTTCTGCTTTGAATGGATGGATTAAAATAAAATAATACAAAACCAATGGGTATGTATAATGTGATGCGATATTTGCTATATTCATGTAATTTAGTCTTGCATATCATCAGTGATTTCATGTGGATTCAAAATGCCAGGTACAGACCTCTGTACTTCGCGTTTTTCTTCTTGAGCAATTCTTAATGCTTGTTCTCTTTCTTGAAGATATAAATCTGATGTATCTTCCCCGGTAAATTCCTAATATATCGAAAATATAATAATAATATGTTATTATTAAGTATAATATTGTATTAATAATTTTAATTAAATACAAGTTGTAAAATACCATAATTCTTAATATAATCGTATTAAAAACTTTTATACATAACAATATCTTTTTTCACATTTTAATACATTCAAAATATTGTTATACAAAGTTAGGAACCAAGTTGAAAATATCATTGATACGGTCTATACACTACTTTTCAAATATGTTAGAATGGTGGCAACACAGAATGATTCTTTTATCATGAACCAGTAATTATTAACAACAAATTCTTTTGTTTCAAACATAAGAGGGTGAGTTGTTTAATGATCTTATTTACAATAATTTCAAATTTCAGGGAGTTAGAAAGCATAAAGCCAGATTTTTAAATTAAAATTTATTTAAACAATGGTCAACCATTCGAAATCTTGTCTCACTGGCCACCAATACACATACTATTGTTATGACCCTGAATAGTATGGGGGTTTCTCATTAAAACCTGTGCAGCTTAAAAAACATATGGTTTTATTATTTAAACATATCAACATGGTCATTATACACAAAAGGCAATACATTGGCTATTTAAATTAGTTTTTTAAGTGATTTTGGGTAATGGAAGTACCGCGCGTATAAACATATTATAATATTATTTAGAATATGAGCTACATAGCGCTGGTTGTACGACTAGCCGGTCTCTATATTCTGGCTCACACATGAATTTTAGACTCAAAATAAGTTATTGCATTTTTTTTTTTTTTACTGGTTCCCCAGATAAAAGAAAAAACTTTCTTGATGCCATAACACATGAGCAAACAATAAAGCAAGCACTTTATTCATCTTAGTTTGATTGTCATGGGTAATGATGTGATAAGAACTCTGCTAGTAAATTTTTACTTATTTCAATAAGTTGTGTATTTATAAAATTAAATATTTATATTTATTTTTACATTCAGGTAATAATGTAAACCATTCGTACTATATAATAAATCTCAGAACAATTAAATATAATTTCATTTCATTTTTATTATATCAAAATTAGCATGGCATTTAGTCATCACTGATTTATTTGAAATTCTAATAATTATATTATTTTTGAATCCGTTACAATAATACATAATATTTTTTTTTTTTTAGTATATTATTGTTTTGAATGTCTATAATTTTTAAATGTATTCAATTAATTATTGCACCAATAGCTATTTATAAAATTAAACATTTATATTTATTTTTATCTTCTGCTATTAATGTAAACCATTCCTACTATATAATAAATCTCAGAACAATCAAATATAATTTAATTTCATTTTTATTATATCAAAATTAGCATGGCATTTAGTCATCACTGATTTATTTGAAATTCTAATAATTATATTATTTTTGAATCCGTTACAATAATACATAATATTTTTTTTTTTTTAGTATATTATTGTTTTGAATGTCTATATTTTTTAAATATATACAATTAATTATTGCACCAATAGCTATTTATAAAATTAAATATTTATATTTATTTTTATCTTCTGCTATTAATGTAACCCATTTTTATTATATGATAAATCTCAGAACAATCAAATATAATTTAATTTCATTTTTATTATATCAAAATTAGCATGGCATTTTGTCATCACTGATTAATCTGAGGTTCTAATAATTATATTCCTTTTGTCCACCATTATAATACTTAATATATTTGTTTAGTGTATTATTGTTTTGAATGTCTACATTTTTTAAATTTATACAAGTATAATTTTTGTGTAATTGCTATTGTGAAAATCAAATTTCAAAAAAAGCGTTTCTTACCTACCAAAGTGTATCATATTGTCAAAATATACCATGTATAAAGTAAATATTAATCTATTTAACTCTACAATATTTTATTACTATTATTAACGGTAGTTAGTACTTATACAATTTTTTTTTTTTTTTTTGAAACTTATTAAAATTGATCTCAATATGTAATAAATTATTTGCAGTTAAATGTATTAATATTTACTTTAGGCCAATTATTATTGATACTTACTCTAATCTGAACAAGGAAATCACGAAGATGGTCTTTAAAGGCATTAAGGTCATGATTCAAATTAAACATGCCTTGTACAGTAAGAACAATTTGAGGTTCAGCCAAATGAGGAAAGGCTGTCTTTAACAGTGATACAACAAATTCATGAACATAAGCAACATTTTTTTCAGTGACTTTCCCATCAGGAGGTGCACCTGGTGCGCTTAGCAAAACCTCAATCCTATCACTCTCCACTAGTTTGAACATGTATGATAAAATTTGTGCATGCATTAATAGACCTGAAACAATTAAGTGTTTAATAGCATTCATAAATAAAACCATAATATAAAAATCTTACTAGCAGTATGTGATGTATCAGTGGCAACAGAAAAAACATGTTGCAGGATATCTGTAAAATAAGATACATAGAAACTCTGAGCCGCTTGTTTATGCTGTTGAACATTCTGCAATAGTTTGTACAATATCTGCAAAAAAAAAAAAAATGAATAAATAAATTTTGTATTTTTAATCATTACACACAAAATTATGTAAATAATATTAACCAACAATAATAAAAATAAAACTAGGAAAATAAAGGACTATTGGTTTTTTAGAGTTATTATTTGTGTTGTGTATTTACAAAACTGATTTGGGTAAAGATGTAGATTACACTTATATCTTACTTAAGTAGTATGCAAATATTAACATTCGATTGAACAGACGTCCATACAAAATATAAGTACAAGAACCTCCCCTGAATACTATACAACTAATTAACATCATTTTTAAATAAATTATCATTGATTTCATCCAAATTTCAATTCTTACAATCTTAAACTGTGGGTAACTTAACATGCATAGTGTGTTCAATATAAGATAGTGAACATAGAAAGAAATTTATTGGTTTTACTATGTTGAGGGTCTGTAAACTTTTTAACAAGAAATCTTGATCAAATCAAAAAAAACTAAGAGTAACAACATTATTTATGTTGATTAGTGCCTATTATCCTGTTCTTCTTATCAGTCTGTTATCAAATTATTAATTGAGTCATTTGGATCCAAACAATTTATAGTTCTATTAATAATGAATACAATTTTTTTTTTTTCTAACGCTCATATTATATTATAATTTGACTATCATTAAATAAGCGTTAAACAAATGAGGTTTTCGACGATAAAATAAATATGTAATAAATAAGTACTTAAAATGTAGAATACCTACATTATTAAGCTACTTTACATCACATTTGTATTTGTATGAATCCAATAGTATGTGATAAAGATTGTTATCACATTGTATGACATCATAATAATCGAGAGTATTATAAAAATCACAGCATATTGCATGATCTTTTTTGATTTTACGTTAATCAAATTCTTCTGGCCAAACAGTAATGCATGAAAATTTGACATAAAATTCATCATAAGTTGTACTTAATAGTGAAAAATAAAAAGTTGAGCATATTTATACTATTTTTAGTACATGTAAAAATGCAAATTCTTGACAAGTCATAAAAAAATTACATCATTAACCAAACTTTGTTTTTTGATAGCAATGATTTATTGTTAAGTACAGATATAAATATATTCCCCTCTATATCCTACCTTATCAGTAGCCTAATTACAAAAACAAACCTGTAAGTGAAGCATAGTGTACAATGTACAAAACACCCATAATTATTCACAATTAGTTTTATTAAATATTAAAATATGTTCATTCAAAATATTAGTACCTCACATACTTTATGTATATATTTATATTTCTATAAATATATTATTTAGTAATTAACCCTTCATTTGATTTAAATTATAAAATGTTTAATTAAACAAAATACTTTTTTTATAAATATACTATTAAATATTAGTAATTTATTCACATACCGTTAATCCAGTATCAGCAACATTACGCATAGTATGTTTAAAAGCCCAAAATATAGAATCCAAAACTAATTTGAATTGAGGTGCTGGTATGGACAGGAACGATATAAAACAATGATTATTAATTGCCTGAAAAAAATTAATTAACAATAACATAATAAAATTAACATTTATACTCAATTTTCATACTTGCAAAAGAAGGTAGAAATTTGTTCTGTGCTCAGGGAACTGTTCAAAATCTTTATTTATCATTGTAAGTGTAGCTTCAAACACAGCATCTAATATTTTAGACACTGCAGGAGTTATGTCAGATTGAAGTTTGTCAATTATTGTTGCCATAGCACTAAGTACTTCAGGTTCTCTAGCAGATGGATGTATAGTTTTACTGTAATCAACCAATACTGTTTCCAAAAGTGGAGGAATAAAATTCTCTAATACCTAAAATAATATCAAACTATTAGGAAAGGTTTTACAAAATTTAATGAACAACTAGCAACATACCATTCCATTATCGTTCGACCTAGAAATCCAATCTGATATCAAACGCAATGTTTCCTTTTTAATAACTCTCATATTTTTAATTAAAGGTTGTTTTGTAACGCTATCTCCATTAGTAGCTATAGCATCAGTGATATTGGCACTCATTACGTTATAAATATTTAACATATCCAAATATATTCTTCCCAACTACAAACAATTAAATTTAAAAATGTTAAAATTTTCAAATAAAATTATTAAACAAACTAAATCAAAAAACACTTACTTGGACAACATACTGGTGTCCAAGAGATTTGCATGCTCTAGCATTTGTTTTCAAAATATTACCCAATTGTTTAACAAACTCAGGTTCTTTAAGTATTTCAACATCCTAGAAAAAAAAAAATTTAATAAAGTAACTCATAAGGAAATATGTTCAACTAAAAATTAATTTAATACTTTTGATGCTTGACTGATACAATCATCCCAAATTAAATTTGGCAACAGCATGTATTTATCAATAAGCTGTTCTTGGACTTTAGTATTCACTTGAGCGCTGATCATAATACCAACAGCTTCATAAAATGTATGCACCTTCGATAAAAATTAAAATCATTGTTTGATTACAAACATGAATTAATTGAGATTACTATGGTATATTACTTGTTGTGGTTGTAGATCACTAATAATTGTTGCCATTGAATTAAGAATTTCATCAATAAACGGCATAGCTTCTCCAAGTTGAATTTGAACAAAGTACCTTCTACATTTCATTGCAATTTTTATAAATGTATCACAAGCCATATCTTGAACACCATCATGAGTTTCTAAAAGAAAAAAAAATATTATAACTAATATATCTTAAACAAATATTATTATTATCAGCTAATATATAAATAGCGAGTCACTCAACAAATAAAACAAAACTTTCTATGGCAAAAACGTTCAAGGAATAAATAATCAAAATTATATTAAACTATTACAAGCATTTTTTCATTTAATAAAGAAAATGTATTTTGAAAAAACCTATATATCAATTATTGAACTTTATTAATAAATATTAATAACATTTTAGGTTCCATAGTTTGTATCTTCACTTATTTTATTATCTTAGAATATAATTCATAATCATTTGCAATTAAGTATTATTTAGTAATTTGAATTAAATAAACAGTGACAGTCATACGATACAGAGTTTAGTCGAAATAATATATTCTCAGTAAGACTAACCAAAATCATATTGTATAATCACCATAAGCAAATTTTCATCATAGAACAAGTTAAGGATAATTTTAAAATACTCTGTCATAAAAAAATTATAAACAAAAAAATGCATCATCGGTTCCTTAGATTTGTATTTTCATTAATCTTTTCAAAGTATCAATACACAAAATCATTTGCAAGTCAGATGTTTATAATAATTTTAATAGAATACGTAAATCTTACTTAACAATGAATTTAGTCAAAATAATATATTCTCAGTAAGACTAACCAAAATCATATTGTATAATCACCATAAGCAAATTTTCATCATAGAACAAGTTAAGGATAATTTTAGAATACTGTCATAAAAAAATTATAAACAAAAAAATGCATCATCGGTTCCTTAGATTTGTATCTTCATTTATCTTTTCAAATAATAAATACATAAAATCATTTGCAAGTCAGATGTTTATAATAATTTTAATAGAATACGTAAATCTTACTTAATAATGAATTTAGTCAAAATAATATATTCTTAATAAGACTAACCAAAATCATATTGTATAATCACCATAAGCAAATTTTAATCTTAGAACAAGTTAAGGATAATTTTAGAATACTCTGTCATAAAAAAATTATAAACAAAAAAATGCATCATCGGTTCCTTAGATTTGTATCTTCATTAATCTTTTCAAATTATCAATACATAAAATCATTTGCAAGTCAGATGTTTATAATAATTTTAATAGAATACGAAAATCTTACTTAAAATGAATTTAGTCAAAATAATATATTCTCAGTAAGACTAATCAAAATCATATTGTATAATCACCATAAGCAAATTTTAATCTTAGAACAAGTTAAGGATAATTTTAAAATACTGTCATTAAAAAATTATAAACACAAAAATGCATCATCGGTTGGTTCCTTAAATTTTTATCTTCATTAATCTTTTCAAATTATAACATAAAATCATTTGCAAGTCAGATGTTTATAATAATTTTAATAGAATACGTAAATCATACTTAACAATGAATTTAGTCAAAATAATATATTCTCAGTAAGACTAACCAAAATCATATTGTATAATCACCATAAGCAAATTTTCATATTAGAACAAGTTAAGGATAATTTTAGAATACTATGTCATAAAAAAATTATAAACAAAAAAATGCATCATCGGTTCCTTAGATTTGTATTTTCATTAATCTTTTCAAATTATCAATACACAAAATCATTTGCAAGTCAGATGTTTATAATAATTTTAATAGAATACGTAAATCTTACTTAATAATGAATTTAGTCAAAATAATATATTCTTAATAAGACTAACCAAAATCATATTGTATAATCACCATAAGCAAATTTTAATCTTAGAACAAGTTAAGGATAATTTTAAAATACTGTCATTAAAAAATTATAAACAAAAAAATGCATCATCGGTTGGTTCCTTAAATTTGTATCTTCATTAATCTTTTCAAATTATAACATAAAATCATTTGCAAGTCAGATGTTTATAATAATTTTAATAGAATACGAAAATCTTACTTAAAATGAATTTAGTCAAAATAATATATTCTCAATAAGACTAACCAAAATCATATTGTATAATCACCATAAGCAAATTTTCATATTAGAACAAGTTAAGGATAATTTTAGAATACTCTGTCATAAAAAAATTATAAACAAAAAAATGCATCATCGGTTCCTTAGATTTGTATCTTCATTAATCTTTTCAAATTATCAATACATAAAATCATTTGCAAGTCAGATGTTTATAATAATTTTAATAGAATACGAAAATCTTACTTAAAATGAATTTAGTCAAAATAATATATTCTCAGTAAGACTAACCAAAATCATATTGTATAATCACCATAAGCAAATTTTAATATTAGAACAAGTTAAGGATAATTTTAAAATACTGTCATTAAAAAATTATAAACACAAAAATGCATCATCGGTTGGTTCCTTAAATTTTTATCTTCATTAATCTTTTCAAATTATAACATAAAATCATTTGCAAGTCAGATGTTTATAATAATTTTAATAGAATACGTAAATCATACTTAACAATGAATTTAGTCAAAATAATATATTCTCAGTAAGACTAATCAAAATCATATTGTATAATCACCATAAGCAAATTTTCATCATAGAACAAGTTAAGGATAATTTTAGAATACTCTGTCATAAAAAAATTATAAACAAAAAAATGCATCATCGGTTGGTTCCTTAAATTTTTATCTTCATTAATCTTTTCAAATTATCAATACATAAAATCATTTGCAAGTCAGATGTTTATAATAATTTTAATAGAATACGTAAATCTTACTTAACAATGAATTTAGTCAAAATAATATATTCTCAGTAAGACTAATCAAAATCATATTGTATAATCACCATAAGCAAATTTTAATCTTAGAACAAGTTAAGGATAATTTTAAAATACTGTCATTAAAAAATTATAAACACAAAAATGCATCATCGGTTGGTTCCTTAAATTTTTATCTTCATTAATCTTTTCAAATTATAACATAAAATCATTTGCAAGTCAGATGTTTATAATAATTTTAATAGAATACGAAAGTCTTACTTAAAATGAATTTAGTCAAAATAATATATTCTCAATAAGACTAATCATAATCATATTGTATAATCACCATAAGCAAATTTTCATCTTAGAACAAGTTAAGGATAATTTTAGAATACTCTGTCATAAAAAAATTATAAACACAAAAATGCATCATCGGTTGGTTCCTTAAATTTGTATCTTCATTAATCTTTTCAAATTATAACATAAAATCATTTGCAAGTCAGATGTTTATAATAATTTTAATAGAATACGTAAATCTTACTTAACAATGAATTTAGTCAAAATAATATATTCTCAGTAAGACTAATCAAAATCATATTGTATAATCACCATAAGCAAATTTTAATCTTAGAACAAGTTAAGGATAATTTTAAAATACTGTCATTAAAAAATTATAAACACAAAAATGCATCATCGGTTGGTTCCTTAAATTTTTATCTTCATTAATCTTTTCAAATTATAACATAAAATCATTTGCAAGTCAGATGTTTATAATAATTTTAATAGAATACGTAAATCTTACTTAACAATGAATTTAGTCAAAATAATATATTCTCAGTAAGACTAATCAAAATCATATTGTATAATCACCATAAGCAAATTTTCATCATAGAACAAGTTAAAGATAATTTTAGAATACTGTCGTAAAAAAATTATAAACAAAAAAATGCATCATCGGTTCCTTAGATTTGTATCTTCATTTATCTTTTCAAATAATAAACACATAAAATCATTTGCAAGTCAGATGTTTATAATAATTTTAATAGAATACGTAAATCTTACTTAACAATGAATTTAGTCAAAATAATATATTCTCAGTAAGACTAATCAAAATCATATTGTATAATCACCATAAGCAAATTTTCATCATAGAACAAGTTAAGGATAATTTTAGAATACTGTCATAAAAAAATTATAAACAAAAAAATGCATCATCGGTTCCTTAGATTTGTATCTTCATTTATCTTTTCAAATAATAAACACATAAAATCATTTGCAAGTCAGATGTTTATAATAATTTTAATAGAATACGAAAGTCTTACTTAAAATGAATTTTGTCAAAATAATATATTCTCAATAAGACTAATCAAAATCATATTGTATAATCATAAGAGTATAGTTCAATTTGTGTTATTGTGTAAATTATAGACAATTTGCAGCAATAATTGGTTCCTTAAATTTGTGTCTTTACTTATTTATCGCAGGACAGAAATAATTAACTGTTGCAACACGTATCTGGTCTATAGTAAATTTAATATAACAATCTTAATCCCAACGAGTCAAAATTAAAATTCACAGAAATACCAGGTAAAATAATTTGTATGTGTACATGGCGAGGTAATATTCATGCTATTTTTAATGTTTTTTTTTTTTTTAATTTTCTGAATAAAGCATAAATATTATTAAATTTACCGAAAAAATGATTAAATATTAATATTATATAATAAACAAATATTTATTTAATATAAATATATATATGTACTGAAAAAAATAAAAACCATTCAAAGAAGGATGAATATTATCTCCATGCAGAGTATTTGATCATTTTTAAGAGAAAGAAATTTGCATTTATAGTTATTTTATTTCTCTTCAGAAATGTTTTACTATACTATTACTTCTAAACAAATAACATTATCTATAAAAGGTTAATTATGTATACAATGCACAAATTAAGCTGTTTAATAACTTCATAACACTGTCAAAATTATGTAATATAAATAATACAAAATCCTATTTGATTACTCATAATATACTACATAATTTGACAAATCTCTAAAACAAATACGATCTCAAGCGTTCAAATCATAATTAGTATCGCATTTGATCATCACTGATATGTTAATAATAATCTTATTTAATGATATTTAACCCTGTGTTAGTTGTACAAATGACTATTGAATCTCAATGTTCTCATCAATGTTACAATTTCGTTACTATTCGTTTTCAGTAAGTCTAATTTTAGATACCTTTCAATAATATCTAACACTAGAATATTGCATAATCCCATTTAAGAAGTTCTCCATAATTTAATAACTATTTTAAAAATAGTTGAACATTTAGGGCCATATTCACTATTGTAAACAAAGGCTGATACCCCAACTCAATAAATTGGTTATTTTATAAATTCTGTCTAAAAATTAATTCTTATGTCAGTACCAACAGCCGTTATTGTTTACTGTGTTAAAACACCATGGGATACAATAGTAACCTGTGCAAACAATCATGTTATTAATGTAGGGTTAAATATAAATCAATAACAATAATAATTAAAAAAAAAAAAATAAAAAACTATGTAACAGAACAGTTCAAGGATTAGTAGTTTTACAATTACTATATAATTCTGATTATCTCAAATTATAAATATAAAAATGTATTATTTAAAATAAAATAGCATTGATTAATTAAGAATTAAGATTATGTATGATAATCTCAAGTACAAAATATAATTTCACACCTACATCAAAATTAGCATATCATTTTATCATAGATGTATTAACTTATTTTCTAATATAGTTTTAATAATACTGTTTAATGTAAGAAACTAAAATAATTTTTATTTAAGTAATAAAATTAATAAAAACTATAAATGTGCAAAAGTAATTCCTTATAATTAAGTATCAAAAATCATGTAGAATATTTAAATAAAATGATATGCACTAATACCTCAATAACTTTATGGGTTTATATATTGTTAAAAATAAAATTAATACTGTTTCCTTATATTCATATTAACTATCACTAATCAATTAAGTATCTAAAAAACATTTAAAATAAATCATTTACCATGCATGAATTCAAATAATTTGTTGACAACAGTTTTCAAGAACTTCCAATGAGCACGTAAAAATCTCGGATACTGTCCAACCACATACATAATATTTGAAGCAATAATTGCTTTATTATCTTTGCCTTTTTTCTGTTCACAAAGTCCTAATAAGTCTTTAATAGCTGTAACCAAAAATCGTTTTTCATCTTCTTCATGCATTGCACCAGAAATACTACCGATAGCCCAGCAAAGCTAAATAAAATATTTAAATAAATATAGGTTAGCAAAAAAAAAAAATAATAATTATAAATGTAATTACAGTATTTAAGTTTTTCCATGACCACTCATTTCCATTGACTTGATTGTGCAATTTTTCAGTCATAATCCGCTCAGTATCCATACAGTCCAAATGAGTCAAATAAACCAGTGTTTCTCTCATACTTTTATATAAACTAATAGCATCAGTATCTTTCATAAACTCTCTAACCACTTCTCCATTTTCATTTTCAACTACTAATACCTCTTCTGGCTTAGCCATGCGACTTATCATTATGTACCGCATCTATAGATAAACCATTACAAAAAATAACAAAATTATTTTCAAAATATACACAAATAAATAAATGTAATTTTTTTACTAACAATTACATGAATTAATAATACAATTAGAATTAAATGTTAATAAATAAAATAATTAAAACAAACTTGAGATAAAACAGGAGCATAAAATTGTCGTCTAGGTGAAATGGTACTACCATCTGTCATAGTATTTGGAGAAAGTGTAAAAAGACCAACTATTTGCAGTTGTCCAAATGGGTTTTCTCTGTACAAACTCGCTGCCAAACTATTCCAATACTCTAAACAAATCTTGAATATTTCAATTTCTTCAACTTCTGATATCATAACCAAATAGTGAAGTGCCTAAAATACATATTCATATTAAAAAATCATTATAATAAATTAGTTATTATGAATAAATTACTTTAAACAATTCTTCATTAGACCCATTTTTTTCCACTAAAAGAGCATGTTCTTTTAGAAAAGTACACAAAAATAGTGCCAAGTTCTGTATAAAATTTTGCTCTTGATCTTGCCCTGAAGCATACGCTTCTTTTATGTTTGTATGTATAGGCAACATCTAAAAATTACAACAATTGATTAAATCATATAACAAAGAAGTTAGGAATATAGTAATACTTGAACAAGTTGAGCCATAGTTTTTGAAAAAAGACCTGCAAATGAAGCATCATAATTGGGTACTGTTACAGCAGCAATCTCAGTCAAACATTGTAATGTGACATTTCGAAACATAGGAACATTGAAGAACTATAAAATTACAAAATATTATAAATTAAAAAATATTTTAAATTTTAGCAAAACACTTACTTTATAAATCAATGTATCAATCAAATCAGTTTCAAATATATAACCAAGTGGTATCCAATTTAAAAATCTAAGAAGGGTGTCTAATGTAGCATTTACTAAGGCAACATTTTGAGAGGATCCCTGAAAATTATTTTATATTAAAATTCATAATACTTTAATAACTATTTTTAAATAGCTACAATTTAATTCAATCCTAAAGTATACAATATAATTTAATTTAACTTACTAAAACAAATTGACACAGTTCAAAAATCTGTGCAAACTCAGAACACATGGTGTCTTTTAAATGTTTAGCTTTCATTTGAGTCATATTGCCAGCAGAAAAATCAAATACTTCCTCACTTAAAAGTTTTAATATAACCATATTATTTTGACATAGGCTTTCATTGGTTCTGCTAGCACCAACAATTTCTCCAACAAATGATTCCCAGTTTTTCGGCCACTCACGTTTCAAAACCTAAAATATTTAATTATATTAACAAATAAATGTATAATAATTAATTTTATAAAGCATAATATAAATAATTTTAATTTAAACAAACCTGCACGAGAATAATATTTAGTTTATTTAAATAAGTCTTTTCTCGTTCCATTGTGGCAGGATCAGAAGATGTCTTTATAATAAGTGCAACAATATACTTTTTAATGCCTTCACATTGATTTCTAGGCAATACTTTCCACCGGGTTTTAATTAGTTGTTCCAATATTTGTAAAGCAAAATATTTTGTTTGTTGATTGTTTGAAAATTCAAGTATAGTATCTACTCTGGTCCATGCATCAGGATGCTCTTTCAATGTAGTCAACACTTCTTGGGCAGCTCGTTGCTAATAAATTTAAATTGAATTTTATTAAAAATTAAAATCAACCTATTTTAGATTTTTAATGTTATGTAAAATCAATCAAAAACTATTTTAATTTAATTATATAAAAAAAATAGAAAATATTTATAAATGTATAATTTAGAACAAAAAATGTAACTTACTTGATCACCAGTACCCGTATACATACATCCCACAATATTTTCTAAAAGTGTAATATCAAGTTTTTGGGAAAAATCCAAAAGCTTTGACACTTGTTCTGTCATCGTAGCCATTTTTTTTATCTTTTTAAATATTCAGCTAAAAAATGTAAACATTTTACTTAAAATAATTTGATATCATAATAACAATTAAAATGATAAATTAAACAATAAACAAAAAAACAATTTTAACAGCTTATAAAACAAACTGCAAAGTAAATAATAATGGAATGTGAATAAAAGCAATATTATATTGAATCTCATGTGTTAATGCGGTATTTTGATATTTTCACATTTTTTCCCAAAAGCTATACGAGATGAAAAAATAGAAACTATCCAAAATCTTATTCATGATATTGTCATGAAAAATTGACATTTTATTGTCATCAAAACTATTAGCGCATGCATAATTCTCAAGGTGATCGGACCACAGGAAGTGAGTCAAAAAGAGCAATAGGAATATCAGTCAACAGAAGTATATAAATTATGTTTATTTAAATTTCTAAATACTGGATTTGCAAATGGATTCGAAATCTATAGATACCTAAATAAGACATGATACAATACAAGGTTATAATATTTCAAATCTTTGTTAAACTAAATTTAAATGTTTCTTACTATTTTCTACGGAGGCCTCTATTACTACAGAATATGAATAGTATGACAAATGTAAATCTTGGATAAAACTCTACAAAATGTGTTGAGCAGGAAATATTCTCCTGGGGAGACGAAATTATAACACATCAAAAGCAATGTACAGATTTACCCACATTAAATAAGTCTATAAAAAAATTATTGTAAAGAATTAAATTTAACTCAAATATGATATCTTAAAAACAAAAATACTTAAAAGTACAATTACTATTACTAAACTATTAAAATACTGGTAAATTTATTGGTATGCACAATGTACATCCCTACATAAATTATTTAAATAAATAAACTTACTCAAAAACAGACAGACGACAAGTATACGCAACAGTAACCTTGGGCTGAAGACCTAGTCACTGTTCCATTCACTCAGAAGACATTCATACACACAAACAAAACAAATGCTGTGTTATAAACCTGAAACAAATATATAAAACTAAATTTTAATTTATATAATTATATATATTTGGTAGATTAGTTATATCACATGTATTCAAGTATTTTATTTCTAAATAAATATTAACTAATTTAATATTAGAGCAGCAGTTTTCAACAGTGTGACATGCCTCCCTTGGGACAAAAATAATGTACATCATGACTCTGTCGCTTTTATTTTTAATCAAAAACAAATTCTTAGTCACCAATATTTTATTTGATATTATTATTATTTATTTATTCAAAATATGAGAAAAACTTTATAATTTTAAGATGGCTTGAATAAAAAAAAGTTTGGGAACCGCTGAATTATAGCCAAAAAAAAAAATGAATTGCATTATCTAGTACCCAGATAAAATAATAAATTAAGGGCTGTTCTCACCAAATTAAATATTGATTTTAAACAGTTTGTAAGATAACCGACTCGTCGCGGTTGGTTATCAGCCATAAACTCAGTTAAAAATCAGATAAACATCTTTGTTTACGTTAGTCAGAATGGCCCAAAGAAGTCTTATTGTATGCAATTTACAACATATTTTGTTTTTTTTAATATTCAAAACTTTTATCTGAAATAAAAATGGTAGGTATGTTAATACCAATATTGTTAAAATATAAAAATAAAAATTTAGAAATTAAGCGCCCTCTACACATTATTTTATTTCAACTCTACTAGAGAATTTTAATTGATGAAATGCAGAATGTTGTTGATATATTACGTGCAATAGATACAGAATAAACAGGATATGTTAATGCTCCTTAACATACAATTTATAAAATGTTTGATGAAAAACATTTAAAATAGTTTACAATAAAATTAAAATTAACAATTACAAAGAAAAAAAATACACAATAAACTGTGCAGGTACTACATAAAAAGACCAATAGTTTGGTATTCACTAAAATTATAACAATGCAAATTTAACTAACATCTCATTAAGATTTTAAACATAACCTAACATTTGTTAGAATTAAATTAAAAAATAAAACTGAAAATACAACTAATGATAATAATAATAGATACTTAATATTAAGGTATAATTTGATAAATATTGGTTTTGAAATTTATTTAAAACATAATGTATTGTACAAATTTCGCAACTGTAAACAATGACAAAAACAGTATAATATTCTGTTTTCTTTAAGTATATTATTTAGTTACTTATCATAAGTTGTGTAATCCCTACGTTAAACATAATAACTACAAACATGTGCATGTTTTGTAATTAATCATTACCAAACTTGTAAGGGTCATTAGAACATTAAACTATCAAAGTAAAAATTGATAAAACAAAATATCATTGAACGATAAATTACCCTCAATATACATTAACATAACCCACCGGAGAATTATAAACTTGAAGAAACAAATTAAATTAGTTGTACGTTCAATAAATAAACTAACAAATATAAATAATACTTAAATCTATACGTAGACATACAAATATTGTTCATTACATAATACACTATAATACTAAGGAATTTCAAATATTTCGAACAATAGGTATATGTCACATGTGTATTGTACTTGATAACCACAATAGATAATTAAAGATACACAAAATAGTAAAGTAATCAAAACATAAAACATACAAACTCGATTGAAAACGTCTAATCTACAATGGGTAGATATTATTGAAATTGTATAAAGTCGTTAAAAATGTCAATCGCAGTCAGAAAAAAAAACAATACAACAGGTCGAGTGTAATTCGTAAAAACCGCCAAATAACTATTAGTACGAATATTGGGTGAAATACCGGACAATTAGAAATAGAAACTCGAGTTTTTATTTTGAAGTCCGAATAAGAAAACACCGTTTTATCAGCTTCCCGCGTCCCACAACAACCGAAGCACACGATACGTGAAAAACAAACAATAGACAGACCAGTTCAAAGCAATGCACCGAAACTCGAAAGGATGTTCGACGCAACGAACTGCACGTTCCATTACGCTCTAACTACAACAATTAAATAGACGTAAACAGGTAAAAAAAAAAATAATTACTTACTACATGTATTGGCTCCTTACTGAAATACTAAAGAAAAATAAAGTACGCAGATGATTCATGAATGATTACGGTTAAGGAATATTTTCATTAAGATGGCGTCGCCGCAACCATAACACATATGTTAACTGAAAAGCGGTATACAATACTACCATGGTTGAAATAAATTATATCGATGTTACCGCCACGGTTTGTAGACAACGGGGTTAGGGGCAGTTGTCCGAAAAAATGATAAGAGCCGAACGCGACAAACGGTGGCGTCGAACATGTTGTGCAACCTAAAATTATATATAAAAAAAAAATGGTTTAAATACTAATGTATGGATACATGTTAATTCGTGGTACATGCTGTTTAGCTAAATGCCATCGAGTACGATTTCGTTCATAATATTTGATGTTATATACATTTATAATTATGAAACATGAACACTGGAAATATACTATTCATGACTACGTTTATAAAGAAATATTCGCATTATTGATAACCGTGATTGCCAAATAAATCAAACCACATTTTATTTGATAAATATGACAAATGATAACAAAAATGATATCAATTATCATTATATTATTTGGAAATATTATTATGACAAGGAATTTTTTTTTATTATTATTCACTAGAATACTAATATTAATATTAATAAATCATATTATTATTTATTTAAAAATAAAAAAATTCCAAAAACTACGAAACCAAAGTATGGCATAAACAAAAAACTTCACTGAGAAGGAAAATTAAATGTTAATTCCCAGAGCTCGGCTGGTGTTGCATTTGCAACTTTTCTTCTACCGTTCGAATTTATTACCAAGTAAGTTTTAAATCTGTTACATACAAGTTCGAGTTAAAATCTATTAATTTTTAGTGTAGCTTTTTTGCAATTGTCATATTTTACATTTATAGTACTATTTTTTATTAGTTTTCAATTGCTTTATGACAGTTATTACCATTATTGTATTGATAAGGTACAATAATATACCTCTACTACACACCAAACCTAAAATGCAAATTAAAAAAGATTAATAAATAATAATGGTATTAATAGTAATAATAATAATCTTTTAATATTGAATAAAGATAAGATTTAAATATGAGTTTGTGACAATTGTCCGTCTATCTGAGCGCCTGATAATAAAATTTATATTAGAACTTTGTTTATTTTTAGTTTAATACTGCAGTCAATTAAACTAGTTTTACCTCTATATTTTAAAATCAATGGTATACTTAACTATTTAGTATTTCCATACTATTAATTCCAATATACATTATTTTTTTTAGGTAAATGTGTTATAAATGATTTAGATGAAGGCTGATTTATTACATACATAGACTATTGTGACTCAACTACAATTGAACTTTAAGAACGAATGAGAATAAAAAGAAAAAGTAAGTAAGGATGACAATGAATATGAAATGGATTCAATACAATGTCAAATAGAAAAAAAAAATCTGCTGAGAAAAAAACAAAAGATATTCCTAAATAATTTATCATCAGGGAAGATTTAATTTACAAATAAATACATTTAAAAAACCTACTGTTGCCCAAATAAAAACATATTGAGCACAGAAAATTTAGATTGCATGTCTATAATATCTAAAAGTAGTAGTCATAAATCTAAAAAACAAAAACTTTCTACACCTGGAGGAATAATTCAAGTAGAAACTAAAAAGAAAATTAACATAAGATTTTAATAGATACAACAATTTTAGGCATGTATTTAACATTGAGTAACATACATTTGTATAATAATATACATTTACTTATTCTTATATATATCGATCAGAGTGGTCTTAAACTTTAAACACGGTAGTCGTCAGTAAATTGTTTAGGGTCGCTAACACATAAAATAGTACGAGTTGAAAACTAAAATTAACAATAATAATCATAGTAATTTGTTATAACTTTTTTAATGTTATCGTAACAAATGGGTCGTTAAAATCTTGGTGACATTATAGGGGATAGCAGCCTCAAAAAAGTTGAGAACTTTTTTTTGTCTTAAAACATAATGATTTTGTTTACACTTAAAATTTGAAATCCACAAAATTTTGTGAGTATTTTGTATATCATCGTTACTCGTTTTTTACAGTACCTACAGTGTTAATAGGCCACTGATAAGGTAGGATATTGAGAGGAATTCTATTAAATTTTACTATAAATATATTTAATTAAATTATAAGAGTAGTAAATACCTATCGTTCAAACTACATAATAACATTAGGACAGGTTAATATAATATATGAATGGAGTAGTTATACATTACACATTTTAATAATGATCAAGCAAAGTAGTAAAACTAAAAATGAAGTGCATAACTGCATTGCGGACGAATTTGTATCTTGATCTGCCGGAGTTGTTGGAGTAGATGTTGAAATTGAAGATGTTGAAATTGAAGATGTTGAAATTGTAGATGTTGAAGTAGATGTATTTATTGTGTTCTTGGTAAGTATAATTGTGGCACCGGGGCTTAGCTCAATTAGCTGATTAGTTAATATAGTGTCTCTAAAAAATTAAATTAAATTGTTTTTAATTATTTTGATTTGGATTGGTAAAAATGGATTTCAGGTGTATAATAAAAAAAAAAAAATGACTAATAAAACATTTTGACAAGAAGTTTTGATTCCTTAAGGTATTCTAAAGGAAATATTAAAAACTATATTCAATTTAATTGTATGAATGACAAATTTGTTAAAATATAAATTACTAACCCAGCATTGAAATTCGAGTTTCCTGATCCTGAATAAATAGTCATGTTATTATCCAAATATTTTATTTGATCTAACAAACGTACATGTTGTAATTCTAAATCCATGTTGATTATTAATGTATAATTGTTATAACCATGCGGTAAAAATCTGTAATATATATTATGTTTAATGCAATTGCTTAATAACTAAAATTAATTCGCATTTTTAAGAGTACATCACAGTAACATTTGTTGCCTAACGGACAAAATAGCATAAATGTGTTTTCATATTTACTACAGTACTATAAAATAAATAACAATTGTCTGTGTTTGTTCGTACCAAATTGTGTATTTTTATGGAGCCAAAAAGTTGTATTCGTATGAATGGCAAAATGCAAAATAACAACCGTTGTTGACTTACGTTTTTCCATTTATAAAAAAAACCACAACGAAAATCAAAAAAATGACTTTCTCCCTAATACACCAAATAGATATATATATAATGGTTTAAGAAATAATACTACGCCATTTCTGGTAGAAAAGTTGTTCACAGACGGAAAAAAAAAGCACACATCATAGTAAAAAAAAATACATTCCTCGCTTCGCTCAAAATCTAAAATATCATTCTATAATACAATATATAGTTTTTCTTAAATTCCTTTAGATAACTAAAAAGCTAAAGTGAATAAATATTTACTTACAAACTATAATAACAGGATTATAGTATAGACTATGATTTATACAGTCGAACAAATTTATGGGGGGGAGGTAATAACACTTGTAAATTACAGTAGCCAAAATAAAATGAAACTGGTAACATTTTGTAAGTTTTAAAATTTAAAATAATAAAAGTATGTATAGAGATGATAAAATTACCTTGTCAGAACGTATACTGTATCGTTAAAAATATAAGTATCCAACCCTCCTCGTTTGAAAGTTGGTGTTCGGCGTAATGCCGTGAGCGATTTGAAAAAGCTCAAATAACTTTTTTTGTCAATGGTTTCATTTTGCACATTTATATGTTCATGATTTGACTGTATCTTGATCCATGGTGTTGTTTTACTGAAACCTAAAAATACAGTATAGGCATATTGTTTAAGAATAATAAGTATAATCGCTTTTTGGTCATTTTGTTTTTGTTTTTCGTTTTCTCTATAAATATTGTAATCAATTAAATTATTAACATTGCCCTACTCTGAGTTTATGAGTATTTTTGTATAGAAATTCTACCGGCATATGTTGTGTCGTCCCATTGCATAGGAGATCGTGAGAAACCATCGTCGGCCATACCGATTTCTCCTCCGTAGTAAACCATCGCCACGCCGGGCAGAAATAGTGATAGAGCGTTCATTGCATCGATAAATTGAGACTGAAATCTTAATTGATCGTGGGTTTGTAACTAAATTATAAGTAATTAAAACATACATTATTATTTAACATTTAATTATATGTTCGTATAATAGAACATAATGATTTTTGCACAATTTGTCTGACTGTATTCTTTAACAAAAGTTGTTACTTGTTGTTGTTATTATTATAATTCCTGTTAACAATATTTATTTGACATATAAGTATACAGTGGGGATACATTCAATTTTCTAACTGTAAGAATAGTATTTAAATAAAAAAAAAATTATATTAATAACGCCAAAAGCCAGTTTTTCCGTAAGTTTTAAATTTTCAATGTTTTATTATAGCCTATTATAAATCAGTGGCTTATTTAAGGGGACGGGCAATTGCCCGGGGCAGTAAACTTTTGCAAACAATATAGTGGGTAGCAGCATTTCAGCCATATTACACACATTTGAAAGAAAATTAATTTCCTCGTTATATATTTTTAAGATAAACTCATCGAATCGACTTGATTTTATCGAAATCGAATTGAATGACATTGATAAACGCGTGTGCTGTGTAGACCATTTAATAATAATTATCTTGTCTACATCGTGTTGTAACCTTTGGTATTTATTTGTTTTACTTTTAAATAAATATATTAATTGCACGTGAATTATAAATATAATATACCAATAATATTATTTGAACACTCATTGTACTACTTTATAGCTTGTACAGTTATAAACATAAACCTGCATGTATTTCACTGGTGCAATTTACAAAGTATAACTTAGAGCCAACTGTATAATATACAATATGAAAACCGAGGGGCATGAAAAGAATGTGTACCCAGGGTAGCAAAATCCTAAATACGCCACTGTTGTTATAGATACGTAATATGGCAAATACAATTTTACCATAAAATTATGAAACTTTGGTTGTTGCCATGGGTCTTGCTCGTGGCTATTGACATACTTTTTACATTGAATGTGTTGCATATTATGAACATTGGAGTAATTCATGGGGAAAAACTCTTATGCCTCGTAGAGTAATCCGATTTTGATCATTTTTTTTTTTTTTCTATTAGAAAGAGGAAGACTTCTTACAGGGCGCATAGGGCTTCATATTTTTTTTATTATGTAATCAAAAATCACAACAATAAAAAAAAGGTAAAAACTAGTGATAATTATAGTTATAATTATAATTATAGCGTTTCGAAATCCAAGTCCAATGCGCCCTGTAAGAAATATTTTCGTCTTTTGGAAGAAAAAACAATCGAAATCGGTTGTAGACTTTTTTAAAACCAAACAGCTTATAGTTAAAAAATAAACTTTAAATATCAATAATAAAATGTGCGGTTTTATTGGCAACAAGAAAAAAAAATTAAGGCCATGAAGGAAAATCTTTCCCCCCCTCCGGTGAGAATGTCCATGTACGATATATATAGAAACCTGCATAATATAATGTTATAATAATCAATTGCTTAATGTTTTAATTTTTAGATTTTGGCAAATATTTAATAAAGGTATTATTTGTAAAAAAAAAAATGATTTCACATATTCTACTACGTAGGTATTTAGATAGTAAGTACATACAATATTAGAATATTATTTACATGTCGTAATGTAGGTACTTACTATTACATTATATATACTTCCGTTCGGCATACTCGTCATAAAATTACGGATTTCATTATTCCATTCATTTACATTATAGTTATGTGTATTTATCAAGTCCATTAAATGAAAGTTGGTTGGTATTTCAACTCCATGATTGTAATATTCGAATAAAATGATATTATTAGCACGTGAGTTGGTAATCATTATCCTAAAAAAATAGGGAAACTTATTTGAACAATATTATTAGTGATAAAAAAATTAAATGTTTCATTCATCATTTATATATACCCGTTTAAATACGCAGGCAATAAATGAAATAAAGGTTAAAAAATAAAAAAATATGAAATACATTAGGTGATGTGTATTATATATCGGATATAAGTAGATAGGTAGGCTTACCTAACCTAACCTACTTACTATTATTTGTCTATTATTTATTTTCGAATGGGTCATTAACAAAAATATGTAACTAATTCTTTATTATTCCAATAAAACTAACTATAGGTAATTACATACGATTATTTTTTATTAGGTAGGTCCTACCTTTTTTTTTATATTACAGCTTTACTATACATTATACTCTAATACCCAATAATATATAATACATAATTGTTATGATAATTATTATCAGATACCTAGGTACTTTATGTACAATTTTACAATGACTATAAATAAATTACATAAAATACTTGGATAATCATTATTAACTGTTAATACCTCGTTTTATTATCTTTTTTTTTAAAATCATCTAGTATTTGACGCCATTCTGCAATCAAATCATATATTTCATCTTGATCGACCGTATAAATATGATTCAAATTGTTATAGGATAACGGGATTGTATCGTTAATGACGGGTTCACTTTCCATATTAATGTCTTCAAATAAATATCTTAGAGCATCAATTCGAATTCCATCCAGTCCTAAATTTAACCAAAAGTTCAAAACCTTTTTCAGTTCATTGAGAACACTTGTGTGCCGCAGGTTTAAATCTGGTAAATTTCGATTGAATTGTGTAAAATAAAATTGTCTTCGCTCATCGTCCCAAATCCATCCTGAGTTATCAGTATCATTACCGTTAATCCTTCTCTGTAACCAGTACAATACAAATTTACACGTTTTATTTTTATAATAAAATTTGTTTTTTTGTTTTTTAAATCTATTTATAGGCGTCTTTAGTAAATCCACGCAACAAAGGGATTTCTGAAAGACAGAAAACAATACAAACAATTTGAAAGGCGGACATGAGTGAGTCACTGTTGTAGATGAAAGGTTGGAAACATAGTAGTTGGAAATATAGAGAGAATTTAATTTATAGCTGTACGTAACGATAAATTATTGCAAACGAAAAAACGATTCCCAATTTTTTCCATGTTGCCATGGTAACCCAGAAATCCTAAACATTAAAATCGAAACAAGATTTCTGGTAGAAAAGTTGTTTACAGGCAGGAAAAAATTACACACACATAATAATAATTCAAAGTCTAAAATTTATGTGTGAGCGTCTATATAGTCATTTTAATTTAAAAATCCGTCTTCGAGGTGTTATCAAAATCACTATCCGCCTGTCTTTGATTAAAATGTTGAATCTCTAACATATTTCGAAAGAAAAAAAGCATACATTATTATAAAACTAATAGCTCCCCACCCCACTGTAGAATCTAAAATTCTAAATTATAACATGTAATATATATATATATATTATGATTAACATTCTAAACATTACCCAGTTGTTTGGCGCTTCAGGAGTTATACTACTATTTATCATTACTTCAGCTTGATTTTTCGCATCTCTCCATATATAATAGTCAATATATTTACTTTTTTTGTCACGAGAATTTTTAAACCAAACGTGTTCATCGCTGGTGTGATTAGGAATAAAATCCATAATAACTTTTAGATCTATAATACAATTGTTTACCATTGAATTAAATATTTTTAAATTAAACAATATAAATACTTTTTTTGTGTGCCTCCTTTAAAAGATACTCCAAGTGGTCCTGTGAACCAAATACTTTTTGTATTTTAAGATAATCACTGACATCGTAACCACCCGATTGCAAAGGCGATTCTGCAAATGGCGTTAACCAAATAGCAGTCACACCTAAATCTGCGATGTAATCCAATTTTTCGGCTATGCCTATAATAAAATAAATTATAATAATTCATTATAATGTATTACAATAGTTTTAAAATAGTTATCAATAATCACTTTACTAAAATGGAATACCTATAAAATCGCCCGACCCATCGCCATTAGAATCTTTAAACGACAACGGGAATATTTCGTAAATGACTGAATGTTGCCACCAATCAGTATCTAAGGAGTCGGTTGGTGGTACAACAATTTCACCACATGTTAATCGTATGCAAGTTATTAACCATAAACTATTCCAATACATTGTTATAACCTATTCAAACAGTACAGTGAAAAATATATATAAAATTATATGTTACCAATATAATTCAACATACTACAATAACGCAATAAAATTGTAACAAGTTAATTTTTCATTTATAATATGACTTATTTTTTTTTTAAATTGCATATTATATTTTGTAATTCAATATGTCCTGGAAAAGTATACTTCTATATGCTAATAATTGACGTATCTATATTTATAACACAAATTTTAAGAGACTTTTTTAAAAATGTATTACAATCTTTAAACGAATAATTTAAGAGTATCATATATAGAGCCTTACTGTCGTTGGACTTTGTGCAAATAGTACCTAGGGAATGACCAGCTGTTTGCCAAACAAAATAAACATTTCGCTAAAAGACTAATGGCTATTATATATATATATATATATATATATATATATATATATATATAGGACATATTTAGATGAAATGTTTTGAGTAAGTATATTTAACCCTTAAGCAGTCACGTGGGGATTTAGTTTGGACCCATACAAAATAAAACTGTAAGTTATAGTAACCTACTATAATAATGCAAACCTTATTTGATTTATTTTTATACTATTATTTGTATTATTAAATGTGTACACATATTTTCATATCATATGGTAATCCGTTATGTATTTGGATTCCTAAAAAATTAACCGTCTTAACACGTTATTAGAATAGGGTCTGATAGTCTTCCACATACTTATGAACGGTAAAAAAAAAGGTACGCGATTGCCTAAGGGTTAACAATTACGTGTAAAACGTAATTATTTGGGTCTAAGTTAGAAAGTAACCGGAGAAAAAAAGATTCACGTGAAGAGGTACAACGATACTTTGTTAAAAACCGGTGTTTGATTAATTTGTTATTATAGTGATACAAATCTGTTGAAAAATACTATCAATGTATAAATTATTTCTGCAAGTATATAAGCATGCTGAGTAATATAAAATATACAAATCCCAAAAAAAATCGAATCGTTTATTCTTACCTGTCTATTGTAATTATCGCGATCATGCATATAATAAGAACTTATAGTTTCGGCGAGCCAGACGTGTAAAATAAAAAACCAACTTATTGTGAACCATATTTATAAATGTATTTACATATAAACCCGGATACCTCCTATATAATATATATATAAAGATAAGATAAAACAACACTACTTATTTTTTAATATTTACCTTTAATAATTTATACTTATATTACCTATTTTGCTATTATTAAAATTTCAAACGATTTTCAAGTGTTAAACTGTTGTTTTTGAACATAATCTATTTACAAGCGTTGGAAGTAAAACCGGACTGGATCGCCAGGATATAGTTGTAGTTTATTTAGGAATAATTACACTATAGATAGGTGGCAGTCGCAATTTTTTCTAACATTTCGTATGACACTCTATTATAGTTCGAAGGTATTGGAGTCCTCAAATGGCTTAAACCACGAGCTAATGAGTGTTAGTAACCACCGCCTTCTTTACGGATAGTCTATTTTAAAGTTAAAAACGTGCTATAATATATATGTTATTATTGAATAATGAAATCTTTCTTTATTTGATAATTAATTGAAAAGTAACTAGGTCTGCACGCTTGTGTTTTGTGCTGATGCACATTTTAAATTTCGTACTGTACATAAAATTAGGGACTGGTAGGTAGTTAGGTATACAATTAATGAATACGGATAATACTTAAAAATAGATCATCTATATATCTCGAGAGGAACCACCGTTTCTAAATTTCTAGACTGCCGTTAAAAATAAATAATAATCCTGGTAAAAATATGTGTACATGATACCTATATATAGTAATATAATTATTATGTTAATAATCATTTTACATTCTGTACGAAGTTAATGTTTAAATGTGTATTAACAAAAGTATTTGTTTTCATATATGACCTTAAGACATATTAATGTGAGAAGTAAAGCTCTAAAATTCTCGAATTTATTGAGAAAATAATGTAATTAGTCATCTACTAATTACTAAGTACTTTTGAAGGTAAAATAATTACCTTTTTTATACACAGAATTAATTTGAATTTTTACCATGGTCGAACAATATTATCCACGTTTTCAGTATTCACGTACGTATTATTGTATATATATATACTAACCTAACCTAACCTAACCTATATATATATATATATATATATATATATATATATATATATATATATATATATATATATATATATATTATATTTGTATATTTTGTATTACTTATCAAGCTAAGTAATTTATTATTTTTGATCTTACTTTTTTGTTAAGTCGATTATTCTCAATATTATTGTTATTATGTTAATATTGAGTGGAAAATAAAATATATTTATTATTTAGATACTATCGCTACATAGTACACATTGTATATAACATGCAATTCTGAAAATCCTGTATAAATGATATATTATTCTATACGTGCATTTGAAATTAAATTTTGTATTACACGAATCAATACACGTGTATCACGAACTTCGTGCATTTTGAATACACATCTAAAATCGTAGCCTCAAGTTTAGACCACATGCACTCCAACCCCCCTGGGCAAATGGCTGTATATGATACATGAATACTTGATACTTGGAAGAAAAAAATAATATAAAATAATACGGCTAAGCAGGTGAACAAGGAATCCAGAATATTTTCTATATCTAACAGTGAGGGTATATCAATGTACCCTCAGAAAATCGTTGTCTAACACCAGACCGAATACACATTTTATTGTCGGCGTTACGTCTGAAATCCTGCTGGATATCATAAAATGTTCGGAATAGGATATTGTGCAAAGTACACCCATCCTTGCATAAACCTTTGTGGACTATTCTGCTTTTCCTAGACAGCATAATTGTATGTCTTACGGTTGTCAGTTTTAAACGAAACTTGAACAATGAATGGAACGATCAATACATTTTGCATTTTCCAACTCGTCATCAGTACATCAGTAATTTAAACTTAGATTAAAAAAAAAAAAACGGTATGTTATAAAAATATATAATCAAGAGTAAATGCTTAATAATTGTACTGCAATAATAATAATAATAATCGTCATTTGAATAATTATCATCGAAATTGCACACTTGAGTAGGCTTTACCGAATAATAAAAATAATATTTATTAAACAATATCACATTAATTATATTCAATAAACAAGGAATGCATATTTACACGTAGGTACTTGAAAGTATATAATGAGTATTATATGACATTTTTACTAGAATAATAATTTCTTGAAGTCCATTTTTTCTTTTATTAAATATTAATTTTTCTATTTTCCCTATTATTAAATTATTACCTATATAAGATATCTGTATATCTTTCCAATAGTTTTAAATAAAATTTGTTTTAAATTTAGAAATTAAAAAAAAAAATTGTGTAAAAGACACTATAATTTTAGCTTTTTTCAATTTAAAACTGTCAACAAGATTGTCTTTTTAAAGTAGGTAATCAAATAAACGAAATTATATTTTGATTTTGTGGTTCAAAAATATCTGCTATTTCCGTAGTAGAAGATTAGAAACATACAAAAATGTATGTCTGCTAAACAAATAGATACAGTATGAATATGTGTATCGTGTATATTGGAAAAAGTCGGTAATTTCAAATTTGAATACAAATTTATACTAAAGTATACACAACATTTTTTAAAAAATATTAGAAGAGCATTACGTTTTCTCATTAATCGTCATTACTTGTAGATATTATGAATTTTCTGCGTGGTTTGTAATTTGTTTTACTTTTTGATTTACAACTACAATAATTATGTAGAAGTTGATTACAGTTAAAATTATTCATAAAGCTAATACCTATTATTAAATATTCTCTATCATAAATTATAATTTTAACGTAAATGTAATTAATTATATGTACGATGGTAACGAGTAACAACGAACCTAAGGA
Organism: Tuberolachnus salignus; assembly: GCA_956483605.1. Classification (NCBI taxonomy): domain Eukaryota; kingdom Metazoa; phylum Arthropoda; class Insecta; order Hemiptera; family Aphididae; genus Tuberolachnus; species Tuberolachnus salignus. The sequence goes on from OY101434.1 coordinate 2,528,131, forward strand.
CTGCTCAACAGCAGTCCTTAGATAGTTTTGCGAACAATGAATTCACAACTAGACAGAAACCAAATATAATTTATATTTAATATTTTTATTTTCTTTTTACTATTCTATAAAATTAGGTATTTGAATTATACAAATTAATATAAGTATTTAGAGATAACATAAAATGCATACATAATATCGTTCTATAAAGTAAACGTTTTAAAATAAAATAAAATTTAAATGGAATAAGTTGACTATTGTAATGAAGATACTTTAGCGTTTGTAAAATTGTACATAATTATTAAAATTTGACATTACGAACTTATTCGTATTTCTATTCTAGCTTAATAATATCTACGAACTACCATTTAAACTTATCAATGGTGATTATACAATTAAACATTACAAAATATATATGTAATTAATCAAGAATTGCAAGCAAATTATAGGTAATAAAACTATAAATGACGTATTTAACTGTACACCAGGCGAAGACGTTGTGGTGGATGTGTACTCGGTAAGTATAATTGTGGCACCGGGATTCAATACCAATGACTCAGTAACTGATATAAATTTTCTAAAAATACACATATTACATATTATTATTTACTTATTGAATCAACCGGGTGTAAAAACTATTTCGTGTACCGAACTATTGTCTAAGTTATAAAACGGTTCTTAGGCATTATTTATACTAATCGAAAATCTGCTACCAGAAACCGAGTAATTTAAAAAAATAAATAAAAAAAGTAAAATTGAGTACTCTAACATAAAAAAATTGTTTAAAAACGAATGAATTAAAACAATACGAATCCGTTTGTTTTATAGTTTAGCTTGTCTGTCTGGAATAAATTAGATACTAACCCAGGATCGATCTTCGAGTTTTCTGATCCCAAAACAACGATCAAGGGATCTTGCAGATGTGGAATATGATCCGATATACGTACATTTTGTGAATACTTTGAATCAGTGTTGATTATTAATGTATAGTTATTAAAACCCGGCAAAAATCTGTAATATACGTAATGCACATTAGTAAACGTAAAATGTAGGTTCAAAAAACTTCATATTGTTATTATTATTAAATTATAACACACTGCAAATATGAAGTTTAATATTACCATACACAATATTTATTTAAATAATAATGCCATTTGTATCAATTTTATTAAAATAGCCAATTAATTCAATTTAGTTAAAATGCACTATTATTAAGTAGTCAGATTATTATTAGGTTAGGTTGTTTTCATAGCTCCAGTCACGTTGTCCATAGCCTGTCAAAATGTTTAAACAGATTGCTGTTTATATAGTAAAATTAGGGCCGTGGTTATACAATATTATGTGGCTAACATGTTAGGCTCATATTCAGTATATTATTCGACTTTTGAACTAATCAAAGAAAATATTTCGGAACCTCTACATCGGATATCTTTTACAGTGTATAATAACTATATAGGTATAAGTAGTGTTTATATAATGATAAAAAAAGAAAGTGCTTATTGGTAGTATTATTATTCATAAACATCATGTTTCTACGATTATTTTTAACCTAATCACAAAAAAAAAATAATAACTTTAGGTTAGGCCGTACATTTTCCTGGGTTTTCGCGATTATTTCAAAAACTACAACGAAAAATCGAAAAACGTCCTCCTCGAAGCACCAACTAAATCCAATATGCTTTCAGAGAATGCGGTACACTTAAAAATCGGAGCAAGATTTCTGGTAGAAAAATTGTTCACGGACAGGAAAAAAAACACACATCATAGTAAAACCAATACTTTGCTCAGAATATAAAATATAAATATGCGCTCTTCAACTATATTATTATCTTACGTAATGCAATTATTTTTTTAAGTAATGAAGCAATACAAAATAATTATAATGTATCAACGTTTCTATAACTTTACCATTTACCTGTTCAGAACGTATACTTTATCGTTAAAAATGTAAGTAGCCAACCCTCCTCGTTTTAAAGTTTCGGTTTGACGTAATTTCACAACCGATTTGAAAAAGTTCAAATAACTTTTGGGATCACTGCTTTCATTTTGTACATTTCTTGTCACGTAATCTTGATGTACCTGAATCCATGGTCCTTTCGTATTATTTTCATTAGTAAAACCTACAATATAGTACATTTTAGTATTATCAACTAATGGTTCAGCTTTTTGCATTTGTTCAACTATGTACCAGCATATTTTGTGTTATCCCACTGCATGGGAGATCTTGAATTGTCTTCTGGGGTTGGTATATTTTCCATCCCAAGTTCTTGTCCGTAATAAACTATCGCTACACCGGGTAGAAAAAACAAAAAAGCATTTATGCCATCAACTAATTCGGCACCATACAAAGTTGGTACTCTTGGCCGATCGTGGTTTTGGAACTAAATTATATAATATTCAAAATAATTAAACTGGGAATCTATACATATGCGTCAAAAAAAAAAAAAAAACTTTTATTGAATAACTATAAACTGTTTTTATTGGTTAAAAAATCTTCAATATATTTATTTTATCATATTGGTACGTATATAATATATTTTTATTTTTATATAGTACATTTTATTATATTCGTGATTTAAAACTATTTTATTTATACTACTCTAAAAATAGTACTCGAGTTTTGCCGTGTTTTAAAACTTCCATAACGTAATATGTAAGTCAGTTAAATTTATCACCGCTCAAAATTTAATTTAAATATCAAACTCATTGTGTTTCGTACATTAACATATTTATACTACACTTACCACTGAATTATATGTTGCTCCTTTTGGCATTTTAGTTAACCAATTTCGTAATTCTCTATCAAAGTCATTCACTGTATTATTAGGTATTTGTGTAGTATCCATAAGCTTAAAGTTTGACGGTATTTCAGCGCCACTAGTGTAATATTTAAATAAAATATCATTTGCACTATACGATTCAGTAATTATTATCCTAAAAAAAAAAATACATTTTACATTACGTACCTACCCTTACATATTTATATAGTATTAGTTTATTTATCTATGTAATAGTATTCATCTTTGCTCAATGTTTATAATAGAATTATAATTTACGAGTTCAGAAAAAAAAAGTATATCGCTAATTTTGAAGGATAATTGTATACAACTTTAATTTTAATTTAACTTTAATACAGTCATATAGAGTACTTCACAGTGAATAATAGCATGCAACTTTAATATAATTAGTAATACCTTGAATTATTATCTCTTTCGCTAAACTTATTGAGTACTGAATGCCATTTATTAATTAAACTATATATTTCATCTTGATCAACTGTATAAATATGGTACAAATTGCCGTAATTAATTGGTTTACTAGGATCAATGACAGGTTCATCTATTAAATTTTCGTTTTCATAAACATGTTTTAAAGCATCTATTCGTATGCCATCCACTCCTAAATTCAGCCAATAATTTAAAACATTCTCCATTTCTATGTGAACATCTTCGTTGTGGTAGTTTAAATCTGGTAAGTTACCAATGAACTGGGTAAAGTAAAATTGTTTTCGCTTATTGTTCCAATACCATGCTGAGCCATCAGTATCAGTACCATAAATCCTCCTCTGAAATTAGCATAATACAAATATTCATATATACACATTGTACCTAAATAACAGGTGGATAATAATGGTACGAAATGTAATAAGGCTCATTATAAAAAAAAATTAAAATCTCAGGAGTTATCCTAACAACGTTGCCGTAATAACCAAATTAGAATAACTTGTGTTTTATGATAAAGTGTGTTTCTTCACCCTAGATATTTTTCCTTTTTAGACTGGTGATTTTTACGATTTTCATTAAAATTTGCATTACAAATTCGTATAATAAAAATAACAATATTACGCTCAACTTGTTAAGATTCAGAGTATAGCGAGGAATGTATTATTTTTACTACGATGTGTTCATTTTTTTTTATTATGACGGTTTTTGAGTTATTTATATCTATATTTTAAACTGTCTAGAGTTTTTTTTTTTTTTTTTTTTTTTTTTTATGGTTTAATGTGCATACAATATTTTAGCCTCTCAAAAATAATCGAAAATTTGACATAAATTGTTCTTATGGCTATTTAGATGCCAAATTTTGTCGGAAATCGCAAACATGACGGAATTTTGCGTACTATTTTTCGATTAGTATTAATGATAAATGTTTGGTCAATCAAAAATCGTCACAATTTAACACAAAGTTTACCATTAGTTGAACTTAATGGTTTAAAAAAATTTAAAGTTTAATAAAAGTTTTTTATAAGCTTTAGAGTCCATAATTTAATGAAAATCGTATAAATTACGGCATTATCGTACCTACAATTTCCCGATTTATGCGGGTTAAACGTTTTTGGCTCCACAGAAATACACCACAATAACACAACAATTTGAGACGAAAAAACACGAGCAATTGTAGTTTATTTTGTTGTTACAATAATCAATACAATTCTTGATTTTAATTTATCGAAACATGTTCAACCGAAATTCGAACTTAGGATCGTTTTTCGACAGCAATAATTTATCGTTGTGTATAAATATAAATTAAATTCCTACCTATATTCAACCTTCCTAACTTTCCACCTACAACAGTAATTTCGTATATTCTACTGTTTTCCAGCGTTTTATCCCGGTTTTTCACAATTATTAAGAAAACTACAAAGAATGTCAAAAAATAATCTTGATGCATTTTTCAACCAGAAACCACCCCTGAAATTTATGATTAGAGAAATAATTCTGAAAATTGTTAACAGGCAGAAAAAAATGCTTACGTATTATAGTAAAACCACTAAATTCCTCGTACACTTAGTACGAGGAATTAATCTAAAACGATCAATAAATGTATCAAATAAATTTGACAAATTATTTCACCGTATGTCTTAAGTATAAAATATACTCAACTAACTTATATAAGTGATTTGAATACAATACCCAGTTGTTTGGCACTTCAGGAGTTATACTACTATTTATCATTACTTCAGCTTGATTTTTCGCATCTTGCCATATGTAATAATTAGCATATTTATTATTATTATTAACAGAGTTTTCGAACCAAACGTGTTGATCGCTTGTGTGATTAGGAACAAAATCCATAATAACTTTTAGATCTATAATACAATTGTTTACCATTGAATTAAATATTTTTAAAATAAACAATATAAATACTTTTTTTGTGTGCCTTGTAAACAAGATCCTTAAAGTCGTCCATTGTACCAAAAACTTTTTGTATTTTAAGATAATCACTGACATCGTAACCACCCGATTTCAAAGGCGATTCTGCAAATGGCGTTAACCAAATAGCAGTCACACCTAAATCTGCGATGTAATCCAATTTTTCGGCTACGCCTATAATAAAATAAATTATAATAATTCATTATAATGTATTACAATAGTTTTAAAATAGTTGTCAATAATCACTTTACTGAAATGGAATACCTTTAAAATCACCCGACCCATCGCCATTAGAATCTTTAAACGACAACGGGAATATTTCGTAAATGACTGAATGTTGCCACCAATCAGTATCTAAGGAGTCGGTTGGTGGTACAACAATTTCACCACATGTTAATCGTATACAAGTAATTAACCAAAATATATTCACCCAATGCATCGTTAGACGTATTATCTATAAGTAAATGATGGAATACGAAATTAGAAACATATTAAAGAAGTCACTTTAAGAAGTCGGTTATTTTTATTAATTTTATTTTTATTTTTTTCGACATAATTAATGTTTTTACGTAGATATTTTAATTAAATTAAAATCAGAATAAAAGTTTTAAAATGTAGTAGTGATATAATTAAAAGGTTAAGATGATTTAGATCATGACGACAACGATGAGGAGAGCAGGACAACTTGTGGGAAGCGTGGCTTCAATCTGTGGTTTTTCAATTTTTTTTTTTTTTTTTTTTTTTCCCAATACTTAAGTGGAGAGCTCCTTCTATTGAGTTTAGTCTTGACTCATCAAGATTATTATTTTGCCTTATGATCCGCATATATTGCAAGTTGTTTTGATTAGTTTCCAGTACTGCTAATGGTGAAGAGCGATTTAGTGATGGAAAATGCAAATTGCGTTCTGCAAATTGCGTGTTTTAAGCAGTTTTCCTTGGCCATCTAAATTCTTTATCTGAGTTTGGGGACAATAGACTTGATAGAATCCTGCTTATTTTAATAACTACGACGGGGCTTTGGGTATAGTCAATTGAGTTCTATATTGTTTTGGTTGAGTTTTCGATTGAGGTGTATTATTTGAATTGCTTAGGCTAGGAATTCATATTATATGTTTGTAATTATTATTATTTAACGGACATATCACCCACGTGCGACTATTTTTAGCTAAAAGATTTCGCGTTGGGGTGTACTTTGTAGCCTATTAGAAGTGGTATACATTACCTGTTATAGGCGATTTCTACGTAATCGTTTCGAACTGCTATCGGAAGCTAATAAAAAAAACGAGTGGACACTACGGTGGCCCAACGCATACTAATAGTTAGTTATATGTATATTACAATAGGTTATTTAAATCGATGGCACGCACTTATAACTTTCGAATTAGATTGTGTTATATATAACAAACAGTTTACTAATCCGTTTACGAGGCTTGCGCGTAATCTATTTTTGCACTAAACCATTGTTTAATGTAGTTCATAACCGGAAGGTAATTCCCACTAGTGAGAATTTAGATACTCCATAGGGGCGCGGGAAAGAGGTAGTACGGTGATAATTAAATTGCGAAAGAGTTACCATATATTATTGAAATATAAAATGTGCTGATTCATCAATCTGTAATATTAAAAACACAATAAGTAAATTGTATTATTTTATAGATATATTTTAAGTATTAGGGACCGTTATCTTGCGTCAATAACAATTTATGACTTTATTTATAGTCATTATCTGGCATTTAGTGAATCCATGTTATTGAATTATTCTTTAATCTTATATCAAACTGTTACGCCGCACTTTTAATACCGTCGACATGTACATATAAGCATACTAAGTTATACACCTTAATATTTACACGGATAAAATATAACTTTAATTAGAACAAATTTAAATTAAATAGCTTAAATAAATTTTTACGCAGATAATATATACTATGTAGCAGGCCAAAATGAATATGTTCGCGAGCCACATCGATAAATACAATGATATCAAGAGCCAAAATGTTATAAAATAAAATTGAACTAATCTGTACTTGTATATTATTATAACATTTGTTATTCAATATTGAATTTTGGAAGCATGTTCGTATTTTAGAATACCCCAATATTAAAAATTGTGCGGTAAAATAAAAATACATTTTTGAACGACATATTCATGTGAATCCCTTTATTCAACAATTCAAATAATTAATTCAAAATATCGTTCAAATTCAACTGATGATCATCTCTCAGAATTACTCAAAACTGCTCTTACGTCAATGCAACCAAATCTTAAGAAGTTTACGAAAAAAAAAGACACGAAAAAAATTCCTCAACGCAAAAAGATTAACGTTTATATTTTATTCATTACTAGTTGCCATCAACCGGTCTTGCTTGGGTCAAGTTTGTTGGTTATCCAGAATCGTCTAGCTGTCCCGCACGTCTTTGCCTGTGCACAGTATTGAACGAAAATATTTTTTAAATTCAGAGCGGAGTGTCGAATATATTGGTTCTATTGTGATGTGTGTTTTTTTACATTTTTTTTTCTATCTAAATCTAATTAAATTTGTTATTTAATTCCATATTACTTTTAAATTTCAATTGGCATAAAATGCATTAAATATTTCTGGATATGCCACGTTAAGTGTCTCTCCTTCCGGGGCCAGCACAAATAGATTTGCATGACACACGTGGCCACGTACAATTGAGAAAAAAGGAAAAACCTTAGACAGTTAGGTCTAAACCTGCAACGTTAAATATTTGGCCCTGTGCTTTATTTATGGTCATTGAAAAGCATAAATTTACGGGAATTTGGAGCCGTCTAAACTGGAATGGTTGATTATCATTAGTATTCTGGGGATCAAGGCCGTTTCCTCAACTTCACGGCCAGTAAAGATCGTACACTCAAGCAGACAGTTTTTTTAAAGATTTTATTCCTCGATGTCTTGCAAAAGACATCGGACCTTTGATCACGTGAAGCAACATTCCCAAGTAAAAATGTTCACTATTATTCGGATGAACTACTGTAAACTTGTAAAAGGCATCCGTTTTATTTTACTCCGGAATAACCTTCGACAATGGTTCCTCGTCTTCTTCGTTGGAATTTGTTGGTAATTTCTCCGGTCTACGTATGTGTCGGCCGGACTAAAATTTCTTTACTTCATTTCGAGAGTCTCAAATTAAATGAAGCTTGATCACCATCTTTATCTATTTATATAAAAATGCAGCATCCGTATGTTTGTAAGTAAAACTCAAAAAGTAGTTGACATGTGACACAACGTTGCATTCGTATAAACTTATGTTTTTATTTATCTAAATACTCGATTTCATCAGTAGAAAGAAAGTTAGGAGCCTAAATGTTCAGTTGCTAAAACTAATATGGAACTTTTTTATTGTCAACCATAGTCAAGTAACCGTATTTTGTGGAGGAGGATTACAGAAGTACCATGGTAACCAAACTCTGCGATTTATTTTGTATTATTATTTATAATATTTGGTTTCCATGGTAAATCAACAAACGTTTTTCCATCCAAATTTTCGACTTTCCAAGTGGATTTTCCAAAAATGTTCTTTCATACAAACCTCGTCCTGACAATTACGAATAAAACAAAAAAAAAATCAGCCTAATTGATCCGTTCACTAGTGATGATCTTACCATACATGCGGTAATTGATTTTTATATAGATTCAAATTTATTTATCTATACTCTATAAAATAAAAACTTTTTTTTTTTATAAATGGTTACCAAAATATTTAAAATTCATTAAAATAATATGTAAATTTTGTTGACCACTGTTATATAGTATATAAACAGAAATTTATTTTAAAAAAAAATAAAATAATAATTGTTTAAACTAGATGCGCACCGCCATCTCGTCGTATACGTTTCACTGTCGGTTGACGTCCTCATATTATTAATATTCGATAATGACAACTAGTCATGAACGTACCTAAATTGCATACTTTGAACTCCGTGAAACGTGTTTAATGATCAATATTATTGATTTGTTCTAATTTATTATCGTCAAACGAACAGATATATTATTATTTACACCATAGCAGTGGTGTATTTCAATTTTATCTGGGGGAGGGAAGGTCCGGTGTTTTAGCGGTTACGTACGTAGGAATTTTCTTATTACCTTGGAGGCAATCGGAATTGGGTTTTACACGGCATTATTTACAAGCCATTGATTTATATTCTATTATACCCGTACGGCCATAAAGTGTCCTTGTGATAGTCGAAAGGAAAATACTACGGAATATCTTCGGATCAATAAGGGATAATAGCATGCTCAACAATTTGATACATTGGTTCACCGTAAATATTTTAAATAGGTATAGAATAATACGTAAGGAAAAAAAGTATTTATAAATACTTATCGAAAGTACATTTTGAAATAATATATACGTACTAAAAAATAATTTTAAATGTTATATCCATTACAAGTCTAGAATAAATATTATCGAACGCCGATATCCGTACGAATGTGCGGTTCACGAAAATCAAGCACGAGCATAGCAATTTTAAGCGAACGAATTTTTTTTTTTTTTTTAAACACGCGGTAACGATCTGTTTACACTGCGTGTTTACAGTCCGGAGGCGCTCGCGATTCTGTTTGCACAATGAGCCCTAAAATCGACTAGAATATACTAAATTATATTACCGATTGGCACGATTTTAACGAGCGGTTCCCAAATTGTACTTAAAAAAAAAAAAAAAAAAAAAAAACCTAAATAATTTTATAATGCAGATAGTAATATATAATAATTTACTGTCGCGTATAAAATTTAGAGGACCTCTGCAGATGTGTATACATAACAAATAGGGCGGTCAACCGGGGGGGGGATGGGAGGGGTTATCCCCTATGACCTCGTTTCTCTTCTACATTTATAATGATACATATTTAAAAAATTGAATTACGTGAATAATAGTAGTTGTTAAAAAAAATTACAGCCTTATCCCCACCATTGACCGCCACTGCCCCGTGCGGTGCCGACCCGGTTGATAATCGCGGAGTGCACCGTCGGCGTATTATACGTGTGTTTTACTGCCTCCACACACGTACCGGTAAAATAATTTATACGTTTTCCGGGAGTACCGGAAGCGCGCGCGCGCGCCCGCGTTAACTATTATTATTGGACCCGGCGCCGGTAATAAACTTGAGGCGTATTTTTGCCGTGCGACGTGTTTTCCAGTCGGGCTTGATTAGCGCCGCCGCCGCCGCCGTCGTATTTCTACGGCCGCGCCATCCGACACGCGCGTCCGCCGCCCCTATCGATTTTCCGAACGGGGCCGAACGGGCGGGCGGCTCCGGTTGTCGTGCCGCGGGCTTTAGTCCCGGCGTCCCGTTCACCGCGGACGGATCCGACGCGTTCGTTCCGCCGCAGCAATAAGGCCCCGACCGCGAGGTCCCACAGCCGCGGTTCATTTGTTATCATCAGCTCTGTTATATCGGCCGCTACCGTCACACTCGCACCCCTGCCGCGTCTTCCAACACGTACGTATATATTATAATAATACAGTTATTTATCAAATATGCTATCTACATTCTATCTATTATCAACAAAACAGAGCCGAAAATTTGTATTATTTATGTCACTTTTTTTCAAGTAAATAATTCGACTTAAGCAAGTATACCTGTATTATACCGGCGAGTCTTCAAACTCACAGAACTAACCCTCGTGCCGCCACTGATATAAGACTAAAATAAATTTGTAAATAATTCTTCATGGTCACCTGAAAGTCTCGAGTATAATATCATTAACCCAATGTATTGTAGATATTTGTAATACGAAATATTTGAAAACATCGTAATGAGTTTCATTAAAAAAAATGTCTAGAAAAATATAAATATAAATAATATAAAAGACAACACAATTATTTATCAAATATGCTATCTGTATTATATTATTATATTATCAACAAAAAAAGAGCCGAAAATTTGTATAATTTATTTTTCTTTTTTTCATAAGTATACTTATAAATTAAAGTCACTTTTTTTCAAGTAAATAATTCCACTTGCGCAAGTATACCTGTATTATAATTGCAGTGTTCACACCGGTACCGATGTATACTTATCGTTCAAGGGTGGTGTGGGGCGAAAATAATAAAATACTCGCGCCTCTCCCCGTGACAAAAATGTATCAAAAAAAAAAATCCAGTTCGGTCAGTTTTTTTGCATTTGATAAGGAAAATGGATTGCAAAAAACTGAAAGTTTCAATGTTACTCTTTGGTTTGGAAAAAAAAGTGATAACCGGACAAACAGATTGAAAAGTGCGGGTATTTTTCTTCAAAAATTCCCTAAAAATGACAATGGTGTTACGATAGATTTATCAAGATGATTGCTTATAATCTCAGGTTATAAATCTACGGTCCACGGGAGGGGGAGGGGCAATACACCCTCCTTATAACCGCCAATGGTTCACACCGATTTTATACTTTGTTTAAGCAAGTATGGATATTAATCTGTTAACGTATGTGGTCCATAATATGTTCGTCTACAATATCGATCGCGAAAAGATTCGGAATACAAAGATAATATTTTTATCGGATAAAGGACCAGTGGCGGCGTGAACTTATATCGTATGCTCGAGACAAAAAAAATACAATCACTCGACCTACCCGTTTATCATTTTTTACAAAAAAAAACTAAAAAATAAAATAAATCAAGCTAAGTTAACTCGCCTTTAAACGGATTGACGCCTTTTGTAAAAACTCTGTCCTACTTCCTATTCAGTAACTACCTTGCACACACCGGCGAGTCTTCAAACTCACAGAACTACCCTCGTGCCGCCACTGATATAAGACTAAAATAAATTTGTAAATAATTCTTCATGGTCCGTGAAGGTCTCGAGTATAATATCATTAACCCAATGTATTGTAGATATTTGTAATACGAAATATTTGAAAACATCCTAATGAGTTTCATTAAAAAAAATGTGTAGAAAAATATAAATATAAATAATATAAAAGACAACACAGTTATTTATCAAATATGCTATCTTCATTATATTATTATATTATGAACAAAAGAGCTGAAAATTTGTATTATATATTTTTCTTTTTTCTAAAGTATACTTATAAATAGAAGTCACTTTTTTTCAATCAATGAGAAGTCATATAAATTTATAGTATAATTTCATACATGTTTTTTTCGGATAATTGTATCGAGTAAAACACCTAATTTTGTAAATAATTTAATTCGAGGATTTTGTTTATTGAATGTTCTCGATTTTAAATACTATTTTTAAATGAACAACGCGAACGAATTAAGTAATAATAATAATACTTAATTGTAGTAACTCTTGTAAATGTTGATATATTTAAAATACCTATACAGACTATTATCAATGGTATTGTTTCAAAAAATAAATAAATGTTTGAAAAAGTAAAAAATAAAATAATGTACCCATAAGCATAACAAATAATTAACAGTTGCATAATAGTATTTATGAATATAACGTGAATAAAATCAATAAAAATAAAACAAATATTAAAAATATATATAATATTATGTAATATGAATACAAAAAAACTAGTTTTTTAAAATAATTTAGACTCATAACTATATTATATTTAAGTAATCTATTTTTATATAAATAACCAATACAAACATAATATAGAAATTAATATAACCACGAATCAAAAGTAAATTTTGTATTTTTCACATTTTCATTTAGAATAAATTATGTGTGTCATTTCGTGAATGTAGGTATTATTAGTAGTTACCTACCTAAACTAAGTAATAATGCAATAACTATATTATTCGTAAAACCCAATTTGTCAATGATTTGCATGAAAATATAATATATATATATATTCATTTTTACGCCCATATAAGGTCAAGGTGGTCAAAGTAAACATATTCACGTCCACACCATTTATTATAACAGCTCACTTAACCACCAAGTCTGAGTTATGAGTTACGAAAAAAAAAAATGCTTAACGTTCACTAATATGTTTTAAAGTAACATATTTCGAAATTACAAATCATGAATTATTTGCAAATTATCAATATAAGTACTCATGACTAAAACTGTATTACATGGGCACAATTAAGGCATTTCTCATAAAAACTATAATAATAAATATACGTTAATTAAAAATAATTTTTCTTTCAAACCCACTCCACTGAGAATTAATTTAAATAATTCTCCGGCAGTTTACTATTATTTATTTATTTTTTCAAACTATGCCATCGGTCATCAATGACCGATCGCCTCAACTTATTATATTTTCTTTTTGAGAAATTTAAGATACGCGCAAAATCCAAATGTAACTATATCCCAGACGTTACCGCAAAAATGATACTCCAACTATACAGGCGGTACTTGTATGTCAACAACGGGTCGGTGAAATCTGAACAAGTATTTAAATAAAACTATCAATTTATACGGAGTTTTAATAAATATTATAAAAATTGGCATTTGAAAATCAAAATGTGGTAGTGTTTTTAGCATCAATCATTCGATCGAATTCACCGATACACCATCATTGCGTGTATCATCTCCCTTCTGTTTCCCAAAAGAAAATAAAGTGTCGATTAAAGAAATATTGACTTCATACGAAATGATGAAGGTCTACATTCCGAAAAAAATGACCATGGTGTATAACTATCAGAAAATATAGGTTAGGTTATAGGAACCCCGATTTTAAACGATGTATCAAAAATTTCGAACAAAAAAACCGAAGTATAATAACAGTATAATATATTATTACCAAATGTAAAAAAAAAAAAAAATAAAATAAATACTCGTGTATGGAAATTGTAAAAAAAATACTTAACGATGACAGGGGTGTCGTGAGTATCATGACCCTTATCTATAAATAGTATGATAATATTATTGTAAAATGATGTGTACAAAAGAACACCCGTGTAAAGAGGTTCTATCGAAAAAAAAATATTGTGCAGCCTATTGTGGCGGTTTTGGTTCTTTCGGTTCTTTTCTTTATGATGGGGAGGGTCAATTCGACCACCTTTTTTTTTTCTTTTATGCCTATAAAATTCCTTCACGATCTATAAAATTCCACGTCTACGCATACCCATACACGCTCATAAAATCATAACTCATGAGTCGTGATGCGACGATATTTCGTATCGATTAAAATAAAGAACATGCAATTTAGGCCTACGAAAAACGGCGTGTATTTATGTAATTATACGCATAATATTATTATAATCCATAAACCAAATTGACAATTACAAAGAAAAAAATCCATTTGGAACGCGTGTTGATTCGTGTTGCGTATATGCAGTCAACACGTACGCACGCAAAGTACTATAAAATGTACCTGCTGCGTGCATTATTTTATTACCGCTACCGTACGCCAGGGTTTCCGGTGTGTAACACGCGATCTAAAACGTTCCCCCGTGCAGTGTGGAGTATATTCAAATATATTTTTATTATTATTGTAATACCTCATCGTATTATAGCTATAATATTATTTTATTCTAACCTAACTCTATACGATGCTTGTGCATGTTTTATATAGATTCCGCGCGCGGGAAAATGTCGGACGGGACGAGCGCGTCCGGAGAGGATATCCGGTGCAGGCGCCGTGGCCGTCGTCGCCGGCGGATCGTTATTATTGTTATTGTCGTTGACCGGAGACCGTAGTACCGGCCGCACCGCAGCAAGAACGCTCGCGTACTCCGGACCGGCCGGGCGCAAGCAAGCGATGGGCAATCTGCAAAGCTCCGCGCCGTCGTCGACGCGCGGAGGCGGCGGCGCGAAGAGCCGGAACAAGAGGCCGTCGGTAACCGGCACTCGGGATTGGCTGATGGGGGGCGCGGCGAGGGCGCTACGGAAACCAGTTGCGCCGGCGGCCGTGCAGTCCCAGGTAGAAGCGGTGGCGGTGGTGGCGGTGGCGGCAGCGGCGGGTCACGTGACCGTGACCAGTCGTGACCTCCGCCGGCAGCAGACTCCCCCGGCCCGCGTCGACGACGATACCGATCATCATGCAGATGAGCAGCAACAACTGCACCGGCAGGAGCACCACCGCCGCCGACGCCGCCGCCACCGCCGCCACAACGACGACGACGAGTCCGGCAGTTCCTCGGAAGAGGAAGACTCCTCAGTGTTCGCCGACACGCTGACTAGCCCGCAGAGCGTGTACTCGGACGCCAGAGACGATCCTCAGGACGACGACGGTAACGCTCTGAACACCACCGCTATCATGGTGGTGAACGGCGGCGAAACGCTGGGCGGTAGTACCGGGCGCACGGCCGCCACTCACCAGGCTTTCACTATTGTCAAGCATCGCAAAGTCGAATTGAATCCGACTAAAATACAAACGGCCGTCGCAAATGGTAAGTCATTTTTTCATTTTCGTAATACACATATCAATAATATACCTATACATATCTGTATATAGTAGTAGGTACCACCTATATTATAATCGAATTTAATGAGATACAAATCTATATATTTATTTAAAATATATATTAGACGGTTGCTGCATTGTTAACCATTGTGTGATTACTTTTTTTTTTTTTTTTTCAAATAATCAATACTGACTTAAAATGAAATAAAATAAAAGTTAAACCCGCATTACATTTGGTAATTAATTGAAATTCAATTATTAGATCAATAAACATCATTTAAATATATAAAAACCAAATACCATTCATTCATTACTTTTATCTCAAGAACGACTCAGTCTAGACACTTGCAAATTTTGCACAAAAGGTTTCTTGTACAATGCAAACGTGCAATAAGATGAGATTTTTGAATATTAGATCTTTAAGAGGGGGCTTATGCATGAATTTGGTTATTAAATTACGAAAATTATTGGTTACACGGATTATTATTTAATTTGGTTGATATACATATCCATGGTGAGAATACGAAAAAAAGTAATTCATTGGATTAATGAATGCGATTTTCAAAAAAATATTTCGTTAAGTATTAAGAAAACAATTTCCTTTTTAGACAATTGTTATTACCGGCGTGCCGGGTGTTTACATTCTGAACATGATAGGTTATTAATTATTATAATCATTTATATCCCATTATTATAAATATGGATTGCACTACTGCACACAAATCTTTATCTACCACTTGAAAAGTATTTAAAAAAATATTTATGCAAGTATAGCTAGGTTAGGCTAATGTTTATCACTAAATATTTTAAACGGTATTTGTTTACTCATTTTCAAGAAAACATTACGAATTATCATTTTTTTAATTAATACAATTATTATTAAAGTTGTGTAGTAGATTTTAAAATGTCAGTGAGTAAATTTATAACTTAATAATAAATTTCAATTTGTTTCTCTGTCAAAAAATATAAAGATACAATAGGTAGGTATTTATGCACATTGTATGCATTTTTTTTTTTAATTTTCATACATTTAGGTCTATTCTACCACAATTTACGATTTGTATCCCCTAAAATAAGTTTTCCAAAAGTTAAATGTCTGTGATTTGGACAGATACTTGAATTATACTTCACTGATGTAGTTATGTCTAATACACCCTAATTTAGGGAATTTTTTAATTATGTTAACTGATAATGGTTAATAATAACAGATAATAATTAATTTATTATTTGATCAATTTTATACGAGCTTAAGATATATTTGATTTTTGGGTAGGAGCGGAGAGCAATACGTATTTAAGAAAATGTAATCAGATTATGTAAATAGAACGAATAACATTCGTAAGATAAGTATTTTTAAATCAAGACTGAACGTTTTTAAACATTAATACAAAATTACAATTTAACGCAGTACAAACCAGAGTCATTTTAGAAATTAAGTTAATATTAAATTTATTCCGTTTCAATAGTTGATCTAAATTTGTTTTCGAAAAACGGTTCAATTTTACAAACAGCATATAATACCATTCATGTACCACTTTTTTTTTTTTAATATCTTTTAAATTATCTACGCGATATACCAACATATTCGATTTATCTAAAATCGGAACGTATATATTAATATTAAAATTAATCGCCACGAATGATAATAATGCCGCTATTACATATTGATATGGCGATAAATTATTAGATTTGCTCGTACGCTGTACGCTCGTGCTATACCTATATATTATTTCTATATATAAAAAAAAAAAAAATCTATTCGGCACACGTTCAAAAAATACCATCCTCGGGGATGTAAAAATAAAAAAAAAAGTCGAAAAGTATTATTTCTATTACGCACCCGCCGAGCCGACGACGTGTACATTATAATAATATGTCGAGTCAACGCACAGTATTATCTCCGAGACCACACAATAAGGCGCAATTATTACAAAACGCATTATTATTATTATTACACACAATGATCTATAGTATTATAACCGTGGTCGTGCTACGGCAAAAGAAATAAATACCATTTTCTTGAAAAAAACTGACCGAAGTCCGGCGGGTCGTGTACACACGTTCGGCCCGCAACAACGGTAATAACGAACTAATAACACGTATTTGCGCGTAGGTGGGTAAACGCTACATAGAAATTTACTATATATTAAAAAACGATTACCTTTACCCGTACACGAGTATGCGTACGTATGGTTTTATTTTTTTTTTTTTCTGATTTCTCCCCCATCCCATTACATAGGCTTGCGCGAAACAAAACTCCATACATCAATGCGAGACGTTATATTATTTTTAATTTTAGAAATATCAAAAACTGGAGAAAAACTAACGTGTTATATATAATAACACGACCCACACGCGTTGTGTTGTTCTCGCCAAAACTATAATTTCACGGCCGTCGGATTATCGCTTAACATACGAGAGGTCTTTCTTTTTATTTTTTTCCGCCACATAATTTCATTACCTACAACCACGACGATACAATATATATTAAATACCAACTTATTTAATCGTTTATGACAAGTATCCGCGATTGTTATTAAAACACATACAGATTTAAATACAACCGACTGAATAATTGAAATGTTTTCATCGTTTCTATTATTTAGATAGGTACCGGTATTGAGTACATATTGAGTTGGTTTCTAGCCTAACCGATAATTACAATGATTTCGATACTTGACCTAATAATAATAATGTCATAACACATTAAGTAAATAGGTAGGCATATCAACTATTACTTATTTCGATATTATTGTTATTTATGTTATTCTTAAATTAACAATAGCATAAGGTATTGACAAAAATCAATTATACTAATAGACAAATATCCATTTGAGTATAATATACTATTCAGGTATCCCGAAACTCGATAGTTAAAAGCGAATCATAATTTTGGCATTAGCTATTATGGTGCAATGTTTATACGTAATACACTGGAAATAAACTCATAAAAACTAGCAATTTTAAAGGACGACGGACGAATTGTGCTTTTCTAGCTAATGAAAATGTCGAATTTATATATTTGTATGGTTTTATAGTACCTATACATTGTTATTAATCGATTTGATCAGAGTACCAAAATGAACTACAACAAATAAATAGATAATAATCTATTATAATATATTACCTTAATACAATGTGGGTAGTAGGTATACAGTTGGCCTATACATTCAGACTAACGTTTGGTATTCTATGCAATGTAATATTATAGAACAATATGGGTTTTATAAATTCTAAAATTTATAGATTCTGAACGAACAATGTAAGAAAGTGTCAATAGGTTTTTTTAACGACGTGCTATTTTTTTCTCGGAAAACGCATTTAACAAATTCTCAAAAATGCCATCGTATTTTCGGAACGACAATGGCGTAAGTAAACGCAACAGGTGCTTAATACAAATGTCATATTTTTTATAAACCGTCGGATTTGGGTAATTCAAATTTCCAGAAACTGAACAAAAAGAAAACGAACAGTTTCTGATTATTCGAACACAAAGACTTTTCAATACGATTATTTTTATTTATCGTTAAATCAATTATTATTTGTGTTTCGATTGTTATTGACTGTGTTTAATTTACTACACTTATAGGAAGTTAAACATAAATTTAGGAACCCACATAAAACCCACGATCAAAATTTAAAAAATCGGTTGTAATAAAATTATAACACCTAACATAACAAAATCAAAATTATACGATTCTTCTTCGTAACACAGAATATATTATACATTTTTTTTATTTACATGCCCACCTACACCTAAAGATAAATATTATAAAAACATTTTTTTTTTTTTTTAACAAACAACAAACATTGTAGTAACATTACTATTAGTTACTCATTAAATAATTTCTGAATATTTATAAAGTTCAATACACATTTTCAACATTTTTTTACAAATACAAATATATGGGTTTTATATTGGATAGCGTGTGGCTTAATAATTATAATTACAGTCTGGATTTATAAATTTTTATATCGTTATTGAGTATACGATTCATTCAATACAGAGTTCGCAGGAAAACTTATTTTTTTTTTTTTTGCATATTTAAAAATATTTAATAGGCTAGGGAATATTTAGTTTATTTAGCATATTTTGGAATATTTTGTAAATTATGAGTAATATGTACTTATTTATTCTAATTTTAAAACTATTATTATTAATTATTAAATTTAAAAAAAAATCCACGCAGTGATAGTAATATTAAGTCACCGTAATAAAACTTTCTAAGAGTATACCTCACTATAATTAAAATATACCAAAGCAATATTGGTTTTTATGTTTTAATATAGGTATGTAAATTGTTGTTTTATATTCACAGTGATACTATAGTGTAATTATTTCATTACGCAAGTATATAATTCACTTAAATAATTTTTTACGGAATATTGTACAAAAATAAATAATAAAAACAAATTGGTGTTGATTGATTATTTTTTTAATTTTTAAGAGAATATAAGCATCGTATTATAGACGTTTTAAAAGAATATAAATTCGGACTATAATTATAATATTGAAGGTGTACAAAAGAATAAAAAAAAAAAAGGCATGGATGGGTGAAACGCGGTACAATCATTATCTGATAGCACAGAAATAAATATTATTCCTTTGTGACAAAACGCTAAAATATTATAAAAACCAATGACGTTCGCTTATTATCTGAAAAACTGCAAATTATGTTGTTTTTACGTATCATGTTATATTATACATTCTACAGCTAGGAAAATTATAAGTACGTTTAAAACCTAGAAGTAATTATTATTATTATATTTTTTCACAGTACTTTAAATACAGGAGTAATTTCTCGTATAGTATTATGGGAATTCATTATTATTATTATTATTATTTAACTTTCTTAGATTCGTTTTTATTTCGTACATTTTTGCATTACATTATCATTTTAGCACTTTTCAAATTTCAAACGATAAGCAAATATATGTACCTGCCTAAAAGCAAGAGAAGTTGAGAAATAACATATTTGAACTTCAACTGTGTACACGGGCCCGAGGATAAATAATGAAAAAGTATGAATAATCAACTTGCATCGGGATTAAAGTAAGCGGAGTGGGCGTCTTTAAAGCCCCCGGTCTAAGTAATAAATTATATTGGTACGTCACAATAATCTCGTTTACTTTTTATGTAAAGAACTGAATATTATTATTAGGTACTTACTTTTACTGATAAAAAAAAAAAAATTGTAATTTACAATAAATATGTGTACCTACACAAACTGTAATATTTCTATGTCGTCTACAATAATAATTTAACTTCTACTCGAAACTCGAAAGCAATATTATTAAATAGTTCGAGACGATAGTCTTCCCCACCCGCCATGCAGCACTGCGCGCAATACAAAACAATTTCTCTCTGAGTTATATTCCCATAGAAGAAAAAAAAAAATGTACTTATTTATTAATTAATATTGTTTTATTGACCTACAGTAAATTATTAATGATTCGATTATTTACGAGCATGTACTAACGACTAAAAATAGATACGTACATTGTAGCTGCACTTGAAATTACAAAACATTATTATTCTATAATTACACCAGAGAAACCGGCAATTAGAACGCGAAACGAGTAAACAGTCCGGAGTGAAGTAAAATCTCAATACTCGATTGAAAAAATAATAAAATGCATACAATAATAATTTTCCAAAAAGTCGGAACTCGACGGCTTTTGGAATAAAAATATAAAATAACCACACGATATATTATTATAAGTTAATAAAAATCTGTCCGTTATTGTGTATACCCGTAAGTAACAATATTAAGCATGGTGTATTTCGTTTACCGATAACCACGTTTACGAATTTAGGCAGGGAATACAAGCATGAAATATTTTTAACTTGTTCAAACATCTTATTTAGATTAGAAAAAAAAAAAAAAAAAAGAAACTCCGTCGTTATTATAAATTTATATATATATACATATATATGTGTATTTTTTTTTTTTCCTACGTACTTGTAGTCTGCAACACGTCGTAATAAATATTTAAATATTAATAACATACGCGATGAAACAACCATGATCGGGACACCGAGCTAACGAGCTCACACGCTATCTACGGCCACGGCGGTTCTATTGCAACTGTAATAATAATAATAATAATAATAATTTGTACCGGCGACTTATCGCCCGTTATCGCAGATCAAACATTTTGAACGTTATTATTATTATTATTTTTTTTTCCCCCAATCTATTTCTACACGTTCTTATCACCGCAACTGCACACACACACACACACACACGGCAAATATTAAAACGTTATATTTATTACTATTATATAAGCTCCGCGGAGTGTCGGTCAACGCGTTGCCTTGAGACTCGGGATAATATATTGATAACACACGGCCGATTATCGAATAGTATTTTCTCGTAAACACACTCGCGCACATGTGTCGAAAACGTGTACGCGTACGTACGTACGGTCGACCGTAAAACAAAAAAAAAAAAAAAAAAAAAAGAAACATCGCTGTTTATAGCGTCGATCGAACCGGCAATCGTAATTATACGAAACGAAAATCCGGTAAACCGTCTAAACACGTGTGATGATATTATTGTACGACTCCGACCGAACACAGTGTAAATTATACCGGCGGTAACCAGACATCAGTAACAGGTGGATAGGTAGCGTTGTTATCACGTGTCGACGGTGTCGGACGCCGAACAGTGAACTTTGAGTGCGCGCGCGTTATTTTCGCCCGTCGTCGCCGCCGCCGCCGCCGCGACGGCACCCCGTCACTAATAGAACGGTAAAGTATTACTTGCTCGATATTATTTTACACTTGATAATTTCATACATCACCACAGTTATTATTTATAATATATTACGTAACGTTTCACATGGACGTATTTTTTTTTACTGCCGAATAATAGGTACTAATATAATATAAGTATATATAAATCAAGCAATACTTACGGTATTACGTATTTGACATTGGATACCTTTGATGTTAATTTTTAATAAAAACAAATATAAAACTAACTTTTAATCACACCCGAGTTATTAAGTTAATTTCGTTTGGCTTTTTAACTGAAGATATTTTCGTTTATTTAACATTAACCGAGTTAAATTGCTCAACTTTGAAAATAACACAAATTGGAGATGGGTAAAATAAAATGAATAAAACAAATTATTTGCAGTATACGTAGGTCTCGGTACTTGTATAGTTTTAACTTTTGAACTATTAATCAGTCAACATTTACTTTTATCTTACTTACGTTAATTAATTATTATAAAATTCGAATTGGACTAAAAAAAAAAAGTTTTTCGGGAGAATCAATTACCACCTATGTTATTTCCTTTTCGCTAATATACGAGTGGCAGGTTCTATACCATTGTTTAATAACGCAATCGAGTTAATAATTTTATTCGCGTTCAATATTGTAGTAACAAATAATACATACAACTACAACGACGCCATTGGTTTATTATGCTAATAAACGTAATTTCGCCGCTAGTTTCGCAAAACCGTCGTATACATACATTTTTTTAAATTTTTTTATTTACTTACTCTGTCTGTATTTCTATACAATATACAGGTACATTATATTATTAAAAGGTATCCGCCGCGTAAAGTATTAACCGCGTATTATAATAATTATAGGATGTATTAAAGCAGTGAAAGCAATAAAACCGGCAGTAGTGCGTCGCTACACATCATTGTTTTATAGATAGAATACACGTACGTATAGGTGCCCGGGACAATAATAATAATTACTAAGATTATAGCATCGCAGTGGCGAGACTACAAATGGGAGGAGATATGAAAATTGTATAACGACTGACCCGTGGGGGGGGAGGGAGATCCGATCTCACACCTCCTCTTTTAGCCCGACCACGCGTTCATTTTTTTTGCATGCGTTAAAAAAAAAAAAAAAAAAAAAAATTGATATTAAACATAAACGTATATAAAAGGTACGAAATATGTGTACTAAAAGACAATCGAAAACGTGATGTATAACGTTGGGTTTTGCGCCAATTTATCGAGGATTTCTTCATTTTTTTTACTTCGGCATCATTATATTATGTATGGCCAACCGTGATGATAAACCGTTTAAACTATATATTTTTACTTTGTAACGTGAATTAAAATTCATGATTTTTTAAAAAAAAAATCTATCGGGTATGGGGGGCTCGTAATTAAGCCTCTGTTTACATCATACAATATAATTTATTAAAAAAATCCAAGGCATGTACATAAAACATATACGAATAGCCGCGTATTTTTCTCCGAATAAACTATTTGAGATAGTTAAATTGGATTAGTTTTTCGATTGTTCAAATCGGCTGAATTTCAGATCCCGTAAATGTGAAAGTAATTTTTTATTATATAGACTAATGTAAACACTAGCACGCTCGGATACAAGGGAGGTGGGGCATAAGAGCGATGGCTCTCCCAAATTTCCAAAAATAAATAAATAAATTATTAAATAATTATGTCGAACAATGGTAAAAATTTAATTATAGTTTAATTTTAGTTGTTGTTTTTTTAATTTGTATGTACATTACATAGGTAATATATATATATATATATATATATATATATATATATACCGACTGGCGACGTCTCATGTCGTATATTACGATTCGTCATAGCCGGCATTTATACTTCTATATCGATATAGGTGTACTTAACGTTAAATATTTTCATTTCACTTTTACTGCTATTATAAAAACGGACGAAAATATGACGTCCTTAACATCTTTAAAAATGATACGTAATTATATATATTTCGTGTAAATAGATCCCCCTCGCCCTAATAATTAACCTGGATCCGCGCCTGTTTACCAGTTTTGTTTATCGAACACTTAAATAGGATAATATTGTGTATATGACTTGTAAATGTAACATACACAATAAAATGTTGTTATACAGAGTTTAATACGCAAATCTATATTCAACACTTATTGCTCACATACATTCAATTTAAAAAAAAAAAAAAAAAACGAGTGTAAGTGTTAGGAAGGTAGGATATAGTTTTAATATAATAGGGTTATATCATTTATATCCGTACGCAACGAAAGATCATTGCAAACGAAAAACTATTTTGAGCAAAGTTTGGTTAAACACGTTTTGACAAATTGAAATTCAAAATTTGTCCAATTATTATTTGAATGTATTATTTGTGTAACTACAAAATAAATTACATTCGTTCGTGTTTTTAAGGAATTTGAATTTAAATATTAATATCTCAAAAAACCCCAGAATATTTCGAACATTGCACCACGTATAGAAAGTGCTGATAAAAATATTCGATGAAAGTCTCAAGCTCCTGCGATTATTTTTCACTGAATTCCAACAAAATCTAAAATAACAGAAACCGTTATTGCGTAAATATTCCCGTTTCCCCGGATTTACCGTATTATTAAAAAATACTAAAAGAACAATCAAACAATTTGGTAAAAAAAAAGTTGTTTAAAGACGATAAAAAAGCACTCGTCCTACGTAGTCAAACCAATACATTCCTCGCTACGTTCAGAATCTAGAATAAAAATAAAAAAAGTATAAATATTATCATTATGCATTTATTAGTACACAAGTGTATATTATAGTAATAATATTTAGTATAAAAATAATATGTAACGATTATTCGCGTAATAATATAAGGAAGAAAAAAAAAAATGTTCGCCGTCCCGCAGTGTGTACAAAATGGATTGTTAACGTTTTCGGATTTTTGCGGTTTGCTGTCGATCGTGTTGCGGATAGAAACCGCGACGAAATTCCATTATGTAGACTAGCTGCTGCTGGCCGGTCGAATCGTTTTTTTTTTTTCTTCTTCTTTAAAATACACGCGCACGCAAGTATACATATATGAATATAATGCCTGTGTGCGCTATGGACTACGAAATCAAACATAGATTTTTCTCGTGTAATAACAATTTCGACCGAAATTGCCCGTCGATCACGCACAATGAATCATGTAAAGATCAAAGTAACGTAACTATATTTACATATTTCAACCGCCGAAATCGTCCGCGTGGAACGGATACAATTGGAAGATTTTACGGGTATTGGCGTGTTTTAAGGCTGTATTACAATACGAAACAAACGCTATTTGTGTATAAACTAAACGACATATTACAAACGAGTTTTGTGTAGTTAATCGTATTATCCGCGGTGGTTTTTTTTTTTTTTTTTAGAACGATTTAAACATGATATTCTGTAGAGGTCGGTTATACGTACGCGTAATAATACCGCCGCGCATAATATTATATATTGAGACAAACAATTAAATTGAACGTTTATAAAATTGCTATTTTTTATTATAAAGATAGAGTTTTTAAAAATAATACATATTTGTTGTTATTAACTTATCTATAGTGCGTGTAGGAGACATAATAATAACATAATGAATAAAGAATATCAAACGTGGTTCGATCGCAGTAGCGTCAATGTCATTGGCAATAAAATAAAAATAAAAAAATAATAATACTATACAGTATTTCAAAACGGATATACTGTTACGTAATTTCATCAATTCTATACCTATAGTAATATCTATATACGGATTTGGATAACGTATATACATACCTACGCGATGATCGAAACACACGTCGAAACGGAAAAAATAATAATTATAAATTTATAACGCACAATCATAAATAAAGTTATTGTTTTGATGCCACCTAATTTGTACTTAATTAAAAACTACGGTTTTTGCCTATAATAATAATTTTTAAACCGAAATTTTAATATACAGCCGCTGATAAATTTAAAACATTAGTTTTACTAAAGATTCCATTTTTTTTTTTTTTTTTTTTTTTTTTTTTTTTTTTTTTTTTTTTTTTTTTTTTATCCCACACCATGAATTTTTAAACTTTAATATTTAAAATAGTCTATGTATTTTAATACAAATTTAGAACAATTCAACACCATCATATAAGAAGCCATAAAGAAATTTAATACTCGAGTATATTTATTTTGTATGTTGAAATCATATAGGTACCTACCTCTACGGCGTATCAAATTTTTATTACCCTCGCTAAATTATAAACTATACTGGAACCCCATTAATCACGTGAAATCTATATTTAGAAAATTAAATAACATGCATGTTTTTTAGATTTAAATTTATTTAAAAAATTAAATAAGTATATATGGAAAGACGTAGTACCGAGTATATTTTGTATTATAGTACGACCGGTTTCGGATTTTAAATACCATCATCAGGTAAATAACAAAGTCAAGTCGGCGAGTGTATTAAATTATAACCGGAAAACAATTTTATGTTGTTTTTTTTTTAAAAAAAATTAATTTATTAACAAAAAACACACTTATTTTGATTTTTTTTTTTTGTTATTTTTATTTGTTATGAAAAAATTAACTCAACTAAATGTACGCACTTAATCCGTATATTTTTATCCGTACGCGGTAAATGTAATCAAATTATTATGTTTTTAAAAATGTTCCCACGTTATATTTAAAACTAATTTTTTTTTTTTTTTTTTTTAAGTAAAGTTGAATACCTACCTATTCTATAGAATATAACGTTTCAAGTGTTCCGATCTCGCTTAATTAAAAATAATAATACAGGTATATATATATATAGTAAAACATCGTATCCTACCATTAAAAATAATTACTGTTATTTTTCATTAAATCTGAATATTCTCTACATATTGTATAGAGACCCGAGATTCTCGCGGAGACTAATATTTTACTCGTGTTTCTATAAGGTTATGGTCCATTGAACGATGCTAATGAAGCAATCAACCGGTGAATAGTGAAGAAAACTGGCGTTTTCCACAATTGTCTTGGAACAAAAGAACGCTTGTGAATTCATTGACTTTTTTTTTTATACAGTTCATGATTTATTGAAATCGTAGTTTTAATGGAATACATTACAATTTATATAGAGCGTCATATATATATATATAGGTATATAGTAGCCGGTAGCTACTTACTCGTATTCAAATATATACAGAATAAATTGTTAGTACTTGCCTACCTATTGGTTAACTTTTTTCTTTCTTTTTTTTACTACTAAGTACAACTTATCATGAACCTCGTATACAATTGTCAAGCATTTCCGCTCGGGAAAAACAAATTTATCCGCATGAAAACTGAAAAAAAATAACTCTAATGCCTATAAATAGCGCAAAATCGAAAATATAAAAACCGTTATTGCCGTAAACTTTTCCGTTTTCCCTACGTTTTTTTCCCAATTATTAAGAAAACTACAACGAAATTTAAAAAAATGACCAATATTCAATGCAACAACTTGTTTAAACATTTTTTAGAAAAAATATTACACGTGAGAATCGGAGCCGGATTTTTTGGTAGAAAAATTGTTTACAGACAAATGACACACGCCAAAATGAAATAATAATTTTGTTTTTACCTATTTATCATTAAATAAAAACAAACATAATTTATTAATAATGAATTTATTCAATAAACTTCGAGAAAATACGTTTGAAATAAGAACAATAGTCTCTAATATTGTTATAACTACTGGCGTTGGTTTTATTTGTATAATAATAGTACGGACTATGATTATTAATTTATCGTGATCAAAACAATCGGTGAGTTTATGTTAAATAGTTACAATGTTTCAATTTCGTTTCTGATTTATTCATAATGTCATTTGAATATTAGCAACCGTGTTTTGTTTTACTCGATTCGCGAAACTTAATGGACAGACAATTATATTTACCTACCTAACAATAATAAATTCATTACATTATACATAATATACCTAATTTTGTAATAATTTTCTAGTCACGCCGTACATTTAGACCCCTTATTAATTAATACGTTCTTATATAATTCTATAATTACCCAACCCCTATACAATTTGCGGTTGCAACAGAGGGGAAAAAAGAAGAAAAATCGATTAACATTCAAACGAAAACCATTCTGATAAGTAGACAACAAACTAAAACGGCAATAATGACCGACAGTGATCAGTAGTTAAATAACTACTCCGATTTTAATAACTACTCGAATAATACATTCAAAATAGTTTTTGGTCGATCGCCTTTGACTCGTAATCGATTTCTACGATCCGTGATTGTATAACAAATTATAGGTAGGCATCAAAAAATCTATTATCCGGTTCGCCGAGTTTACCAACTACAATTCCTTTCTTCTCGCCGTAACGATTTTACTGCCGGACACGAAATTCACACGCACGCGTTTTTTTTTAAATAAATTAAATGCAATTTATTTCAACAATGGGTTTTAAGTTTTAATAAACCAACCGTATACGTAGTACTACTACTGTAGAATAGAACGACGCGCTCGACTAAAAGAAATTGGCATAGATATTAAAGACATGCGGATGGATCAGGCTTTTGTGTTCAATTGTGTACGAAGTGTTATATATACATTACCACAATACTTATAGTGGTCACCGTTTTGGTAACTTCAGTAATCAATACATTTTTGTCTTCTAATAACAATAATTGTTATTTGTTAGTCTTTCTGTTACACTTAATATATATTTAAATAAAAAATAAAAATATTGTTGAGTATAAAATAAACTATTGGTATTTGAAAAGAATAAATTTAGTATACTTGGCTCTAATTTTTATCAGCCGTAACCGCATTTAACCAATCTGGTAACGTATATATTCTTCACTCAGTTTATTTTCACGCCGTTCGTCCTGGAATTAATGACTTTGGTATAATAGTTAAACCGATAAATTATCAAATCAATATTACTTCAGATAAATAGTCAAATTTTCAGATATTATTAAGCATCCATATTTATTGTGATCCACTCGTATAAATTTACATTGTAATGATTAGTTATGATTAGGGGGGGGGCCTCTTATAAATATCCCACTAGAAAAATAAATCACATAACATGTTTTATTCACGATTATAGATTTCTCATTTATATTTTTAATATCAACATTAAAAATTTTGAATAGTTTTATTATACATTTAATTTTAGTGCCAATACAGTTTCATAGACGTGATCAAATTTTCAAAACATTTTACCCATTTAAAATTTGCTAGTTTTTATTTGGTACCTAACTGATATTGTTGACATTCATTTTAAATTTAAGTTAAAATAGTTTATAAAGATGTTAAACGAACTGTGTGTTTTTATATGGAATAATACGACATGTTTCATATACCTATTTGACAAGTCGTATTTGAAAATTTGAGCACATTTAGAAAAAGCTGTGAAATATTAAAGTCTATACAATGATTTTTTACTTAATTTACAACAAAAAACAAACAAAATCGCTGGGTTATTTTTTCGAGGATTTTTATTTTTGATACCGATGATTAGTATAGCTACTAACTACGTATTCCATAATTATACCAAGATTGCTAAATCTGTAATGTTAAAAAAAAATAATGTATAAATATAATAATACACAGTAAAATCGTATTCGTAAATTAGGATCGTAACGAGTAACTTATCGGTTAGTTTTATATTCATTATAGGTAACATAGGTTATATTATCATATTTGTAATAATCCAGTTGAATTGCGTTGTGATATAAACCCCATTAAATACTTTTCTTCTTACAATGGTATATTATATTTGATTGAAAATCGATAATATTCACTACACAATTGCCATTCGCACGCCGTGCGCCATCCTTATTGTTATAATTTAATTATGTATTTATACGATTCAGGTGGGGTTTAAATGCCTTAGGCTCTTATTTTATTTATTTTTTTTTTTTTTTTAATATATCAATCTAATTTGAGCAAAAAAGAATATATATATAGTTATAATATAATACTAACTATTAACTGTTTTAAAATCAAATTTAAGACAGTTATTTATTTGTTATGCCTATACATACGTATATTGCATTTTGTATAACTTAAAATATATCGTACGTTTAAAAAGCTAAAAATATTCACTGCATACGAATTGTATATCCCAAGAGTTAAACCACTATGTATGTTTGTCGAATAGTTTAAATAAAATTGTAACTCATCGTTGATTTTCACACATTCTATGTAAAAATTAACCTAGTTAAAATAAATTTAATGAAAAAAAAAACAAACAAACAATGAGAGTAATATATGTTGTAGTTGTATCTATTATTATTTTATATTTTGGTAATTATATTTAAAAAAAAAAACGTATTAATTATAATATATTGTTTACTGGGACGATAGAAAAATGTGAGTGTTCAATTTATTATCGAAACTGTCATGTTTAATTTCTATGTTATTTGTATCGAATCAAATACAATTTCAAAATGAATAGTAAATATTATTATTGTTCACTGAACTATCAACTAGATCTTCTAATATAATTTATCATTTAGTAAATACAATTTTTTTAAATTTATTTATCCCATAATATTTTCATAAAATGTCATCCACCTTGGATTTTATAGCACCATGGTTATATGAATATTATATAATAATCTTCACGTTCGACCATAGTAAAATAAATCCTGTATAATCATATTTCGTAGGTAAGTACAAGAACGCAGTACTATATTACTTTTTTTTTTCCTAACGCACCCCGATAGTTCTCACTGGAGTTGAACACCACGTTAAATACGAAATAAACGTGGGAGTACAGGAACTACGCCACCGAACACGAACACTTCTATAGAACACGTAAACAGACGGTTTTAACAATAGACGTCATCATACACTAGTTATAGGGCACGCCTTATGATCATAGCGCTACACCTGTTTCAGTCATTTTTCCATTTATTAATTGCATCACGGTGTGGCCGAATAAAATATTTTAACTACGCTAAATAGAGTTTTAAAAAATTCGAGACTATGGGAAAATACACACATTTGAAACAAAGAAAACATACATGAATCATGTTATTACATCATAATATATGAATGAAAATACATTTTAATCCGCATAGGTCTTAAAAATGTCCAAACACACTATTGAATTATGGTTAGGCATCGTCATAGTGTTATAATTATAATTATAAACAATTAGTTTAAGGAAAATAAATTATACTCTAAGAGCCTGACTTATGACACAGCTAAATATTGTAATATTTATAATGCAAAACTACATACAAATATTAATAAACAAAAAAAATCAACAATAGTAATAACTAATCATGACATCGAAAATATATGCCCACCTGAGTGGAATAGATATCTAAAATTAATTATTTTAATATTTGTTGATTTTACCAATTAATGGTTAGAGAGTAATATAGGTACTTCTAGATATTCTTAGCTGTACAGAAACATAATTAATATTCATAAATGTCTGATTAGGTGGCTTAACGTAAGTTTAACGAAAAACGATTCTGAGCGAACTTCGGTTAATCATGGCTTGAAATGCTTTACGCGAATTCCGTCAAATTTGCACGTTAAACGTTCATAAAAAAAATATAATTACATTACGCTCACCTGTTTTCATTTTTTTTTTAAATAAGAATAATTACGATAAAACATTTTATTTTTTAAGCGAGTTATAACAAAAAGGAAAAAAAAATAATGAAACTGTCGTAAATTTTCCCGTTTTTTCCTAATTATTAAGAAAACTACAACGAAAATCAAAATATGACCTCTATGCAATAACTAGATCCAAAATTGCTACAACTTGAAAATCGGAGTAAGGTTTCTGGTAAAAAAGTTGTTCACAGAAAAAGAACTCTTACTCACATAAATAATAAAACCACTACATCCTTCGCTTTGCTAATCTAAAAATTGATGTAAAACTAATATATTTGTCAAAAATTGTATAGGTATCTCTAATTTGAGTATATTAAGAATATTTTCCTAATAAGTAAATTTAAAATTCCTACAATTTCAAATTACAATATTAAATACTTTGTTATTTGTTTAATAATAATACATTATTATTTGGTTTATAATAATGAACAAATAATATTTACTATTATTAGTTAGCAGTTTATGTAAACGTTTATGTTGTTGACTATGATTGGAAAATAAGAAATATTAATCGAAATAACCAATTAGCTAATTATTTACCGAAATTAAATGGAAAAATATTTGTTAAATGCACGGTTAAGAAAAAAAAAAAAATTGAATGACCCTAATACGTGAATAATTGTCGTCCCATTAATTTTAATCCGTTCCCGATTTAAATTTTATTGATGTTTACTTATCGCATACCTGCTGTGTATAATAGTGGCATACGACGACAGTATAGATAATGTTCAAGTATATTTTAACGAAACCATTTACTATTAAGTGCACCTATATAATAATTTATCCTCTACCATTACGATTATTATACACAACATATCAATTACTCTGTGTTGATTCAATACGTCCAAATAAATAACTGAAAGTATAATGTTCTATACGGTTTATATGTGTTCGTAGGTCAGGTGCCGGTGGACTCGGTCAGACGCAGTAACGGCTCACAGCTGGGCGACGGTCCCAAGGACGGGAGCGTCCTCAGGAGAGTCGCCAAGGTCACGCTGGACCAGGCCACCAAAGACCAAAAGCCAGTGAGACCGAAACATGTGCCGGAAAAGTTGGACTTCAAAAATCACGAGAAGTTCGAAGGTAAGAAGATATAGTAATATATACCCACCTAATAATATTATTATATAATATACAAGCACCCGCGCGATGTTCCACTGCGAGTCGAATTGCATTTTATACGAAACCGGTTTTCGATTATTTTTTGGCTACAACGAGCAGCTGAAAGGAAAAGAAAAAAAATGATACCGGCTAGCCTTGGAAAAAAAACCGACTATAGGAACAAGTCAAAAAAAAAAAAAAAAAAAAGATCAACAGTAATCACCGCCGTCGCCTCGTGTATACTACCGGCTATTAAATAACTGTGGGAAAACAATAACCTCTATTTTGGTACGATGATTGCCGAGGACTTATTATTATTATTATTATATATTTTTTTTTTTTTTTTGGTAAATAATAATATTATTATCGTTATGTTTTTTAATGATAATGAAAAATCCTTTTGTCATGTCTGCAGAGTGAATCAATGTCTAATTTTCTATGCCTATCTATCCCATATGCATACGTAAATCGGCAATAGTGTTTAACTGAATAGAAAGACTACAATTTTTATTATAATAGGTAAAATTCTTTTCCAAGTAAACCATTTAATAATCCCGGGTTAGGTTGTAAAAACAAAACGTCATCGTTAAATTAGATAATATTGTGTAATACTGTACAACAACAGCAATACCGATTTCAGTCCGGTAAATAATATCGTTTAACAAGTTTATGCTGATAATTATTTTTATAAATGCCCAGAGTATCATATTTAAAAAAATATGACAAGTTT
This sequence comes from Tuberolachnus salignus, assembly GCA_956483605.1. Taxonomy (NCBI): domain Eukaryota; kingdom Metazoa; phylum Arthropoda; class Insecta; order Hemiptera; family Aphididae; genus Tuberolachnus; species Tuberolachnus salignus. Next base: position 2,561,761 of record OY101434.1, read on the forward strand.
CATTTTTTTTTTTTTTTTTTGCATGCGTGCGTGATAATTTTTTTGTATTTCTCTTATTATTTTTCTGTTGGAGGATTTCGGGGTAGGTAAGAGATTTTTTATCAAATTCTATTAAACATTATTCATTCCTTTTTTCCTTCTGCTTCCGCTTCTGTAGTTCTATCTGAAAATCGTATGCGCAACATTTATTATAATTTTATTACATTTTGTTTTTTATATTATCAGCAAGGGCAATTCCTACTCGTTTACCATTATTTATCTACTGTGGTTTGTCTGACTAAACATGCATTATACATTACAGCGGTGTATTGGTAAATAATTCCATGGAGGGGGGCATGCGCGCATTTTTAAATATTTATTTATCAAAAAAAATATATAAATATATATTTCTCCGCCTCTTCTCGAAAAACTAATCTATACCTATTAATAAATATGCACACAGGGGAGTTGATCAATCTTCCCACATTCCCGTCGGCCCGCATTTCACTGGGATAGGTAAACGTTTTTAGTATTATTGTAATGCATTGCAAAACAAACGATAAATAATCGCCTTCTAAACAAATAGCGGAGACATTACGCATACTTTAGCACGTTGGGCGGACAACTGTTTTGGAGAAGGCAGCGCATTATATAAATTATTATTATAATTCGACTGTTGATAGTAAATATGAATATTTTATACGGCGAACAATATTTTAGCGGTGTACAAATAAATTATTAATAAACAAAAAAATAATTAGTCACCAATTAGAATTTTTTGCAAAAATTAGATAAACGCGGCTATTAAATTTGAAATAAGTAGGTTACCGCTGTACGATAATTTTTTATTCCTCGCGAAAGCAAAGTAATAATATTTGTTCCGTTAGTATTTGCACGTTTGTAATTGGTAAAGTAAAAATTATTAATTACCATAGTTAAATACACTCGCACAACTATACCTATATACCTACTAAACTATTTTGGTTTTGCGACGACGATACATTTTCACCCGCGCATGGGTTTCTAACCTAAGGCATTAATTTTTACACGGTGATTATTTTAACGCAGAACACTCAGTATTTCGAAAATTTTATCGGCATTTTTTTTATTTTTAGTACAGGTGCACGCAGGTTTAAAATGTTAAATTACCCGTATTATGTTTACCCTTGCGTTTGGAGTGAAACCCCCTATAATTAATATTGCCAACTTTTGATTTTCAAATGGTGACCCCGTACTTGGCTCTATATTTGAAATTGTATTAATCGTCATATATTACGTCAAGTTTTATCGCGAAACGACAAACCATAATATTCAATTTCAATTAAATAGTATAGGTAATTAATATTATATATACGTACTACTCTAGATTTACAGCATCGCGAAAATTTGCAACACAATATTCATTAACTGCGAACTGCGTGCCAATGTCTTAAATCCAACGTATTAAATATTCGATATATTTACGATGTATCAATATTGTATTGCATTACGTCATAACCGAAGATAGTATAATAATATTATATAAAATACACACATGGTATTTTGAAGTTTTAACGGTACAACTTTACAGCAATAATTACAATGCGTCCTTAAACAGTATTTATAAAAAAACGAATTAATCAATAGGAGGTACCCAGTTGTTCCGGTACGACGTTGTATACATTGTATTTTTGTATAGTTAAATTATAAAAATCTAACATAAAAATAATTACAGTCTGTAAAATGTGTATAATATAGGATTTACGTTTTCGTTTTGAATAATTTCACATTGTAAACGGTAACACAGTGTAACAACACAATATCGGCGGCGTCTGTATATTGTGTCGTAACGACAAGCGTTTAGAGACACCACAAGAACAAATTCATAAGGGGCTAATAGCAACGCGCACATTCAATCGTATTTAAAAATTCGAAAAATGATTTTGCATAAAAAACGTTACGAATTCATGATGCGATTTGTTTAGTTTAAGAGGAAATTGAGGTACGGAATTGTCGAACGTGCATGATAATCGTTCGTGTAAATCAAATATATATTGCCTATGCTAGCCCCTACTTGTTCATGTGCTAGTTATCGTGTCGTAACGTACGCGTCCGTAATTATTATGTATTGCGATCGAGATTTTCAAATCATCGCGTTGTGTCGTAGCCATAAATCGATTATTGTTACGGGAGAGGCTTTCGGTCTGTCGAACGAAAGAGTGAAAGCCGAGTCTAAAACGAAATCTGTTTAATAATAATAATAATAATAAAAGTAACGATATTTTCGTTGGGAACGCGGTCGGGTATCGCCGCGATGGCCCCGGCCGCCGTAATAATAATATTATTTTAGTACGACGACGTTTAAATTCCTCCATCTGGTCGAGTACCGGGCCCCGTCCGGTAAACACGCGGCCGGGGGAGTGTAACGGGAGCGGAGAGCCGCGCGGTCGTCTCCGGACGGGAATATCGTTTTCTGTTTGGGTCGGCCGCCTGTCCGTCAAATCGCGGCCGCGTATGTTATCCGTCGACGCCGCGCGCGTGATACGTCCGTCACCGACGACGTCACGCGCGATAATAATATTATTTCAGTATTTTTTCGCCGCCCATCACGATCGAATTTTTATCGTGCGCGTTCCCGTTTCGTTTATATTCATCGTGTCGGCATTATTATTATTATTATTATTATTATTATAGACGGGTGTACACGCGCGACAGCACGCGCGCCTCCCCGAAAACGGACGCGCGGTCCTCATCGTGACGGTCGTTTTTACCCGTAGCTCGGATAGGACTCCCGGGCGACGACGGCCGAAGTGACACGCGCGCCCGCGTCAAAACCCGCAGGCGGCTGTTTTGTGTAAAGTTTTTAATACGATAATATTATTATCGCCGTAACGGTCTGCCCCGGCGTCCGCATTATGTTATTATAGCGGTACCGGGGCGCCGTTGATCTATAGGTCGTGCATAGGCCCAAAAGGCACCTATAGGAGGTACGCGGTATTGTTTATTATTATTCGTATCGTATAATATTATAATAATATATGCATGTATAATATGTCGAACCGCCGCCGCCGCCGCCGCCGCCGCCGTTTTCCGTCGGCAGTCGACCTTCTTGATCGTAGTGGTCGCCGCCGCCGCCGCCGCCGCCGCTGTGCTGTACCACATGGCAGTAATCACCAATCAGTGTTAGTTTGGACGTCCGATCGGTTATAGCAGTCCTGTTCGTCTTCCCCCGACATCGTACCGTGCATATATGTGATTCGTGATAAAAATTTGTAAATATTTCTTTTTTTTTTTTAAGTGCTCGTCTGACGGTCGCAAAAAGCAAACATTTTCGATCGAGACATTTGTCGGATTCGATCAGATTATTATTATATTGTCATAAGGTACACGCGCTTGCGGACATTATTCATTATTCTAATAATACCGACCCGCTTTGATCTCGTATAGTTATTATTATTAAAGATGCAATAAATATATTTGCGACGATAAATCGAACAAATGCACCCAACTCTCAAATATATATTTATATATAATATTTTTGTTTGTTATCATATACTTGTACTCTATCATCCATCTATACTAATAAAACATCGAGTCTGTCTACCGGTCTATAGTAAGTGATTTCCCATAGGCGTAGAGTTCTGACATTTTCAACACGAGTGGCTTGTTTGCCTTCTAGATTCCCGGTCTTGACTACTGAATTTTTAAATTTAAATTTGTATTATTTTTTAAGTATAAGTTTTCGGCCATAATAGCCAAAGTAATACGTTAGGGATCTGAAATGACGGGTTGCCGCGGGCAATACGACTAGTACAAAATAAGATGTTTGCTGTCCGCATTTATAAGTAGATTGGTGCCAGTTTTCCAAATTTTCCATTTTTTATTACATTTCAATGAAAATTCCACTAATCTACTGCCCGATACCTATTTAAAGGGAAGAGTTACGACCAAGAAGGGGTTTTTTAATCTAAAAGTATATCTATCGTTTGCCAATTGTACCAACTATCCTAGTTACCGGAAAAAACTTCTAAAAACAAATTCGAATTTGTCATGAAGTATACTTTTAAAACGACTAGTCCACCTTTTTGAAATTGAACTCTTAAGCACTACAAAATATAATTTTTAAAGTTTAAAAAAAAAAATCAAATATTAAAGGGTTTAAGAGTTCAGTTTCCAAAAAGTGGATAAGTCGTCGTCTCAAGTTAATTTCATGACGAATTTTTGAGCGTGTTTTCAGAAGTTTTATTAGACTACTAATACGGTCGGTACAATTAGCATAATATAAGTCTATTTTGATATAAAACATCGAATCCTCTTGTCAAAACTAATCATATTATTATTAGTATTATTTGACACGATGTCAAATAGCTTTTAACGTATTTTCGGCAACCTTCGGATTGAACTACTCAGTTTTTTTTGACTTCGCACTAAACTCAACATTATCTATTGTATTATACATGGTGACTTTCATTTTTTTTTTTTTTTTTACAACCAATTAGACAATTAATAGACAATAATTAACAATATTTTATATCATAAAAATTGATTAGTCAAAGATATTAAACATTATAATATTATTATTATTATAGCTCTTCAAATGTCCCTCCTATCTATATTTTTTTTTATGAATCTGTAATGACCAATAATTTAATATTATTGATTATATATTATTATTGTAACGTGTACAGTGGCGTATTTTCAATTTTGTCTGGGGTTCAACATTTTTTTTGAATTCCAATATGATACATGTAACTGATATTAAATAATTTTTATTAAAAATAGCATAAAATCGTCCGATTTTAACAAAGAAGTCTTGTAATATGTTCATATATATTTTAACCATAATATTAAAGTAGCTACAATTTTTGTTTTATTACGAAATTTACAATATGAATTCAGTAGATAATCACATTGTCTTTATAAGAGATGTTAGAGATGTTGATAATAATTTCAGTACCATAATAACCGTCGTACAACATAAAGTCATAACCTTCCTCAAAACTGGTTTTTTGTTTTTAATTATAAATGTTTGACATACATTTCTCATAAATGGGTAGGTTAGTTTCTGTTGAGTTAATTATTATAAGTGGATAAAAGTCGTAATAATAATCTAGATATTTTTTATACTATAATAATATTATTCGTTAACAAATCAACGAAAACTTGTCCGTTTTCATATTACGTCTACTGATCGTATAGATAATAATATTATTTATATAATATTACACACTATAGTTGAACAATATATTATTAATAATTTATTATTATTATTATTATGATTATTAAGCAATATAATAAATATTGATTAGTACACCGAAAAGTTTGAAATTCGATCGTTATATAAATACCTATCGATCATGTTTTGAGCTAGGGGAAGGGGTATGCTCCCACTCCAGATCACCAATAAAAGTTTTCACAGTAATTCTCTTAATAAAAGAAATCTATCTTTGCAATATTATTTTCGATTAATAATCTCGTTTTTAAATAATAAAATATATTTTATTCGTCGTAAAATCTTATTCTGCGCACCCCCCTCCCGAAATACTTGAAGTTTTTTGTGGATCCGCCCCCGACACAAATTAAATACTCGATTTTCGAACACACCCACATTTTCAGGTGAAATATTATTTCTATTTTCTATTATAGATAGATAACCTAATTAATAATATTACTAACTTGTGGTGCACATCATATTATATACGTATTATATAGGTACGCAATAACAAAAAATTCTATAACATTCGATAACAGTTTTGTGTCGTTCATCATTTTTTTTATATAAATTTCGCAGTTTAAGCAATATTAAAATTGTCCGCGTGTACATTTAACGTTTATATATATATATATATATATATAAAATATAAAATATCTATCATAAACAATGGCTATAGAATACGTTTAATTTCTGAGAGTTTTAAATAATATAATATAATAATTTTTTTAGGTGTGCCTTTTTGTTTTTTTGCTCTTTTATAACAAGTGGGAATGATTCATTTATAATAATTTGAATACGCGACAAATTGTGTACATTTAATATAATAGTATGAACAACAAATATTTCTAATATTATTAGACGATTATTAATATTATATTGTTTAGCACATTGTTGGTGTACAGGATGCGAACGACTCCCACCCGGCCCCACCTAATCAGTATACAATACTAGTAAATTATTTATATAACTTATAACAATTTCGCCGTGTAAAAATATTTATAAACGATATTATTTTAGCACAATTTTAACAATGTAATTTCCATACCCCTTCCGATAATATGCGAAGCTCGGTGTGTTTCGACCGAGCTCAGTTCACAATTTGTATGTCACTACAATAATTTATTTATACGATTTGTATTGTTATGTAATTTATTTTAAATGCAACTCTGTTAGTTCTAGAATAAAAAAAAAAAAACACTATTTTAAATATTTGATTAATTTTAGTGATCGTTTTAATTATTGTAGTTTTTTTTTTTTTTACAATAAAATAAATGTAAAAAATATATATTATATATGCATATATATTATATGTATGCAATACAAATAAATAAGAATTAGTTAGAAAACACTTAGCCTGCTGTATTTTATAGGTTGTGTGTATTTACGACCGGTTTCAATTTAAAAAAAATCATCATCAGGTAATACTGATAATAGAATGATGATGGTGAAAAATAATACACGACTGAATATAAAAACAAAATGAGGAATACATGGAAAATATTACCATTTTTTACACGGGGAGTAAATTAATTTTATTAGAAGAGATTGTATAAATAAAAAGATGAGATCACATAGATGTCATAAAATAAATATTATTTTTAAAATCTGTCTGTATTCATGATGTTTGAAATTATTTTCTTTTTTTACAATCTCTTCTAATAAAATTAATTTAATTTCCTCGCTGTGTAAAAATAGTAATATTTTATATTTATTCCTCATTTTGATTTTATTTTCAGTCGTGTATTTTGTTTTTTTTTTTGTTTTTACCTTTGTTCTATTAGGTACCCGATGATGATTTTTAAAAATCGAAACCGGTCGTCATAAATACACACAGCTTATATATAATATTCCAAATCAAGATTTTTCTACATTTTTTTTATTTATTTGTAATTTAGATAATATTTGTAAAACATATAAATATATATATGTAAATTATATATGTGTGTGTATTTTACATTTATTTTATTAAATATATTGATCTCTAAAACAATTTTTTATTTTTGTGATTTTTGATTTATTTTGTTAAATCTTTAAATACTCAAGATTCTTAACTCTATTATTTACATTCGTTATCTGTATTCCGTGTGTATTTAATATGCGGGTAACCAGTGGCGCAAATTAGCCTCAATTTCTGGTGGTGCAGAGAAATATTTAATTTTTAACCCACCAATACTACAACTTCCTTTGTAAATCACCACTTAATAAACAATTTGTTTCCCCCTACCAAAATATTTTCTATAGAAATAATAAACAAGTATAAAATCAATTTGATAGTAAATTCTATATTAGTAAGTAACTAAAAACAAAAAAATCAGCCGTTCTTGTCCAATTGTCGTTCTAAGATATGTTTTCAATCTCTTTAGACGGTAAAATGATCTTTCACAACTTGTTGTGTAAGTTAAGAATATTTTTAATGACTCCGTTATTAATGGAAAACCTTTTTGATTATCAATCTGTTTTATATATTCTATTTTTGCTTCTAATTTGTCAGATATTTACAATTATTTATAATTACAAATATTTACGGCAATTACAATTTTGTATATACTTGTTTAATAAACAAATGTTGTATTTTGAAAATAGATATTATAGGTATATCTACACATTTTTTATGATTATCTGGTGGTGCAAAAATATAACCTTGTACTACTACCACATTACAAATTTACACCACTGCTGATAACATATTTCAAATAGAAACCACATGCAGTATAGGTATGTTAATATGTTATAATATTCGGAGAGCGAATTTGGAATTTCCATAGCATAAAATGATATCATAATGGAGTATCTAAAGATTTAAAATAAGATTAGTATCAAATAATGAAATTTGAACATCTGAAATACATTCTTACATATAAATATTTGTATTTATTTCGCGAGCTCACGCAAAAATACCGTACAGAAACCAATAAAATGTAAAAACGTATGCTCCAATCATCAACATCATTCGGATGGTTTCTGATAGCAAATTTTTTCCCGTTAGTGCATTGGGGGTTAATTTCTCGATTTCCCTATTATTTTTATTTTTTTAATTTGTAATTCGGTTAGAAACTGAAGTACACAATCGTTTATCGTTGCGTATAGATATAAATTTAATTTCGTGAACAGTGACCAAAATTTTTTTTTATATACATATAATTATTATATAATATATAAAGCGTTATAGTACAAAACTTCAATTTGACTGTGTTATAAATAAACAATTACATATAAATTGATATTTATAAGGCTTAACCATTATGGTTTCATATTTTTACATGATTTCATAGTTTGGGGTTTCAACCATTATACTCGTAATGGTATATATGGTCAGTTTTTTAATCGATTAACGGAATTTTGTGTTCTGGTGTACTATAGGTACTATAGGTACCTACCTATATATAATTGACTGATGGATGAACTTGACAGGTGTGAAAAGTCCGCAAATGAGTGAGCATCAAGGCACTCGTTATACGGCTATTATTCGTTCTTTATATTCTTTTATGGTTATTTTTTTACGGGCGTTCACGATGCGTCGTAAATTTTAAAACGTATATACCTATAGTATTTATTTATTATTATTATTTTTTTTTTTTCAAAAATACAATAACCGAGGCGTGTATTCTTAAAAATCAAAATGAATAATAGTTTTTTTTCATATAAGTTGGGCTACATTTACAAGTTCGTTTTAGCATACGTATAAAATATAATTCATTATTTCTTTTAGTTATGTTATATATAACTGACAAAGTACCTATATATATATATATACGTCCCACGTCTGAATATTTAAATTTTAAATTCTGTTTATCTGTAAAGGTTATTCGTATAAAGAATACAGTATTATTATATATTATTGTTCGTTCAGTACTAATTATTTACTATCAGTGTCAGTGTTAACAATCTTTGTCGGCGACCTTAAAACAATTTTAATATAAACCGTCGATACGGTTTTATACGCGATAATAACCAATCAGGGTTAATTTTTTACTATTGATGATAATAATAATATTATGTACCCGTACTCGTAAAAATATGAAACAAACCCGTAAACCAATTATATTGTTAGCCTGCAATCACAGACCACCGCGCATTGTTATATCGGTCATTCAAATATAACTTATAGCCTACGACTAGAGATTGCGTGAGAATATTTTATTTTCAAGTCATGAACTATTCAAGTCATAATATACGGCTAAAACAAAAAAATAAAAGCAATTTTTTTTTTTTTTCTTCTACACATTCGGTGCACCTATCAATACTATTGACGGATTTAATTACAATGTATAGTGTAGTGCTGTGTATAATGTATTATAAACCCTACCCTACAGTCATAATATATCGCGTGTAGGTATATGTACGTATAGTGTGTACAAGGCGTAGTTTGTTGACCGCATTTACAATAGCCACACATAATATTATAGCCAAGGAACTTATCATAAATTGCAATCATCACGGATCATCGGGTTTGTCGATCGCACGAACAGTTTTCGAACCCGACAACATAAATGTATAATTCTCTCAATAGTATATACATATTCTGCAGTTTTTCGCATAAATAATATATACGTATATAACTGTATACTGCCGGTATGGGTAACTGAAAATCACAATTATTTAAATTAAACACCTTTTTTATATATATATATATATATATATATATATATAAAAACAATAAATAACGTATAAAAGACCGAGTGAAATTACCTGTATAGGTATATTTTTCATTCGTCCGCAGCATCGTGACACGGCGTTTGTTGAAAGTCGACCTGGAATTTTAGTATTTGTAACTCCCGCCGATAGAACTTTCCATTTTACATAATGTCATTGGATTACTACTAATAATACAAGTATAAATAAGTATCTATTACCTACGGGCGTTGTATATAGGTAATGGTCAACACTTCGACCGCGGTTCTCATTTTTATTTAAACAAAAATCATCGATTCTAAATAACTATTTTACTAGATCTAGAAGTTACATATTATATTTTATAAAAAAATTTAAAAAATATTCATTTATTTTTATAGGATACTGAATTTAGGACATGAAGTTACGTATAATACCGATATTGGTTTTTATTCTTGTTTTTATCTTCGATATACCTACGAAATAACATTGGACGAGATTATATTAAATTAATTACAAATTGCCTATAATATTGTCCTGCCAACATCGTATTATTACACTTACTATATAATATATATATATTATGTTAGTTTGAATTTTTTTTTTTTTTTAATCTTTATTATACCGTACAATAATTAAATTATTCGGTTTAGTATTTATAATAAATAATAATTATATATTATACGAACAGGGCTATTCTCATTTTACAATAACATTTTTTTTCCTCAAAGTTGGTATATTATGTAAATACAAATTTCCAATAGAAAAGGTTAGTTACTAAACAAAGTTGTTAGGTAGTGTATGATTTTTGTTTTAGAATTTTACTTTTTGTTTCTCACAATCTAAACGAAAACTATTATTGCTCACGTGGACTTCGAAAAGATATCACAATTTTTTTAATAGTTCTAAATAATACTTTCTTAGTATTTTGTATGTTCGCTGAAAAAAAAATGAAAAACGCGTTTACGTTCAAATTGCAGGATACAAAAAAAAATTTAACACGTTCGTGCGGTCATTCCTTTTTTTACTCTTTAATGCCTACCGCGTTCGTCACGATACGTATCTTATTTCTACTGCCAATTTTCCTAAACCATTATAATCACGATCTGCTAAGAAATAAGACCTTATTTCGCTCTTTAAAATAATATACTATTGAGTTAATTAATTTTAATTAATGAGAAAGTTGGAAAGATTAATTTTCAACACCACCGTAAAAGTAATTCATCGACATGTATACAAATCTAAATAAGCAAAATATTATAGATAAAAGACACCTACTTGAATTATTATTACTTGAATAATTTGAATTAAGTAGTGCTTAATTTTTACACATTGCAATGTGTATTGATTTTACGAGTCACCTACGTATTTTTTAAACACATATACAGTCGTATAGAGTATTAGCGCCCACAGAATTGTATTCTTAACTGCTATTATTTTTTATTCATGGGCCGATTTGATTCATATTTTCCGTTCCACAAAAAAATCGCTGATCCGCCATTGCTTACGTTACTTATTGTTTTTGCATTTTTTTGTCTGTTTGTGGACGGTCCAACGTATATAAACGAAAGCAAATGTTGAGTTCTGTTTTTTTTTTTTTTAATTGCTTCCGCATCACCAAAGCTGAGTCAAGTTTTAAGATGAGTACAAATGGTAAACGGCAACAGGTGGTTGTAACCTGCGGTAAACCGTTTATCGTTGTATTTTTTGGTTTCTTAAATTATTATTTATTTATTTATCGATTTCTTACTATATACGATATACCAATATTGCATTTTATGTATAAGCAGGCCAGTGCCGTAGCCAGGGGGCACGTGCTTCCCTTCCCCTTGATTTTTTTTTTTTTTTTGTTTCACATAATATTAGTTATTTTTACGTGGATATGAAAATATACCACTATCACAAAATAATAAAATACACAAATTTGTAAGGAAGTTGATTACTAATAATAACTATATGGTGTATTTTATCGGTCTAAAAAAATAGTAAATAACAATAAAATAAGCGCTTTTCCCCTTCCCTCCTCCCCGAATTTTTTTCTGGCTATGGCACTACCAACTTATTTACAATTTTACACAATACTAATTATATTCCTTCATCTGCAGTTATTAATCGTCGTTAATAAAACTTGAAACCAAGAGGATGTCAATAATCGGGAAATTAAATCACTGACGTTTATTTTAAATCCCTATAGTTTATAATATACAGTGTCCAGTATAACGTCCTATATATACACTTATTATTTCTGTATCAGTTTTATATTTTTGTTTATTATACATAGTGTTTTTTATATTTGTTATAATTTGTAAAAAAAAATAAAACACAACATATATATAGAGTGTTTGAATTGAAAAAAAAAACTAAAATGGGTACGTTGAAATATGTTGAAAAAAGAAGAGGTATTCCGTCCCCCTCCCCACACCCATTTCAAGCATTGTATATACATTATATTTTGCAATTTGCGTCATCAATGCAATTTTAATAGTTTTTAAATTATTTTCCTATTTTTTCACATCACTAACTAACTCAAACAGTTTTTCAACGGCAATTCGTAAAATATTAACGACAGTGGTTCATTTAGGATTATAGACAAGCCTGCGGGGTGTAAACGAATTTCGCACCACCAACCGAATGTTTAACTTTCATGGTAAATAAGGGATGATAAAAAAATATAATTTTATTACGGGCCTCGTGAAAATTATTCGCAAAATATCATCTTGTATCACAATATTGTCCCGTCGGATTTATCCAAAAGGGGGGAGGGGAAACACAGCCGGGTGAATTGTGTGTGGACCGCGGTAGACTTATTATATTATTAGGTTCGTTTAATTGTCGATCGCGTATTTCGTTTTGTGGTGTTTTTGGTAATAATACATGTATTCTCAAACTAATTTTCGTTCATTATAATTTTAAAAGCGCGCGTGCGTACGATAATACATATATATTATAGGTACCTCCTAGTTTTTATTATATATTAAACGGTGTGGCCCGTGGACATCTGCGCCGGGCGTCCTTGAATTTATTAAAATTATGATTGTAATAATAATTATGTTGCGCATTTTTGTTTCGTCGATAATATACTCGCATTTTATATTACTCGATCGAACTCCGAGACAACTATTATAACATTATTTATCGAAGGTTATTATTAAAAAAGCGTAAAGTCTATACCAACAGCCACCAGATATAGATACCTACCATCTCCGTGTGTATATCTACTTTAGGTACCCTTTGGTCTACGTCTCTAATTCTTTTCCAACATCCTTACGGTGAAAATCGATTCTCCTTCTACTCCTTAGACCGATAACACGCCCTTGTTACTTACAAACTATGCTTATCCATTTGCTACTGCAGTAGTCCCTTGCCGCCAGATAATACAATCTCGGGATTTTGGGATTTATTGGAACGAAGAGTAGTTTTAAATTTAATTTAAATGTCTTATAACTTGAAATTAAACTATTAAAATAATATAAGCGGACGAAAAGCAAAGCGTCTGATGTTTCATCTTCGAGTCAGCTTCTTAATTTGTTTCCAATATAATAGTGTCGTTTTTCATCGGCGGTATTTTAAAATACAGTGCAAAATTTTACTTATTTATTTTGTTACCACGGATAACAAAATATACCCAAATTCTATAAAAAAAATATTCAATGGTTTATAGATGAAATATAAATGGGTATGAGCTACGGTTAATAACTCACTAACACGCACAAATTATAATATGTTACTACGTTAAATACTACGTGGCTATCCTATAATATAAGACAAAAAATTGACATTTACATATCATATTTTTAGAATCGTAATCTTATATTAAAAAAAAAAAATGATTGGGCAATTTCAGTCATCGGAAAGGCCATAGTACCCGACCATCACCTCCTTAGCCGCTTTTCTGGATACGTGTTACATACCGAACAGTACACGGTATTACACGTATAGTTAATTAAAACGACATAAATTGAATGTTAATATGGAAACATGTTTAAAACTATTTAAGTTATTCGTTTTGTGTTGTAGGCCAAGTGCTGGTGAACTGGCTAGTGTCGTCGTTCAGCGCGGAGGAACGGCGCCGAGACGCCCGGTTGTTGTTGCCGCAAATCTGCACGGACCTGTTGACCGCGGGCGTTATCAAACAAATACGAGATAAAGATGCGGTAATCGGCGATTTGTTCAGGGTAAGTCTATGTTTTTTACCATTCGTTGTTTGTCCCTCTCAAAATAATAAGAACGGTGGCATGTTCATAATCACTTCATGTTAAAAGCACACGAAAGATTTTATTTTTTTTTTTTATACATTGATACGATAAAATTACATAAAACTAATCTAAAAATTTCGGTTTATGTACAAAGTAATACGATCTATAGTTACCATCAATATGATGATTTTTTTTTTTTTAAAAACTGTATTTGCTCTGTTCTACACATACAGGAGATAAACTTTATTTGTACAGCGTAATCCACTTAGGGGTTATTAATAATTGATTATTAAAGAACAAACATTATTAATATACAACAATATTATTAACTATGTCTGTAACGTAGACAAATATATAAAAAATATATACTTATCTAAACGCGCGCGCGTATAATAAATTCCTAATTAGCAATTTCGTATAAAAATATTTATCAGTACGCTTATATAAATAGTACACCTACTGAACTTTATACCTACCGCTCAAAGCCTCCAACAAGTATAAATTAGGTACGTGTGGAATTTTTTAATTAGTTTAGAAATTAGTTTAAATTTACAATAGAATTTCGATACGGGATATTTATATTTTAATTTATGTAGGAAGGAAATTAATGTTTAGAAGAATAAAATTATAGAAAATACAGCGGATATTTTTTCCTAAAAAGAAATAAGTAGTAATTTACTAATTTATAATATTACCATATAAGTTTGTTTTTATTTTAAAATTACCATCGTTGATGTCTTAGAAATTATAATTGTATGAAAAATAAAATGGGTATATATTATTTTCGCTACAGACCAGTTTTATTTTGTATTTAGGTATTGTAAATCGTATACATTACTGCAGTGTATAATAATATAATTAAACTAAGTACAACTTATTTATACGCAGTGCCCGTGCTAGTGGGCGTTTACCATAAAATATGTTTTTTCTTTTCTTCAAATAACAACCCACGAGACTCTAATATGTTACTAAAATAAGCTCCTATATGTATTTGTATATATTTTAACAATGGCAAGACTATGATTGTAATATAATATTATGACTGCGCATACTCCCACCTATATATATATATATATACGTACTCTTATATATTATATACCTACTTTGAAAACTGATGCGTAACTAATATTAAAGCTAATTAAATAAAATATACTCGTGTTTTATACTCAGTCGGATCTCATGTATTACTGGGCTCATTCTGAACTGATTTACACTCCGTCATCGTCACCGGGCCGTATTAGTCAACCGACATGGTTAACGGACAAAAATTCAGGTATACCATAATTTATTTCATGTATTTATGAATATTGTTACAAAATAGAGTAACCTATAGCAATATATATATATATATATATAGGTACCTAATAATATTATTGTCATACACGATTTTGTATTAAGGTATTGAACATGTTAAAGATGGGCAAACGTCTCAAACGTATTCGAAACCAGAAGAACTACAAGAAATCCAAAACAAAACTGTTTCAAAACAAATACCTGTTTTACACTCAGTAGGTTTTTTTTTTAAAAATATTTTATTGTCGAATTCTGAACCTACAAATATATTAAACTATATAACTAAAATTCGTCTGTTTTAGCCACCGTTTAAAAACGGCATAGGATCAACACACAAAGAAAACATGCCAAATGTTGAAAATATATCTGATTATTCGCCAATTAACAAAACTCCTAAACCAACTAGTCTGCCGATAAGACGCAAAAAATCGCTGTCTTCGTTATCTGATAAATTCTCGGCTCTGTCAATTGACCAGTCAAATATTCCCGTTAAACAATCAAATGGGAACACGCCCGATGAAAAGGTTATAAAAAAAGTAAACGGCACACAATCATCCCCAACTAAAGGGACATCGATTTCATCGACGCCGAAATGCGATTCAAAACATTTTTCTTCTCCGTTGTCAAGTAGTCCTAATAGTACAGACGATACTCGATTTTATACTCCAGTAGGTGCGAATGACTCAACATACGATGGCATGTCTTCTATTTCGACAATACCGAAAATATCCTCTCTAAATAAGGTCATCTTCGACGGTCTAACGCCGAATTTGGATACAAGTAATTGTAGTACGGTTATACATAGTACTTCGGAAACGTCAGAAATACTACTGAGTTCACCCGAAGTCGCTGTAGAAGCCATAACATGTGACTTTTCGACAAACTCTTTGGGTTTTATCAACGGTTCCGGTGAAATTATTCAGAAACAAACAGCAACAGATGTAAATTCACCAACGTGTATCGATAGCAAAAACCTATCTTTGTTGGCAAAAGAAAATTCTATACCATTATTTTATCCTAAAAGTGACGTTCCGACTTTGTCATCTTCACTGGTTTCATCTCCATCAAAATCACCTCATCACATTCCTGAAATCAGTATTTCACTACCTCTTTCTCCTTCTCACCTTTCTTCGCCACAACTACCAGAAAGCGTCATTCCGCCTCCGCCTCCTCCACCCCAACTTCCAGAAAGGTGCATTCCACCGCCGCCTCCTCCTCCTCCTCCTCCTCCTCCGTCACCGCCGCCACAACTATTAGAAGGTTTTATTCCTCCACCACCACCGCCTCTGCCACCACCATCTCAATCACCCGAAAGTTATATTCCACCTCCGCCACCTCCGCCCCCTTCTCAACAATCACCTGAAAATACAATTCCACCCCCACCTCCTCCTCCTCCTCCGCCACAACTTCCCGGAAGTACCATTCCACCTCCGCCTCCACCACCACCTACTCAAGGGATCTGTGTACCTCCACCACCACCACCACCACCGCCACTATTAAATAATACGTTCAACGGTATTCCACCGCCGCCTCCATTATTTAATAAATCAGTGTCCGGCTTCAATGGTCCTCCGCCTCCTCCACCACCGATGACTGGCCCAACACCGTTCCCAACGCCTCCTATTGGTGGTTGGAATGCACAACGAGATCGTGAGTATTGACTAAAAATCAGAAACAAGAACATAATTAATTGATAGAATTGTTATAAAGTTTATATTTTAAATACAGTATTACGTAAAAAGCCAATAACTCCACCAGTACCTATGAGACCTTTATATTGGACAAGAGTTATAGTGAAAGAACCTATTGTTGAAACATACACGCCAACTACGCCAGATTCACCGGACGGGTAAATATAAATGTATAAACATTTAATTTTCATAAAACTAAACGTTAACATTTGTATAGCTTAAAACCACTGTGGAGCGAATTAGAAGAAGCCCCGATATCAAACATTAACGAATTCTCACAGTTATTTTCTAGACAAGCGGTCGAACCAAAAGTAGCGAAAAAAAAAGTGCAACAAAAAAAAAAGACCGAGGTGAGTTCGCCGGACGGTTTTGATAATTATACACGTGCTTTTATTAAATGTATTTTATTTTGTAAACTACCTCGAACGGTTTTATAGGAATTCAAACAGTTGTTGGATACGAAAAGATCGCGAAACGTAGGCATATTAGCTCAAAGTTTGCATTTGGATTTCTCGGAAATAGAAAATGGTAAATATATATATATATCAATGTACAAAGGTCGTCCAAAAAAGAATGAGACTATTTTTTGTTTAAAAAAAAAAAAAAAAAAAAAAGCAACATTGCCTTGTTAGTTAACGATTATACTATAGTGCGTTTCACGAAATTAGAGAATCGACTGTAGCGTGTTCGGTGGCCAAAAATTTGCATTTCAGTGTCGTTCAAAATAAACACGTTCGCACGTCAATACTGTTATCACTAATGTCATATCATTATTTCGTTATCAAAAGATCCATAATGACCCTCGATATGCTATATTTATATATATATATATATATATATATAGGTGCTGTATGCAGAAGTTCAATTTACGCGCGTTTTTGAGTGCACGTTTTGAGTAATCTTACTAATTTTATATCACCGGCCGTGCTTCAGTCGAGTCTCTAATTTCGTGAAACGCACTATAGGTTATGGTGTATGAAAATACAAACAAAACGAGCCCGCTGGCTTGATGGTAGAATTTACTTTTACCGTTTTCGAGATGGCTACACCCGAGTCGACGAAACCGTAACGCCAAGTTATTCGTTATTATTTTTTGCGCGGATTAACGACTACCCCCCAGACCTGCGGGGAGATGAAAGAAGTATACAAAGAAACTTGCTGCAGCTGTGCGACTGTATTTCGGTGGCATAAACTGTTTTTAAAAGAATAACGGAATCTATTCCCATACCCATATTGCCAACGACGTTAACGTCAATACTGTGACAACCATATTACAAAAATAGCGTTCGTCTACAGTCAGAGATATCGCTGAAATGATGGACAGATCAAAATCAAGCATGCGTCGTGTAGGCATTGCATCATAACAACGCGCGTCCTCATTTTGCCAAACTCACAACAGCCTCCTCATTCACCAGATCTCGCACCCTGTAATTTTTGGCTATTCCCCCGACTCGAAGCATTTCTACAAGGACTCAAATTCTGAGGTTCAGCATAGCGATATAGGTTTTCCTCAAACAGCTTCCAGAAAAATCATTCTCAGATGCGTACCGGAAGTGGAAGGAGAGGAGGACTAGTTTCCATTCTACACGAGGGACGTTAATTTGAGAAGGAATAATGTTAATTTTGTTCTAAATAAAAAAATCTGATCTTAAAGAATTTTAGTCTCATTCTTTTTTGGATACCCAAATAATAAACGATTTACGACATCGTTGATCGATCGAGTATTACTAATTATACAATTAATTCATTAAACCATTCGATTTTTTCAGCTCTTTATAATTTTGATACATCTTCGGTAAGCGTTGAAGTACTTCAACAAATTTACGAAGTGGTGAGTAAATAATAAACAATTATAAACGTATAATAATATTATCGTCGGCGGCCCGTTGCGCATTAATAGGTACCTTCTATAAAATCAATCATCAGATTACAACTTTACTCGTATGGTGGATTAACAATTTTTAATTCAAATATCAAAACAAAAAAATCGGGTGATTTATTCACAGCTCTTACATTCCTCGTACAATATAGTGTTAATATGCATGCCGCTGATAAAGTAGGAAATAGAGGGGATTTTAATTTATATCAGTACGTGACGATAAATCACTGCGAAACAAAAACGATTGTGATCGACGTTCGGTTAAACATCCTTTGAAGTGCTGTGATTTATACGTACCTATACGGTTTTCATCAAAATTTAAATTTCAAATAAATGATGTTACGCTCAATTTTTTTCTATTCAGTACAACTCGTGGCGAACCTCGTGTTAAATTTTCGAGCATTTTTGTTGGGCCAATAAAATTGCACAAATCGAACAAGAGAACACGAAATCTGAATTTAAACTCTTATGAAAAAAAAAATGAGCCTACGGATTTTTGATATTTTTATATGGCCAAAAGAGTAACTTATGATGAACCCTTTTGTAAAATGTTCAATCGTTTTTAATATAAGTCAAAAATAATGTAACCTAGCTTAACTAGAAAAACTCGAACATTTCAAATGGCTATAATGAATTACACAAAAATTGCCAGAATGTTTTGGTAATGGTAATATAAGTAATATAAGTATTCGGTGAAAATATCAAGTCTCTACAATTATATTTCCCAGTTATTAAAAAAACTATTAGGAAATTGAAAATGACTTTGCCAACGCACCCCAGATCTAGATCCAAAATGCAACAAAAAAGCTCTCTTGTAGTTTTTCGATTGGATCGAGATTTTCTGTAGAAAAATTATTCTGACGGAAAACAATATTTAATCGATACATTTTCGATTCATTGAAAAAAAAAAAAATAATATTGGAATTTCTAGAACTCGCTGGGGTAGGTGTTATCGAGCGTAAAATAAAAATAAAATTTTAATCGGTATCTGCATTCATTTTTTTTTTTTTTTTTGTTAATATTAATTTACTGAAATTGTATATTACAAATAATTATTTAATGGAATAGAGTTGTGTGGGAGAGGGGGGTTAGGTGTGGTCAGGCATCGCCGATCTAAACCGATGAGTTTTGTGTTGTTGCAGGCGGCTACTGAAGAAGAACTGAGTTTGATCAAGGGCCACTTAGCGTCGCATCCCGAACAACCACTTGACAAACCCGAACAATTCCTGTTGGAACTCAGCGAAATACCACATTTCGGAGAGCGTGTGGCGTGTTTAATTTTCCAATCAGACTTCAACGACGCCTTAAATAACATAGCGAGCAAATCGAATAACATGAAAGCTACATCGAGAGTAAATACCGAATTATAAATATTTAACGCCTAGATTCATGATAATTATACGTACAGTTATTTATTTACCCGCCCAGTGGCGGTGCCATGATTTTTTTTATCTGTGTGTGGGCCAGTGGCGTAACGAGAATCGCCATTACCATTACTTATCGGACGGTTAACGAAAAATTCTCATGATTTTTGGAAAAAATCAAAATACCGATTTCCGCTAAGTTTCAAACTAAGATTTCTACGTATTTCTATATATTTTAAAATATTATGCAATACAAAAACAAAAATACTATGTAATACCATGCAGGGTGGGCCGCCACTGTGCCCGTCTGCACTCCACTTAAATATATTAATACATTGGTACGGTTATTGTTGTTAAACAGTTTTTAATGACTTCGGAGGGATTGAAAAAAGTGTTGGCCATCATATTAGCATTAGGTAACTATATGAATGGAGGGAATCGACAACGTGGCCAAGCAGACGGATTCGGTTTAGAAATCTTACCCAAGCTCAGGGACGTGAAAAGCAAAGGTAAATATGTTATGATTGGGTAATTGTTGTAGTCGGAGTAACAAACGGAAATATTATTTCGACTGTTTTACGACCGAAAATTTAAATTTTGTACCAGGAGATCAGAGGCCCGGTAGTCGTCGGATTGCGTCTGAGCAACCTCGTCGGGTGGCTGACGGTTGTCGGCCTCTACACCGGCCCTTCTGAGCTCCTGGTTCTAATTTTTGATTTTAAAAACGATTTATACCATAAAAATCAACATAAAATACATAATACACTCCCGCACCGCGAGTGCTGTTGTTCGTGAAAAGTCGGAAAGGATAATTTAATATATGTCCTTTGATAAATTGTTACAAATAAAAACCGATTCTAGCAACGCAGACAAATAGTATAACGCATAATATTATTAATTTTATAGATAACTCGATGACTTTGTTACATTTCATTGTACGGACATACATACATGAATGTAAAGAACCAATGAAAGAACCGTTACCAGTGCCAGAACCCAGCGATGTAGACAGAGCAGCGCACGTAACATTTGATGACTTACAACAAGGTCTTAAAGAGTTAAGCATAAAATTATCTGGTTAGTGATGGCTTAACGAAAAAAAAAAAAAACTATAACTAGGAGGTATTCAATTCAATTTACAATTTTGTTTGATTTTGTATAGGTTGTAAAAAAAAAACCAATAAAGTAATATTGTCATCAGCTTATGATAACTTGGAACCGTTTAAGACAAAAATGGAATCATTCATATCAATGGGTATGTCGGACATGTTACTGAAAAATAAAATATTAAAATAACCGTTTTGTTTTTATGTTGTTCTAATTTTAAATATATTTAAATCTATTTTGTAAAAAGGATTTCATTTACAAATATAATGTATTTTTTAATTTTCATTTCTATTGTTTACAGCTCATAGACAATTGGAGAATGAGCGTGAAAATTTAGAAGAGAGTAAAAAACTGTAAGGAACTATTACAATGTTATAAAAGGCTTCAATATCATTTTTATAAATACAACAATAATCATTTTAAACTTGTTTTATTTTCTAGATTCATTAAACTAATGCGTTTTTATCAATTTCAACCAAAAGACAGTAAAAGCCTTTTAGAGGTAGCGCCAAAGGATTTTTTTCCACTATGGTTACCATTCTGTACAGACTTTAAAGATTTTTGGAACATGGAACAACAACGAATAGTAAAAGAAAAGTAATAATGATTATAAGCTATAAGAATAATATAAGTCTGAGAGTTTTAATTAAATTGGTAAATATTATTTCAGACTTTTAGAAAGTAAAAGAAGAACAAAAGAAAGACAACAATTAGTTAGGACAAATAAGAAATCACTTGAAGGACTAGTAATATTTATTCTATTTATAATATATTAAATAATACCATTGATTATAGTGTATAGTCAATAATATTACCTAATACATTATTTTTTTTTTTTTTTAGAAAAATCAAATTCAATCAAAATTTAAATAATTTCAAATATTGAATTCACAAATGAAAAATACAATTTAATCAAATTCAAGACTGAACTTACGTTGTTTACCATACTATAATACTCTAGCTACATAACAAAAGGTGTTACGATAAAAATTTCTAAATGATCAGTTCAAATAAGGCAAAGATTGTTTTTTGTTATTTTCTACAAGAGTATCGATGTTAATGATCCCATTACTATTGTTAAATTAATTGAGTTTAAAATATTGTTTATACCAACACCTCAAGATTATATTCATACACAATTATTATATTTTAAGTTTGTAAAACAATATTTTTTTGTAATTGTTGGATTTAATATTATAAAGACTGACTAGACATTTTAAGTTAATCTATATACCTATTAGACATTCATGATTCACTGGATATATTACAATTATATTACTTATCGTAAAACTTATACGTATATTTAATTGAAATATTTTTGTAATTTCTTTACACCTCCAGTATAATTTAAAACAAATTGTTTATCTTTATATGCCAATGTATAATTATATAATTTATAATCTCACAATAGTTGTTTATTATTGTTTCTATTTCAAGTTATCTCCCAAAAATCCTCAATTTACAATACACTTGTAAATGCTCGTGTATTTATAATATCTAGTAACGGTTTTTAATAACTATGTTGTGCAATGTATTACAATTAAAACCTATCATATTTAAGTTATTAAAATGTTCTTAAAGTATTATCGTAAAATTTCAAAGAATTCTAAAGAAAACATCATATTATGCTTATACTCGAGGAACAATTATACCATTGTTCCGAAAGTAACATTTTAAGTAATGTATACTAAAACCTACCAGACAGTTTTTTTTTTTTTTTTAAATTATTTAAATATTCAACATTAATTGTTCTTCAAATTTTCGAAATTCTACAATTTATATTTATATATTTTATCAATGATCTCAGTACTAGATAGTATTACAATTTATTATTATACCTATTTCTAAGTTAACTATAATTATTAATAGTTGAATTCATAGGTACATAATTTAAATTTTAGTAAAAAGAACGGTAATAAGATATATCTATATATTGTTTGTACCGATATTAATACTAATTTCAGAATTACATATTTAAAATATCATATAAAAATTGAAAAATATTTTTTAACTATATTAAAATTAACCTAAAATTATATTTTAAGTCGTACAATTAATGCTTTTCCTGTATTGTATAATTAAATTATACTGGTACCTAATTTTACATTATTTTATTGGAAAAAACTTCAAAAAAAAATTATAATATTTATAAAAAAAAAATCGTTGAAAGTAGTGTAAGATGATTCTGAATATGGAACAAACAAAACCGGTTTCTTTAATTATTTCAACGAATAGCAATTAATCCAGATTCTATTAATTTTTGGATTTTACTAGCAATATCTGGATTTTTTAAATGACTGAAAAGTAAAATTTTAAGAAATTAAAATATGAATTGAATATAATAAAATAACTAGAAATTGCATTAATTAACTTTCGACTTACTCGCTTAATGCTTTAGGGTCATTCTGCATTTGCTCAAGTATAAGACGCATAGCAGGGTCTCTAATAATATCTTGAACTTCAGGATCAGCCATTGCACGCTTGCGCATATCTTCAGGATCTGAATTTGCAGCTATGGAACAGGATCGGTAACCTTCTAATGCTTCCTATAATAAAAAAATACAAATATTAACACAAAAACAAACAAAATATATTTATTTCAAAATGCAACTCACAGTATTAGATGAATCTATTTCTAAAGCTTTTTGGTATGCTGTTAATGCTTTAGACGATTTTTTCATAGCCTGCAATATTTTACCTTTTCTTATCCATCCTTTTACTAAAAATGTAAAAATAAATCAGAAAATCAGAAACCTTATAAAATATTTATTATTCAACACTTACAAAATTTAGGATCCAATTCAACACACTTTTCACAGTCTTTTAAACCTAGATCAAAAGCTACTAGTTTGGTATAACACGCTGCTCGATTACTATAATATTTAGGTTCATCGGGGTTGCGCAAAATAGCTTCACTATAAAATTTAACAGCATCAGCAAATTGACCTAAAACAAATAGAACATTTTTTACTACATAAAAAATAATTTTAAAGTAAACATAACCTAACAATAAAAATCTATTAAATAAAAACTATTTGTAATTTAAACAAAATACAACAATATTAAATATAATATAATAACAAAAAAATTACCATTATTGAAAAATTCATTTCCTTTTTCCTTAGCTTCTTCAGCTTTAACTGGATCAACATAAGCTTTACGTTCTTCTTCTTTTATTTTTTTCTCTAGTTCAGAAATAATACTCCTTACTTCTGAAGTTCTATGTTCAGACATTGATTTTTCAAAATATGTTTTTGCACTTTTGTAATCCTAAATAAAACAAGTTAAAAACAGGAATATAAGTAACTATTTCTAGATATATAAAAAAAACATGAAATGAAGAAATTCTCTAACCTCTAGTTTTTTATAAGCGTTTCCAATTCTAAAGAAAGCTTTGGCAATTAATTTGAAATCTGCTCTATTTTCTCGGCCTACTTCAACAGCCTTTTCACACTGCTCAATACATTTTTGGTATTCTTTTTGTTCAAAATAAACAGCTAAAAAAATCATTGTTATATTATTTACTATCATTATTAAACAAAAATGTCTTTATTATAACTAAAAAAAGATATTCTAGAAATTTGCATATTTGGTTGGGCCATTTAGCCATGATAGCAAACACTGAAAACTAAGAGTAAAAACTTTTTGATGGATGTTATTTGATAAACTATAAGATATGGTATCTATGTATGTTACACATTTTTAAAACTATATTTACTTTTTGCCATTGTGCAGTGTCATCATATATATGTAGTGTTTAATTTATCTGGTATCGCGATCAAAGTAAAATTACAATTCATAAAATATTTTAAGACTGAAAGCACTGACACATATACGTAAATTTATTTAATACCAACATAATAATATGAATAGGTATCCACAAATTAATTGAAATCACATAAATTAAATTATTGATTAAAACTATACTATTTGATATTATTAAAAAATTTAAGGTTGTATTCTTTAATTCTGGAAATATATTTCATTGCTTTTATATTATACTTGTCATCTATTTTGATCTATTTATGATCATTATTTATCTCTAGTTAAGTAATAAATCATCATACCTGCTACATTATTGTAAAATGTGATATTTGTAGGTTCTAATTCAATAGCTTTATTGTAATGTGACAACGCTGCTTCAAAATTTTTCTTTTTATATTCAGCATTACCCAAGTCTTTTTCTGTTTTAGCCTATAAAGATGTAAACATAAAGATAACCATATTAAAACTAAAAAAAAAAATATACTAATGTCCAACATAATATAGCAATATAGACAATATTAATGATATATTAAACTAGTAATCAATTAAGTATTTATATAAACAGTAATTTCTTGATATCATTATAGAACAAGTGAGACAGTGATCCTTATAGATACTATAGTCATTTTAATTTGTTAACACTAGATATGACACGGCTTACGGAAAATAATTGTGACATTTAATGGATGCTTTAAACATCCTAACAGTTCAAATAAATGCCAAAAATACAATTAACATTTAGAGCAAAACAACAAATTTCAGAGATATTAGTTACCCATAGAGTTTTTGATTGCCTCATACATTGAAGAAATTATAAATTTTGCAATACCTATTTGAAAAACTAGGGCAGTTTATAAACACCTATCTAAAAAATTAAACTCAGGTACTCTAGGGAGTTGGTTTTGGATTTCCTAAAGCTTATTATAAATTATGTGTAAATGTAATTTTAATTTAAGTCAATAATTTTAAAAATAAACAGATATAATTAAAATTAAATTATTAATTGATAAGTATAAAAATATTTAGTCAACGAAATGGCAGGGGAAAATAAATTAACATAGTTGCCAATAATATTGCTCAATTTATTTTTACCTCTTTCAAAGTGTAAACAAAATTATTTTTACACTTAATTGAAAACAAAAATCAACCACATTTTATGAAACATTTCATAAAATATGTTACCAAAAACTACATGTTACTTTGGTTTGGATGCACACAATTTTATTTTATAAAAGCTTTCAATTTATATTTCTAGGCTAACCATATTTACATTCAGTAATTAATTACAACAAAACAGATAACAATTTAAAAAAAAATAAATATACAATAATGGGAAAGTTTTTAATGAAATACATTATTAGCATTATGTTTATCAACAGATCATAATCAGTTTATGATTTGTGAGTCATAAAAAAATATGAAAAGTAAGCAAATTGTATAAAAAAAATATACTAAAAAAATTAGTCACATTATAATTAGTACATTATATCTTTTTACTGTAACAACATTTAAGACCTAGTCACCATTACAAAACCAACAAAAAACAAAGGAACCAAGTAATTCTATCTTTATTTTCAACACTGTCAGTTCTAAAAATTAGCCTTTTTTAAACAATGAATAAACTTTAATTAGTCAGTTCATTTAAAACTCAAATAATTATTCGATATTTATAGCTTTAAAATATCTTTTAAACTAAAATACCTGTTTTTGTTCTTCTGTATTACTGTCACATTCCATTTTTTCAGGTGGCGGTGTTGATTCCTTTTTAGATTTTTGAGGAGACAGTGGTGATTCAGTTTCCATTTTTCCATCATCGCCATTTTGGTCATCACCCGTTAAATCAATTCCCATCATAACACTTAATGCTGCTGATACTCTAGGATCTTGCATATGCGTGCTATTGTAACCATAACAGTTTAATAAATTTACAGAAGAAAATGTTTTACATGTCAGTAATATAAGGTAGTATATAAATAAGATTTAGATTATAGAATACATCCTTTTTTGTAGTTTAATGATGGCTATGATAACTATATGTTGTTAAGTACTAAAAATAACAGTATTTTTTAAGTTTTTCTCGTTATTATTAAAAGAAATGGAAATTTAAAAAAAAAAAAAATGTTCAAAGTAAATATTGATATAACTGCATCAGTGCAAGAATGAATTAATATAAGTGTATAGCCTAAAAGTTAGGTTTAAACAGTTTTGTAAATTTTAAATTATACACATGTATATTTATCATAAAGATTATCATTACTCTGGTGATGGGTAATGCCATTACCTATCCAATCACCTAGAAACATAGATACAGTCAAATAAAATATGAAATGTAGTAAATTTTGTATTTGACAATTATTAAAAGCAATGAATTTAATTTACATACCTAGGTAGGTAGTTTATTTAAAATTGTTATAATTTATAACAAATGTGAATATAGAATGCAATACCAAGTAATATCTTACAGTAACTTTTGAGGGTTTCTTTGACACTCCATCAGCAAACCCATGAATTGCACATCATTGACCAAATGCTTGGTTCTAGGATCTCTGGTCAGTTTTATATATCCTTCTGATGGGAATACATTATTTGCAAATAATGTTTTGGAAAGGTTTACTTCTCTTAACCCTTCAAGCAATTGCTGATTATTAGGATCTATCTTTAACCCATCTGCATATGCTTTAGCCGCGTCATCTCTACGATCTAAAAACGCCAACGCTGTTCCTTTTCTTGAATATCCCTAAATAATACAAATAATTACAATTAGACAATATATATCTATAGAACTTCATATTTTATATATAATCAACCTTAGGCCAATCTGGCTTGAGAGATATAGTCTTTTCAGCATCTTCCAATGCGCTCTCGTATTTTCCTTTATTTGCATAAGCCGCTGATCTGTTACTATAATGTACATGGTTGTCTGGGTCTAGTTCAATAGCTTTAGTATAAAGTACGATGGCTAAATCATAATTTCCTGCTGTTAAAGCAGCATTTCCCTTTTCTTTTAATTCAGATGCCTAAACAAGATAAAAATATGTAAACCACATGTATGATTGTCATAAGTTACTAATAAACTTGACTAAAAAATTATCAAGTAATTAATTTTTTAAGTAGTTTTAATTCTTATTATTGCATAAATAATTATATTTGTATTACAAAATAATAAGAATTTTTAAAATATCATGGGAAATTTTTTTTTATTTTCAAATAAGTATGGCTAAATATTTGATTATAATTCAATGTATAATGAAGTATACTTACCATAACTCAAAAAGTAAGCTATTAAAACTGATGTAACTACGTTATGAAATTAAAGAAAAATTTTAAAATATCAAACGCAATTTTCAAAAAAAAATGTTTTAACACACGAGTAAGATGGAACTGTATCGTTGACTCGGGAATAGAACAAATACGAAAAAGAAAAATATGAAACCACTAGCAACTATAGAACTGCAGAATATTCTAGAATTGTCAAGAAAAACAATAATTCGTCAGTGTTGCCAACGATTCATACTAAATGTTGTATTCATATTATTGATAACTTTAATTTTTTCCATAAGTTTAAACCACAAAAAAAAATTGATAAGACTATAACTGATAAGACCGGCTCGACTGGAAAGTATATTTTAAATTGTGATGAAAAGTAAAAATGTAACTAAACCTCATCTATTGAAATGATTTTGCAGACAATTGCATTATTGCATGAGTCATGTCAAAATTAATATCGTCAATGGTTATTGTAAAAAATGTTTTAAATTATCTTGTCTTGAAAATTATAAAACAAGATTTATTTATTTATTTATTTCTTCAATCAGATTAAATACAGATTTATTTAATTTAGGGAACGACTTTAGAATATTGAAAATATACCTACTACCATTGAACATATTTAAGTATATGAGTATACATAATATAACACTATCACCTAGTAATTATTCCAATCAAATATTTTACTTAATTCTTAATATAATCTTTACATAGAAAACGCAAGGTAGTGGTTTCATAAACAATACAATTTTTGATCACTGGTTTTGTAAGCGATCTTACTAATGGTAGAATACATTTCATTTTATAATGAAATAAATTTTATTAAATATAAATAAAAATAATAATATTACAAGTTATTATTACTAGGAGTTACTCACAAAAAGTTACTCTAATGTCATTAATGAACTCTTCAAAAATTGAATACTTTGATGGATGCAATGATCTCTATCATTTTTCTTTTAACAGTTTCTCAAGCAAATGTATTTACAAGTAAATGGAGCTTCCATTTACTTGTATACTACAATTTAATTATAATATAATCGTTTTTATAGTGTCAAATTTAGGTATAGTAAATTGTAGATCGCTTACGAGACAAGTACCAAATTCTATATTAATTAAAAATAAATTTAGGATATTCAGTACCTTACAACATACATTTTCCATTCATATTATAGAATCAAATGTATCATTTAAATAACTGTTCCAGTAAATAAACTGTTTAATATGACCGTATTTCATAGTTTTGTTATCTAGTTTTTTTTATTGGTCTAGAACTAATGTATTTGATCTTAAAGCTAAATAAACTTTAATTGAATTGATGAAAACAATTTTACAATTTATTATTTATTAATACATTTATTTTAAAAATTTACCAATAATATGTAACTCACAAAAAAATTCCACTCAGTTTCACAATAATATTCAATGGACATTTCCAATTAAAAAATTAAAAAAAAAAAAACAGTTAACGTGCATATCTAATACATTCCAATAATAATTCTTAAACACATACAAAATAAGAAGATAAATAATAATATAGAAATAACAAAATAAATTTGTTATACACATTTACTAATTAACTTGGAAATGTTGTAGAAATAGAAAATTCTTAAAACAAGAATTTTAAATTTTAAAATAATCAGGCGGTTTTTTTATTTAACTAACAAAATATAATAACTGTATGTTCGTAAATATCAACAGACAATTGCAGTGTTTTTAGGTAACTGTATTTCATTTATTGATTTCACAAGACCATCAGACTGTAATCAAAATAGTAAAAATAATTTAATTAATATACATTGTATAATTAAATGTATAAATATATATATATATATACATTACAATATCGTCATCATTGTCTTCATCTTCATCATAATCATATCCAAATTCAAATGCTAACTTTCCAGCATAACTTTCTATATTTGGATCTACTTTGTCTAGCAAAAATTCGGTTAAATTAACTCTATTTAGAGCTACAGCAAAGTGTAATGCTGTATATCCACTTTTATAATCCTAAAAATTAAAATTTTAATTATTTAATTAATTCTGTTTTTTCTAAGATTGTTATTTATTATTATTTTAGTTAAAACACTATTAACAAATATTATGAAAAATATTCAATTTTAAAATCAGAATTTTAGGTAATTGTGTGAAATAGGTTAAATATAATTTTGCTACTATTTTCCATAAAAGATGAAGAATGCTATTTTTTTTTCTCGTGAATGCACACATATTATTTTTAACTCAAAAATAAAACATTTAATAATCAACAGAAAAATGTACATTTAATTTAAAAAAAAAAATTAATTATGATAGAGTTGTGAAAATTGAAAAGTTTTATCTACTATTAATAGTTCTAATATTATAATTATAAGTTATAAAATTAATGAGTATAGCAGGAAAAACTAGAAAATGGACTGTGTTATGATATGAACAAGTTAAATAATAATATACATTTTTATTAACTCACTGTAATATTGGCATTTATTGATCTTTTAAGAATAAACCGAAGTACATTTATATGGTTACCAATTGTAGCAATATGAATACATGCCAAACCTGTAACATATATACATTACGATTAAATAATTATTTTAGTTTATTTATCTACTGATAATCAAAAACTACTAAGTTTCTGATTTTATTAAAATATATTAAATCAAATTTAACTATGCAAAAATAAATAATAATTTTATGAAATTAAAAATTGTGTACAATAGAATAACACTAGATTATTTCACAAAAAAAACAAAACAAAACTGATACCTATTATTATTTAATATTGATTTGTAAATAAATATTTAATAAATTAATATGACTAATTATAAATAATTACTATACATTATTACTAATAAAAACTAAAAAATAAGAATGTATACAATAATTATATATTCACATTATATCAAAATAAAAATCACGGTCAAACCTATAAACTGGTTGGGGAACAATCAAGGACAATGTATTATATTATCAAATATTTTCAATGAATGTGCACTGCCCAGAAAATATTTCCTCTTTTCTTGTAAAGCATTAAATATGTATACATACCTACTTAAATTAAATACATTTTAATAAACTAACCATTACTTAATCAGTTGTTTATTTTTAAAAAAAGATTATATTTTTAGATTTATATATTTATTTATTGTTAAAACAAAATATGAGGAAATCTTGAAGTATTTATAAAGAGATTCAAAAGTTTAAAATATTTTATTATATTTATCAATTGTCTGGTAATTAAACTTAAATAATAGTATATTTATATACACATATCTATCTTAAAATAGGTTTACAAAAGGAATAAGAAGTAAAAAATATAACTGCCTAATACCACTCATATTATTTATATTGATGTTAAATAAGTAACAAACACAAAGTTTTATATTTTGGCCATCAGCCAGTAACAATTTTAAATATAAAACAAACTGTGTTTAACCATATAATTTAGTTACAAGATTAAATAATGTAGTCAAAATGTTTGTAGGTAATTTAAATTATCATTATCATTAGATATATTTATTTTTTAATCGGATATTATAGTCCAAACCAGTATTTTATTATTTATTTAACTTAAAGTCAATGATGAATTATTAATACAAAATATCGTATTTATTAACACAAACTATTATTTTTATTTACCACATTTAATATAAAGTCTAAATCTTTAATACCTCTAAAATAATAATTATTTTTTTAAAACTACTCACCATCATAATTTATAGTATCTAACATTTTTGGCAGTAATACAGAACTGGCTAAAATTCTTAATGAATCCAACTTTCCTCCATAACAAGCCAAATGAACTGCATTATTACCGTGTATGTCCAACAACTCTGCATTGGCATTATTCATTAACAGATATTTAACAATATCACATAGATTTGCCATAACAGCCAAATGAAGGGCACTCTAAAAAAACAATTTATAATTTGTAATTAATATATATTTGTATCATTTTACATTGATTTATACTATTATATTAAAATACATTGAATTATTTACTTATTTTGGTTTATAAAAAATTGTGCATATTAATATAATTAAAGAAACAATTTTGTTAGCCCTTAACTGGTACATGGACTTATGTAACATAAATAGTAATTTTTAACAGTAGTAAGTATACGTCAAATATTTTTATGACATTCAAAATATTATTATAGAAATAACCAATATAATAACTAGTTTAATTAATTAATTTATTAATTAATTTTGACAGAAAACTCAAAGATAAAAATTACTATAATGGTTCTATTTTTATTTTTATAGTTGCTATTTCCATTGAATACAATAGAGCGGTATGACATACCAAATGTTACCAGTTAAGGGTTAAGTATTATTATTGGTAATAATTTGATAGTTTTGTGGAATTGACATTTTGAGTATTACAGGTAGGGGTAAGGCGACTTTGTTGTAGTGGTAATGATGCACACCAATATCATATTTTAATATCAAATCAATTTTACTGATATTGATGTGACTAATTTATCAAAAGTATTAACGAAACAATATTGATAATTGAAAACACACAAATTTGTATGCCACAAGGTAGTGGTGGATAATTTAAAGCAATGGTGAAAATTATAAAATCAATATAAATGTTTCTAACCAGAGCGGAAAAAGAATAATAAATCTTATAAATAAACTTGATAAACCAATAGTTGAAATTAAATTAAAACTTAAAATTGTTTATTCAATTTGGTTAATGTTGGATATATATATATATATATATATATAAATCTCATAAGCCACCCAAACCCATACAGCCACTTCTTAAAAATCTATAAAATACTCATGTTCAATAGTTATGCTTTAGTTTGATACTAATATTATATATATAGTATCGGTACATAAATATACCTAAATTTAAATATATCACCTGATATAATAATTGATTGATTTGTTGTAGTTATTCAATGTATTTTAATTATTATGCAGTACTTACTTGTCCATAGTCATTTCGAATATCTAAAAATGTGGAATCTTCACAAATATCAATTAACCATTTTGATATTTTAATATACCCATGGATAATGGCAAGGTGAAGTTGCCTAAACAAATAATTAAGTAAATGTATAATTTTATATAAATGACTATAATACCTATTGTGAAAGCATTAATTGAGGACCAGCAAAATGATAGAATTATAGAACAAATTTAAAGTTTAATCAGTGTTACAAATGAGTTATGACTTGAAACTCTATGCAAGGGTTCATTTTAAGATCCCTTACTTGACCCTCAACATTTCCTACCTAAATATAATACTAATAAACTGCTAAAACAGTATTTCATTCTGAATACAATTTAGATAAATACATTATTTCTATGATTCTACTCTGAAATGTAGAATTTTATAATACAAGATGTAACAAAATTTAAATATGATATTATATTGAGTATTAATTTCTAAACCATTTTGTAGTATTTTATACATATCTTGTATAAAATACTACATATGTTTTCCCTGTCCAAATATCTACTTCAAATGGAAATATGTCTTGTTCCTATCTATTTGTCAAATGTTTACAGTATAAATTTATTTATCTATTTAAAAATGGAAACTGCTCGACATAAATATTATCAACACACAGCCAAAAACCGTCGGATCAAGAAACTTAAAATTGTTCACAGAGGTAATTTATAATATAACAGACACCCACGAAGATCGGATTTTTCGAAACTCAACCCTTGAACGAGTTTTAAATTAATGTATTTAAACTGAATAATATCAAAGTTCATACCTAATAATTTTTCATCAGAATGTATACTATCTATAAAATTTACTAAGTAAATGAAAACAATAATTTAATTAAATATACATACGTGTCTCCGTCTTCATTTTGTTTAAAATAAAACTTCCAGTTTTGATCATTTTTTGATTGTTTACTAGATTCATTTTGATCGTCGACTAGTTCACTGCTCGGTTCTTCAATACACAATCCACTATCGATATCAAATGAGACAGTATCTTTTTCCGATTTCTTAGCTGGTTCCTCAACAACTACTTGATCATATTCAATATTCTCTTTGGATAGCATATCACAAAATCCAGAATCCATTTTAACACTTTCTTTGGTAAACTTATCATGTTTAACAGATTTCAGTTGTTTCTCCCTGTTGGCTGAAAGTTCCATTTTTAATTTGTCAGCGTTGATCTGGGCATACATCGTTCATAAAAAGTGTTTGAAATTGTAAATTAAAACCCGATTATTGTATCGATTTTCGAAGATTCGACGCAACACGTTAACGACAATAACAACGTCAATCAATCATAATATATGTAATAAACATCGGAATACTCGGAATACCCGGGTTTCCTAACGTTAAGATAGTTTCGATATTATGGTGTTCAAGTTGTAAAATGCAATGCAACACAAATGTCAAGTTATCTAAAAAAAATATGAGAACACAAAACACGAATAGACTAGATAATGAGAATATTGGTAAAGAAATATTATAACACTATATCATTGTACGCGGTAAAAAAATTAAAAATTAAAAATTAAACACTAGTAGGAGGACGGTCGGACCAAAATAAATCAATGACAACTCTTGCTAATGCCGCACACATCAACAGTACGGGCGCGTTCACATTAAACACTACGACCCGGCCGCCTGGCGATTGGAAACCGTCTGGCGCATCAGCGGACAAAAAAAAAATTTAAGTTTAACGAACGCGCGACGAAACAGACACGTCCGTCGCCTGGATGGCTGTAGTGACCGACTACCACAACTGCATAGTCAAAAGTAAATATTATTATTCGTGTTACAGTAACACCGCGGTAGAAGAAAACTGACTGACGGGACCGTACATAGGATAAGCGACTGGCGAGCACTGACGAGCACGAACGCACAATATCAACATTGGACCCGTGTTTTTCAGTACATATTTTTTTATTTTTTAACAGTGTGTAAGGAAAGTGAAGGGCGAACGTCGGCAGTGCAGCCAACTTAACAAGAACGTTAACATTCTCTCGGAGAACACAACGAATTACGAAAACAACAAAACTACCGGAGTAGAGAAACCTTTTGTTTGATAAATTTGTACATTTAAATATTAAATGTTACCGTATATAACGCGTTAAAATATATTTATCCGGAGAGACTGTTATTCTAAGCTCTCTAACCTACGCGAACATATAATATAGAAAATATGACGTAAATATAATGTTACCTGTTCGATTAGGTGGGTACCTACGCACTTGTATAATATATTTCATTTAACGGTGTAAAAACCCAATGATTTCGTGTTATACAATTTTTATGATCACATGCCAAATTAATGGAAACTTTTTTTATGTTTGTTGTTTTTTATTATTTTTTTTTTTTT
Source organism: Tuberolachnus salignus (assembly GCA_956483605.1). Taxonomy (NCBI): domain Eukaryota; kingdom Metazoa; phylum Arthropoda; class Insecta; order Hemiptera; family Aphididae; genus Tuberolachnus; species Tuberolachnus salignus. The sequence goes on from OY101434.1 coordinate 2,597,434, forward strand.
TATTGTTTAAATAATAGTATACATTATCTATGTAAATGCGCGTTATTATTCGTCGGTATGACAAATATATGACACTTAAAAAATAAGATATTTAAAACAATATCGTTCGGCTGTAAATTTCACGACAACGGCAGAAATACAATTGTAATTATTTCGAAAGTATTGTAAAATGTTTCGTTACATAAAATGAAAAAACAACGAGCTATAGTATCATAACATATTATTATGAACGCAAAACGCGGAGTCCTGTTTTTTTTTTTTTTTTTTTTTTTTTTTGTAAGGTTTAGTGTTTTTAATTTATGTATTTATGCGTATAGTTTATATACTAAAAATAATATCAATTTAAAATAAACCCAACGTACTTCGCACTACGGGTGGGCCACTGTTGTCTATTGTATTAGTCGGAAAGTTTGAAAAGTATACGATTTAGATGGTGATAGATATCTAGGTAACTAATAAATCATTGAAACGATCATGAGCGGAGCTCGGTAAACTGATACAGTATTGGTCGTGTTTTGTATTTTTTACCCTAGTAGCCAAGCCAAGGTAACCCAAAAATTAACAAAATTAAAACCAATATACCCGTAACTATATAATTCGTCCTTTGTCAGTTTTTTTTTTTTTTAATTTTTTTTGAAAATCTGCTGAGAATCTAGGAACATTTTTCAAATAAAGTATCACCGGCAGTGGCGGTTCTAAAGAGGGGAGCAGGAGGTCGTCTGACCCACAGTTAATTTTTGTTGGTAAAATTGGCCTTGTATTAAGCCCCGGAAGTCGGATGTATTTGTTTGAATGTTATCTTTTGTATAATAAAAACAGAAAAAGTTATTCAATATAATAATTACGAATAACTATTTTAAAATATATGATCCTGATTGTTAGCCCTAAAAAGTGACCTTTCGAAAATAGCTGACCCACGGTTATCTAACTCTGGATTCGCACAATGTGAATAATTTGGAGCATTTTTACTAACCAAAAAAAGTAGTTTTTGAAAGATTAAATAAAAAATAATAAGAAATCTAGCGGGTGAACTGTTGATAATTTCAAAAACACGTCTTAATAAAACTTAAAAACTTCTTCGCTACACTAGAAATTACAAAAAAATAAAAGGAAGTAGTTACACACGAATAAAAACATTCATTGAAACATTTCCACTGAAAATAGGAGAAACTGACTATCAAAAGTATAGTTTGAAGAGTGATTCATAAAAAAGATTAAATTTTATACGAGTGTCAATTTTTTTTAAGTCTTTATTTTTTCGTGCTAATTATTTTTATTATTTGTAGATAAACGATGAGTATCTATATATTTAGACTGTAAAACTAATAAAAACTAATAAACGGTTGTTTTCAAAAAATGTGTTATTCGCAATCTCCAGAAATAATTTTGAAGAATGATCATTTAAGGAAAACCTTTTTTTTTACCCAGCCAAAAATATATTATTAATTAAATGTGATTTTTTTCAACATTAATCTATGATAAAATTGCAATTTAATGACGTTAATTTTTTTTTTTAAATTATAATTAATCAAATGTATTTTTAATTTTATGAGCTTTACATAGTTTTGGGAAATTTCAAGACAATTATTTTTTTCAGTGATTAATTCGAATGATTTAAAGCAAATTGTTAATATTTAGTGAATATTATAAAATTAGTATTTGTCAACATATAACCATTATTCTCACCAAAAAAATAATTTAATTGTTTACCACGTTTTAGCCCGAGGTATGACTTATTACCACTGGCACTGTATACAAATTATGTATGTACAATGTACATATGTGTATATGTGTATTAAATTATTAATAATTTAATTACAAATATTTAAACATTTTTCCAACTACAAGACACCCCCATCTGCCCATTAAAATTTAATGCGAATCAAGTAATTCAAATTTTACAATCTTCGAACCGCCACTGGCGGGACCAATAATAAGTATTTCCCGGATAACACCCTATTAAAATGGTTACATTACGCCGTGCGATTATTAAATTTGCAATATTTTCAACCGGGTGTAATATTAGATAGGTGTAAACATATATACAGTGGCGTATTTGGTATTTTGCTATTATATACTAGGTACACGCCCCTGTTCATGCCCCTTACGGCCTCCTACGGTTCTCATATTGTTTATTATATAATTGATTGATTCTAAGGTCTACTTTATAAATCACACCACCAAGCACTAGTGAAATACATGCAAGTTTATGTTTCCAACTGTACAAACTATTAAGTAGTACAAGGGGTGTCCAGATAATATTATTGGTATAGAATTTATTATATTTGTAATTGATATATTTATTTAAAAATAATACAAATAAATACCTAAAGTTACAATACAATGTAGACAAGATAATTATTAAATGGTGTACATAGTACGCACGTTTATTAGTGCCATAAAAACGAATCGATTCGATAAGTTCATCTTAAAAAATATGATAAGGACAAATTGTTTTTTAAAGGTTAGATTATGGCTGAAATACCGCTATATCACTATATTGCTTGCAAAGTTTACTGGCCCCAAAAAAAAGTGCTGCCTGGAACAATAACAATTAAATACGACACTGCCTACATCACCGTAATGATGTTGCGGCACACGTTCAAAAAGAGCTCGGGTGACAACGATTATCATATGACATTATAATATCGTATAGTATTTTAAAATTATTATTTAATTACGTAACGATAACAATATGGACTGGAATGTACATTAGTATTAATAATATTTATTATTTGGACGCGTTCCAGTCGAATGTATTAGACGCTCAAAATAAAATAACTATGGTCCGTGCGTACGACGATTTTCCTATTGACGTAACGAAATACGTGTACAGTGCCGGACGGCATGTTTTCCGTTACGAATCCGCCGCAGGTTTTCCGTTCTACAGATAATAATAATAATTACGTCGTAACTGGGAAATTATACGAGCAAATACACGCGAACGCTATTCGAACAACAATCCGCACCGCCTGTAGACCGCGAGACGAGTGCGGCAGCGGCGGGCCGGACGGGCGCACACGCGGCGCGAGGAATTTTATAGACGGGGAAAACCGCCGTTGGTATATTCGAACAAACGCCTCTATCTGCGTGTTGTCTGGCAATCGCAATCATTAGCATCACGGGCGGTATAATAACCGGCGTTGTACCCACCGAGTCATTTGGACCCGGGTATTTCCCGCTGCGGAGGTCACACGCTCCGATAGAATCGGCTACAACAACCGCTGCGATATCGCTGGCTGTTGCCACTTACTTGCCCCAGCCCGACCATGCCGCCGCCGTGGAAGGGGCTATACCGGTGTAACATCACGGCCATTGTTTTTTTTTCCGCGTCCAATTTTACGGTCAATCGTAAAATGCGTTTTTTAAATTTGTTTCATTTATCATTCAATTACAGTCGACAAAAAAAAAAACAAAAAAAAAAAAAAAAAAAAAAAAAAAAAAAAATAATTCTTGAATTCGAATTTATTTTGATTATTAAAAATAATTATTACGCTGTAACACAGAAATATATCTCCCTGGCACATTTTAACTTTAAAATCACAATACTGTAAACTGCTATAACCCTTCCCCGCCTAACATCAAGCCCGTGTCATAGTACAAAATCGTAAATGAACCAAGTTTTTTTTTCATTTACAACATTAAAACCGGGTATATAATTTTAAATAGTTTTATATTTTTATACCGTAGAAATAAAATAAATATGAATATTTGTTCAGTGTTCAATGTTCATGAACAGTACGACTGGGAAAACTATACAAGAATAAACCAAAAAGCTTATTAGATAACGGTGTTTAGGAGGTGGGTAAATGTTCCCATTGCCTTCCCACCCATTGCAGGATTCACCACTGAAAGTTTATACTTGTATTTATCATGGAAGAATATTGGACTATATATACAAAATAAAAATCACTCCTCCTCCCAGTTATGTGCCTGATATTTTCACCTCATATAAATATCTAAAACAAAAACTGACGTACTTCTCACCACAAATGAGCCACTATTGTTGGTGGGAAGGTGAAAACGATTCTAAGCAAAATTAAGTAAAAATGTTTTGATATATTAAAATTGACACTTGTAATACTTTGTAACTACAAAATAAATTATAATTGTCCGTGTTTTTTCGTGTCAAAGTGTCGTGTGTTTTATATGGAATCAGAAAAATTTTATTTACATTAATTGGAAATTAGTAAACCGCAATTGATTCTTACGATTTTCATCGAAATTTGAACTTTAAACGATACAAAAAAAAGTTATTGCATTGGTCTCAACGTTTTAATCTTTGATCATTGAGTAAAAATTATGACGAACCTTCTATCATGGATCTTGAGCATCAAGAGTTGTATTAAAAAAGTTAAAAATCTCGAAAATAAAATGAACGTCGTCAGCTTCTGAAATAATATTTTTTTCGAAATATCTACTAATACCAATTTGGTAGTCGTATTTCTATGGAAAATGTAAACATATTAGTAATATGGAATCATGACTAACCGTCTATTTTACAAATTATGAATAATAGAAGGATACCTTCCCACTTGCAAGTTATATACACACTACACAGTATAAACAAAAAAACTATATAGGTGTGTATATAACATATTCGAATCTGACATAAAATTGTATTATTAATTATTAGTGAAGATTAATGTAAGTACGTCATATTTATTCAATATACATATATATTTCTGCTATAGTTCTACATAAATCCTTATGAAAAAACCAAAAAAAAATTGTAGGAATAGATAATCATATAGGTAAAGAGTTTGAATTAAATTTAAAAAAAAAATAGACACGTGTATATATAAGCAGTAGGTACCCAACCAATTACAAAGCTATTATTATTTATTAGTTTTTTGATTTAATAATATATCAATACTGTTACCGGTACGTCAGTACCTACCTAGTGACTTGTCTGACGTATTCATAGATGCTGACGATTTCTTGACATGGCGAAACTACTACCTACTCCAATAATTAATTACAGTTTATAGTATTTTTTTAAAATTAATATTGTTGTTTGTTGTTTATTTGAAAAGTTGTTTTATTTAAAATATTGTAGTAATTATTATTACAACGTAAAATCATTCTGTGAATAAATTACTGTAAATATTGTAAATTGTAAAAATACTAATAATAGATTAATTCATCATCGGAGAGCACAACTGTAATATATAGGTCCAATTTATTTTTATTATTAAGATACGGTCTTCATTATTTCCCAAAAATTCTGTTGTAATGTTTTGAATCTGTATAGCTTCAAAAAAAAAAAAAAAAACCAATATACATTTGGGGAAGCTATATAAATATTTGAATGACCTAAGTCCTCCACCCCACTCCTAATCGCGCCCACGTATGTACTAACAAAATATTAATTAACGTAGACAAATTAAAAATGCCTATAATATTATAATTTATAAACTTTTTGGATAATTGGACATTTAAAAAATATTCTTATGCATTATACTTATGAAAAATACGCTTTCGTTATAATTTTGTAATGATTTAAAATCGAGATAACCCGAATAAAATAAATATAAATATAATATATTATATGGAAAAATAATTGTAAAAAAAATACCCGCTTGTTGCACTATATATTAGCGTCTATATATATATTTTTTGCATTACACTTTATATAGCGAAAAATTGTTTTCATAAATAATATATAGTCATATTAATACGACTGTTGTTGATCAGCACTAAATTACGTAATTAATTAGATTAAATATATGTTTTTCAAACAAATACAATCTCCTCGTTCTACTCGGTAATGTAATCGTCTAAATTTTAGAAACATTATTTCTTAAAACATACCAATGTAATTTATACAATTTGATTGACCAGTTCTCTAATTACGATTTCCTTTCATTTTTTTTTTCTAGCAAACTCATTGACAACCAATGGATAACCATGGATAAAATTGCTATGCTTGATAATCTCTTTTGTTCAATCGTTGATCTTAAGTAATTTGTTATTAGTTTAAGTTAATTTAACATTTTTCAAAATTAGCAGTTGTTACTGGAATGTTGAAAAATATTCAAAATGTTGCGCCCTTGGCATAGAGCATAGTTCACCGTACCCTTGCTACGCCACTGCTCATAATAAAGCGGCGATATATAATATATATATATATAGAGAGAGAGAGAGTTGTCGACATACATTCGAATAGTTTCAATGTTGGGTATTCCCGCGCGATACCAGAGAAAGTGAAGAAAGGTGAAATTGTTTGATATTCCGTACAGAGGAAACCGTGCACGCGACGGCCACTACCCATACATATAAATATTATATTATGTTATTTCATGGTTAATTTATATTACAAGGTACCTCTACCTACTTACATATAATGTCGAACGCCCGCAGTTCGACTATAAATCAGCCGTTTGCTTAATTAGGTAATAAAAAAATAAAACGATGCGTGTAACTAACTTATACGCCTATGACAATAAACAATTGATGTATGAGTTTGATAAAAATGCGGTACACACCCGTGTACGTACCCGTATGGGTAAATGTGGGTTTTACGCGTGTGTTTTAATTGTAGATACCTACCTAACCAATACGATTTTATGACTGTACGTACGAAAAACAGAATAATATTATGTAATAATTCGTTGATTTTATTGAAATTACTATAATATATTTGGGTAGTAAAATTTATAATAATATACGGATACATTATATCAGTGGCGCCGGAATGATTTTTTTTTTTTGAACCGTAGGGTCCGAACAAAATAATTTTTTAAACGGTTAAGAAAAATTACGTGATTTATTAATAATCTAAAAATTATTTCGAAAATACTTTTTTTTTTTTTTTTTTTTTTTTAGTAGATAAATATACTAAAAAGGTTCTAATAAAACAATACTACTATTTTTTGTTATTGTTCTAATTTTATTTAACAGTCTTTTACAAAAAGTTTATTTTAATCATTTTTCCATATTGTTCACAATGTTAACGATTGTCATCTGTTAGATGGTTTTAAGTATTGCTTTAAGTATTCTACATAAAAGTTATAGGTGATTGATGAAACTTATATAGTTTAGCAGTGGGGGCTCAGCCCTTAGAGAAATTTTTTCGTGGGGTGATCGCCCCCGTTGTTCCGTTGTCTTTGCATTATATTTCTCAGCCTTGAGATTGACTAAATTTGCATTCGGAGGGAAACTCATGTTTTTAAATCGTTAGATTAGGGGAGCTTGTCTATTTAATTTTTCCCGATTCGAGCGTGGTCGGTGGCTAGCTACCCAAATATTTTGACTCTGGTGACCGTCCTTGTTTTCACCAATACTGAAAATATGCGATATTTTTTTTATATCCACGGTGACCAGTGAAACCCTAGAGCAAAAAGGCCAATTCAAATTTTAGAGCTGTTGTCTAGCTGTGCCAAACTTTGTAAAACAAAAATCGGGATCTCAACCTTAACACTTGTAGGCAAGGGCGGACTGCAGAGTGCCCGGTCTGGGAATGGGAATTCTCCTGATGGCCTGAATCATATTTTGACCAATAGTTTGATGATTTTACGGACTATACATTTATTAGTTACTAAACCCTTTTAAACATATATTATTAACATATAAAACACTATATTTTCTTGTATAACCAAAGCTTGATTTAAAAGTATTTGGGCGCGGGACAAAAGAAAACAAAATTAGCCTATTATTATGAATTGTAAATAAAATTGTTATTAGTAAATATAATAATCGAATAATACTTAATAGTAAATTAAACAATATTTGAATGTAGGTATTACAAGGATTAATTAAAATTAAATCCAGTAGGTGGGTTCCTTGACAAATACCCATAATGCCTTTGTGTAAAACGGCCCCGAGTATAACCCTGTAGTAGTGACTTTAACATTAAATAATTATTGTGTGTCCTGATTTTTTTAGAAAAAGTTGTCAAATAAATAAAGTACCGCCGAGTGATTTAATTTAAGTACAGCGAGAAAAATCAATTATGGATGTCTTTTTTTTTTTTTTTTTTATCGGAGGAATACAATGGCGGCTCGGATTAATTTCAAACCCCCGGTCTGAATTTGATTCCCTCTCCGCCACTGCTCGTAGTTCAAAGTTGGACAAGTCGTAATAAAACATATTATATATTATTATTATTATGTGTTAGCCACAGCGTATCAATTTGTACGATTAATAGATAATATATAGTTATTATAATTTAACAATGTATTCTGTACCCTGTAGTCTGTAGTAGTGATGAGATTTTTCATTCCTTTCGTTCCAGGTCCATAAAAGGAACGGTTGGTTCCTCGTTCATTTCGATACTTTTTACTATCATTACCTGCCGAGTACCAACACCGAACCGTACTAGAGAAAGTGGTGGGGAACAGTGGTTAGTTAATAACGACTATTTGTACATCCTAAATGTATATCCTAAGCTGTATAATTGGACCTAAAGACACAAAGATTCTTAATTATCAATGAAAATCAGAGAGTACGTGTAATCGTTCCGATTCGTACCCCTTCTAGACTCGTTTTAAAGGAATGATTAATTCATAAACGTCCCATCACTAGTCTGTAGATATTTATATATATATATATACATTTGGGTATTACGTGTCACAAAACACCAACGTGTAATAATGTAAGTATAGACCACGGTCACCGCATAAAACTCTACTATCCAAAATTCCTAATACCGAGAATCGATATTTCGCTATGTGTGGGAAATTACCCACCAAATTACTTATTTTATTACTTAAATATTCATAAAACCACAAATAATTCCCGTCACAATATATACTCACAGCCAATTACCGCGGTATTTCCACCTACTATATATAAGTAATAAGTTATATAATAGCAATATACATAACCTTTATTCTTTAATAACTTTAACGTTTTAGCTCGCAACTTTGAATAATTGTCGTACATATTGTATTTATTAATCTATAATATTATAAGGTACGTAACAAGTCTTTTATGTCTACCACAAAGATTTAATTCGAAATATTGTCAAAAAAACAACAAGATTTTATATAGAATAAAAATACGAAAATGATTTTGTTTGTTGAAATGAGATTTATTTTCTTGGTTGGAAGGCACAATCAAAGCGGATCATTTCGTATTTTCTCTGTTCCCAGGCTTTTCTATATATAATAATTATAAAATAATACGACATAGGTATAACTAGAGAGCCTAGAATAATATCACAAGTTCTCTATATCAGTGGTTCCTAACCTTTTTACCGACACGGACCACTCAGAGAACTTTTGATAGGAACACCTCAATTTTGGCAAATCTAGATCGACTTTTTTGTTCATAAACAAGAATACACAATACAAATTGAAAAAAGATGTTTATTTTTATCACTTTACATTTACAGTTTATTTTTTAAATTTATTAATATTATTATGTTATGTTTTTATTATTTTACAACTACTTAATGCGATTTTTGAGCTTGACTTTCCTTCATCAGTTTTGGAATTATAGGATGGATACTGCTGCTCAAAGCTAAACGCATATCGTCACTTGCGTCAAGGTGATTCCTTTGTTTGTTTTTTATTATTAGTTGACTAGAAAATCTTTCTTCACATTAATATGTTGTTGACAACACAAGTAAATATTTTAATGGAATTTCCCAGAGTTGAATATGTGATATTGGCCTTCTGCACCAGAATTCCTCAAGGTTCGTACCAAAATCAAACATATATTTGCAGTCAATGTCGTTTTGAAGTTCGATAACAGCTTCTTGAAAATCTTCCGAGACATCTTCAACTTTTGCAAAGGGTTCCGAATTATTTTTTGAACGCTATTAACCTCTTTTCATTCCGGAAAGTAACGAATAAATTCATTTTTTAATTTTTCTTTGTGATTTTTGATGTTATGTTGAATTTCTATTCTAATATCAGCATATTAATTATCGTTAACAAGATTTGGAAAGTCTGAAATGCCGAATAGTTTTCATTCGCAATATTATTTATTCATAGATTAATTTTGCATACAAATGCACACATTTTATCTTCATAAATAAAAATATTCGCGTTATCTTCCAAGGTTTTGTTTCCGAAACCTTGAAGTTGCAAATTAAGGTTATTAAAGTGTTCGAAAATGTCTACTAAATAAGCAAGTTATAATTTAAATTTTAAATCCAGTAACTCTGAATTTTTCTCATTTAAAAATATTTTTTTTTCTCCTTTGGTTCATACAACTGTTTTAGCATATTTCCTTTTGAAAACCAGCGAACCTTTGTATGAAAAAGTAAGGTATCATGTTCAGAGTCCAATTCACCACAGAGTTTCTTAAAAACACGTGAATTAAGTGCTTTGCTCTTCACAAAGTTCACTAATTGTATGCTTAGTCTCATAGCAATAGCTAATTTTTCCGGTAATGTTTTTGTAGCTAACGCTTGATGATGAATGACACAGTGTGTGATTAAGGGATTTTTTTTTTTATCAATGTTGCTGAGTCCCGAACGAGATCCTAGCATAGAAGGAGCTCCGCCCGTGCAAAAGCCGATTAGTTTCTCCCACTTGAGATCATGAAGTTCAAAATAACTTGAAAACAACTTGATGATTTGCATTACATTAATACCTTTCGACGTTGTCTTGAGTTCTTTCGACAGCAATAACTCTTTTTTTATGGTCTTTATCCTCAACATTTAAAAACTTGACAAGTACTAGTAATTAACAATGTTGTGAGTGAATTCAATTGGTCGGTCTTTGAGGGCAGGATGAACTGTAATCAAATGCCGTTGACACTGCTGGTTTCAAGGCATCATTAATGAGTACAACTGTACATATCACACACTGAGGTCGTATTTTTCGATTAACTTCAATTCCAGTGAATCCGTATTTAATGTAACTACTATCATATTTCCTCTTTGGTGCTATTTCTTTATCACTGTACTCTGACAAAAAAAAATTGTTTATAAAAGTTTTTTTTTTCAATATAAATACTGGACACTCATCATTTTCACATTCAAAAAAAAAATTTTAATCTTATTTTAAATTATAGCTTTAATGAAAATATAAAATTATATTCCTAATACAATATTCATTAACTACTAAAATTTGTCTACTTTAAACAAAAAAATCAAGGGTGGGGGGATCAAGACCATCTTTTCAGTTAAGGCTGTGATCCATGATATTAGCATATTATAACCATAATATTAATAATATAGGATCTCAGTACCTATACATAATATACGTAACATTTGTCAGATGGAAGAACAAAATAGTTGTTTATGATATATTAACGTAGAAAAAAAGAAAGTGCAAGTACCTACATGAAAGTTGTTCACAGAGATGTTAAAATTGGAGGAAATCACAATAATAATGATCTTAAAATCCAAAGTTAAAATATGTTAATATTTTGATTCCTACAGGTACATACATCAAAACAAATTATTAATTTTTTTTTTTTGGGGGGGGGGTTATAATACATTATAAATAATCAATACACATAGGTCATCTCTTCTCTTTATGTTATTTTATAAAATTAAATTTGCGATTTTCAGAAGGTGTTGGGGCCCCCTTCCCTTATGTAATTTTTTATTTTACATTTCCCTAGTAGGTAGGTATATATTATTATAGGCAAGAGTGGAAATTTATTTAAGTTTTAAATTTGGTAAGACTTAGATAAATAGTCAATACCAAAGTTTATTCCGCTTTTTAACTTGAAAACAGTAAATTATTTTAAAAACTTATAAAATGTATGTATTATATTGTATCTAATAAAAATGAATCATACATATATAATGTTCAAGTTTTGATATTTATAGTCCAAAAGCTGTCAAATGTAATATTTAATGTCAATATATTATATGATTTGAATGTTAACTAGAAATGTCTAGTATCAATAATTAAACAATCACAGTCATAATTTAATTTATTGATTTTCTAAATTTAATTTGCTGATTCGGCATTGAATAATCAAATGCATTATTATTTATATCTATAGACATTTTAAAACTTAAAATAATTATATTTAATATTCAATAATAATCATACAAAATATAAGTAAATAAATGAACATAATTTACATTATAATACAAATAATATAGTTTATAATAGGATTTAAGGAAAGTAATAAATAAAATGTAAATAAATAAAAACTTAGTGAGTATTACAGTAATATTTTTTTTTTTACTTCTAGGACGATTTATAATTTTCGAGATCCAGTTCTGCTTTTAATCACTCCAAAGGTAGCTAATTTTACTTCATTTAAAAAGCTCGAGGAATTGTGTACAGTACTACCACCCAATATAACCCTCACATGCGGATTCACTGTATTCAGATTGTTTATCGCCATTGATTCTTCATATGTAACACCTCCGATTACAAAAACAATTATATCTTGCATTCTGTTAAACATATAAATATTATCACTACATACACATAAATTTGGTTATTATTAATTTAATAACTATAAGAGAATATCAAAATAAGGTTAGTGGTTAATGTCTTAACATACAAATATCAATTTTAGGTAATAATACAAAAATGAAACAATCACAAACAAAATGTTTAAACATAAAAGTTGATTTTTCTATTGAGTTTATGCCAGACAGTGGCAAACAATTATTTATCTAGACTTCTTAAGAAATGCATTTCACACTGAACGGTAATCTTATATTTTTGATAAACAAATAGTACAAGTTATTAAAATAAAAAAAGTGTATGGAAAGTTACAAATTTTGATATTTATAAAGTATTCATAATGTAGTTTTTTTTTTTTGTAAGTGTTTAAAGTGAAAATTTTGATGAAAATATCACAGCATTTCAAAACACAATTAATCAAACTTCACTTAGAATCATTTTTCATTAATTATGGTTTATTGTTGTGTACAGATATAAATTAAATTCCCCTCGCTATCCTACCTCATGAGTAATAACAAGTGTAATAAGGATATATAAAAAAGCCAAAGGCTTTATTAATGTTTGCCTTTAATGGTAAACAAATAACACAATTTAAATTAACATTTGTTCAATAAAATTGACAAAATATTTGTAATGATTAAAAAAGTATTAGAATTTCAAAAATATGTTCTATATATTATTCATTATACCTTGTATTTATTTTGCTATAAAGTAATTAGCAAATTATAATAAGTATAGTTAATGAAAACAAATATTGTTTACTTTTTTGTTGGTTGATATATATCACTTAAAAATGGGTATTGTTCTTCCTTTAATCTTGACTTAATCAAATCTTCAACTAATTCCTTCATCAGTGGAACATGTTGAGTAAATATATTGTCAACACCCTTTAAATCCTAATTACAATTAACAATAAATTTTTATCTTATGTCCAGAAGCATTTTGTTATTGTCTTTGTAAATAATGATGAAACAATAACCTTATAGAATCGTTTTGTTATTTGTTTTGCATTTTTCAATGTATTTTCATTGTCCACAACTATTTTACTTTGGTATTTCATAACATCATGAACAAGCTAAAATATTAGAAACAATACACTTTACAATGTAAACTTACAAGTTTTTAATTTAAAATGTAAATTAGTAATAAAAACAAATATGAAAAAATATTGTTTAATAATTACTTCTATCCAATGTTCTGGAACTTTTTTGGATTTTAATAATTGTATTAAACTAGTTAATTCTCTATTACTATCTTTACTAATAGATTTTATGGCATATAGCATAACAAGTTTACTTGCTTCCTCTTCTGGTATATTTTTTTCAATGAGATCTCTGATTTTCTTGAAAACAAACATAATAAATATATATATATATATATATATATGAGAATGAATGCTTATATTTACCTTCAATTTGTCTTAAATAATAAACAATTGTTATAATTTTGTATTACTAATGTTATTTTTTTCAAATTTAATTACAATTATTAAAACATTAACCTCTGGGTGTCAAGAGAGGACTACTCTACTGCACATTTAAATGATAGTGCTTAGTTATTTCAATGTCTAATTACTCATACCAAGCATATACTAATATACTTAATTAAAAAATATATACATTACGTAACATTTACTTGAGTATGTTGAGAAGATTGGATATCACATGCAATTTGTTGTTGTAACTCAGATACTTCCAAAAGATTCTTTTTTGTAACAAAATTTGAAAGTTGTTCCATAATAGCTACATGTTTAGCAACTGTGCCAGACATTTTCTGAAAATAAAATTAATAACAGTTTTAAATTTTTACATTTGCTTTGACATAATAAAAAATTATTGATAACCTTGAATTGTGGATAATTTTCAACAAAAGCTTTCATATCTGATATTGTATCAAGTTTTTGATGGTTTTTTGCTTTAGACTTAAAATCGTCAATTAAAGATTTCATAATTTCACCAATTTCACCAAAATTTTTATATATATTCTAAAAAAATGTATAGGTTTACAAATAAAAGCAAAATATCAGTTATTATTTAAATACTTACTTGTTTATATAAATCATCTTGTTCAGCACATAATAATACTTTTTGAAGATCTGGTTTTATGTCTTCAATGTGACTTAAATCTACTTGATTATTATTTATTGTGAGTAATTCATGAACCATAGCTTGATAAGACCACTTTTAGGGCAAATATTAAAAGTATATAAACAATTTAACAAAAATTATTTTATCTATATAATAATATATGAATAATGGTTGTCTTTATGTGACATTACTCAGGTTAATACAAATAATAAATTTTATCTAACATATTATACATATAAAAAAAAAAAAATTAAATAAAAACTAAATTAAACTTGACAAAACAATTAATTGACTAATAATTAAGTAATTTTAATAAATCAAATTTACCGGCATTAATAACGGTGTAACTGGATCTTCTCTCCGATCCAGTATTAGTAGCTGTGGTTGAATATCACCTTGTTTTAAATTGAAAAGGTTGTCTTCTTTTGAAAATATTTCCTTAAAAAATTTTTTAAACATAATTATATTTGATCAAATGTGGCTGGTCTATATTTCAAATTTATATTTATGATAATATTTTAATTAAATTTTTTTTTTTAGTTTTACATAAAGTACTTAACTTAAACACACATAACATATACTACATAAATTTGAGGTTAATAGGCTATAGTATTACATAAATACATATATTACAATAAACATTATTAGGAAATTAGTTGAAGAATATCAGGAAGGGTTTAAACAAGAAAATTATTAACTGAATAATAGATATGTGACACATAAGTATAATCATAATTGATTTGATTTTGATTATAAACAAGCATATGATTATAGTACAATTGGTTGGAGATAGGATCAATTGTATTACGAAACAGGCAAAAATTGTTGGACATAAAACATAGTCTGATGGAAATAAATATAGGTTTAAATAGCCTATTTCAATCTAAACAAAAAAACAAATTAGTAAAACAGAATAATTAATATATTAAGTGGGAAATATAAGTAATAGTAAAGTACAGAATACAAAGTTAATCTTGCAACAAGAATGTGATATTATTTACAATTTAAAAGACACCTTGCTTAGGATTCATTTTAATATTTTTTTTTTTATAGATTACTAATAGCGGTTTTCAAACTACTTGGAAATTAAAATCTAATGACTTCTTTAAAGTACAATTAGTTTTAAATTGTCCAATATATAGACTCAACATAAGCTTTTTGATTCAGTTTCACTGCTCTAAAGCAATAATTTTACTATTTTTTACTTTATAATAAATCTAAAAATTGTAATTATAAAATACACCATTTAGTAGCTAATGTGTACGCAAAGAATTTATTAAATTTAAAACAACAACAACTCATATGGTGAATAAAGTAAGTATTTTACATTTTGATATTTAATTACAATTTAATTCACCTTAACTTTTTCAGCAAGTTGTTTACTCATTTTCGAAGAAGCTTGGAATCGTATCAATGGACATTTTTTCAAGGACAATAAAACAGAGATAATTCCTTGTGTACACCGTGTAAGCTGTAGTGGATCCCAAGATAGACCTATATGGAAAAAAAATAATTATAATTAACAATAATAACAAATTAAAAAAACTTAATAATACTTTGTCCACAAGATGAAATATTAAATGAAAAAAGATGAGGAGCAACTGCTAAGTAATCAGCATAGTATTCTTGCACTTCACGTACAACTTCTTGGATATCACTTTCAGCAATTGTCTTGATGTCTGTTTTTGAAATGATATTACTAAAATCTGAAAACATTATATTTTATACATATATAACTAATTATAATATGCTGAAAAATCCAAAAATAGGAACCTAATAATAAATAGTCCATGTTCTACAATCTAGTTGGATTTATTTGTTGTTAAATATTATGATACAGATAAGTTTATTTTTTGACTTACATATATAATAATATCCGTATCTAGGATTACGCAACTCTTTGCATAACAAAGATATATTTTCTCTAGTTGGCCGAAGAAATGTAATACATTTCATATGATACATGTTGTCTGAACTACTAGTTGATGTTAGTTGTTCAAATAAGTATACTTCACGCTGAAGTATTTCTGACTGACTGAAAACTGCACTCACTATACTAGTCTATAATAACATAATAATTAAAAGTTAAACTAGTATATTATCACATTAACTTGGACCCTTCAAAATGTATACCACAGATATCTTTAATTGTGATGTATACTTAACCTAGTTGTGCACAACTTGTAGTTATCTTTGAAATAGAATATTCTGTGTATGTGATTGCTTTTGAATTTGGACCAATGAACTTTTAAATGTGGTTAATTGTTATCTAGTATATTTTATTATATCAATAACAATAATAATATAAATTGTTGACAAACAGATCGAATATGAGTTTATTTAAAACAAACTAACTTAAAAAAATGGTGATAATAGATTACCATAGGTAGCATTCTAGGGAAACCATTAAAATGCTCCGACAGTAGTTGTCTAAAAAAATATTAGTTATTGCTGGTATTGCACCCTTCAACAATCTGTCAAATAAACATGATCTATTTGATGCTTGATTGTGTGTTCATAGAAAGTGTTGAATGTTGTAAATTGTAGGAATTCACGCTGAACATGATCAATCATCCAAACAGTAATTGGACACAAAAGGGTCCAGGGTTTCAAACAGTTTGGAGTGAATACAATTAAAATCGGTCTATGGATTTTGCGATGGTATTTACCATGATACCTAACATATTTTAAAATAGGAGTGATTGAGATTGACTTAATGAAAGAAAAAAATGATTTAATATTAATAGAATAGTAACTAATGAAGATGAAAATATTTTTATATACATTTGTAACATGTGTTAGATTATTCAATATAACTTGACATAGTTATATCAAATATGTACAGTATACATGTTATTTGTAATATCATAAATAAAACAAATTAACTTTTAAATTTTCATTAAGAAAAATAGTGAATTAGATTAAATTGTAAAATGTAGGTACCAACTATTAATTCGAATTTCATATAAACTATAGGAACTATATTTTAAACAATCTCAATTTTTTCCCTTTTAAATTGGTGTTTTAATAAATGAAAAACATATATTATAGAGTGGCTCTCGCCGAATTACTGACAGCATTTCAGGTACTAAAAGTATTATTGATTAAGGGTCGCTTAAGTAGTCATGTAAAATATGCTTACAGTAGTTTTATCCATAAGTAGTACTTTCATCCCAGGACCACAATCTTCAGTCATTTTGACTATATACAGTTTTACAGCTTGAATAAGGTCCATAGCGAGTAGCAGCCAACAATTACTTGGCGACTACAAATTGGTAATCTATTCAATTTTAATTTTTCACAAAAAAAATAAAGATTTGTTCAAAGAACAAAGCAGAAAAGTTCACTTTTCAGAATTTTGAAAACAAGAATATTGTTAATAGAGAAAACTATAGAAAATCTATTTTTTTTTATTGATTACAGCCTACAGGCTTTCTTGTAATAATGATTTGAAAATGATAAGGAACCGATAAATGATAATGATTAGAAAACGAAAAATGACTACCAACCATTGCCAATGAAATTACCTTATATAATAACCTTTACATAGCATAGACCGTAATAATTTTATTCAATGACCAAAGGATTCAATATTTTCCATAATAATATTATATAATATATTGAATCGTGGGCTGTATATATTATGGTGATGGTACTGTAATATGGAGTTATAATACAAATATGTTTTTTTTCATTTATGGTGTATGCACTGTATTTCTATGGTGGGGGCTAGTAATGGGGCGTAACTTTTATTAACGGGTGATCACGGGCCAGGGGGATCACTGTTGGTGTTCGACCGTCGCGTACTCTACTGATTGTACTTTGTTCTTGCTCAACACTTAATAATAAACTACCTGCCAATAGGTCATTCTCGTTCGCCATTTTCTCGTATTTTCGTCGTTCTGCGAACGTACCTATTCCACGCTATATATCAATTCAGAAAATCTGTGGAGTTTAGCTTTGTATCTGATCTATAAAAAAAATCTCCCGTTCATTTGGTTTACCGCCATTTCATGATGTTTGTACGCGTTTTCCGTGATTTATGTCGGCGTACGAGCTTCTCGGACGGACAAAATATCGTTCGCCGTTGCTTACACGTCACACAGCCGTTGGACAAGAATAGAGACCGTCGGAGTTACCTTTCCTCGGTTCCTCGTAAAGACGAAGGCACCGAGGGTGAAAAATTCGTTTACATCGATTCTGCAATCACCAAGTGAGTTGTATTCTTACCAAATAATTTATTCCACAAGAGATTAAATTTCTCGTATTTTCTATGCGCCGACGCCATTTTTATTGGTCTCTTGTCGTTTAGTGTGAATGATGAAAACTCAATTTTTTTTATCAGAAATTATGTTCCGTGTATTAAGACTAACAGGGAAGTTTTATTTTTTCGAGGAAAGAAGATATGTTTCCTGATATGAACACACCGAATATGATTTTTGGTGGAGTTAAATTTTCAGACATACCCATTTGTCACATAAAATCATCTAGGAACAATACAATACTTCATGTCACTAAGCCCACTGGTAAGTTTTCGTTTATTCCAGAAGTTTATTTTTATTTTTAGATTTTTCAATTTAACATTATACCTTATTTAAATGTCATTTAGAAATCAAAGCTGATAAAAATAACAATAAAAAATTCATCATGTACCCAATGTACATTAATTTAATTTTGTAAAATATTAAATAAAATTGGCATGACTGTGTTTGTCTATAATATAATGTTAAAAATCAGGAGGCTGGACCAGGATTGGAACCTGAGTCTAGCGATTGCTTTACCACTGACCTCTAACACTATTTCCAGGGGTCTTGAACTGAATGATAGGGGGCGTTCTGGGGCTGTACCAAGTTTGGTTTTTATATGCAATTTTCTTTTATGTTTTCATTCTAGATAGTTTTTTAAGGAAATTTTATTTTTTATACACTTAATGATAAAAATTGTTTATTCAAATATTCAAGGAACTTATATAAACGAGTTATAGTACATGTCGGGTACTTTACCGCTTGCTCATTGCACAGAAATTCTTTGTGAACTAGAAGTTGTATTCTATCAGCTTTTATGCACCAAATTAGTAGTAATCTATCCTGTTCATGACTCCGGATATATTAAGCTTAAGTTAATCTTTCATTTATAATGTATGATCATTAATGATAATGTGAATATATAGACAGCTTTAAAAAGAAATACAAAAACCATTTTTGGCATACCAATTAATAATTATTAACAAGAAATACATAAACATTTTTAGACAGAATTCATGATAAAATAAAGTAAGAATAAGAAGACTTCATAAAAAAGTGTTTAAAAACTATTCTAAAATAAAATTGTAATGTTTAACATATTATGAGTTATAACTAGGGACTTTTGAGTATCCCGATGAATGTGCAATGTATAATATGATAATTGTTAAATTATTGTTGATATTCCTATATATTATTTGTATGGTTTTATGTAGGAGAAAGAATTATGATAAGATCTTGTGGCATGGAAGGATTCAAAAATACAAGAAAAGGAACTAATATTGCAGCTCAAGCCACAGCAATCGGTCTTGCTACAGTAAGTATTGTTAATTCAAAATTACATACTACAAGAGAGTAGTTATTATTTTTTATTTTTAAAGTATAATTTTAATATATTATATTAGTGGTATAAAATATTAAATAAGAAAAATTATTGAATAGTTATTATTAAAAACAAGTTTGGTTTTAAACATGAGTAATTTAATATTGTGCATGTGTATACTCAGTTTAAACAAAGATATTTAAAATTTTTTTTTTTTGTTATCTGTTTATAGTTTTGTGCAGTTTTAATTTATTATAGTCAAATTGTATTATTGGTAAACAAAATAATATTTATGACAAAAGCAATTCCTTTTACTATTTTATTTTGTTATAATTTGGGCTTTTTGTATTAAAAAATATGCGTTAGTGTACATTTACACCCGTGATTCCCAACAGGCGGTTTTCATACGCCTGTTAGCCAAACTATTTTATTGTTCCTAAAAAAAAAGTTGGCAACAGTTGACAATAAGACGCCCGATAGTTATTGTTATTGTTATGTTGATACATAATCTAGGTTTTATATTATTATTTTCGCTCACTGATGTGATCTGTGTTTTTTTATCAGTTAACTTTAAGTGTTATTAAACATTAATTTAAAAAAAAAATCTCATTGACAAATCAAAATGTTCGACAATCTTTCAAAAGTTCTCGTAAGTTGTCCATAGTGTCAAAAAAGTTAGGAGCTACTGATATATGCATTCTTCAAGTAATTTAATTTAGATGCAGTCCATAATAAATAACATTAGACAAATTTTTTCATGTTTTTAGTATTTTGGACAATTATATTTCAGGAAATCTCCTTCCTTAAATATTTTTTTTAATAGTTAAAAAAATAAAAGTTAATAATATTATACACATTAGGCAATAAAGTTCCTATTACTGTATACATATTAAGGCTAAAATAGATACATATGATATTATATTAATAAATTTGCACATGATAAAATAAACTGTTTGTAATAACCTTATTATAAATTTATAACTAATGTTTGTTAATTATTATTTTTATCCATTTTGTAATAGCTATTTATTACACTAAAATTATAAAAAAAATAATAAATTATTTTTTCAGAGAGTATTAGAATTGGGAGTTCATACAGTTCGTATAACAATTCAAGGATTAGGACCAGGAAGAATGGTAAAAACATTATATTTGTTGATAGGCTTTGTGTAGACAGGTGATAGAAGACCCGCCTCCCGATGTAGTGCCTCATGGCGTTTCTGGGAGGCAAGGGTATTGCCGGTTCAGAAAAAAAAAAAAAAAAAAATGGTGATGGTTAGGTGGAGGACAGCTGCATCATTGTGCTTGATCTCAAATAGATGCTCCTGGAAGCATTAACAATAATTAGTTATGTCTTTTTATAACTAATAATTTTGTCATCCAGACATAATTAGCCAAACAAACACCAACATCTTTATAATAAATTGTTTGACATTTACCTTTTGGGATGTTTTTATTATTTTAAAGTAAAATTAAGTTTTAATGCAATTAATTTTTTAGATAATTGCACTATTTTACATAATCAATAATAATAATTCAGGCTAGATTTTTTCTTATTTATTTATTTTATATTGTAAATTAGTCATTAGACTTCCATATTTATTTAATTATTATACAAAATAGTAAAGTATATTCTAGTAATACCATTTTTATACTTTTCTTGAAAATTGTAATAAAACTAAACTACTGTTATTGCTTCAATTTGTAATTATTTTTTGTTGGGGAAAAGAATGCATATTCTAATTTTGTGTAGATAGGAGGGAGTTATAGAAACATTTAAGTGAGTGATCTTTGATTTTAAAACAATTAACAAAAAATTCTTGGTTTACATGGAAAAAATATGAATTAATTTTAAAATGAGCCCACATCACCGGGCAAATCTGTTATCTACTGGTCTGTATAATATTGACGTCACACTAAATATTTATGTCCTTTTATTTATGCACGTCTTGTCGAAAGTCCAACATTTCCCACTTAACTAAAATGTGTTTTGTTCTTTTTCAGTCCTCGATAAAAGGTCTTACAATGGGTGGTCTGAAAGTAATATCTGTGACCGATGATACACCAGTCTCATGGAATCCATTAAGACCAAGAAAACAGCGAAAGTTATAATTATATATTATGTAAGTAAAACTGCAATTAGTTATAAAAATGTGTTATTATCGACAAAAGTGTAAACAAATTTGAGTAACGTCTAATAAATGTTGTTAATTGAACAATTTTACCAATTATTTGTTTTTAATTTTGAATTAAATCAATTTTTTTATTTTTTAGTATTAAATTGTCACTATATATAAACATTTCTTGGTAAAATGTTTAATTTATTTAAAAATTGTGGAAGATAAATTATTTTTTTTGATTTTTGAAAACAAAGCAGAAATTTAATATTAGTATTATTTAGTTGCTAAAATAATAATTTAATTTTTTACTACTAATCTACTAAATTGACTCAATAAATTATTTTTAATAAAAAAACCATATATTTATTTAATTATTTTTAAAAAATAACATTAATATTAAAACAATTTGTTTCATAGTTAATAGTTTAGTTCATTAAAAAAATGTATTTTTTTAGTAAGCATTGATTGATTCAGTATCTAGTATTTTTTTTTTGAAAACTAAATTACATTATATTCTCCCCCTTTGTCATAATTTCATGTTCAATTACCATGAACAATATTCAAGAGGGGAATTCTAAAATGAACTATGCCGCATAATATAAATCATGTGTAAACCATACTGTATTACTAAAAAAAAAAAAAAAACAATTTTCTTATTATACCGAATTTCATGGAAGAAAAAAATCCTTAAAATATATTTTTTAAACATCCCCTTTAGATTTTCTTTCATTCCTTTTTTGATAAATAATTTATAGTATAACATTGAATAGTTTTTGAAAACTGAATGCTGATATTAATTTGTTAGATTTTTTTTACAAAAAATTAATTTTGTTATTAAAATAATTTTCGTTTCCAAGCATTCCATATTGTCGACGTCATACGTTCAGTGGATATCGCTTTATGGTTGGGAAGGGATTGGTTGTGCTGTGCGGGGGTACCACTACTCCGTGTAATCTCTTTACGCACAAAATGGCCGCTCATTGTTTGTCTCTTATAGTTTTCCGCACACTCGTACATGTTCGTATCTAAATGTTTATCTGCTTCAGTTTTTATTTCATTTACCGAAATTATGTTTTAACGCTCACTCTATTATCGAATATAGTAGATTTTCACGTTAAGAACTCGCAGTAATTGTGCCTAAACGCGAAACGCACACGCTATTCGCCGTGCCACTTCACCTCCTCACCTTGACTGCCTAACGTTGGTCGTATTTAGGTGAAACGGCGGAGAAATTTTTTTTTTTAAATAATTGGTCCGTAGATTTATAATACCTTATAACCCTTGTATGATTCATTTCGTTATTTATTTAAAAGTGCAACCCTATAATTCACAAGACTGTTTTAGCCTTACAAAATGCATCAGGTAAGGGATCAGCTCCCATTTATTTATCTATATCTACTTTGACTATTCTTTTTAAATTATACCATTAATTTTTAAGGGTATTCTCCAATTTAACATTGGTTATTCATGTATTTAGTTCATCGATGTTCAGATTAAAAGGTCCTATTATCATTTAATACATAATAATATGTACTTAGAGGTGTTATTTATCTACTAAGCCAAAATACCTACCCTTAAATGTTATGTTATATATACGATATGTATAAGTGCTGTAGTAATATCTTGTGATATTACTTTGTTTATAAAATAGTAAAAACCAAGTGTGTAATGTGTAGGCATTAAAGACTTTTTTTTTTTTTTTAATTTTACCTATCATTGATATTGGTCCAGTATACCCTTCAATACTTTAAATGCATCATAAGGGTAGTAAAAATTGTTGGACAGTTTATTTCTCCTTAGTTATAAATTGACCACATGCTAAATAATTTGAGGACATATAAAACTTCAAAATTTGAATTGGACCCATTTTCAAAATTTCAAGTTGAAGTTAGTGTGTTCATAGATGAGAAATGGTCTACATGACTGTTATATTTTTTTCTTCAATATTGATGCAATATTTTGTTAATGGAGCATGCTTGTTAATGTTTGCTAAAGTTAAAATATGGCCTCCTAAGTTTTGTATATAAGAACTAGGTAATTTTGTAATTTGTAAACTTGAACATTTATGTACAAGTATAATATGTGAACTGGATATTCCCTATGGAAAATATTTATTCTTCAATGAGTTATTATTATTTTTAACTAGGTACTTTTCTCATATCTAATATTAGTGTATCAGTATAATTATTATTTAAATCATTTTATAAAATTTAACTTTGTGTACATATTTTACCTATTCTGCAATATAGTAAGTATACCAAGTTACAACTTATAACTTAAACTGTGGTATTATATAAATATATTTATTTTTAATAACTACTTATATTAGATATCATAATCCATTATAATACAGTTTAATAATTAATCAAAAAAAATTGTAGTATTGATTTTAAAATAAAATAGCCATACTGGCATACTGCATTATTCCATATGGTATACCATACATTATTATTCAACACCCATATCTATGGACTATTTTAACATGATGGTAATAGTTAATTGTTGGACGAACTATACTAGTTGGCACTTTGTGTAACTAGATTAATTAGGTATCTATTATTAAATGTTTTAAACATTTTATTTACTTGCTTCATATAATTGGTAAGTAGAGTTGAAAGTTAAGTATTATCTAAATTAAATTATATTAAAGTGAAACATTACAACTTGATTGAGTAGTATGTATAATAAAATGGTCATAGGTAGTAAATTCTTAAAATATGAACATCGATGAACATTTGGTTTGATGACATGATATCACTTGATATTGGTATCATAAAGTGGCATCTATTATGAGTATGGGATTTACATTACAGAATGCATCAGAAGAAGAATCATCAGATTCTGATCAAAATAATGAAAAAAATTTGGGTTCATCATCTTCATCAAGTTCTGAAAGGTATGTAAATAAAATAAAATAAATTTGTATATAGTACTGTTTTAATGATAATTCAAATTATAAAATTGGTTTATGGGTAATTTTTTAAATCAAAGAATTCAAAGTAGATCATTGGTTATAATGTATTGACTATATGTAATCAATGGTATAAGTTAAAAAGAGTCCTGAAATATTTAACACCATGTGTAGGCAATAATAAATTATTGAAAATGTACATAATTCTAAGTGGAACTTGTTTAATTGGTGGTTACCTTATGTTTTACTTTTTTGAACTTGATATTTTCTATGTAACTAAGGTTACCTAAAAATACAATACGAGAATCTTTGAATTCCACCTAAGCAGTTCCAAATTGGCCTGGTGAGTTACAGAGGTAACTCGTTGGGCCGATTACATATTTTAAAAAATTGTATTCAAATCTATTAATACTCCCCTCATTATGAAGATGCCCTGAGACCAATTTAGATTGAAAAGGGTTAGCTATTTTTGGATCGGGAAAAATCCTAAAACTGTTGGCCAATACATTTCCTATATGGCTCTGAATCTAGTCTAGGAATTAAATTAATTTATAAAAACTAATATTTGTAGAAGAATAACATTAGCAATTCATCTAACATATAAAATCAGTTGAACAAGTATAAGTGTACGATACAATTATACATCATTAATCTGTCCTGAATACCTTTAAAGTGTATGATTAATAAAATGTGTGATGTAGTTAATTTTTTTTAATATTTAACTTGATTTGTTGGAGAACCCAAATTTTGAACATCATAATTATTTAGTTATTTTATTTTAATTGTTAAAATAACAAATTATTGCTTGATAATTTAACTCAAAAACTATTACATTTATTAAATAATAAAAAAATAATGTATAATTTATAATATAAACTCAAGGCTAGTTTTGTTTAATAGAGGAGGAAGTTGACCCAAAAAAAATAATTTTTTGATGAATTTAATTTGGAGTTAGATTGCTAAATTGACAATACATTTTAAATATTTTCAAGAGAAAATAATACTTAATTTATTTTGGAATTGAGGAATACTTTAATTTAAATTTGGTTGTAATATTAATTAATTACACTTAATTGTTTTAATATGTATTAACATGTGTATCTAATAGACATAATAATTAAACATATCTAAAAGATTAATTTATTTGAACTTGAATATTATTTTGAACACTTTGTTCTGTGAAATATTTGAATTTGTTTAAAAGTAAATATCATTTTTCATAGAGGTCTTTGAAAATAAAATATCTTTATAAATTCTATCAATCTACAGCCTAGTAACAGTGGTACTGAGTCATTTTTTACATAGTCTGGTCAATGATCATAGTAGTCATTGCCACTAATTATTTCTATTTAGTTATATAAGCTGGATTGTGGAGGATTGATTTCCACCCCTAATATTTATCAAAATTTGTAAAAATGTTGTAGTTTTACTTGTTTTGTCCATTTTTAGCACATATCAATTTTTGAGTAACTGAAATCATAATTTTATACTTATTTGTATTATATAATGACATAATATGACAAATACTAGTATATTAAATATAGTACGTGTTAACACATCATTAATTAAAGTTGTAACACATTGTAAAGTATCAATATAGAACTATAGCCTATACTTTAAATACATACAAGAGAAATCCTATCCATTAACCAACACAAAAATATTGTTTGGTCTTAACCAGACTTGAATGCCACGTTCCGCGACATTGCTTGGTGATGTAATCTGTCAATATTAATTTTAGGTTATGTGTACAGAATGATTTGGGTTGATATTTGTTTTTTAGAAATTTATATAAATACTTTAATTTAGAAATACCATATTTCTGGATCTCATTGTGATTTTATAATTCAATATTTATAATCTATAAAAATTTCATACCGTGAAACATCAAACAAGTTATTTTTAACTATTTAGTCAATTAAATGGTCAATTAAATTGTAATAATAATTAGAGACATGTTTGAATGGTTGATCTTGAAGGATGTAGCCAAAAAGAAATACAAACATTTACATAAGTCACTTAATATGTAATACATTTATTAATACTAACTTGTGGTGATGCAATGATATTATGGTCCAACATTCTAAAACCCAACAACTTTACTTAGATGTCGGAAAGTCTGCATCAAAGTTATGTTCATATGCAATGGTTAATGACTTCTTGTTTAAGACATAATTTATTATTATTGATGATATAACAAGAACTAGGAAAGATATAATATAATGCCCAAACTTTAGCATAACTACTCTGAAATCATCTATCTTTATTTATTTAAAATTTTTATGATAAAATGTAAACATTTTTTTTTTTGGCTTATAACATAAAAGTATTTATATATATATATATATATATATAAGTAACTTATCTATAAAGATATTAAATTCTGTTTTGTAAGTTTACTAACACTAATAGTCACTACAAATGTGTTTGTGAATTCAAAATTGGACCAATTTATTTTTAGTTTTGAAACAATGTTTAATTATTTTAAAACTTAATATAAAAAGTCGACATACTTTGCACCATTATTTGCCTATTAAAATTATTGGTGGGAAAATATGCCACATCATTTGCATGTATAAAATAATTTTTATTCTTAGCTGAAAACAAGAAATTCTCAAATAATTTAGAAAATTTTTAATATTTAACAAACTAATTTATCAGTAATCAAGTATCAATAATAATAATAAAACATATTTTAAATGTTTTTTGTTGATACAAAATAGTACATTAATTTTTTATAATGTTTTTACTGCTAAAAAATAATAGATGACAAAACATTGAATTGTTATATTGTCAGCTTAGTAAAATAATTTGAGTAAATCCATTAGGTTTCTAAATTGTTTAGAGATTATTATTTCATTAAATATAAATGAAAATTAACAAACTTAATTAATTGAGTTGAGAGAACCAATTTCAGATTAAAAAAAAAAAGAAAAAACAATTTTATGATATTAGATTAGAAGTTGTCTTCCAATAAGTCTAAATTTTATTGTTATAATACAAGTAAACAATGCAATACATTTTGTTTAGTTAAACAATTTGTTCATAATTTAAGTTATGGACATTGATAACTTATTTAAATAAAAAAATAAAATGTATCTTGATTTAAAACATAATATTACTATTTTTTTGATAGTCAATCTGAACATAGTGAACATGTTTCTCAAAAAGCCAACAGTTCTGAACAATCCACTGACGAATATAGTCCTTCAGAGCGACCCAAAAGGGTGATTAAAACATCTTCTAAACTTAGTGATAGTGATGAATCAAGTGATTACAGTTCTCAAGTTACCAAAAATATGTAAGATCTGATTTTAATACTGTGTTGAATAAAAAAATGCTTTATTTTAAACTAAGATAACAGTATATTTGTGTTTTTGTTTTTTATGTTTAGAAAATGGAAAAGTGATAGCTCAGATTACGATTCTGAAACTGATAAAGAAGAAGTACCCCGTAGTAAATCATTAGCTACATTACGACGTCAAAAACAACCGGCAAGACGTCCTACAACTAAGGTCATCCGACGTTATAAAAAAAAAGATAATAGTTTTAGTGCTAATAGTGATGATGAAGAATATGGTAAATCTAGGTAAATAATTAATGTTAATTTAATTTTTACTATGATTTATTTTATATATCATATCAAATTCCATTTTTTTTTTTTTTAATTTCAAGAAATGCAAGGCGAAGGCCAGTTGCAGTCAGCTATAAAGAGGAAAGTGAAAAAAGTGATAGTGATGATTACTTGGAAAGAGATGAGGTTGAAGAAAAAGAAGAACCACCTGATACTTCAGAAACAATTGAAAAGGTTTTAGCTCGTAGGCAAGGTAAAAAAGGTATTGTTGGAAGCATAACAACTATTTACTCAGTTGAAGAAAAGGGAGATCCTAATGTTGAGTGTGAATCCAATGAAAAAGAAACTCAGTATTTAATTAAATGGAAAAATTGGTCACATATACATAATACTTGGGAGTCTATGAATTCACTTCAGGCCCAAAAAGTTAAAGGGCTTAAGAAAATTGATAACTTTGTGAAACGTGAAGACTCCGTTTGTGCGTGGCGTAATCAAATGACACCTGAAGATTCTGAGTATTATGAATGTCAACTTGAACTTCAACAAGATTTGTTAAAAAGCTACAATATTGTTGAAAGAATCATAGGTATTATTAAAGTTATATAATAAAATTCAGATGTTTTAATTTATGATATTAAAAAAATCTAACAAATTGAGTAGAGTAAAAAAAAAAGTATCATTGTAAGACATTTTTATCTTAGTTGTATTTCTTAAAATGTTTTGTAGGAGAATCCAAAAATTCAGTACAAAAAGAATATTATGTGAAATGGCAGTCATTGCCTTATAGTGATGCTACTTGGGAAGTTACTACACTCATAGAACGTAAATGGCCCCAAAAAATAAAGGAATTCAGAGATCGAGAGGGCTCGAAAAGAACGCCATCAAAAGCGTGTAGAGCCTTAAAATATCGTCCAAAATTTGTTCAACTTGCTGAAGAACCGGAGTATTTTGGTGGTAATGACGAGGTTTGTTTTTAAAATTGTATATTATTAAAATTGTATAGTAGTTATTAATAAATTAATTGTTTAGAAACTGGTACTACGTGATTATCAATTACATGGAGTGAATTGGCTTATTCATTCTTGGTGTAAGGATAATTCTGTAATTCTTGCTGATGAAATGGGTCTCGGCAAAACCATACAAACTATTTGTTATCTTAATTATTTATTTCACAACTATCAAGTGCATGGACCATTCCTAGTTGTTGTTCCTTTATCAACTATGCCTTCTTGGCAGCGGGAGTTCAGTTTATGGGCTCCTGATATAAACGTTGTAACATATATTGGAGATGTTGAATCTCGAAACATTGTGAGTAATATTTACATTTCTCTTGAAAATGTAATGTATATATAACAAATTTGTTATAGATACGAGAAAGTGAATGGTGTTTTGAGAGTTCTAAAAGACTGAAATTTAATGCTATACTTACTACTTATGAGATTGTGCTCAAAGATAGTGTACTTTTAAACAGTCTTAGTTGGGCTGTTTTAATGGTTGATGAAGCTCATCGTCTGAAAAATGACGATTCACATTTGTACAAAGCTCTTCAAGGATTTGATACTAATCATAGACTACTTATAACTGGAACCCCTTTACAAAATAGTTTAAAAGAACTGTGGGCATTGCTGCATTTTATTATGCCTGATATGTAGGTAGTCAGTTCATTTTTCTTATTTTTTAAATTCTATATGTTTATATTTTGCAGGTTTAATAACTGGGAAGAGTTTGAGCATATGCATGACAATGCTGCCAGTAAAGGTTATACAAAACTTCATAGACAACTTGAACCATACATTTTACGCCGTGTTAAAAAAGATGTTGAAAAGTCATTACCGGCCAAAGTATTTAGATTTTATTTTTATCTTACTGATTAATTATAAATATTTCTAGGTCTTTATTTGGCACACATAATGTCAATTTTTAAAATAAAAGTTGCTCTTTTATATTGATAGGTTGTATTATTGTTGTTTATTATTATATACATTTTATCAATTTGAGTACACTTTTAATAAACAAATTTGCTATATATAATAGTCATAAAACACATTATTAGTTTTTTTTAAAAAAATAACATAATTTTAATCAATCATTTTGTTCTTAAAAATATATTTTTTATTAAATGAAATTTTAATGAAATTTGGAATGTATAATTGTGATAGCTTGAAGTATGCATAGATCTAGTATAAATCCTCTAGGTTTTTCGTTAATTACAATTAATTATTTATTAATACATTGGTGGACTATATTGATTATTTAGGGTAAAATGATCTCATTTTTGTGTGCCACAAAGCCGTATAATAATCAATGTTTAGGTTAGGTAACAATAACACCATCAAATAAGAGTATAAATAACTGTCATAGTGATTTTACTAATTTTTCCGAATAAAATACGCCAAAACAAAAAGGTGAGAGAATAGGTCGCGCATTTAATTTTAATTACAGATACCTAATATTTATAAATGTAATACTGAATCATTAAATTAAAAATATATTACTTGTGTGAATTATTTTATATAATATAAATTAAAATTTGTCAAATAGGTAGAACAAATATTAAGGGTTGAAATGACTCCTGTACAGAGAAAATATTATAAATGGATTTTGACTAAAAACTATAACGCCTTAAGGAAAGGATCTAAAGGCTCATCTATAACATTCTTAAATATTATGATAGAACTAAAAAAATGTTGTAATCATGCTCTTTTAACCAAACCTCAAGAAAACGAAGCCACAACTGATGACAACCTTCAGGTGATTATAGTTTACTTGATAAAAATTAAAAATCATAAACAAATGTTTGTTTTTATTGTAGAGTTTATTACGTGGATCTGGTAAACTCATGCTTCTTGATAAGTTATTAGTACGTCTGAAAGAAACTGGTCACAGAGTGTTGATTTTTTCTCAGATGGTTCGTATGTTAGATATTCTTGCTGAATATTTAAGTTATCGACATTTACCGTTTCAAAGACTTGACGGGAGTATTAAAGGAGATATTCGAAGACAAGCTTTAGAACATTTTAATGCTGAAGGATCTCAAGATTTTTGTTTTCTATTATCCACTCGTGCCGGTGGTCTTGGTATTAATCTAGCAACAGCTGATACAGTAATTATATTTGATTCGGATTGGAATCCTCAGAATGACTTACAAGCCCAAGCGAGAGCACATAGAATTGGACAAAAAAATCAAGTTAATATTTATAGACTGGTTACAAAAGGGTCAGTCGAAGAAGACATTGTTGAGAGGGCAAAACAAAAAATGGTTTTGGATCACTTAGTAATTCAACGAATGGATACTACAGGTCGTACAGTTTTAGACAAGAAAGCTAAGAATGCATCAATTCCTTTTAATAAAGATGAGCTTACAGCTATATTAAAATTTGGTGCAGAAGAACTATTTAAAGATGATCCTGGAGCAGATGAAGAGCCTTTGGTAAAATTGAAATACAATTTATAAGTATTTCCAAGTGGTAAATTCAATTTATAATTGTATTAAATTTTTAGTGTGATATTGATGAAATTTTGAGGAGAGCTGAGACACGAGATGAAGCACCAACAACTGTTGGTGATGAACTTTTATCTGCTTTTAAAGTTGCTAGTTTTACTTTTGATGAAGAAAAAGAAATTGCTGACAAATCACCAAATGCACAGAATGAACAAGAAAATAAAGAATGGGTATTTTTTTAATTAAAATATTTATTTATTAATTAAGTGTAAATTATTAACTCTAATTAATATAGGAAGAAATCATACCTGAAACATTAAGGAAGAAGGCCGAAGAAGAAGAAAAAGCAAAGGAAATGGAAGATCTTTATCTACCACCTAGAAGTCGTAAAACACTACAAAAAGTAAACCAGGGAGAAGATAATGGTGACAAATCTAAGATTGATGAATCTGATGATTCTAGCTATGATGAAAGTGATGAAGATCAACCAAGAAAACGTGGCAGACAACGTGTTGGAACTAAGGAAACAGTAAAAGGTTTTACTGATGCAGAGGTTTGTGTGAAATATTTTTTAAATTAAATTTGTTTTTATATTATTTTAAAATTTGAGTAGAGCAAGAAATTTACTATCATGTGTATATTTTTATATAATCAACAAATTGTTTAATATAATGAGCCCCATATTACTATTATAGAGTATGTGCCATATATTTATATATTTGTTTGTAGTAATCTAGCCCTAGAGGCATCAATTGTTTCATTGATTAGTCATTTTCATAAACCTAGGTCTACTACTTTTAGTCGAAGACATGATGAATGTTATTTGTAATTTGAATGGTGGTTTATCAAGTAGTATTTTAAGTTTTTTTTTTTTTTTAAATTCAATTTTATATTTGTTATTATTGTAATAACATAAAACAATTTAAGTCATAAAAGTAAACATTTTGTATGTTGAAACAATTATAATATTAAATAAAACATTTATTGAAATATTGAAAATTTAGATCTCCAAGAATTATTTTTTAAATATTATAATTGTTCTTGGTTTCTAATATATAATATATAAAATTTAAATAATAATAATAGTAAGACAGTAATGTAATTTGCAGTTTATATTAGTTTTAAAACTGGCTTTATAAATATGTTTTTTTTTTTTTTTTTTTTCAGATTCGAAAATTGATTAAAAGTTGTAAACGTTTTCCTAATCCCATGAAACGTATAGATGCAGTAGCTGGTGATGCTGATCTTCAAGAAAAACCCAAAACTGAATTAAAAAAATTGGTTCAAATGTTATATGAACGTTGCCATGAAGCATGTCATAGTGAAAATACAGAAAAAGAGTCTGATGCTACGAATGAAGATGGTGTTAAAAAGAGAAATAGAGGGCCTTCTTTTAAACTTGGTGGTGTAACAGTTAATGCTAAAAGTGTGCTTGCTTGCAGTGATGAACTAGATGTTTTAGATAAAATTATACCATCAGATGAAGATGAAAGATCTAAATGGACTTTGGATTTAAAGCGTGTGAAAGCGGCCAATTTTGATTTTGACTGGGTTATAACTGATGATTCTAAACTATTAATAGGTATCTATCTTTATGGATTAGGATCATGGGAAGCAATTAAAATTGACACTGCTTTAGGACTCAGTGATAAAATATTGTCTAATGAAGATAAAAAGCCTCAAGCGAAACATTTACTAACTCGTTCTGAATACTTATTAAAAATGTTGAAAAAATCTGATGTTAAAGGTGATCCAAAACCTAGGAAAGCACGATCTATCAAGATTAAAGAAGGCAAATCAAAAGAAATAATTGATGATGATAGTACTGACAATGAAAATGCAAATAAGAAAAAATTAAATTCTACTAATACTAATAATCAAGATGATAAATCAAAAACCAAAAAGGATTTAAATAATGCAAAATTTCTATTAACTGGATCACCAAAAAAAGACAAAAAGCGTAAAGTTGTAACCAAAACGGGTCCAATGCATTTTACTGCTAATAGTGAGCCCAAGGCAGTTAATGTAGATGAGATAGTTGAACTTCCAAAAGATAAATTTTTAGAGGTAAAATGATTTTAATTTATGTACCCATAATAATTTTGTTACTTAAATATCTGTACATGTGTACTTAATAATGAATAGGACAATTACATGTTACATCTTATTCTATATTATTACCAGTTATTATATTATTCATTTAATTTGAACAGTGTAAAGAAAAAATGAGACCAGTGAAGAAATTTTTAAAAGCATTAGATGACCCGGAAGAAAAAAAAAATGAATTACGCTATGTAAATCATATGCAGGAATGTTTATTAGAAATAGGATCACACATTAGCAAATGTTTAGAAGAATATAAAGATCCTGATAAAATACGAGAATGGAGAAGGTTTATTTTATTTATAATATCTATATATTTTTTTATTAATACTAATTTTATTTTATTAAATTTTAATAGTAATTTATGGTTCTTCGTCTCAAAGTTTACTGAATTTGACTCTAAAAAACTGTTAAAAATTTATCGAAAAGGTCTACATACCACTGAAAAGCTTGAAAAAGATAATAATGTTAAAGATAAAAATAAAATAAAAGAAAAAGGTAAATTGAAACTTAAAGAAGATAAAAAGTACCAAAAAAATGTAAGTTTCAATATTAATATTTATAACGATTTAAATATTAAAAATCTAAATATTTATATTTTTATTTGAATGTGGTAGACTGATTCTGAAGATTTACAAATACCTATAAAACGGAAAATACGGGATAGTGATGATGTAGAAAAAACACATAAAAAATCAAAATTTAATTCAAACAGTTGTTCAGGTGCAGCCCTTTTAACCACTCCAACCTCAATTCCAACTACTCCTCCAAGTTCTAGTAATTCATCTAGTGCTACAAGGTCATATGATCAAAGTAGTAACAGATATGATAGTAGTTACAACCATCATAGAAATAGAAGTACACCCTTCTCTAGGAGTGACAATCGTAATGATAGTCGAAGCGATAGCCGGAGGTTAATTGAATTGATTTAATAAGTTGTAAATTTATCTAAAGCTTATGGTTTTTTCATTTACTATATTTGTTAAGGTTTTCATCTAGTCGAGATGCTAATGCCAGGCGGGAGAGGTATGATAGTAGTTATCGTAATCGTCCTGGATTTAGGGAACGAGAAAGAGAGCTTGATTCTGATATGCGAATGTATGAAAAAATCAGGTTTGTGAACTTTATTAGTTTATTTATATTAGTTGTTATAAAATGCATGATCATTTTTATTAAATAGATATCAACAACAAGCATATGCTGCATATGGCCCAGCAACTGCAGCTAGTTTCTATGCTCCTGAATTGTATGGCCGTTCTAGCTCTACCTCATATATGACCTTACCACCATACAGTGTTTCTGCTGATTGGCATCCACCTGTAACAGATTACAGGAGAGATTATGATCGTAGGCCTAGAAACAACTCCTAGCCATGTGTGGTTTTCATATAGGTACTAAAATAATAAATACTATTACTTATTAACCTGAATTAAATGAAGTATAGTATAATGATTACTGTTTAAATGTTTTTGTCCATTTAAATTATGATTTTTTTTATTATGACTTGTACCAAAATATGTTAAATTCTTATTGGGATTCGGTTACCGGTTACCGAACACTGAATGTAAATACTTTATTTTTATACATAACATTATTATATAAATATTTTTAGTACAATTTTATTCTAACCTATATCATGTATATACTATAGAATTTACAGTTTCTTAACCGTATCTTTTTTTCATTTAGTTTATGTATAACACAAATATTTTCTTTGAATTTCTATTCTCTACTGTATTTATGTTTACATAAAAAAAAAAAAAAATGTAAAATATTGTTGTTTATTTTAGTAAGTGGTCCTTGTCTCCGTGTAAAAATATTAATTTTTTAAAATTACATTTCCCTCCTTATCATTATTATTATTTTATTTTATTTTTTGTGTGTGTAGAACATTTAATGATAATAACTATGTGATATTAAAACAAATATTCATGATAATATTTAATTCATAGGTATGTTAAGATAATTATAATTTGGTTTTTTTTTTAAAATTAAACCATTTTTAAAAATGTGTAAGTATTTTTTTTTCATAGAATTTCTTATATCAATATTTAATAATTATTTCATTTAACTGATCAAAAGAAAAAAAAATTATACTTAAAACCAAATTATCTTGTTTAATTATTGACAGTTGTTCATATAGAAACTTTATTTTATTATATTGTTTTATTACCTTGACAATGGTACAAGTTAATTAATATATTATTTATCGTATGTTATGTTTATAATCTATAATTGTTATGATTGTTGATTAACTTAGAATAATATTAATAATGCAAACAAATATATTTTCAAGTAATTAAATAACATGTATATACAATTAAGAGGACTCCACATTGTAGCAATGTAGCAAAAATGTGTTTTCATACTTTTGACTGAATCTATTACACTTAAAACAAAAATCATTTCACCAAATTAAAGATGACAATATTTACTATGTTTTCAATGCAGGAATTTTTGATATTTCTATTCTACAATTTTCTATTCAAGAATAACGGATAAAAGGATTACTCATTTTAGACCTAGAAAAATTAGTTGAAACTAGATGGGCTTACTGGTTTAGATCTATTAGTAAAATAAATGTGTTGTATATTGAAATTATTTAAGTACTCACTATACTTGGCGAAAAAAATCAAAAGACAAGAGCATTAGGAATTTTAAAAGAAATGAATACTGACGTTCATTAAAATATATGCTATAGAATAACATATAACCATTTATTTTCTATCAAAATCACTAAAACTATTATAATTTTACCAGTAGCCATTGATATAAATAAATCTACAAAATGACAACTGTATGATATGCACAATTATGAATTTTGGGATGATATTTCAAAAGAAGCGAAAGCTATTAAATATAATATCAACGTTAATGAAAAAAACAAATCAAAGGTGAATTTATTTGAATAAAAATCTAGAATTTTATATGGGGACTCCAATTGATCAGAGTTCTAAGAAAAAATGTTCAGAGTTGAGCAAGGACAATTTTTTTTCAGTTTTTAACAGGTATGTATAATTGAAAGAATATAAATCTTAAAATTTTGAAATTGCGTATATACTGTACCCATGTATATGACATTACTATGTTCTATATTTATATATATGTTTTTTTATTTTTTCGTATATTTGTGAATGAATTAGATAAATGCTTTAATAATACAAATAGCAGCATAATTTGAGATAACAACATTTTCCTCTCCTGCTCTCAATATTTTGATTTTAAATGCCCATTCTTTTATGAGTTTTTACAAAATTACAATCACTTTAATATTAATAGAATTAAACCAAAAGCTGAATTTCTTAGTGCAAAAGAATTGCTTTCAGATTTAGGTGTTCCGAATAAAAACCATGATCTATTATCATATTCTTTTTCAAAAATCTTACTCCAACTACCTAAAAGTTACTCTGAAAAATTAAAAATAATAACCATTCTTATTTATGGCTACCTGTTTTAACTATTTCTAATAAACACTTTTTTTTATTGCTTAAACAAATTAAATCATACTTGAGACTAACTATGGGTGATAATCACATGAATGATTTGTTTAGTAGTTGCTGTAGAAGTGATGAAGCATCAAAAATGTTATTTAAGTGACGCACTTAAGATTTTTGCAAATATGAAATATTATCGCTACCCACTGATACGCTAAAATGACTAAATGCACATTCTATGATATTATTAGTTGCTTTTTTAAATTGCACATATTATACATTTATAACTTTAATTTTTATTTCATTGAAATTATTATAATACATAATATGCTGTAACGAATAAAGAAATGTTATAGTTTATAATACACTTATGTATTCTATATTTTTAAATGATAATAGAATTTATTAGTTTTATAATTTCAAATAGGTAGCTTAGTGAAAAAAATGGTGTTTGATGAGTTAATTTAATTTTTGGAAAACTGTTATTAATAAATTATATTATAAAAAATTAAATTTTTTTTTTTCAGAGTAAAGTTTATTGAAGGTTCTATGTTGATCCGAGTTAAGATTATATATATTTAAATAAGCGATATGTTAACAAAATCGGATATAGTTTATATTAATTGTAAAATTGTAAGTATTAAATTTTAGTCGAACTAAGGTCTAGCGGTGATTTAGCGAGTGAATTGAGCTGCCTTTTTTTTGGTATGGACTTAAAAGTTTTATACTTAAAGGACTGGTCACTATTATGCCCTACCCTAGCACACGTTGAAATGACGCCCCTATCCGAGTACATCCTTTATCTACATGCGGTTAGGTTAGTTGTAGTTTCTACAACTCTTAACATTTTTTATTATTTTTTTTTTTTGAATATAAACAATCATAGGAAATTAATTCGTACGATAAAAAACATTTGCCGCCCAGTTTTTATCCTGAAAACCAATTTTCCAAAAACCATATTTTTTTTCTCAGAAATTTTGTTCCCAAATCGGTAATTACGAAACGGTATTGTCTATAAACTTTATTCAATAAATAGTAGTCAAGTACATATGAAATATATAGTGATATCATAATAATTCTGGGCTCGTGCATTTCCATATTTGTTATGAAGCGCATATTAAAAATCTGTGATTCGATACAAATACGTTTTATTATACATACAATCAAAATACAAAAAATGTATGCGTATTCGCATATTATTATGTTTTAAAACAACAAATTTTCAATAATTTAAAAATAAAATGCCACTGCACGCTGTCATCGCCCCGTCAATATTTTCAATAACAATACCGGCGATTATTGATTGTAAATTCGTTACGGTGGGCCCCAGTCTTATGATTTTTAGTGATTACCAAAAGCTGTGGTGGCCGCAGTGTGAAAATAAATTTGTTTTTTTTTATATAAATAGTGCATTTTCGAAGTTTTATTTCCATATAATTACATATTTAGACTTCTTTTAGTGCATCAAGTTCCGAGCCCTGATAATAACATTATATTGGACGCTGAATCATAAGCAGTGATTGGTGGGAAGGGATGCTTAGTCCCCCCCCCAAAAAAAAATGATTGAACATTTTTATAAGTATAAAATAGATACTTATTTTACAACAACTGCCAAAATCTTGGAACCATATAATATTAAATATTATACATATATATATATATATATATTGGTAAAGTGTTGTCAAGATTGTTTGAACTCCGCGACGAACTTATGGGTTTTCCTTATGGGAGGGGATTACGATGGAAAACTTGCAAGTCTCTACTTAGAATTGGTGACCGATGAAAACTGGTTGAAACGGTTGGCATGTATTTGGCAGATATTTTTGGTGCCCTCAACGTTCTCAACTCGACTTTGCAAGGCAAAGACGTCCATAAGTTTTTTGTGCAAGACAAAGTTGATGTAATGGCAATCAAAGGTTCAACGATAGGCTCTAAAAGTAGAACAAGGCTCCATCGACGTATTTCCAGTCCTACATGATTTTCTTGAAACCGACGAAAACAACATTGATAAAGAAAAAGCTACAACTATAAGAGATCACCTCAAATCTTTATCCTCCAACTTTTAACTATTTATTTTTCTTAATAACATATTAATATTTTTTATTAACATTATCACACTCTTTTTAGGAACTACTTCCCTAAAATTGAAGAGGAAATCCAATGGATCAGAAATCCTTTCGAAGAAGATTACTTGAAAAAATTGAAAATATCAGCAAGCGAAGAAGATTCGTTGATTGAACTTTCACGTGATCAGACTTTAAAATCGTTTTTTAAAAGCACCCCATTAGTGCCATTCTGGTTGAATGTTCGGAAAGACTATCCAGCGATCGCTAAAATTGTACTGAGAAACTTGATGGGCTTTTCGACAACTTATCTGTGTGAACGTGCTTTTTCAACTTTAATTATTTTTTTTTAAAATAAATATAGGAACAAACTGAATGTTGAGAATGGTTTAAGACTAAAACTATACAGTTTTAATCCAGATATTGACTATCTTGCGGAGGACAAGTAATGTCAAAAATTACATTAAATTGTTTAACAGTTAAACAATTTAATGTGATTTTTTTTTTAAACTTTAACTTATGATTAAGTTGTATAAAGTATTTTTCTTAATAAACAATTGATTTTTTAATTCTTTTATTTCTAATAACTGCCGTATGTATATATATATATGTATATATATATATATATACATGTGCTTACGTATATAGATGTGCCTCAAAGATTTTTTTACAAAATTGGTGGTCCGCACAACTAAAAAGGTTGGGAACCGTTGATGTATAGGAACCCGAATATGTATATCGAAATATGCGCGTATGAATAAAAACTATTATTTTATTAACAACATTTCAGGGAAATAATATATTTTATTTTTTATTATATTTGTTGGCAATTGTTGTAAAATAACGTACCTATTTTGTACGTTATTTTTAGCGCATGTTGCTCGTGTGCCCCCAGCCTTATTATACTCGTCATCGTCTCGCACAAAAATAGAAATTTCTCATAATTAGACTTTGATAAACACTATAATATATAAACTATTTATTTATTGAAATGTCGACAGTTTTTGATATATTTAATACAAATAAAGAAACTGTAAAATCTAAGAACGTGTTGTTTATAGCAAGATTATAGCCATTACTTCTTCTGTCGCGTTATAGATGGTGTCGTTAACGTCTTTGAATCTCTGACCTTTGAGGATAATTTATAGTCTCGGAAACAGATTAAATCACAGGGAGCTAAGTCAGGTGAATATAGTGGGTTCCACTGGTATATTTTTAGACGTCAAAAATTTACATATTGTCATGGTACAAAAGCCACGACTTTGATTTCCACGTTTCTGGCTATTTACGGCGTACCTTCTCTCTTAATTTGTTCAGTACTTGTTCATAGAAAACTTGATTTATTGTCTGACCTGCAGGTACAAACACATAAAAATCAAAAAAATCGAACAAAACAATGAGCATTGGTGTTTTGATGTTTGACCGGATCTGACGACATTTTTTTTAGACGAGGTGAATTTGCGGTCTTCCATTGCGATGATTGAACCTTGGTTTCGGGATCATATCCATGTATCCATGTTTCATCACCCGTAATAATTGTTTTTATAAAACTTGGGTCAATAGAAACCCGATTTTTTAGTTCCAAACACACTTCAATGCGACGCTCCATTTGTTCCTCGGTGAACAGTTTTGGCACTAATTTTGCGGACACTCTTATCATACCCAATTCATCCGATATAACCGAATGACAAGTACCAATTGATATGCAAACGCCATTGATTACTTCTCTAACGATGTAAATCGTCCACCGTTTCTAAAATTGTATCGAACAAAAGTAATGGTATCATTTGTTTTTGATGTTGATGGACGCCCAGGACGATGGCAATCGCCTATGGATATTCGACATTCTTTAAAACGTTCGAACCAGTCAGTGGAAAGTTACACAACAGCTTAGTAAAACATTCCCAAAAGCCAATTTAATCAATTCAAAGTTTTCGTAGAATTTTTACCAATTTTGAAACAAAATGTAATAATATACGTGCGTTGTTCCATAACTATTATCCATCGTGAAATCGCGGTTTTATACGAAACGAACAAATTTTGAACGCGCACTGTCAACGTCTGATCGGAGATAGCGATTTAAATTGTATACTGAAATAATGATCATTGTCTCTAGTTTATTTTCATATAATAACATTAAATGTTTTTCTGTAATAATTCTAGTCTGGGCGTTTATTGGTGAACACACCTAGTATATTAGTAATAGTTTGTACCGAAACGATGACAATGAGGATTATCACGTACGTATTATGTATTTTTTTTTTTTTTATCAGACCAATACAAGTGTGCCGAATATTCCGGGTGTATAGATGAAAACAGTGTTATGACATATTCGGCGGACGCTGTTGCCCGATTTTTTTTTTTTATCGAAAAGAGTATATTTTTTTTATTCATTGTCGATCCGCGACCGGTATAACGGAGTGTATATAATATAATATTATAATTAAATTCGACGGGGTTCATATATATATATAGCCGTGTTCGGAAGCATTACGGCGTAATGTAATTTTAGAGAGAGAGAGAGAAAAAAAGAAAAAAAAAAAAAAGATAGACGATTACTGCGTCGGCGGCGATGGACCGTTCGAGCTTACGTCGGTAGCGACACGTCCATTAGGACGGTGACTAGGCCCGAAGATTTTATTTATCATCAAACGCTCGCGCGGGTGGGCACGGCGACGAGGGTTAATCCGAAATCGAATTAAAACGTTATTATTATTATTATTATTTTATTTTTTTTCCTTTTTTCACCCCTCGCCCTCATTCTCACATGTACCGTATACTAATCCGATTGTTGCAAATACGTCGGCGGCGGCGGTGGCGGCGACGTCGACGACGACGAGCGCACCGGACCGTTACATCTCTCCTGGTCAGAGCGACATTCGATTATTATTATTATTATTATTATTACCCGGTCGCTTACTTTTCGAATAGAAACTT
This sequence comes from Tuberolachnus salignus, assembly GCA_956483605.1. Taxonomy (NCBI): domain Eukaryota; kingdom Metazoa; phylum Arthropoda; class Insecta; order Hemiptera; family Aphididae; genus Tuberolachnus; species Tuberolachnus salignus. Next base: position 2,640,002 of record OY101434.1, read on the forward strand.
ACACCAACTTTAGAATACCTATAAATAATCGACGTTTCTTCGGTACCTATTATAATACAGGGTTCGGGACATACAGCTTTTAAATACATGATAATAAGCACTAAAATACGGACGAGAAAACCGTAAAATACGTATATAAATCTAAAAAAAATTATTTATTAATTAATAATTATTATTCGAGTAGAAGTAGATTTAGCATTATATTAATAATTAAAAATACGACATTTGACTTTTATTTCTGAAGAAATCTGTATTTTTTCTCGATATAAGTATTTTCTTTAGCTATTTAATTACCTAAACCTAACCTACACCAACACGACAATTATAACGTGCTACGAGTTGTGGATAACAAAAATCATATAGTTGCATTAATATATTTTTTTTGTCTCTTAATTTTGCTGATCCATTACAATTTGCGTTGTTTTTGTTTAAAATTTGACAAATTTATTAAAATATGGAAAAACCACAAAAGCTGAAAAATAAGCACTTCACTATGCAAAACCTATGGGTATATGCAAAAATATGCACTTTCAAATTTCAAATTTAATATCGTGTGTTACCAGTAATTGATAGCGATTTAGCACACTGTTATATTTTTACAATGAATAACAAAAGTATGCAAATGCTATAAGTCCCGAACTCTGATTATAATATAATGTGCTCTTGTTTTTTATTAATCGCCGACACCAAAGTGTGTAGTCCCGAAATCGGAAATACACTGCAGTATACGGATTTCAGAAGTATGTACCTATTACATATTTTAGATTCGGTGCAAAGCGAATAATATATTGGTTTAACTTTGATGTGTGTGGTATATTTTTCCATCTGTGCACAACTTTTCTACCAGCCATTCTACACTGATTTTCAAATGTAGCACCTATTCTGATGTTTATTGTTTCCCTCTAAAAATATATTTTCGGTTAGTAAAAATGCCTCGATATTTCCATGGTGTAACTAAAAATATGCGGAATTTCCTTCTTTACTTCAACAAATTGTCTAAATTTAACAATTAAAATAATTAACAAACGTGGACGTCCAAGTAGTCACAGATAGGTTTTGCACGTGAAAAATAAAAGATTAGTATTACTTTAAAATTGTTGTAAATATTTTTCTTTATACGTTTGTTTATATATATATATATAAATTTAGATTTTTTTTTTTTTTTGTATGATATTTTTGGTTTATAGCTATAAACTATTTTTTTTATTCAATTGACAAGGAGAGGAAAATAATTATATATCAAAAAAAAAAAAAAATACATATAATAACGCGATATTCTGTGATGTATTACAATTTTTAAATCCCCCTCTCCCATGTCGATTGAGCACCACATACGCCACCGTAGTGTGCACATAACACGCACTATAATGGGTATACACGAAATTATTGTTTTGGATTTCACTACGATGAATAAACGAATGTATAAATAAATAAATAAATAAATAAATAAATAAATAAAAATGTTCGGCCGGTTAAAAGAACCGTCGGTTTTTGTGTCCGCAGCGACCACGGTGCCGCGGCTGCCGCCCGCCGCTCGGATAATAATAATAATAATAATAATAATAACGAGAATAATAATATTATACACACGCTGGGCGGCGGGGTTCTTGCGCGGCGCAGGTATTATTAAATTACACGCGCACACGCCGAATTTCACTCCCCCCGCGGCCGCCCAAGTCCGCTCGCGCGCGGCCCGAGACCACACTCACCGGCGGCGCGCGCTCTCGCGACCGCCGTGCATTACGTACGTACATATATCCGTGTGCGTGCGTACGTGCAGTAGGTACCTCTATATATATATATATATATATATATATATATATATAAATATATTCTATACAGTCACATTGCGGCTATTGTGTACGCTGTATTCGTACGCGTGCCTGCGAGTGCGGCGCTATAATATATATTATTATATCTATGTATTATATTCCCGCTCCACCACCACCTAACCGCCCTTCTATCTAATGGATGATTCGCCGCCGCCGCCGCCGCCGCCGCCGCCGCTGCCGCCGTCGACGACGACGACGACTACGACGACGACGACGACGACCAGGAGCTTTTAGTACTGATTATAGGGTGCAGTGCTGTGTTGTATACGGCGGCGTTATATACGTGTACACGAGCCAGCGCGCGCGCGCCGCGCGCCGCACGCACACACACAAATATATATGTGACGTGTTGTACGCGGGACTTGCGGGCGGGACGGTGGACGGGGCCCCCGAACGTTGCCGGTGCTTTTACGCTTAATACTCCCTCACCGCGTCACCACTACCGCCGCCGCCACCGCCACCGCCACCGCCACCACCGTCGACAACCAAACCCCGCGCGCCCACCGCTAAAAGCTTTCTTCCCGCCGCTTCGCCGTCCACCGCGGCGGCGGCGTCCTTCGATTATTATCGTTAAACAAGTGAAGAGTTTTTCGGGTTTTCCGTCCCTTTTCCATTCGTCTACGACGACTACGCACTGCGCTACTGCTACACCCACCCCTCTGTAAAGGATTTTCTTGCTTTTTTTTTTTCCCCCGTTTACCCTTTTCTATCGCTTATAAACACATATATTACTATATACTTATTGGTGGGTGGGAGGGTAGCCGTACAAATATATAGTGTGGACGCGTATGAGAGCGAGCGCGATAGAGAGAAAATCCGTGGTCGATTTTTGACGCCCCCCCCCTCATATTTTACCCGCTAAGCGGACACGCCACAACGGCGATTTTCAGCGGTAAAAACACGCTTGCGCAAATTGAGCAGAACTCGATTTATTTTGGTTTTATACAGTTAGAGTACCTGTATTTTATTATTTAAAAAAAGAGCACAACAGTATTTTGGAAGGCTCGTTGCCTGTCAAAATGTGTGTTTTTTTTTTAAATTCTTAAAAAAAAAAAAAACTTAGATTCTTAAAATAGTCCATTATATTCAAAAATCATTAGAAATACGTATCATGATCAAAATGTGCATTTTAAATCTAATATATATATATATACGTTACTATGAATGTCTGATAATCACCGCCTCACCGGTGAATTTAGACGCATACGTCCTAAATTGGCGAATGTTGACAAATTAAAAATAATGTAGACATTTACTAGTAGACGTCGACATTTATATCGATGATTTTGGTTAATATTGGTACATACTTAGTTTAGGTTAGGCAAAATGCTTTTATTGTTAGGTTATAAAACCTATTGTTATTACACAGTACTTTGTACATCATTAAACAAAATAAAAACAATTTTTATTATAATTTCCAGCATTCGAAACGGATAGGAACACCGAGTTTAAGAAGATACCTACCCCAAAGTTTACAACTATAATTTTAAAAATAAGAGTTTTACCATATATTGTTTATATTATGAATTAAAATGTACTTGTATTTTATATTTTTTGTTATTGTCAATGATTGTCCATAACATGAATTTGTAGAAAATGGGGTGCGGGGCACGAACATTTTCGTGAATATACCCATTCTACGGGCCACCCTACGCCATCATACAGGAATGGATCCTGAACTTATTTAAGGGGGAGGGGGGAAGGGGATATAAACACTTATTAAATCCTAATATAATCCATTCATAATTTTTACATATTTTACCAATTTGAACCAATAGGCATTGTTTGAAAATATTTTTAGTTTTTATACCCCCTATAAATGTTCAACGATTTTTTACTAATTCATCAATCCTTAGGTACATTAATAAATAACACAAAATTAATTGAATTGATCAACACAATTAGGTTAAAAAATTATTCGACAGTGGACAAAAGGAAGGTATATTATAATATTATGTGTACCCCACCAGCACTCAAGGTAGTCACGTATCGTTTGATAATAATTTATACCCGTACAATTACATGTACGTTGATAAATGAGGTACCTCAAACGATTGTCGTCGTTCACGTTAAAACCGGAAAATCCTATAGTCAGTATTAGCTGCATTTAAATTGGTCTCTCTATAGTAACATAGAGCCATAGACTGTAGAGGAGAGGTGTAAAACGATATTAGTAAAAAAGTTTGACCACAGTCTATCTACGAGGGTGGGCGGGAAAGGATGATCACCCCTTTTCCCACACCTTTGGATCCGCGCTTGTGTCTATGATCGTGGGCTATACGTGAATTTTTAATGTATTATTTCATATCTCTAACGCGTGGAAAGTACGGCGGCGGTGCGTTTTATTATTTTATTCGTCCTAGTGATCCTTCAGTATAATACTATATAAGTAATAAGTATAACAACAAGTTTTTAAAATATGCTCGGGGATTTCGCGTTGAGCTCTAAAGCGGGGGTGAGGTGACTGCACTCTCGCGCAAAGCCTATTCGACTGATTCTTTTGCCGTCGACGTCTGAGGCCCGGGGATGGTTTATAAGTATATAATATATTCGAACAATAGAACGCATGCATTTTATGTATGAGATGGCGGAGATTTTGACGTTTAGCGACGGGAGAAGGAGCACGACGAATGAAATCTCGTAATACCCAATTGCTTGGTGGTGAATGGAAAAAAAAAACAATTTCGAAAATCCTAGGTAGAATTAAAAAGAGATCGGTTTGTGTCGAATTGTCGAACATTTTTGCTGGTCTCTACTGCAAAATCATCATCCGGAAAAACCGCTCAAAAGTTGTTAATTACTCAAACTGTCTTCCTTGCAAAATAGGTTACACTTACTAATTAATGATCAGGGTTCGGGACTTTATGCGTTTAAAGTCATAAAAATATGTGCATACATTTGCATAAAGAAATATCAAAATATGCTCTTATGTGGTTATTTTTAATTTAAAAAAAAGACAAATTAAATTTAAAAAAAAAAAATTATATCTTACATGTATTATAATTATCTAAGCATATTATATTTGACAATATTTAATAAATACCCCCTGACCTTTTTTTTATAACTATTTTGCATCCCGAGAAAATATGTATTATTATTTTTACAGTTTCAGTAACGTACACATGATTTCTTTCAGAGGGGGGATTGTGCTTATAATAATTTAAATATAATAATAAAGGATGAATTTTGGTAACGTATTTAGTATTTATGGTGTTAATAAGTTGTTATAAAAAAGAAAATTTAAGACAATTTGGAGCAGGTGAGGGAACCGGAGCCAGTGGACCCCTGGATAAATACATATCCCCCTAAAACAAAATTCTAAATATGCCACTGTGAATAATATTGATAATATATCAATAACCTAACCTAACCTAAGCAAAATATGAATCACAATAAAAAAAAAAAAACAATGAACAACTAAAGTATGTATGTGTTCTAATGCCAAAAATATAACCATTATTTATATATTATATAATATAAATCATGTATACCTAGCTGCTTTAGCACGATTGAACACTTTACCAAACGTGAAAGAGATCACCCATAACCTTAAAGAAAAAAACAATATTTGAATAATGACTATCAACAAATTGATTATTCCAAATTATAACATTGTATATAGGTAATGACTTTTAAATATACATTTTAATTTGAATAAATATGTTTTAATCTTTTAACTTTTTTTTCTATTTATTTTAGTATAATATATACATTTGTATAATATTGAACAAAGGAATATAGCCTGGCGTATATACAAGTTATACCAGGATATACTTTCAAATTGTTTTATTGTTTTTTTCAATATTCCTAATATATATCTTCGAAAAATAATATTTCTGTAATTTGAGCACTTATAGGTGCAGATAAAATCTAATAAAGTATTTAATACATACCAAAGATCTATAAAAAGTTTATACAGGAAATGAGTTTCGGGATAAAAACTAAAAAAAAAAAAAATGAAACTATGATATTTTTAAAATATTAGGCCAACTTCTTTAGTTAACACCTTTAGTGCAGTAAATATTTTACTTGCAACCAATATATTTCCATATTACGATTTCGCCCTATATATTCGCCCGTCATATTTGCACTGCAAACCGCATTTTCTTTGAACTTACGACACCGTAAGCGTGAACGGTTTCACTTATAAAAAGCTCGGAGACTCGCGGTCTCCATTCTGTATACACGTTCAATAAATTCCGGTAGTGGAACTTGATTTGATTTTCCCTCGTCGAACGCAGTTTGCGATCAATGTGGGGCGAGGAGTACTGTGGTAGGTTTTTACTCAATTGTAAGACGAAAACACCTCTATAAAGAAATCCCGTTTTCTTTGTGTCTTTTGAACGATGGTGGTTTTGCCGAGAAGTGTACAATAATGTTTTTATTTTTATTTTTGCGATTCACACCGTCCCAATCAACGTTGCAGGACGCACGTTCGACCAAACACAATATCATGATTTATAATTTTTCGCCCAAATGAATTAGGTATTTTTTTTTTTTTGTTTACTTGCCCTGCAAATAATGAATTACGTCGATGTATATACTACTTATTATAAAGACCCGGTCACAATTGGCACGACCGCTATGGTGTAAAATAATAAAAATAAACAATTGCTCCACAAAGAAAAAAAAAAAAAAGGGTCAGTGAAATATTTAATTTTAATTTTAATACCGTGACAAAATAAATGCCCGTATTATATTATTAAATGACAAGCGAAATTGATTATAATAACTTTGGCTTGGATTGCATTTACCAATTAATCAATTATATTAACACGTAAAAATATTTAAAATGTATACAATAATGTGTACATTAACCTAAATATATGTACTCTAAAATGTTACGACTAAAATCGGCAAATACGGTTTATACAAATATAGTTACTATAATAGTGTATATAAATCAATGAATGGAAGTGTTTAATTACTAATTTCAGTATTCCCTCGCCGGAAAATTAGTGATTTCAATTCATTAGGAGAAAAATTAATTATAAATTAAAAATTCCGAATTCGAGATGCACGCGGCCCCCCTCATTTATGCACTTTCGTATGAATATTATCAGACCTCAGCGTGTGATAGGTGTGCACAGTGGTCGCCGCATATAGTGTTCACTGGTTATAAGAATCAGCCGTTTAAAGTGATAAAAAACGCCAGAAAAGGAATAAACAGCCGTTTATTAGTGCATTTTCCGCATCAGAAATAGAAATTATACAATAATACACAAAAGGAGGGAAACCCTGACGATTTATTCATTGTTCACGAATCTAATCTAATCTTTTTCTTTTTTTTCCAATTTGTAACCGACAACAATGTAGGATCCGTATGAATATTACTACCCCACTGTTGCCATCGTTTATTTAAGCAAAAAAAAAAAAAAAAAAATATTACACAAATACATTCGTTGTTTGGGATGCACACGTGAGCGTCCTACTGTACCCCCTTACATCGTGATCTTAACACAACTGACGCTGTTGTCCATGGTCTTCGCGACCAGGTTCACGGAATTAGGAGGTCTAGAAAATTGGTACGTCCTGGTTCTATTCTCGGCCTGGCGACACCCACGTACCCGTTGGTATGTAGACTTGTTGTTGATGTCCTGTTCGGGAAGCTCAGCGAGCTCCTCGCTGACGATTGGCCCTGACCTCGTCCTCAGCGGACCTCTCGTCGTGCTCCTTGCGACACAATATGTCTTCTACCATCTAATAGAAACACCGTGCGCTGCGGGCGGAGGCGGCCGATAGCCTGTCATGCCTGTCGGGGTCCGTCCTCCCGGGACGGAAGAACCGCGGGACCACGAACCATGTCCTGGATATCGCTGGGGGCGATGTTCCTGCCGCCTACGAACGTCTTCGCTTCGGAGCGGCAGGCCTCTCAGTACGGGCAGTCGAACAGAGCCCTAATATAATGTAACCTACCTAATGAGCGACGATTATGTTTGAAACTGTTTGTGTGTACTCGTAAACACTGATACGTTGGTCGCAATTTGATTTTGTCTGTTGTTCAGTGAGTTTATCTTACAAACACATTATGGCTAGCAAAAGAAGTGTGATTTCAATAATCGAAAAAAAAAAAAAAAAAAAATGTATTCTAGTCGAATATGACAAGGTTCCCGAGAAGACGAATCAGAGATTAGCAGCACAGAAATTGGACATTCCACAGTTAACGTTGGACAAGTTACAAAATCCCGAGACTGAAATCCCGTTATGAAGTGAATGCAACGAATCGCACGATAGAAAACGTAAACGTGAGAGCAAAAGTAAGGCAACCGATGAAGCTCTTTGCGTATGGTTTGAGCAAGCTATGCAGTTATTTTCTTTTTAAAATTATTTTTAACCCGTTTTCCCAATGGCCGTTTATAATGATTTCCGGTTATAGTGATCACAATACTCTCGGATGAATGTAATCACTGTATTAGATAATATTTTCACTGTAACTTATCAAAAACAAAACGCAAACAAATTGGAAGTGTTTCGCCTATTTCAAAATGTATGTACTAAGTACTAAGTCGTCGTCGTGTAACCGTACAAATTGCGATACGTCCATGCCTAATCGCGGGGACGGGGCCACAGCACACAATAATTAAACGATAAAAAAAAAATAAATAAATAAAAAAAAATACCTTCGTCCGTGGCGACGACGGTTACAGGTTTGTTGTTTATACCTATACGTACACCGACTGCTACCATAATAATTATATTATATTATTAGGTTTTATGGTTTCTCGGCGGGCTACGAATGCTGCAATAATATATTATTTATGTGACCGTATACACATAGCTAGGTGCGCGGGTACGATGTAATATTATTATAATATACGTGCGCGCGTATAGCGGTGGCGGCTGAGATAAAAAAAAAAAAAAAAAAATTAAAAAAAAAAAAAATAAAATAAAATACCAAATAATATAATAATAAAAGCGGAACTCGCGCGTATTATGTATAGGATTATTGTATTATCATTATTGTGCCGCGCGCGGTTTCGGTGAAACTGCCAGGCGGCTTCTTGATGGTACGTTATAATAAACAAGGCAAAAAAAAAAAAAAGAAAAAAGATAAAAAAATAAACCAACTTGCCTTGCGACGGCCAAGAAATAATAAACAAATATAATATTATATGGGCAGTCTTGTCCGGTTTATTTAATTTTTTTCTGTTTTTTTATTACGATTAATAATTTTTCGGTGCCGGTGTGCAGTGGCTACACAGTCGTTCGGATATTATAGGAATATCGCGATAGAACATTTTTTTATACGAATGCCGATTTTAATGAACGGCGGGCGGTGGACGTTGGGGGGGGAGGGAGGGTAGGAGAAACGGTACGTAAAAAAAAGAAATTGTCGACGCACAATTGGGTCTGAAAACGGAAAATAACGGACGATTGAGAAAACACAGATAGGTGGTACGTGTAAATCACAGTATTAAGCCAATCACGTATTATCTAAGTTCAAATAAAAATATTTAAAAAAAAAACATTTCAGACGAATTCGTTATTATTTGAACATTTTATAAAAGTCGATTTTGATAACATTACAAATAATTCTTAAATTAACTTAGATAATCAGTGGTAATGTTTATACATTTTCCATTTTTAAAACTTTTTCATAATGTCTGCCCTTTGCTTAATTTTGAATCAAAAATTTTCCGTGATATCACATCACTGAAGTCGACGATTACAATTTGGCGAAAACACGGTGGCACAATCGACGACCGGTACCACGCAAGCGGTGCGCAGTACACATGACCGGAAACGGTTGCTCAATGGTGACGGGGGAACAGATTAAGGTCTATTTTTATGTGTAAACATTTACCCATTCACCCATATAGATTTATTCTTGATAAAGTTTTTTTTTTTTTTTTTTTTTTTTTTATTATAATTATAAAATGTTTCAGCACACCTAGTGCTATTACAACTTAATAAAGTTTAAACCTGGTAATATTTGTTTTTAAAAAACTGTAATCAACTATTGGTTGATAGACAAAAATAGTGAAATAACTGTATTTAAGGGTATGATGGGGAGGGGGCAAATTTTATTTTGTGACCACGAATTTATAGTATAAATTAAAAAATTGTGTAATACAAAATATTACAAAAAATAGGCCTTGGAACAGAGGCTCACACGAGAAACACAAAGCGAGTGTCCGGAGACCGATTTGCACACATGACAATAGGACCTGTGACCAGCATGGAGCTTTTACAATCCACACACATTACTGCCAAGATATGCGTTAAGAAAATTTTAGAACTACACAAATAGGTACCTTAACTTGGCTTGTATACACATTTTGGCATGAGAGAATGTCAAAACCTCCCTCCAACTAACCATTCTCAAATTTAACAACACGTGTTTTAAAATAAATATATACCTAGTTAGTTAAACCTTGCACTACACGATAATCTAGCTCTGGATCAAAAAATATTATTAAGTATATTCACCTATAAGTATTTTTTTTATATTTCAAACTAAACTCTAAAAATGTTAAAATCAAATTATATTTAAACTATATAACTAATATTAATTGTTATATAATTATATTATTATGATATTCATTACAAAAACTGGAACCTTAATGATTTTTTCGATTCTAATTCTGGTTAGGTAAGTTTTTACATGATTTTATGTGGATTACATTTTATTAGCTTCTAAAAAATGCTCGACAATTTGATATAAGGTTCATCATAAGATGATGACGGAAATCGTCCTTTCATATATACTAATACCATTAATATACAAATATACAATATGTTACAGTTTTGCCAATTATTAAGCAATAGCGTTCCTGTCAGTAAGGTTTGCGCAGATTACCTGCAGTTCATATTTATTAATAGAGACACCATTTTACGAAAAAAAAGAAAAAACCTATTTTAATTTATATACATTCTCTCTCAAAAAGCCTAAAATATGGTAAATTGCATACAAATTATTGTTATCGGCGTCTCAGAACGGGTTTCACGAATCAACAAAGACTTGATAATCGAAAGCACCAGTCGATAAACCTTCAGCACAATCACGTACGTATTTGTCTGCACGTTTGTTGAACGAAAATAATGTTCAATTATAGGTATAGGTACTATAAGTACTATCGTTCAGATATTACATAGGTCACGGATTGTATGTTATTACATATTTTTGTTTTTTAATAATCTTTACGAACCATACTAATACGAAAGAAGTCATGGGCAAAATTGTATTGTATAGGTACAATCATTCGGTTTATGAAAACGTTTGAAAGCTCTATTAACAAATGTTATTTTATTACTTTTAAAATAAAACAAATATTATGTTCGGGTGTGCGTAAATAATATAAAATTTATTACACGTATGTGTAGGTATATTAAAGATCTAAATATCGGTTTTCAGTGAGATTTCATATGTTTGGTGAACAAGGTCAACCTGTTCTATGAGCTACACATAAATCGTAGTATTAGGTGTAGGTATCTATATTATACTATTATACATAAGTATTATCCGAATGCAAATATTTTGATCGAAACCTGGTAATAATCTATGGGAATAGGTAGGTACCTTTCATATTTTAATGATAATTCAATGTTCGGTTTTTCATGTTATATAAAATTATTATTTTGTTTGAAAATAATATTCAGTAATATTTCGCTTGCAATTACAGACTATTATTATAATTTCGTTTGACACACACAGTGTATTCACGAAAACAATGTACTAATACATACTCTGTAACTCAGCACCCGATACAATGTATATACCTAGTAATTATAGTATACATACTTTTGAATTTCGTTTGCTGAAGATTTTGTTGCATACATTGAAATTTAAACGGCTCTCATTGAGTCAATTTTGGATTTAGAATACAAATTGACACATTGAAATGAGTGGGAAAATTCGACCAATCCGAACATCAAAATCAAAATAGTTTTATACCCATTTAAAAAAAAAAAGGGACGTAGTTTTGTGCGTATGTAAAATACATAAGGTAAACAAATTGTAAGTCAGATGATTTGACGACCCAGTAGGATAATTTCGTGTTTTGCAAACAAAATTAAAAAATATGTATGTATGTAGGACGTTGAGTTATAGAGTGTGTCCGGTCATTTCGACGTGAAACAACTCGACGACAATTATTTTTCCATTACTGTATATAATTATAATTATTGATTTTTACATTTTTAATATTTAAACGTGGTAGGTATACCATATTAACTCACAAAATCACTAAAAATAAAAAAACATATTGCTACAATGTATTGTAAGGTATTTAGTATTTCAGTATGTTTTTAAAAATATTATTTGAAATATGATATTGTTAATTACTATCTGAGGGCCAATATAATAATAATAGTACATATTACCCGCTATATTATGTTTGTAATCATAGGTGGTACTAGACCTTGCTGGCTGCGGGGGCAAAAAATATTTTAAATCCACTATTACGTGGTAAATTATATAAACACCATCATATTCGGTCCAAATTTATAGGCTAGCTATTACGATCTATCTTTTTTTTTTAATATTAAAACTAAATAAGGTTTAATTTTCCTACGTGTTATCTTCTATACCGTGTTTATGGACACCACGAATCAATTAGACATGTTAAACATATTATGACTGTGTTATACGTGATTCAGAAACCGAACATTGTAGAAGCCATCAGTAGCTATTAGTGATTACAATGGGCAGGGCACGCTCGGAGAAGCAAAAACCCAATATTTCGCACAATGCTTAAAAAGAAACTCGACGGGGAAAAGACCCCTTGAACGACTAAGAATAAGAATAGGAAAACGTATAAAAAAGAAATATTTGGATGAACTAGGAGGAGTATTGGGTTGTAAAACACGAGCATCAGATAGAGATGGCTGAGGATTCTGGATGTATGTCGCACCCCGTCCTAGGACCATCCGTCCTAAAAGCCGCTTTTGCACTCCGAAAACGAAAATATTTAATGCTTGTCGATCACTATAGTATACACACAATTGTATACTGTGTAGTACAGATTATATAATACAATATTGACGAGGCCATTATTTTGTAGACTAGACAAATTAAAGTTAATTGAGTAGAATATAGATTATAAATTTAAACGTAAACATCACACGTTGAAATTATAGTGATTGAACGGTAAACTTTATAAATATTTAGATCGGAACTAGGTATGTAGATTATAAGTGTACATATCAGATGCATAGCATAAATGCGTGCCACATTACACGTGTACCTATAAGCGTACGCCAATATACCAATTGTATGTAAACAAATCGAAAACGAAATAATATTTATAATAAAACATAACCCGGTTTGAATAAATAATGCAACAACGGTTAGTTTATTATAATTACGTAAACACCAGTAATAATTTTTTTCACCAACTCTCCCCTCACTAAGAATCCCCAGAGCAAACAGCCTGACTACAACATTCCCCGTTTGATTTGGATTGCCTTGGACCGAATACGTATAGGTCACGGAAGAGTGAGGCACCTTATGCACAAATTAGGCATTGTTCTTAACCCAAGCTGTGATTGCGGTGACCCAAAATAAAATATAGAACATATCAAACGTGAGTACACTAAGAGAAAGTTCAACGGAAAACTCATGGATATCTTCAATCTGACCCCTGATTTCATTGATCGGATGAACAACTTAGATATTGCCCAATAATTGCTTATACAATTGCTGTTATCGATAAATGTATAGTTTATTATTACTTGTTTAAATTATGTATATACATTATTTAATAATTTGTTACCACTTCAATTATTCACTATACTTTATTGTCTATGCCATACGAATAAATAAATAATTGTTTTATTTATTACCTAATGGTATCGGAAAATACGCAGAAATAAAAAAAATATAACACGGGCATCGAGATTCGTGACGTTTTCGTCCGAGAGTTAAGTAAAAACGAATAGAGGTCAACACGAAAAATATACAATCGTTGTCACTGTCACTGCACATACTCCTCTCAAAGGATACATGCAACTTCCCCAGAGAAAATGCACAAATAATATAATAAAATATATTATTGTTATTATAACTTATCTGTATTAATCATAAAAAAAAATCGGACGAGAATAAATGATTTTTTGTCTTAAAAACAATGTTCAAGTCTAAACTATTATCGTCAAAGTTATAAAGTTATAATTACCCCATCGTGTTATATAAGCATGTGTAATATGGGAACGGTAAAAATGAGTGAGTAAAGCTGGGGCAGTGTTAGGAAAAAAAAAAATCTTACAGCAGGTGTTTGAACCTAAGAGAGACCAGAGTATGAGAGAGTCCAAACGAAGAACTGACAATGAAGTTAGAGATATATTTTAAGTCGCTAATATAGTTGCAACAATGAAAAGCAGGAGAATAAGCTGGTCGAGTCATGTGTGGTGAGCACAAAAACAACTAATCAGAGAAGTCACGAAATGGGCATCACAAGAAAGCAAAAAGCTGTTCAATATAGAAATGGGTGAATAAAGTTCAACAGGACATCGAGATAGTGGACAGTGGGAAGAGATGAGTGCTGGTAGAGAAACATGGAAAGGGGTGGTTGGTCGTTGCGGCAAAGGACTTAAATATACAAAGCAAAAAAATAAAAACAAAAGTAACCTATTAATTATAATATAATAAGCCGGATATGGATTAATATAGTAGCCAAGAACTTGTGATGGTTAGTTGTACTGGAACATAACTTGATGGAAAAACTTTTTTTTAATAAATAAAAGCTTAAACGGCTTTTAAGCTGTGAAAAAAGAATGAATCTACAAATATAATTTTTTATAAATGTAAAATGTGTAAATGTCTACAACTTGTAGTAAATAAATATACTTTTAAAACTATAAAATAAATAAAAAATAAAATATTTTCACCAACGAAAAATTTATATTATTAAATTCCAACGATCATCCGGTGATCATACAATATTATTACGGCGAAATGCACCATAATTATTTACAAACACTTCTAGAATTGAATTCGATTACCAATGACATTTTTTGTCTGATTTCCGGTGAAAATAATTCCCAGTATAAGAATCGGCCTAAGACATTTTTTTGATAAATTTACTAAAAGTAAATTATATTGTTGGAGTTACAACACAAACATTTTTGTCATAATTATTGTTGTCAGTTGTCATCTTAAGGACATTTATCATTTTACCTTCTTATACGTAACCTTCAAATAAACTATCATGGCAGTAGTGTGCGACCAATCCTATTATCCCTTTATTATTTATAATGTTTAAATATATTTACGTCGTTAAAAAAAAAAAAAAATAAATACATCGTAAATAAATAATAATAAAAAGCGATTTCGGGGGTGTGTTAGGGGACACACGTGCCCTCCGGCGGGCCGTGGGCTACGGTGCCGTAAGATTTTTTTTTTTCCTCTTTTACGCCGCGCGTTACATAATCCCATTTCCGTTGATAAAAATCGCTGCACATCGTCGTGGCCCGTATACACGCCCGTTTTTCACAAAAAAAAAAAAAAAATAATAATAATAATAATAATAATAAAACGTAAGAGCATTATGAAAATCCACAGCGAACGCCTTCCGTCGTATTTGTACAGGTCGACAACTACAATAATATATACACCGCGTACAATTTATTATATTAATTGCAAGCGTTCCTGGTCCGAGATTAGGTACACCCGCCTCGGTTTTTCGGACGCGTCTAATTATTATTATGTAATGCGCTCGTTACGCACACCGCAAACAGACGCAGATATTATAGTAAAGCGAAACATATATGTAAATATATGTATATATATACGTATAAAATGTTTTCGAGTTGACAAATATTTATACCCACCGGTAACGCGATAAAATGTAATAATAATTTCATAACATACCTACGACGTTGTACTGAACACGGTACACGGTATAGGTACACGCCGCCGTGCCTGTAAGACTAGGTTCACATGAATAGCGTTAAACGCGCGTTTTTAGTCAGTGTTCTCACATGAATTACAGATTTTACGCGTTAAACGCGCGTATAACTATAGTCGGTCGTGTTTTACATTCCGGCGACGATAGTAGTACGTTAATTGTAACGTATAATTGCTTATAGTCCATAAGCTTTATACAGCTTCTGTATGCTTATGGACCTTATATAGACGAATGCAGCGTCGTTGTAGGGCAGGGAAATAGGAAATACTGGGTTCGTTCTATTTAAAAAAAAAAAAAAACCCGACTAAGTACAAGCTTGTTGTACATCACGCTGTATCCAAGTTTGAGAAATTATGAATCGAAATCGATTTCATCAATGCAAAATTCATTATTGAATTCTTCCATTGTAGACGAAAAAAAGAACGTAACGCGTTTCAACTGAACACGTCAATGCAAACCTGCACAATGTTCAAACGCGCGTCAACTTGCAACTGACGCGCATTGACAGGTTTTTTGCGTTATCGCTGCGTTGAACGCGCGTCGCCATCCAACGCGCGTTACCATGTGGTACAGTTAATAGCAATTAATACTAATTGTAAACGCTCTTCACGTGAACCTAGCCTAATGACTACCCGCCAGCGTCTACGACGATGATATTACATTATATTTCACGCGATCGATAGATTAACGAAACAAAAAAAAAAAAAAAACAACAGTATATTTACCGACATCGAAAAAAAAAAAAAAAAAACAAATGACGACACATATTATATTATCGTTATGCAACGGGCACTTTTATATACAGGGCGATCAATTATTATCGAGCACAAGACACTCATTATTGTGCGTTAGTTGACGAATAACTGTGATACGCGATAAAATAAAAAAAAAACTTATCTAATACTATACAAATAACTCTTCATTCTATCCACTGCGCATATAACATTTTTTTATATCATTTAATGCAACAATCGTCTAGTAATTCGAGAATACTAAATATTTTGTCCGTGCGCAAACGAGAATATTTTTCCGATTGATTACGTTTCTGACAAAATGTATTTAATATAATATGTTCTATTCGAATTTACATAAGCAATATACAGTTCGCTATACAATAATGTTGGGCATTTATCGTTCGCTTTTTAAAACATAATACTATTATAATGTGTTACCGTGCCAGTGGCGTAATTAGGACTAGGGGGGGACCTTTCAGAATACAAATAATAAAAAAATAAAATAAAAATTATCTTGACCTGTTTTGAACACAATTTATGTACAAAATATTTTTGTCAAGTAATTAATCTATTTTATTTTAAAATATTATAACAATAAACTAAAATTGATTCTTGGTTTTAGAGCCAATTCATTCAAAACATCTTTTTACAAAATATTTAGTTATTAGATTTGTAACGTTTGCCGTATAAAATGTATTGATTTGTGTAGAAATAGAGTTAAATCACTAAATCGCATAAATTAACAGCGAAAATTCAAAGTAAAGTGAGAAAACCACAGACTAAACACGGCAACTAATAACGAGTTTTAGCAGTGTTGTTTTCTATGAAAAAAAAATAAAAAGATATATAAGGTTGTTGTATACAAGGTAACAAAAATCGTCAAAAGTTAAAACAATTACTTAGTTTTTTTTTTTTTTTTTTTGAAATAGAAGTATTAAAAAAAAAAAAAAGGCCAAGGGGGGATTGAACCACCCTGATCCCAACCCTACCATGATTACACCACTGTACAGTGCACAACGCACATCCGCCCGTCTTGTAGTACATACAGTTTGAAAAATCAGTATGAACAATACTGGGTACCCATGCAATGGCGTTCGATTTTAATATATTTCAAAAAAAAAATAAAAAAAATAAACAATCGATTTGGAAAAAAACAAAACCCCATAGTATGTTTTTTTATTGACTTCTCTTCGCTCTGTTAGGGGGAATAGAAGTATCACAGGGACCCCACCGGGCTGCAATACTACAGGTTTGCGTCAGCCCATCATATATATATATATATATATACACATTTAGTTTATCGATCCGTAGAAAGTATGTGTATGGAGGTGGGGGGGTGTGCAGGAGACCACGCGGCGTTCATATAATAATAACGACTTCACGCGCTCGAAACTTTTGACTTTCGAAGTCTCCTGTCCTGTAGTAACATAGCACACAGTATACAGAGCGTAACAAAAGAGGATAATTTTTACTAACGGCCGTCTGGAAAAATCGCGAAGAGAAAAACAATAAACATAACATACGGTGTAGCGACGAAGAGACGCGCCAAAACTCAGTGCGGAAATCTCGAGTGGAAATCCCCTCTGCCAACAACATTATCACTTCGAAATATATGCGCACCTATAGCTATTTTACAAAATACATTGTATGCAAATTCAGATTTGGCGTCTGATGATCGGTAGCAAGTCAAAACATCATCGTGGATGAGGTAAGCGGATGCGTATCACATTACTTTTTTAAATTTATCTTTTAACGCCGTTCGGCTTTTCACAAAGGTATAACGTAACGTATAATTCATAAAGTACTAGGTATGTAATTCGTACACACAGACAAGTGATTCATTAATAAACATAAAATAGAACGCGCGCCGTATTGCAGTGCGGTAGTATTGACGTATCAAATTACACATATATTATGTAATTACACATCATTTTTAATAGAAGTGTATTTTATTAAGTATTTAATAACTGGGGAATAAACATAACAATGGTATATCGTAATCATAGGCGCAACTAGACATTTGAACAAGAGGGTGCTAAGACTCAGGTTTTTTTGTAACTCGTCAGTGGACCCTCCTCACACCCTCTCACACCATTATTTGTATAGGGGTTGGTTATTTTGACTTACAGGGGTGTTAAGAACCCAAAGCATCCCTCTAGTTGCGCCAACGATCGTAATCAACCAAATTTCTTGCACCTATTATCAAGTAAATCAAGTTTAAGAACTCGACCAACAAGCCCGTACTCGTGTTGCGAATTTGTAGGCATTCATTAAACGGAAATACTGAAAAGTAACTGAAATAGCGAGGTGTGACACTAGTTTTGGTCTAGACCCGGTGTGAATATAATGCGTGACTTCGGTCGCCTGGCCACCCAGTCCCTTACTATACATGCACACAGTTGTTTTTTTGTTTAGTATCCCCGTGTGAGTAGAGCCTCTGAGAGCAGTGGCGTAGGAAACCTTGCTAGCGCCTCTGGAAAACTTGGAAAAAAGCGCCTTTTTACCAATTAAAAAAATCAATGTGATGATATTTTCTTTTAACATTTAATTTTAGAAATTAATTAGTTAATTAGTTATTATTGCAGTGTAAATTACAAAAATGAAGCAAACCACTTTTGAAGCAAAATGTTGCGTGTCTGGCGTGTGCCCATATACGCGCCGCGCCGCTGCCGGATAGCAACCGGCGCAACTCAAAAGTCGCGCGTAGTTGCGCGTAGTACCGCTCCTCGAGATCGCAAAAGCCTAACCGCGAACTAAAACCCGGATAGATATAAAAGCGCGCGGCCCGCCCGAGACGGTACGGCCCAATACGCACACAGCCGCGGTATAGAGCGTTGTGCGTGCGCGGGCGCACGCGTCCTCCTAGGGGAGTGAACCGCGGGAGAAAACCCGCGCGCGTGATGTCCATCAATCATACGGGCGGCGGCGGCGGCGGCTGCGGCGGCGAGTGGGCGGTAGCCGGGTGGAGTTTTCCCGAGTACGCCCTCGGAAAATACATTTTTCATGACCCCTTTTTTAGGGGGGTAATCGGGCGCGGTACCGCACCGCGTACACGCGCGCGCTGTACGCTCGCCCCGTGCACTTGAACGCGGTAACATAATATATTGCGCATAGGTGTATGCGGGCACGGCGTGTGTGCGCGCACGGCGAAATCGAGACCCACGACTGGCGAACACCCGGACCGGCGGACGGGGAAGGGGGGGGGGGCGTTGCCGTTTTTAAAACTTTTCTGCGCGACTTTATGCCCCGGCACTGCACCCGCGGTATTATGTACAAATAATGTACCGTTATACTCTGCGTGTACCATCACGCGGCGACAAACACGCGGCGTATGAGGTTTATTGACCGTGCCGCCCACCGTATGGATAGGCGTACAAATATTATACACGCCGACGGTCTAATCTCGCGTATGCCTGATAGTTAGTAGCGGGGCCCCCTTTACAATACAATAATTGACGTGATTATAAATTATTATTGACAATTGCAATAATGTCGTTACATATACCTACGGCGAATAATAATTTCCGTCGGATTTATGGTGACGGGGAGTGAGATCACGACGGTCCCCTCCAGGATGGTAACCGTTTTCGACGAAATTCGTTAATTATCTGGTTTTTTTTATATATATATATATTTTTTTTTTTCAATATTAACATCGCTATTAGTTAGACGGTTAACTTCAATCGACCGGTCCCGGAAATATCGTGTAAATCCCCCGAAAAAGTTCCGACAATTTAGTGCTCAATATCTTGGACGTTGTTGGAGAGCACTCGGTATTTGTTGGTCCTTTGATTATTTTTGACGAATCTTTCGAAATACACCGCCACAACTTCACGTTTTCCAAAAGCCAACCAAGGGGTATTTTCTAAAAAGACCCAGAGACCCTGTTCCACAATGTCCAATACATTGAGTAGGTACTAATTCGTCGGATCGTGGAACCGATTGTAGGAAACAAACATGTCAATTGTCAAAAAATATATATTTATTTAATCTAACGGATTTCGTGGCCATTCCAACAAGTTTATAGGAATGAGTTCACCGAAAACATGCGCACATTACGTCCGAAATCCGTCACACGCGTACTGCTTTTATTTTTTTTATCTCGTTTCCTTTGACCGAATTGTATAACTTAACTAATAACCTAATGACACAATAAAAAATCGGTTCAAACTGAATTTTGTATTACGACCGGTCGTTTAATATTTTTATACACTTGGAAAACGGTGTACCTATATCACAATCGTGGAATGTTTGCGCCGAGACTATCGACATTATAACGCGTATGCAAACAACAGGGGGAAAAAAGTAATTGTACTTACTATTACGTTGTATACACAAAAATCGAATAGATTATTATTATCGATATTGTTGATTATGACAACTATCACTTACGGCTAATTATGTAACAAAAGTATTTTTAAGAAGAAACATTACGAATAAGATATGTGCACTTTGACGGCAATCATTTGTCCGTGTATACAAAATAATAACGTAAGTTATACAACGTAAATTATTTGAATCGTTTTTATCGGTCGCTGGAATAATATTGTACATTACTGTCCGAAGATCCGCAATATAGATTCGCCTAGGAAAAGTACAATTAATAATCGTGCGTATGAAGCATGCAAATAAGTAATCCATAATATAATATATAGTTACACGATAAACTTACTGGCCGGTTTGTCTATTTGCGAGGCGAATAAGCCAGCAGGTATTGCGGTTCGCACTTCGCAACTAAAATTTTTTGCAAACAAATCTAGATATAATATATATTATATTAATTTGTTTCTGTGCATGTATACTTATTCCGTATATGTGTCGGGCCTACACTCATACGGACAGACAGACATGGTTGCATTACACATAAAGAGGTACATTGAAATGATGAGCACCTGATGAGGGGTGGACATTTTCCCACCAGGAAAAGTTTTTTCGCTGGTATAAAATGAACGGTTGTTTTCATAATAATATAACTCCTACCTCCAAATATTTATATGTACAAAAAAAAGAACCAGTTTATTGGCGAGGCATTTGAATAATTTCACGATTTATTGTCTCATAGTATTGTCGCAAATACTCCTCTCCATGGATGTTATAGAGTCGCCCTTTTCCCTATTTTTATCAAGAGGAGGAAACACGCGATAAATAGCCTACAATAATAACAATAGTTATATTGTTTCAATAAACATAAATTATAATTCATTATTAATAATTGTTTAAATCGTTATTTAACAAAATATGTGCTATCTATTTTTATTCGAGCGAAGCCGGGTTTTCAGCTAGTATTATATAATCGTATTATTTTTCGTAAGTTATTTAATGTTTTTCAGCTACCTCCCAAACACACACAAAAAAAAAAAAGTAGAAAAGTTAAGCAAGTACGTCATCGATTAAAAATATAATAACAACTTCGTATACACGAACATATACAATATTACGAATTAATATCACCAGATGAAAATCCATCGTGTTTATATAATAATATGTATTACTCGATTTAAAATAAACAAATATTATCAAATCGCACTAAAGTTTAGTGACAAAAAAAAAAAAAAAAAACAACAACAAACAAACATTTTGATTAATAAAAATCTAATGAATTTCATTTTCATTACATTATATTTACACAAAACGTACAACAATTAATTTATATATATATTTATATAAAATACACACACACACACTACTGTTCTTCGTGACGGTTCGTAGGAGTACTAATGTAATTTTCGTTGATTATTTTTGTTTTTTTTTTTACAGATATAATTAATGTGTGTGTATATATTATATTCAAATATATACAATGCATATTATTATTATCATTATTATTATAACGGTGACGTGTAAACATCATCACGCGCGTTTATATATAACATTTATAATATTACGATTAATGGGATCAGGCGGCGAGGGAGGTGGAAGGAAAATAGGACCGGAAGGTGGAAATAGTCGTATAACAAATAAAAACAAATCAATATAATATATAATCTAAGTAAGTATACGGGTATCGTACGGACCTGAAACAGAAAAACAATAAGGAAATTGAAAATATTATTACGTACGATTTCAATCGGTGTGTATTCATATAATTTAGGCATACAAGAATAAGATAAATATTTAGGGGGGAATGATTATAAAATCACAAAATCCTGATAAAACGCACATATTATGTCGGCCCCGCGGACTAAGATATACAGGACGGGAACCGAGTTCGTTATCAATAGAATCACAATGTAACGCTACTTGGTACACTAGCGACTTTAACGCCATCTATGAGCCACTCACAGTCGCATAAATATTATTACAACCGTAGCATGTAAGATAATACTTGTATATTTGATATTAATAACAAATTTTGTTGTAAACCGTTTAGGATATTTTTTTTCTTAGAGTTAGTTTTTAGTTAGTTCTTTTAGAAAATGTTTTCATTCTTGTCGTGTGATATAGTACTAGAGATTAAACATTAAAATTTCATTTTTGTGTACTCTAAAAGAAAATGTTGATAAGCTAGCGTTATTTTCCCAAAACGTCTTCAAAAGACGATAAGTGTCCTCAAATACTGTAGACCATAGTTGGAAAAGTAATTGTATACAAGCTACAACTAGTTTATGGAACATTTTCACTAGGCTGAATTAATTTTTAATTAGATCGTGAAATGTTGGCAAGTAAGTTGTCCGAGCCGTGAGCATTGATTTTACTACTATAAATAGGCGGAGGTGAACTATTATCAATAGATAAAGCCTAACCATACCATATTCGCACTTGAACCACAAGCGATGTACTGCGGTTCCAGCCCCCCGCACTCCTCCCGTTTTTCGTTTCCAATCCTGTATAACTTGGTCCGTTATTGGTTCTCCAATGTACCTATATATTACAAGCAAAACGGCCATCATTCCTAGAACCAGCGCTAACAAATATCGATGGAGGGGCGTGTTTAAAAATTTACCGACTACGAATTCTACATTTTCCGACTTCAAAAAAAGGTATTTACCCATTATTTTGCCCTTTGATAAATTATACATTTTGCTGATTTTAGAATCAAATTATCGGTAAATTGCCGACTCAGCAAACGATATTTCAAGGGTTGCGTGACGCCATTCGCGAACTCCCCCCACTCCACCGGCCCTGGCCATTTCTGGTCTTAAATCTATCTTATGCCTTATGCCATAATTGAAGTAGCGGTATTGTTTCTAATAGCCACGTTTGAGAGGAATCCAAAACCGTTAGGTATTAACTATAATATATAACACGCTTACCCATGACGACAAACGACGACGATGACGAGTACGATGTATTTTAGGGACTCGACGTGTCGTTGTGAAGGCTGTCGTCGCTCTCCAGGTACGTGACGAACGAGTCTGTCGAATCCGGGTGCATCATGTCCACCGGGCCCGGGTCTATGTCCAGCCGGGTCATTGGTGGTGGAGGACCATGTATGTCATAACCGTGCATCTGCGAACACATTCGCAGTAAAGTCAGTAAATTTTAATAACAGTAATAAATACCACTATTTTACTAATATTATTTGTAATTATATAATAATAATAACAATAGTTATAATTATATAATAATTATAACTCTTGTTAAATTTTCGCATGTGTGATGTCCACCAGTGGCATAATAGGTATCAGCGGTACGGGGAGGGTAGAGGTGAGGCTAAAAATACCTATACTTTGCGTAAGATACCACAAAGAAATCAATTTTATAAATTAACAATTAATTCATGTATTTTCAAAAAAGGGGCTTCTATTTCTGACTTTTCCTTTTCCAATAATTTTCTTTCATATGAACCTTGACAATTACGAACACAACAAAAACAAAAGACAACCAAATCGGTCGAGCAGTTAACAAGTGATGTTCTTACATACATGCGGTAATTGGTTCATATATAGATAATTATTATATACATATAGCTAAGCCAATTCAAATTTTATAATCGACCCCGTGGGTGATATACTGTAGCCATTCAATTTGCTACTCCAATTTAATTATGAGTGTGCGCCACCGACAGTTTATTAACTGTACAAGTATATTAACTTGTATAAGTGTGAAGTAAGAAAAGGCTATCATCTAAAAATGCCTTTAACACCCTTTCCTATTTACAAATTCTAACTAATTTTTAAACCGTTAAGACTCATGAGCGGTATATTATAAACCAATATCAGTGTCACGCATATCAAAATTAAAACAAATATACTATAATTCTCCTTCGGAATCTGGTCTAAGAGGTAGGGGAGGGGTGGGTATTTGAAATTCAAAAGTTGATATGCCCGTATAATTGATAGGGGGTACAATTTTGAAAATGTCGTAAATAATACCCTATCAAACAGTTCTATAAAATGACTGGACAGATATAACGAATCAAAATCTTCGTCGGTAATAACACAAAAAAAAAATAAATAAATAAGAAATACCCTATATAATGTGTAACGTGCCAGTTAACTGAAATGTGCAAAATAAAAAAACCACACGCATTACACCGCGACATAATAATAATAATAATAATATTAGCATGCGAGATAATGTGGCGTGGGCACGTAATGCGCCGCATTTTACCATAATCGATTTCGTAAGACGCGACCAAAAAGCCAACACACGATGCATAATGCATGCGTATTTGTTACGTACTCGTTGTATGGTATATAGACGTTATAGATGGGGAAAAAAAAAAAAAAATCAATATAAGAAATACGTATACGAATATAATAATAATATTTTTGGTGGTATTACGGTACGCACGCACACGAGCATGATATACCTGTATGCCCGAAACGTGTTGGTCGAGAAAAAAAAGTATTATTCGACGACTACGAGACAAGGTTGTCTCGGCGGTGACCCGGGACCACTATATTATTATTATTATTATTATTATTATACGTGTGTCGTCCGGTGCAGTATATGCGTACACGCAGACACGCGTATAGTAATTACACATTCAGGGGCAGTGTAATCCCGCGCTAAGTCGACAGCGCAGTGTCGTGTGTACACATGACGTGTGTGTGTGCGTGTGTGTGCGTGCGTGCGTGTGTGTGCGTGCGTGTGTGTGTGCGAGCGTGTGTGTGTGTGCATGTGCGAGCGATGTTACTTTCCAACACCGCGCCGAGATTATCCTTGTCAAGGCATCACGCGCCGCCGTGTCACTAAAACATATTGTATAAAATATACGAGTATGTAATACGCCGATTTCGGTATGTGTTAATAATTCCGATGCCCACTGTAATAATAATACGGAAAGAACCGTGCGGTTATTATTCGACGGCGGTGAATCGTCCGTCGTAGGTGCCGAGGCGCGCCGGGGCTCCGGGGCTCCGAAGCACCCCGTCGAGACAATATTGAGGCAGGGCTCAGCCCTCCCCCCATCCCTCCCATTCTCCGTTTATAGAAAAATATTTACGGTTAACGCCGAAACACCGTAGTTGTCCTCACTAACGTTGATAAACAAATTGTTGTTTGTTTTTTTTGTTGATAAAATTAATGATAAGAAATATTGATGTGATACCACAGGGCGCATATTAGTGATAACTAATAACAGGTTCTTTACTGTATTAAACTAAACTGTAAACGGTGAATCACGACAAAGTAAATTCGTCATGCAGCAAACGACTTGTTTTTATTTAGTAAAATATGTTCGGTATACAACCTAAGGCCAAAAGGTGGGCTTCAAAAGCTATAAGTTTAGTCCAGTGGCGCCACTAAATTTTGTTAAATGGGAGGGGGGGTTCAAACATAATAAATGATTTTATTGCATAACAAAATACAAATTTGTAAGTTTTATATACCATTGCTATGACCGTTGTAGTTGCGTAGGTACCTACGTATAGTATATGTATAGTATTACAGTACAGTGGCGTTTTCCCATTATTATTCCAGATACGACACGGTCAAAGGGGTCGTATAACAACTATCCTACTACCATGAAGTCAACTATAGTACTATCGTGATGGTAAATAATTGTTTTCGTGGTATTTGATAGTAAATATCGTGTCAGTGACAGTAATTAAAGCTGGGCAAATTAACTGATTCTGTTAGTTACAGTGTATGTTAAGTTATACCAAAATAAAATAATTTGAGGTTAATTTGAGTAACTAAGTCAAGGTACAACATTTCCAGGTAAATAATAACTTAATTTAAGTTAAAATCAGGACTAAACAATAAAATTTCTGCGTTTTCAATGAAAATAAAATACGGTTTCGAGCACATAGCTGGATGTACTGGAATTTCCCGACTTTTTGCGCGCCATCTGCGGCCCGAAGTTAAATTTAGCGGGCCACGAAATGAAAGCGAAAGAGAGTATCTTTGTTATCGACGAAAATAACATTGTTGAAAAAAAAAAAAAGTTAAGCGGACCATCAAAGTCTCTTCCTAATACTAGGCGACCTGAAGCGGGATATATGGAGGATATTAATATACTACGCTGGTCTATAGTAATAATAATTTGATAGACGCGAGCGTTTTCCGGGCCCAGAAACAAAAAATCTTAAAAAAAAAAAGAAAAAAAAATGAAATGAAAACACGGGCTTACCTGATTGACGAGCTGCTGGAAATGCGGTTGGTTAGTGTCCACACGGTCGAGATCGGAGTGTAAAGCGAACTCGGACAGCGCCTTCCAGGGCGGCTGGAAGCTCTGCACCTCTATCTGGTTCATGCCCAGCGGACTGTCGTGCCGCACTGGGCTCGACGCCACCATTGGTATACCCTGCATGCTGCCGTAACCCATTTTCCTACCGTCCTGAAACACGCATATGCCCGCGAACGTGTTAACATTACAGATTGATAATTATTTCTTTTTAATACTCTGATACGTGACTATATTATATTATGTACCTATATAAGCTTAATTTGTTATAAGCATTCTAGGTTACATTTTTCGCGTTTTTTTTTTTTTGTTTTCATCGCTTCAACTAAACTCATCGTGGTTTTACAACATATAAGATACATTTTTCCATTCCCCCTCTCCCATATGCTTTATCTAAACCCTCGGTGGATTTTCGTCGACACTAGGTAGTAGGTATGGGTTTACACTTAGAACACCGAATTCCTTGGATCATTATCGGATTTGGAAAATCGATATGCATGTGTAGTATGCAAGATATAACGGTGTCCTTGCAGTACATTTGGGTAGGAAAAACCGCACGGAATCGTAATGGTGAAAATGGCGCGTGCGGTATCGTTTTATAACCAAGTGTTTTCCAATTGGTGTTTTGCAGAACCCAAAGGTTCCGCGAGGAATTTGGGCAAAAATAAACAACATTTTCGATTTGAACTACGATTCGAACTATGAACGAGAGCCCTCTTTTCGTTGGGACGTTTCCTTATCTTATCGTAAAATATTTGCTATATAATAATTGTTGGCCAACATGTTTCTCTAACTCGAATGCATTCTTAGAAGTAAATGAGAGCTCAATGACACCAATAAATGCAAACAAAATAAAAGATCATTTTAATGAATTTACAAATCTATCCAAGAATAAACGTAGATTCATGTGTACAAAATCCATTTTCAATCCAGAAGAAGCCAAAAGTGCTATCGTCCATTGAATACGAAAGTTTGCCTGCAATAAAATGTTCTTTTGATTTGAAAATCAAGTTCGAGTCACTTAAAATTGAGGAGTTCTGGATTGTCATGGAAAGTGATTATAAAACATTATCTATAAAGGCTGTCATAATTTTTTTAGCCATTTGTAATTTTCTACTTGTGCTAAACTAGCTTTTCGGCGTACATAAAAACGAAGAATATGTTTTGAAATCAACTGAATGCAGCTCAGGATTTAGGAATCCAAGTTTAGGGAATAACTCCGGATTTAAGAATCTTTTAGATAATTAACAAAATCCTTGCTGTTGTTTTATTTTTTTTGTATATATATATATTATTGGCACTCACTTTTGTGTCGGATTGCCCATTAGTTTGAGTATACAAAAAAAATATGTCTGCGTTACGGGACATAATGTTATGGTGGGAGGTGGGGGGGAAATGGGTGTAAAATGTTCAAGTTCCTGAAAAGGTTCCGCGAGTAAAATAAGTCGGGAAACACTGTTCCGACGGACTGTAGTTATTTTGTCGCCGACCGTTCGTCGCGATACGTGTAAATATTGTGTTGCCGGAATGACGACGGGCTCGTCAACGGCACTCGATTCGGTTAAAATTATTGACCAACAAAACACTACCGTCACACCGCCGCCGCCGCCGCGGAGCCGGGCGCGTTGTGCTTTCTTTCTTATAAATATATTGACGTTTATTTAGGAGTCGCCGTCCGGCACCGCCGACCACAGCGGTCTCTTATGGCGGCTGGCTAACGGTAGGGTTGAGTGGGATTGTCGGGGGACAAACGTTGGTGGGGGGGGGGAAAAGAAAAAAAAAAAGTTATAATAACACGACAGCCGCCGGGCGGTGGCGGCGGCGGCGTCGGTGGTAATGATTGAAAAGAAATAAAGGATAAAAAAAAAAAAAAAAAAAAAATAAAAAAAAAATACCACCGCCCAAGTCGTTGGCAGTCCGTCAACAAACCGCCCATCCGAAATTGATGGTTTGGAAAAATAATACGCGGTTCGACATTACTGCTGGCGGTGTGTGTACGAGTGTGTCGGTATTTTAAGAAAGACCCGTCAAACTCGGTTTTGAAGTGTGCACCGATTTAATAAACGCTCGCGGTGGGCGATGTAAAAATACCCTTTCCAGACACGGCGGAATTATTGCAAAAAACGAATTTCGTTATTATAAATAGGTACTGTAATAATATATTGTGTGTTCTACTCCGTACTACTTTATAATATTAAAAGCGACGGTTTTACTATTTCATTTGTGTCCGTAGGAAAACATTAAAAACAAAGTGATTGGAAATTGTTTAAAAAAATACCACGGAACGCGTTAAAATATAAAATCGAAAATATCAACAACATAAAAAACGTTTAAAACCGAGTATAATTCGGACCTGGTACCTTAGTACCGTTTTTTTTTTTTTTTTTACGAAATACTCCCGATTATAGATTATAAATTTACGGGTATAATATTATAACGCATAATTATTAAGAATACATAAATAAATAATAGGTATGATAAAGTAATGCAAACACGATTGATTTCGGCATCCATGAGTGTAAAATCCGCAATTTTCTTATTTCAGTAAATTATTCCCCTCCCCCCCCATTTAGATAAGTGGAAAACTAAAGCTAACTAAAACTAGATAAGAAAACTTAGATACGCCCTTGACACTATCACTAGAATATTATACATAATACATACATAGTTACAGTATTCGGTAGACAAAATATGATTAAAGCCTAATCAATATGTGTCGACCGCGGCGACAAAATTGTAAAAGCTAATGATAATACGCTGAAAGAGCGCAGACATTATATTTCGATACTCTAATAATTAACGTTTTTGCCGGGAAAAAAAATATTTTGATTAGTTTGTTTTTTATTATTTAATTAATATTAATATTTTGAAAAAAAAAAAATGTTATCTTTATTGTTAAGTATAAATAAAGGGGTTTTACGTTTTCATTTTTTCATAAAAATTGTATTGGATATAGATAGATAAATAAAAAGTACAAATATAGACCTATTCGCACTCGTATGATGGATATGTAAATTATCCAATTTAAGATTAAAACGACATTTTTAATGTATCTTTTTTTCAAAAAACAAACACGATTACTCAGTCAGAAATACGATCGCAGCATTATTTTAATAATGACGAAGGTTAAAGAGTATAAATTCTATTTTATATTATAGGGGCGAAAAAAAAAAAAAAAAAAAAAAACATTTTGCCTCGGGGCGCTTTATAATGCGTAGCTACGCCACCGCCTATACGATTAACTGATTTATCGTTTAGACGATAAAAATAACGAAAATAGATTTTGATTGAAATGAATCACGTACGCCTTGTCTACAATATAGCACCGTAGCCTACCCGCGTTATGATCCATAGATAAACAGACAAATATTTTTCTTTACATTACTACGGTTCTGTCGGCTCATATAAAATATTACAGGTTAAGTTGTATATACGTATTTTATAAATTGAAAACGCATTTGGTTTTATCTCGGTAACCGTATAATATAAAAGTGGTTTTTCTTTTCTCTCTTTTTTTTTTTTTTTTTTTTGTAGTCCTATTGTTTATATATATACGTATGAAATCATTTCGAACCGGCCGACCTATGTCGCCGCCACCGTCAATGGGGGGTTTTTTTTCTTCATATCTCGTGTTTAAGTATAATAATGGTTTTTGTATGCGTTATAATAATACATTTTACCGTACAATCCGTATTTAATTAACCCCCTTGACCGTTCGATCGTTCTCGTCCCCGTCTATATGCAACCGCTTCGGCGGCGGCGGCGGAACCAGAGAGAGAGAGTGAGAGAGAGTGAGCGAGCGAGCGAGAGCCGCTGATAATATTCATTTACATCGTCGTCGAGAATAGATAAGAGGAGAAGAAAAAAAAAAAATAAAAATATACACCGACAATAATACCGTGTGGAAACGACAATCGCGGGCGCAGAGGGGACTTCGCCGGTGGGAAATGCCGTCGTCGCTTGGGAACGTGGAAAACGCGTACTAACGCGGTGGTACCATTATATTAAAATTATTATTTTATTCGTCTTCGGCGATATCTCCGCGGCGGCGCCTGGCTAACGGGCGACACGATGGCGACATTGTAATCGGAAGGCAGCCGGCGTCACGAAACGCGCATAACCGGTTTTAAGCCCGATAAATGGAAGAAACTTGAGAATACACTGGTATAAAATTATATATATATATATATATATATGTTTTTATTTTTTTTTTTTTTATTGTACACGAGCGCGCGTTTTATTCGTTCAAAATAGCCTTAGAAAAAAAAAAAAAAAAAAAAAAACTCCCCATAACCCTTAAACACGGCGCTGAGGTCGCCGACTTCGTTTTGTTGTCCGTTTCTTATTATTATTTTATATTTTTTTCGACCATAAAATAGAATAGTTCGATATTATTACCACACGCCCGGGCGTTTTTTATCGCGTCCAATAACATCCCGGCAGGCCAAAACGAAAATCCACTTATCCGCTTCGGTCCGAAATTTCTGTATTTTACTTAGATCATACGCGATAACTCCGCCGAAAATTACCGAGAGAGAACACGCGTGCTCGGAGATTTTATTCCGCATTTAAATGGATTTCGAGATTTATCGCACTCTTATTTCTAGTGTAGGTACGTACTTTGTCTTGTTGTATTTGCTGTTTGAGGGCAATGGCGCGTTTCTTGTCTTTGCACCGTTTATTCTGGAACCACACGCGTATGACCCGCGGGCTGAGTCCGGTCATCTCGACCAGTTGCTCCTTCATGAGGGCGTCCGGCCGCGGGTTGGCCGAGTAGCACGTCCGCAACGTGTGCAGCTGCTTCTCGTTGAGCACCGTCCGGACACGGGTCGGTTTCCCGTCCGACGACCCTTTGCCCGCAGAACCGAGCCGGCTGTTGCCCGGGCCGTCCGAGCCCGTCCGTCCCGAACACTTGTTCGAACCCGATTCCGAAGAGTCTGAGGAACAGAATAGGAAAAAAAAAAAAAAAAAAAACAACCATTGAATATATTATAATATTATAATGTGTCCGACGTATACTGATTAAATTTGCAAACGTTAAGGGGCCCGGTGCCGGCGCGTTTTTCGTTCGAAACACGCCTCACGGGAACAACTCTAACGGCTCGTACAATGGTCCGATTTCGATGATTATTTTTGTTTTGAACATTAAACTTTATAATTTGTCCTTAAAGGAAGTCAGTTTTTAAATTTATTTTTGTTATTATTGGAAATCAAATAAAAAACGGAGTTCAATGCTGCGAACTGTACGGGTATCGGCCAGTAGATTAATGAAAACTCATATAATTAACGCGGTAATTTAAATGCCGAAAACAAATTCAAATTTTACAAGATTACAAAAAAATTGGAAAAGTCGGCATTTTAAAGTAAATCGTTGAAAACCGCATTTCCCGGGACGGCATTATTATTATCAGGGCCCATAAGTTCATGTATTCGCATGTTTATTTTGCTACATAGTAAAACATGCTAAGTGAAGTACTGATAAAAGTACAAAGTTTAATTGTGCACGTATTCGCATATTTCGGGTATTATGGCATATTTGGAATATAGTAGATTTTTTGGAGTTATTAGCTCACGAATTGAGGAAATTATTATTTCTTATTTACTTTCCCGAAAACTGTTGTATAATCTTAGTAATTTTTTTCGGATTATTTTTATTCTTTTAGGGCCATGGGTTCTATCAGTTTGCAAAAAAATCAAGATCGGCGAAGATGAGGAGCTCTGATGGCAAGTGAAATAAATATAATTAAAATCAAAATCAAAAGAAATAAAAATATAACTCTTAAAAACCAATTTTTCAATAAAGTGAACTTATTTTAATGCATATTTTGCATGTTTTTAGTTTATTAGCGCACGAACTGATGAGCTCTGATTATTGTTGTTGTTGTTATTATTATTATAATACGAGCAGTGTGTGTACGCGCGATTTCGTTAATATAATTTTATACGAATCGAGGGTTATTGTTACGGGCCGCGGACTTACCCGGACGACGGGCGCCGAGATTTCGGATTCGCGCGGGATTTTCGGCAGCGAATAAAAATGTTCCGGGGTGCCACACCG
Source organism: Tuberolachnus salignus (assembly GCA_956483605.1). NCBI lineage: Eukaryota > Metazoa > Arthropoda > Insecta > Hemiptera > Aphididae > Tuberolachnus > Tuberolachnus salignus. The sequence goes on from OY101434.1 coordinate 2,673,046, forward strand.
CCGCGAGAAGTGTAAACATCGCACTGTTCTTCCCGCGGAAGACCGCCGCGCACAAGTGGTCCAGTTCCCATGGCCCCTTATATACACCGCGGCCATGCGCGTACATATCCCGAATCCCGGTCCTCGATAACCCTATCCGCGGTACCCTCCCCTACCCGCCCCGGCGTCGTCACCGTCATCGCAGGACTCTGGCGGCGGTGCCGGAGAAAAAAATCACCCGCGACAGCTGCGAAAATAATATTCGTTTTGGATTTCCGTCGCCGCCGTATTATATACGTACCACTCGATCGTGTCGCGTAGTACTTTTATTATATCATATAGCGCACGTACGACAATGAGCTGTGCAGACGACGATTGCGTCGAAAAGAGGGCGGAGGGAGGAGGGACTATTGTGTGTGCGTACGATATTATCTTTGTCGACGTATATATGAAAATAAAAAAAAAAAAAAAATCTATTATTTGTTCGGCGACATTTGAATATTTTACGTAGAAGGGTTTTGATTTTTGAAAAAATGGCATCGCGAAATTCACGACTTTAATCCGGAACAACACACGGTGTTGCCGTACCCAAGGACGAGGGCAGTTTCACATCTCCCCGCGGCGTGCCGTATTAAAAACTGTTCGGCGTCAAAAACTTATAAATTACTATAATAAAATGAACGATCTTCGTACATTCGCACCTCGACTAGTATTATACAAGTACAATAATATTATTATGCTACACATGCGTACGTATATTATAATGCACATTACACAACCACCTCAAGTAAAAGGCCGTATATATACACGAGTTATAGATTCAGACGTATTTTTATACCTTATTTACCTATTATTATAAATGTATTATTTGTATTTACTATGTTTTTTTTAGCGTCTACCCCTCACTGAAATATCCCGAGTGTACTCCCACTGGCTTTACATAATATTGTGTGAGCACAGCATCGGGGAGGTGCTCGTTTCTCGTTCTCGTCGTAATTGATTTCCATCGTACGCGTTTCCGTATAAGTATGTACGGTTGCGTAACCCGGATGTGGGGGAGGGTACGGGCGGTTCCTCTACCCCATTGGTCGTATTTATGTAAAACAATACAAATTGGTTTAATTTTTTTTAGTCATAATCGTATCATATTTATTTAATATATCCCTCCTATTGGATAAATAATATCGGTAATTTTGTTGTGATAACCATAGATAATAAACACGGTCTTAGATATAACCGCAGAACAATAACCCTATGTGGATAATAAAGGAATTACGATCTATGGTGATAACGAATTACTTTTTGATGTGTTATCAACAGTTATATTTTTGCCGTAGATCATAAAAAAAATTAATATCTACGGCCGTCGCATATGTTAATGGACAATCATTCGGGGGTCTTCCCCCCCATACCACCATTAATAAATCCTGGCTACACCAATGCGTACGTGTTATATTTTTATACGATTATGACAACTGGATTGTAAATGATGGAAAAAGAAAAACTGACGATAATTATTTTTAATTTACGTATTTTCGATTATCATAATAATTACGAACGATAAAGCGCACAAGGTATTTCAACAACTAAGGGTCTAAGAACGCTTCTGCTTCTTTTGTTTTCTTCAGTATTTTTCGACAAAAAGCGAGTGTACAGAAAAGTCTTTGAAAGCTGTATTTTCATGTGTGTTCACGTACATCCTGATATATAATACATATAAAATGCCGAGGAAAAAATATATACAAAATCCGAGGATTTAGCTGACAGGGAGTAAAGGTCAGCATATACTACACATAATACATATACCTGCAGATATACTTGCATAGGGAGTATTTTTTTTTAAAAGACTCCGTTTTGGGGGAAACTTTTGTTTTTAAACCTTTGCGAATAAATGTAGCTTAATGTTTCCTATCGTTTTTTCTTCTTTTTTTTTTGTGAACCTCGCAAAATATATATATTTTATGCAACACCCCTTTATATCTCGGCGCGTTTTAACTAAATATTTCATAACTCTCGCAAGCGTCTAGATGAATTTCATGGGGTGTGGGACTTGAACCATTTTTTTTTCTTCACGCTTTTTCTACTACTGCTGCTGCAGATGGTTTTCGATGCATGATGATCAATCGCCACGTATACAATCGTATATACATAAGCGTATAATTTTACATTATATATTATTATATACGATTTTTCATTTTTTCAATATATTTATATACATAGATAAACTCGATATTTACTCTCGAATGTTTGTTCGGCGGAAAGATAAAACCGGTGCGGGACCATCATCGCTACCTACTGCAGGTGTGCCTATAGCTGAGCAACGGCGGCGTACCTCAAACAATATTATGAAAAAAAAACACAAAAAAAAAAAAGTAATAAATAAAACCTACCGTCGTCGGTATACGCAGTCTATTACTACGTGTGAGATGACCTCGAATTTACGTAAATCGTATATTAATATATTTAAAAAGAATAAAACCCGATATCGTACGAAAAAGATCAAGGCGACTTTACCGTGTAGCTTTCACGTCGCCTGAAACGTGATTTTAAGGGTGTCAATTCGAGTAGTCCGGTAACACGAAAAGAGTGCGAGATACTGCCTATAATTCGAGTGACTACGCATATAATCTACGCACGGGTCCACCCGGTTTTTTTCAAAAATGTTATATGGCTGAACATATTGGTGGAAAACAAAGCGTAAAATAGTACATTAAACTTTAAATTAAAATATTAAAAAAAAAAAAAATAACAATTGACAATTAAACTAAGATAAATAGTAGTACATATATATTTAAAGACGAACACCACACTGACCGTGACCGCGGGCAATTACAAACTATCAGGCACATTGTAGAGGATTGTCCACAATCCGGGTATAACGGATGTAGGTATAAATGGTGTTCACAAGGGCGATGAAGAGCCTGAGATAGATTAGCTGTCTAAGATCGATGTTCGCCCTTAAATATACGAGATTCGCCAGTGAACGAACGTATAGGAATCACGTTTAGCAATAATAGCTGCACATTTATATCAATCGACCGCCGGGGTAATAGGTAAATAATAAACGTTCGTCGTAAAATAACCGCGGTACACGGTATATAATGATAAAAATCCTGTCGTAAAAACTCACGGCTATATATAAGTACGTTCAGTAGCGTATTTAGGCTTTTGCTGTTCTGGGTAGACATTTTTTCCGCGGCCTTCCCGGCCACCCTCGGTTCTCATATTGTACTTTATATAGTCGATTCAAACTATTTACTCTGTAAATCACACACCATCTTGTATCTAACTGTACATGCTATATAGATGTACAAGAGGAGTGCACAAATAATATTGTCGGTATATTATTGAAAATGTTTGTAATTCGCGTGCAATTAAATATATTTATTCAAAAGTAAAACAAATAAATTTGCCAATAGTTACATCGCGGTGTAGACAATATAGCAAATCTACACAGTACGCACGTTTAATAATATGCCACAATAACAAATCGATTTTGATAAAACACAGTCGATTCGGTAAGTTCATCTTAAAAGAATATGATAAGATATATATATATATAAAGGTGTTCAATATGGCTGAAATGCTGCGACCACTGTATTGCTCGCCAATGTTTGCTGTCCCCCCCCCCGAAAAAGTTCCGCCCGGGGCAATTGCCCCGTTTGCTACCCTCCGAATACGCCACTGAGTACGTTTCGTGTGACGGTTCGCGGTAGGAACGGGTCGGATTCTCCGCGTAATATTAGAACGGCGGTATGGCCGGGGCGCCGGAGAAATAAATTCCGCAGGAACCGACGCCGGTTGCCAATCGTAGACGGATTACCGTCCACGTTTTTTTTTTTCTTCAAAAATTATTTATATATAAAACGGTAGACGTTCGTTACCATCTAAAACGTATACATTATACATCTGTATCAATGTGCATACACAAAGGACTTGACAAATACTGTCTCTCGAACGATATGCAATACACTATATTAATACATCGCGATTACCATCGAACAACCGGTGCGAGCACTACAATTATTTTGACCGTCACGGTATATATATATATATATATATATATATACGACCACACTGTAGGGGGGTGAATTACAAATCGGCTGTTATACAGGGGTAACGTGTATCCGAAACCGCGCTAATTCAATATTCATTACTTTTCCTCTGACTGACAAAGATGATTGAGATAAATATCAATGACCAGCCGAACGCGTGCAACGATGATTTTCGTATTATCGCCGCGGACGCCGTGCCCCCGGGGGTCGGCGCGGCGATTATTGAAACGTCAACCGCCAAACCCTCGCCGCGTACCACGCAAACAGAAAATTATCGCGTTTTAACCGCATTACCGACGTGCGAGTGGAGGAGTGTATTTTTTTTTTTTTTTTTTTTTGTTGATGTTGTTCTTCCGGGTCCCCGGAGACGGCGGCCGCGGTGGCGTCGTCTCTTGCTGGGGAAAAAAAAAAAAAAATTCTTCCCCTGGGAAAAACGACGGACCGAACGCGTGCGCGCGGCGCGGCGTTTTTCAATTTCTTCGGTCCGCGTGCGGTTTTCGGGGCGCGCGGGTGAACGGACGGTCGATCACCGCACCGCGACGGAAAAGGAAAATAATATACGCGTATAAATATATATATATATATATAACCTAACCTATATATATATATATATAAAGACGAATCCGCCGAGGGTCGGCCGCCGGCTGGCTGGCTGCAGTGTCGATTGTGCGCCGCCGGAACCGTTTGTGTTCAAAACCCACCGTTCCGTAACCGTGGTCCTGGTCCTGGTCCTGGTCGGTTTATGCGCCGAGGCATAGGCGGGCGGCGGTCACGTGACGGTTGTTTTTATTATTATCGTTATTATTATTATCGTTATTGCTCTATCCGTACACATGATATTATACGCGCGCTGTATCTTCCCTCCGCGGACGTTATAAAATATTCGTACCGATCTACGTAACCGCCTCGAACGATACACGCGTAGACGTAATAACGTTACGTTACGCGAGCTCTCAAATACATATAATAATGTACGCGAATAATGTACGTACACAGTATCGTATTACCCGCGGGCGAAATGTTTACGGTTATATTCCCCCCCCCCCCCGGCAGCGACGCGACACTATAATACTCGTAACATTATTATAACGACGTAAAATATAAATGCGTGTGACAATTATTATTATTATCATTATGCGACGACGATTTTCTATCCGTAAAAAGTACGAACGGCAGCGAGAAATTAGTTTAGCGCTGATCACTTATACGAGACGAGAAGGGTTGTGCTGCTGCCCCTGTTCGTTCCACGATTATATACGACAATTCAGCGCTGTGAATTTTCGGCTGATAAAAATAATGCCTGTGGTCCCGCGGATTCTCCCTATTCTCCGGATCAGACCCCGTGTGATTTCCCAAGACTAAAATCTGCGCTTAAACGACAACGATTTCAAGATGTAAAGGAACTCAAAGCTTTTACTTTGGAATAGTTCCAAAAGACTTTTGAAAAATGACAAAATCGCTGGGACCACTGTTTATCGTCCGGACGAGAGTATTTTGAAGGAGGATTATCTTTAAATAATATGTAACTTCATTTTTGTAATTATTAAAAATAAAATCCTGGTACTTTTTGAACAGACCTCGTGTATATATATATATATATGTATAGTTACATAAAAGGTCATATGATTTATTGGAGGGATAGAAGGAGCGGGGGTGAGGTCTTGGAAGTCGGAAGAGAAGATACCTCGAGGCAGGTCACGTAAGAGGTGGATAGACGTGCTTATAGTAGAGATTTGCCTTAGTACAAGAGCGTAAGGAAATATCTCAAGACCGGGAGTAACGGAGTGACGTTGGCAGGGGCTGTCTGGGAGTATTTCGGTCTGGGCGGAGATTATTTTAAGCAGTCCCTATAAAAATCATTTAGGTCATATTTGAATGATCAATATGGAAACAAAAAAAAAAAAAATTGTTCTCTCGATTGCATATTTAAGGACATTTTTTCACATTTCCAGAAACCTCGTGGCGACCTATGGAATGCCTATATCTATACTGTGACGGTATACCTAATGATATTGATTGAAATCGAATTTTAAACATCTATAGTATTGTTTAAACATTATTGAAGCTAGTTACTTATTGTTACACGGTTCATGAAAAATTACTTTTGTGCATAGGGATAGGATAAAATACCGTCATAGTCTGCCCCTGGATGTAGGGAAGACGGCGAAAACTCGAAAACGAGAGTTTTTTAGATGACAGTGAAGAAGCATGAGAAACGACAAAAGGCGTGTCCCGACATCTTTTCGCCGATCTTACAGAGAGTGATTCCGTGGGCAGGAGAGTGGAGATTTCACATTCTCACAAAAACAATTAGTTTTTGCAGAAATTTCGTGTCATGTTTGTTTAAGAATTTTTATACCCAGAGGTCAATTTTTAAAATAATATCAATAATATAAAATCTGTCGGATCGCAACAGCGATAATATTTTAAAATGTGAGTATAGTAAAGAATTCGCCCTCTGGCACGAAATAACAGATAGTGTTTTGCACCTATACTTGACTAAATCCTCTAAAGCCCTTTTCGACTGTGATGTTTCTTTATAAATTAATAAAATAAAAATAAAATAGTTTCATAATTAATCACGCCTCATAACGCGTAAAATGAGAAAACCCTATTATTTAAAAAAAAAAAAAAAAAAATGTTTTTCGTGCGCTAAAGTGGTATTTTACAGTATTTGTATTAAATCTTTGAATTTGGTGCCGGGGTGGCGGCAGATTTCGTATTTTTATTTTTTAAATTTGTTGTCGTTTCGTCGGCGTAAAAACCAAAAAACAAAAATGTTTCCGACGCAAAATCAATATAGACTCCGCCGCTTTATGAGCCTCCCACCCTTCTTTATCGTTCAGTTTCTCTCGTAAACAACCCCCACGGTAATTAACATTATTCTAATGGTTCGCCCCCGCTGCCGCCGCCGTCGTTAATGGGCCGGACTTTAATGAGCTGCACACCGGCGTTGCAAAAGGAGCCTAAAATATTCTTTCTCGTTAATTTCTCGCCGCTCAGCTTTTGGTAGAACGTACGTATATATATATATAAATATGTTTTGGTTTTTTTTTTTTTTTTTTTTTTTTTTTTTTTTTTTTTTTTTTTTTTTTTTTTTTTTTTTTTTTTTTTTTACAACATTCCGTGTATTATTACACTCGCGAGTAGCAGTACTTCGGCGCTCTCGCGAGGTAGGCGCATTATACGTACACTAAAATAATATATTATTATAGGTAGAGGAGGTACGCGAGTTTACAAGAAAAATAATAAACCCGCCAGATTTATGACGGCCACAAAATACGATAATAACGCGGCGGTTGACCGTAATAATAAATTATCACGGGGGTAGGGTTGTAAGTATAAAATTTCGAACGCAGTGTCCGTGTGGTATATAATAGTTTTTGCATAATATCGAACAACGAGAGTCGGGCGAGGAGGGGAAATCGATTTTTTTTTTTTTAATTTATACAGAAGGATTATTGAACTGTGATCGTATATTTATAATTTTTTATATGCGTAATTATTATCGTTATGCACACACGTCAACGTCGTAATTTTTTCACATTTGTGTTTTATTTTCTAAACTGCGATACCGCCGTCACTGTCGTATTATAAACATAAGCAGATTATCGTATTGCTTTGCATCGGGGCTAGCAGAAAAAGAAAAAAAACCCACACACTCGAGTGTTAATATTTTATTAATATTATAATTGTTATAGAAACAATTTTTGGTCGAAGGTTGACGACTAGTAGTATATCACACACTTGTCAGCGTCGTTTCTGCAGCAAATGATCCAACAATATATAATATTGTCGGGGTCCGGGACTTGTAGCATTTGCATACTTTTTGTTATTTATTGTAAATTACATCGGCGTGCGAAATAAATTAATTTCTGCTTACCGTGATATCAAATCTGAAATTTGAATGCGCATGTATCCGCATATTTCATAGATTTTGCAGTAACTTTACTTAAGCTCATTTATCAGATTTTGTGCTTTTTATTTTTATTGCATGTTTTGATAAATTCTTCAAATTTTAAACAACAACTACGCAAATGTGAATGTATCAGTGAAATTAAATGAACCACTTAATCGACTAAAAAAATATAAATACAATTATATGTTTTTATTATCCACAACTCGTAGCTCGTTATAATTTTAGTGTAGGTATAAATAGCCAAGGAAGTTATTTATTTCAAAAAACAATATTAGATTTCTTTCAAAATTTAAAGTGAAATTTTTATGTATTTTTTTTTTTTTTTTAAATTTTTAATATAATACTAATATTTAATTGAATAATACTTATTAATTAATAAATATTTGAAATGCATATTTTTTTTTTTAGATTTTCATGCTCATTTTACGGGTTTTTAGGGCTTCTATCATGTTTTAAATAGCTACGAGTTAAAGACGGTGCTAACAAAAATGGTTAGAGGGGTGTGATAAAGAATTGTTCAACTCCAAATACGAAATTTGCCGACTTGAACCCGGTTTTTACCCATTATTTTGGCCTTTTGATGAACGGTAATCAATTTTACGATATTAGTACAGGGTGGGGCGTGGTTACTTCCTTATCTGAAACTCTGGCAACTGAGCGGCTATTAATAGTAGAGCATTGGTTTATGGCTTGTTCGGAAGCACGTTATCTAAGATTTTTGTTATAACTAATTCAGTGTCAAGAATGCAGTGGACAAAGCAAGAGCCGTGGAGGCCTACTTTTCTTTCGGCCGTTCGACCATCGCAACTCGGCGTGCTTTCAGAAACCATTTCAATATCGCACCCGCAGGTCGTGTGCACGATCGGAAATCGATTTGTTTGTGGGTGGACACGTTCATGGATACCGGTAATGAGCAGAAGAAACATAATGGACCTTCCAGAATCTTCGGAGGGAACGAAAGAGCAGTTACGGTCAATTCTGAACGTTATGTCAGCACGATTGTGGATTTTTTTCTGCCCAAACTTAAACAAATGAATACTAGGGGACGTGCGGTTTGAACAGGATGGCGCCACGGCTTACACGGCAAGAAGGTCAATGAATACCTTGCGTGAACACTTCCCCGAACGGCTCATCTCTCTTAGAGGCGACCTTCAGTGGCCAAGCACGATCGCCAGATTTAGCCCCATGTGATTTTTTCCTGTGGGGCTACCTTAAATCGTTGTTATAAACAATATTTGTGCTGCTATTGCCGACATAAGCACACATATGCTGGAAAAAGTGGACGGAAATTTCGAATAGCGCGTTGACGAGAACGGTGGCCACCTTCGAGATGTAGTATTTAAAACCAAATAAAATAAAAATATTGCCAACGGTTTTTGGTGTTATGATTTTTTCAAATAAGGTAGTAACCACGGGCCACCGTGTATAACGGTAAAATAAAAATACGTAAAAAATGTATTAATACCGCCAAACGTCAAAATAAAATTATCATATTACCGGCCCTAATCGTCCGACATCTATCGCATTACACGCGCATTACGGTTTACGGACGGCCGTCCTCGGACGCATTTAAGTCGCGAATCGAAAACGGCAAACCGAGAGAAACGCCCGGACGGCGGGACGACGGTAGTTAACTCGATTTGCCGTACTATAATTGCATTATACGCGTACGACATTATACGCACGCGGGGGGCCATGTTAGACGGTCGGTAGGCGCGTAGAAAAGCCAAGTTAACGGCCGTATAAACGCGTCGCGGTGAAAATTGTCCGGGACACGTCGCGCCGCCGAATAGGGTATGTTCCGGGATAAATAGGGTTCGTTTAGCGGGACCGAACTGCGAGCGCGCGCGCGCGCCCGCGTTGGTTACCGCCGCGCGACGGCACCGTATAGTAACGACGGCGCGGGCAGTCGGGTGTTTTTGTCGCGGTGGGGTGAACGGGGTGGCGGTGAGGGAGAAGAGAGAAGCGGTCGTTGGCCGACACAAAAACGACTTCTGTCCGCCACCCCTTAAGAGAACCATCCGAAAACGCTTTTAACGTGATTAAACTTACCTCCCCCACCCCGGCGGCGGCGGCGGCGGCGGTGGCGGCAACTCGTGTGTATACGTATAATATAACGTATTTATTTATTATTATTTCCTTTTTTTTTTTTTTTTTTTTTTTTTGTCGAGTCCCCGTTGACGCGTAATCGATATAACGTGTAGTATACTCGGACGCGCCGACGGCGGTCATATATTACGCGATGACGAACAGGGGACCGCGCCCGCCTTTTTGACTGCCCGAAGTGTAATAATAATAATAGGTCAAATATAGGTGCACGTTATTATCGTATGAAAATTCGCACGTACGGACTAGGTACAAAATACGCCGAAACTCTACTAGAATAATTTCACTACTGATCCGTGATGTATACTAAAAAAAAAAAAAAAAAAAAATGTCTTATTATAACGGGGATTATTTTTTTGCCCGCCGAATGGCGCCAAAACGACAAGTTGAAAAATCCCGCTGGTTTAACGCTAATTCATTGTGGCCATTCCAATGTAAGTCTACTATATATATATATATATATATATTTTATTCTAAAAAACCGCACCAGTCGAAAACGGCGATTATTATTTTTTTTTTAGATGTATTAAGCCGGTCTCGCCGCTATAGGCGGTTAGGTTAACCGTTATCGTCGGAAAGTTCGGATCTAGTCGAAAAGTTACTTTTCTAGGTAAATATCTATCTGTATATTATACGTATAAAACGATTCGCGGCAGGAGGGTGGACGAGTGGGTGGGTTCAAAAGGATATGTGTTTATAGCGCACGCGAAATATATATATATATATATACGTATAGACGTATACGAACCGAGATTGGGGTGGACGACGTCCTGCAGTTAACGCCGCCGCGGTACCGTGTTTCCATTAGGCTAATGACTCGTCATAGAGTTTATTATATAATATTATGTATTAATTCTGTCTATCGTCCGCGCCGTGCCTGCCTGCCACCCACTCACGGTTGGCCTCGTTACGCGCACCCTTTACGCACTTTGTCCAAAGTTTTTGTTTGTGCACGCCCTGTATACACACTGCGGCGCCGTACCGCCAAAGTTACGCGAAACCCTCGGGCCGCGTTTTGTGTATAAAGAAATTATACGCTCGCGCCCGACGTTCCCTTCCTGCGCGCACACACACACACACATAATTACAATATAAGTATACCCGACCGTGTACCCGCGATTTCAACGTTTTTGTCCACAATTATATATATATAAAAAAAAAAAATATTAACAATCGAATTCAATAAACGGACAACGGCCATAATGAATAAATATGAATACATATATGTATACAAATAATTAACGATAAGCGGACCACCAGAGGTAGGGTAGAATTATAGGTTACCAGTTGACCCGGCGGCAACGCTTTGCTATCGCTAGATATTCCCGTTGCTAGATCACAGTCACGTATTATTCTCCTGTCCGTGTCCACTATTCTACAAAAGAAAAAAAATACACGGAAAGTGGGCAGACAAAAAGTGTTCTACTTGGGCCATTCCAACCGCTAATCAATAAAAACAATTTAAGTCACAATTTCATGTCAAACAAATATTTTATTTTATTTTTTTGTTGTGACATAATCAATTCGTTCATTGCAATGCTTTATGATACACGACATTGTCTGGCGCGTAAACAGACAAAGCTGATGGTTTTACGTGTTTTCACCTATTACCATAGATATCCGCACAGCGCACAGGGATTGCACTACAATAATTAATAAAAGGTTTTTCCGCATCCGCGTTACCAAGGTAACTCATAAATCAACTAAAATAATTCGTTTTTTGAATTAAAAAAAAAAAAAATAAGAAGGAATTTTAGAGGATGATATTCAATAGGCGATGGATTTCAGTAGCTATGTAAACCTTTTCCGGACAACGCGGAACATTTTGCAAAAAAAAAAAAAAACCGCTCCAGTGGTTTTCGAGTCTATTAATCTTATACAGACGGTCATTAATTTATATATATATAATAAATCTATAGGCTGAAAATAGTGGAAATAATACTGCGGTGCACATAATATAGGTTAGGTTAGGGTTAGCTAATGTGGAACTAACCGGAATTGGATCCTTCGTTGTGGTGCAACGAGTTGGTGCTGCTGGTGTTGTGGTCGGCCAGTGCGGTGTTGTTGTTGTTGTTCTCGTTGCTCTGTAACTGGGCGGCTATTTTGCTCTTGGCACCGCTGACACCGCCGTTCATTCTCGGGTGGTGGTCGTGGTCCTGTTTGCACAGCAGCGTGTCGTCGCGCAACGCGAACTCGTCGCCGGGTATGAGCTGTCTGCTGCACGCGTTGCACCTGAAGCACTCCATGTGATAAACTTTAGTCTTGGCCCTCATCACGAGTTCAGTCCTGTCAAAGCTCAGGTTGCACTTATCACATTTGGTGCCAAATAATCTGAAAACACGTCATCACGACGACATTGGTATTTTAAACAACAACGCATTATTTAGTAATGATGATAATAATGACAATAATGATAATAATAATAATATAAACGCTGGCGATGAATTTCCGAACTCTAGTTTTCGAAACGAAATTTGAACAAAAAAAAAATAATAAAAATCAAAAGGTTTGTTAATAAACGCACAAAACGTTACGTTATATTTTCAAACATACAACAGAACATTTTATACCCCTGACTCGCCTTCAAAAAAAAAAAAAATTCACACATATTTTAATAGCTGTTGGTAGGTAAAATACCTGTTTTACTATTGTAAATAAATAAATCACGAAAATGAAATAATATTGTTTTTCCGGGCGAATTTCTACCGCGGGGCTATACGATTTAAACGATTTTCTATAAATCTTCAACAATGAAATGCGTTCGGTTTTTGATTTCTACAGTGTGATTGTTGAACACCCAAAATAGTAGGTACTATAAAAAAAGTATGATATTTATACTCGTCAAAACTTTTGCCGATGTAAATATTATCGCGAAAATTGTCAAGTGTAATTATTGAAGATTATACTATATATATATTTGTTTTATTATTATTTACGAAGCACAAAAAATATATGATGAATGACATAAAAAAAAAAAAAAAAAAAAAAAAAAAAAAAAACACGATACTAGTCTCGATAAACACACAAAAGTATTTAATTATATCGTAAACTCGTATCGTTTCCATTAACTACCGAGATATGCATATTAGAAAGAAAAGAATAAAATAAATACTTTTTCTTTTGTGCAATATTCTATACACTCGTGTATTCACGTTACGATTACATTTAGATTCCGTAGAATTATAAAAATAAAAAAAAAAAACTTACACAAATACCGCTGCAACAGAGGTAATAAAATGTTCGCGATAATAATATAATATAACGTTTGATCTTATGATTTTTTTTTTTTTGATTTTTCTTACTCGTTACTCGCTTTGGCCATTATTTAATAATAATCCGGACGAAATCCGTAGGGGAAACACGAACACCGGCGCTGCACATCGTCGCGGGATATTTTATGGAATTCTTTTGCGGGCGACGCGCGTCTCGCAGCAGTCGTCAAGCGGCGCGGGCGCGTAAAAAATAAACGTAAACAGAAAATAAACCGAAGCGTTTGACGAGTCGAACAAAAAAAAAAAAAAAAAACAACAGAAAAAAAAAAAAAAAAAAAAAAAACGAAACGAAGGCTAAACCGACCGTCGTCGTCGCCGCCGCCGCCGCGCGTTCGTCATTGACAAGTGCTGCGCGGCGGCCCGACGTACGGCGACGAGAAACACGCGGAAGACATCGGATCTCGTCGGCCACCCAAAGTGATTATATACTTGTGTATGTGTATAATAATAATAATATTTTTAAACATATTTCATAAACAACACGTCGGATCGCAATTAGCGCGTTTCGAAAACGTATTTTCGAGATGTAGTGTACATAAAATAAAAGTATACGGAAAGAAATGTGGGGGGGGGAAACAACCTTGGAAAACACACGTGTTGCTGCACTCAATATTTCGGCGGCCCGACAAAATAATATTCTACAAACCGGACCATATACCGCGACTACCGTACTTACGTACGAATATTCCTATTCGTATTAGAGTGCGAAAATACCGTATAGGTATTAATCGTTTAAACACGCGCCGAGGATTTAATACTATCGTCGTTTTTTTTTTTATATTACGATCATAATGGATATTCTCCGCGGTATACAGTAACGGACACGAGATTATAATTTATAATACGCTGCCAGTGTGTACGCCGCCAGCGCGCTCGGAAATGTGTACGGCGCAAATGTTTATAAAAGCCGAGAAACGGTAACGATTCCGCCGAGTTTTCGTCGTATCCTTTTATCGCATTATAACAAACGCGAACAAAATTACAGCCGATTATTATTATATAACGCCCGTTTGTCCGGACTTATACGAGGCTGTACACGTTTGTCGATCCGAGTGGTGTAATAATATCATATCGTCTGCCCATCATGGGAACGCGTGTCTTTTACATACTTATGAAATTATACTGTCGAGCCCGAGTAGGAACGTCCGACTTGCAAAGTTTTTTGTCGGAATCGTCGGTCCTACAGACGGTTTTCGCTCGGCTCCGCAAATCGTAAATATTCCTCGACCCGTAAGTGAAAAACCACGCCGACGGTAATAATACGTTACCGAACAATTAATATTTCCCGACTCGATATTTTTCCGATAAAATAATATTTCCGACAGTACAGAGGAAAAAACACGTACACGCATAACTTTGCCGACGGTCTTGTGACCCTTGGAAATAATAGAATGCGTATACACACACACACACACACACATATATATATATATATATGTACGTGTGTGATCCTATATTGACACATTGTCATCTGTCGTGGAAGGCACCGGAGCCGATTTATTTACTCAAAGGGAGAGAATCGGGCATGAGTACCGTGTAAACATCGGCAGGCATTCGAAAACAAGCGGCGGAGGCGTGCAGATGCATTTGACGTCCGTCACAAAACGAATAATATAGTAATCGTAAGCAGACAAAAAAAATAAAAAAAAACCCCCCGAAAAAAAAGATCGAATGACTATAATATACTATATATGCCTCTATATGGAAATTAGCAAAAAAAAAATCTACTGCTCTCTGTTTACAAACCGAAATAATATTAAATATAATATAACGTATAGTGTGGTGTGATCACATCAGTGAAAGAATTCATACATGATGTGAAGTACGACGAAGTAAAATAAATAAATATATAAATTCAACTTTACGTAAAACTACAACGTACGATCGGTAATTTATATAAATATATATATAATGGGCCACAATTATGGACTTCGAAAAAAAACCAATGGTAAACAAACAAAATTGTAAAGAGAATAATATTATATGATAGTCTCGATTCACAAACAGAAATAGAGAAAAGGCAGAGGAGATTTAACGCATAGGAAGTATTATGTAAGAGAGAAGTATGTAGCAAATATATGTTCGGATGAGAACGTTATAATTCTATAATGACTCCGTTTAACTTCGATCATATACGGTATCCACCTCGCGTAGTATTTAAAAAAAATTTAAAAAAAATACAGACATTTTTCAATATACGATTATATTGTTTTTTTTTTTGACAAAATCGACTTTTCTCCCGTCGTATTTAACCAAAATCGAAAGACGAGTTACTGTGGCGGTTATAATGGGGGGGGGGGGTGACAGGTGAATCCCTCCCATTGGGTCGTAGCTTTATAAATTGGGATTATATATTTGCTTAGTTTTACCACAGATTATAAATAATCATCTTGATAAATCCATCGTTAATTTAGTATGATGAGTACAATTTTTTTTAAATTTTTATTTCAAGCATGTAACATAATATTTCTAGATAATTTTTTAAAGTAAAATCAGTCTATACCCGCATTTTTCAACCTGTGTGTCCGTAATCACTTTTTCCAAGTTAAAGAGTAACATTCCAGTTTTTTTTTTTTATATACATTTTTTTTTAAAATGCTCTAGAAACGCCTTTTTACTAGTTATTTTAACACTGAGAGGGGTTATTTTACTATTTTCGACATCCCCCCCCTGTGAACGTCAAGTATTACAACTCCTGATGAGGTACCATTTTAAAGATAAAGTTCCCCGCTTCGGACTGTATTTGGGCTGGATTTGCGTTACGAGAGTTATATGCGACAAAAATCCGATGCTTAGGGAAATGTAACTTGCGTTAGTTTTTATATGTTCGCTGTTTAGTTTGTCTATTTAAACGATTAATAGGATTTGATTTCTGTTTGAAAATGTCACTAAGCATTTAATTTACGCTCATCGAAAGCACGATTCGCGCGTTTGTCCATATTTTTAAGTATACATTGAGGGTGCCAATACGGATTGGTGTTAGAGGGGTGGTGGCGGCGGCGTAATGTTCGTACGTTCAAAGTAATGTAATACGATTGTTATTATGTGTATTCGGGAACACTTACCTGACATAGTCTAATTTACAATAGGTTTTCCCGTCCCTCACGAAACAGGTACAATGTTCGTCCAAAAATTGATGGCACTCGGCACACTTGAGGCACGCCGCGTGCCACTCCAAGTCCGGAGCGACTTTCAGTATGTACTGGTCGTTTATGGCACCGCCGCAGCCCACGCACAGGCTCAACCGCCGCCGTTCTGAAAAATTTACCAACAACACACCTGATTTTAAATAAAATCTATACGCGGCTCGTGTTAAATTTGCGCAATTTAATTATAATATGATAATATCATGTATGATAAACGTACTCGTATATATATATATATATTCGCCGCAATTTCCCAAAACATTTACTACGCATAGTACGATTTTACTACTCTATAGGTACAAAAGGACCGTAGTAAAATGGTTTCGGGTAAAAATTATACATTTTAAACATAATTTTTCATTACATCATAATCTATTACTCAATGAATCAACTGATGATTTATATAGATACGGATATCTCAAAATTTTGGTTTATTGTGTCGATATTACCTATATATATATATATATATAAAAATATTTTTTTTTTTTTTTTTTTTAACTTTTTGCCGTTCATTCGCGGTATTTTGTGCTAAAACAAATACATTATCGTTATAATTCTTATAGCGATGGGTTAGACTGGCGCGCGTACCCATATAATTAGTAATTATTTTTATTTCATGTTTTTTCGTATTTTGGTTTTATCACGTACAATATAAATACTCCGCCATACGCTAAAAGTAAAAAAAAAAAAAAAAAAAAAAAATACGTTAGTGTATATAATTTCCTTTTCGGCATAATATCTACAGTCTTCGCACGCGGTCGACTTTTTATATATACCATAAGTACTCGTGTATATATATATATATATATACGATTATTGTTTTATTAAAGACCAAGGTTGGAATAAAATTATAAAACTACCGTCCGTCATAATCATCAACGCCCGTGTCGGTGTATTAAAATCGCACGAATGTGTACAGGTACACGTATATCAGGTACATGCTGTAATATTATTATTTTAATACTCGTAAAAATATCTTATTGCGTGCTCACAACAAAACGCTAATTTTGTACATTTTCAAGTCGTATGCGTATATTATTATATTGTACACTCACGTTTATGAGTTGCAAGACACGCGTACAGTTGAATGACGTATACCATAATATTATATTCAAACTTTCTATATGTCATAATTTAATATTCGAATAACGTTCAAACGTACATCAAAGTATTAGAATTCAAATGCCGGAAAATTTCAACAAAAAAAAAAAAAAAATCGGGAAAATTTCGGATTTCCCAGAGCCCCAGAAAATATCTAAAAACTGGAGAATATTAAAGTAATAAGTTTCCGAAAAAAAATTCGAATATTCCGGAAAATTATAAACAATTATATTTACGTTTAAAATAATCGAAATATAAAAAAAAAAAAAAATCACAATTAAATAAAAAATAGATAACTGTTTTTAAAATTAAAAGGTTTTCAGTACCTAACCGATTAAGCTAAAATAAAATAATACGACTCTATGACCAACAAGAGGTTGGGATCAACATTAAATTGCTTTAGCTTCAAAACTAAAGCCAATATTCTGATTGCACATTTGCACCATCGTTTTCAGTAAAAAATACCGAAGTTAGAACAAAAAAAAAAAAGCTGTAAATAACGTTTCACATTATGTACTACGAGTAGTTTTCCAGAAAATAAATTACCCGAACGTATTTATTTTTAATTTTTTAATAATAACAAATACTTGTAGATAGACAATGCACGATTGACAATTTTAGAAGAAATACGTAACAACAAAACATTATTGGCGGGTAACGGAAGCATTCGTGCTCAGTACAAATTGCCAATTGGTACAAGTGTCGTGTAGTATACTGGATGTGGTCGGGACTAAAAAGTACGTTAAACCAGATAAACATGGTTGTGTGACGGCCTATAGTGGACTGCAGAGAAAGACGGCGTGAAAATATGTTCTTAACAAATTCGACAAAAACACCACAAATACACCACAGGTTCCGCTGCAGGAAGCTCTAGCAGCGAGCAGGTTTTTGTCGAATTTGATAAGAACATTTGATTTCGCATTATCATTCATTGGATAGTTTCCAATGATTTTTCGATTTTTTTTTTTTAGTGGGGGGGGAATGGGTTTCTAAAAGACGATTTTTTGAGGAAATTTTCCGAAAAAGATGAGTTATTCAGGTTTAATCGAAAAACATTTTTTTTTTTTTCGAAATTATGATCCCTAATCACGGTAGTAGCATAAGCACTACCAAGTCTAAATCTACGAAGAGTATACTAGCTACTGAAACTAAGCTTTTATACTTGCACGTGTGAAAAAACATCGGGCACTCGAAACGAACGACACAATATAATATAGTCTTCGACATATCATCAAAATGTTATAAAATTGTACTTGATTGGACTCTAGACTGAACTCGGCTATTCACAGCCATGTATTTCGCGCGTGACGACCCGGTAAAGAGCGGTTTCTTAATAATAATCGAACGGCATTCATCTATACATAGATGTAAATCTATAAATATATTTATGTAATATATTTCAGTCATAGATCTTTAAATAAGAAATTCTTTATTGATTGCTAAAAACGTCATTATTTGGTCATCTATACAGTCTATATATATATATTGTATCAATGAGTTGCGACTTTGAATCAGTGTTTGAAATAATATACAATTATCAGAAGGGTGACACAAAAGTGCAGTAAAATGAATGCGTATACCTAAAGACTTTATTGTATTTATCCGTCCATATATTATTATGTTGTTCGAAATGTCCGTTAAAAAATGTAGAAGATGTACGTAAAAATGTTTTTAAATAGAAAAGGTACTCCATTCCTCCGTCATTCCATACCAATTCAAGTACATGCTTGAAATATTAAAAATACATACTGACATCCAGGGCTGGATTGGGCAATTTCAGTCAGTCGTGCTCAATATTTTACCGGCCCAGTATCAAAAATATAAATACCCCGAGAACAATAGACCCGGTTCAGCCAATTCAATTCCAATCGCGAAATTGAACAAAAACTAATAAAAGAGACATTTTGGTTCAGCGGCTCGAATTATCAAAATCCTGGCAGCCCATCGAACTAAATCTCGACCGCACGCCGGGCCTATCTGGCCTTGCTAATATCTAACGTTAGCTATATTAATTATTATTAGGCCATAGCCACGGTTCAGTTACTGATTGTTAACCTCGGGAGGAGACGAAAATCATTACGAGGGTGTCGATATACAAAAATAAATCGAATCAAAATGTAGATATACTTAGATTGAGTCACCGCTCCCCCCGTGGGGCAAGGATAAATACGAGAAATTTGAGGACTAAAAACACATGTAGAATACGCGTAACGTGTGTTGCATTAGAAATTATCCGAAATAGGCTGCGTCTGATAGTAAATTACAATATTAACATTATACTATAATATGTGTGCGTATACGACGTCGTTGTCGTCGATTAAGGTTGCCGGTGCCGTCGGAAAATGCTTCGCCTTCGTCGAGTCTCCGACGGATAATAATAATATATATATATATATATATATATATATATATATATTATATATTATATTATTATACGCACGCTTGTTTCTATACACACTGTATATAATGTGTTATAGCGTTGCGGTTGTCGTTCTATTGGCCGACTATTGGTACAGCCCTCCGGGGCGGAGTCGAGACCGCGCGTCCGTCCGGAACCCGTTCGGTGAACAGATAACGTCTCTTTGATGTGCCGCCGCCATGTTTGTACTTACACGAGATCGACGTGTTCCGGACGAAATAATAATAATAATAATAATGACGAGCTATAATATCGATAATCGTCGTCGACCATCATATTATAATAATATACGAATAAAACGTAATATATTATTGTCGTAATACCGCGGTGTGTGTGTAATTGATGTATTGGGAAAAAAAAAAAAAAAAAAACGCGTGGTCGAATGACCGTCAGTGGTGGTCACGTATATATATATATATATATATATATACTTAAAAAGTGAATGGAGGTGTCGTAAAAAGTTTATTTTTTAAAATACTACTTCCCCTTCACAAAAAAAAAAAGAAAAGTATTTTAAACTACTTTTGAACCACTTCCCCACACGATTTGTGATTTCAGAGATGAGATGTTGTAGCACTTAAAAATTGATTAATACGTGCTAAAAATATGCAATGGAAAATTACGAAATATAAGTAAAACTACAACATTTTCAATATGAAGAAATTTTGATAAATTTAAATAAAATTGCGACCTTAAGATATCATCCATCCAGGACGAAATCATAAAGTTTGCTAACAAACATAAATCCAAATAGATTAGAGCTGCACACCAATGTAACTGCTGAACAACTTATTGACAACTCGCAAGACATTAGCCGTCTCAAACGCTCGAAGCCGTACGATTTAGTTTAAGTAACTGAGACTAAGAATTGGGACTACCTCGATGTTGGTACAACCCCAAACAATGTTCATGTATTCATATATATATATATTTACTACTTTTGTATTATTTTTAATATTTATGCACTGTAAAGACTATTAGGTCATCTAAATAAAAATGCCTATGGCTATTTAAAAAAAAAAAATAAATAAAATATTAACGTTAGAGGGGGGAAGGAGCAGCTATGTGTCGTTCAGCTTATGTAGCTAAATAGGTAAGGTGGCGGTGGTATAACCAGAACCAGACCATTTCAAAACTGACTCGGTGCCACTGGATCGGCCGAATGAATTATTTATAAACGCGCACGAAAACTTTCAACAATCCGCAAAACAACGGAGTAAAAAAAAAAAAAAAAAGCCGACATATTATTCTTTGTACCGTGATGGTTACTGATGTACTTTTGTATTGTTGAGAAGTTAAAAAGGTTAAATATATGATGTAATATAATTTATGTTTGTACCCAACAACAAATCATTGCAAACGATTTAAATTGAAAATTGTATTAATTTGTATAAATTATTACAACTATTGGTGTTTTTAACGAATTTTCACAAAAATTTAAAATTAAAATGCTGATAAAAATTTTAAATAATAAAATTGTTGACTATACAAAACAATAACAAAAAAAACTAGACAATTTCAAAAAGCTATTAATACCATAGAATGGCCCAAATATTTTGAAAATTGTACCATGTCTAAGAAAGTGCTAATGTAAGTATTCGGTGAAACAAAAAGTCCATACGATTATGTTTAAATAAATTTAAAAAAAAAAGATCATTAATGGGTAAATATTCCCATTTTCCCGACGTTTTTATCTCAGTTTTCCTCCACTATTAAAGAAACCAAGAGAAAAATCAAAAACTCAATGCACCATACTTTTTGTTTTTTTATTAGGAAAATAACATTTACAATCTGTACAATATTGGCACAATAAGCAAATTTGCAAAAATAACATAAATATAAACATGAAAACGGAGATAAGGGAGGCCATTCAGTGATAGGACTCTTTATTAAGCACAATTTTTTAAAAACATTTTTAGGATTGAGTGCCTAGATCAGGAGATCACGGCACCAGCGTCTTATGAGACGACGTGGAGGGTCGTTCGGAAGCGTAGGAGAGTATTGATTTGAAACGAGTGAGTTGGAATGGAGAAATAATCTGGAGTGGAATTTGTTGTAGCGGGCTTTGGTAATGTTATCGACTGTCTCAGTATTAAGGTATTTATGAAGAAAGTGGTTGCTGACGAACCAAGGAGCAAAAGTTATTTGGCGTAGGCAAATTGATTGGAAAGATTGGATATTTTTGATGATTGTCGAAATGAAGTCTTCAGACACACACACACACACACAAAAAAAAAAAAAAAAAACAATTTAAAAAAAAAAAAAAACACACATCATAATAAAACTAATATGGGTTCCACGCTATATGATATCAGAATTTAAAAATTGTATTTAAGACGATCGTACCCATACCCGTAGCGATATGCTACGCGATACATGCGGTCATATTTATTATATTATATATATATAAATTTATATTTCATATATGCACTAAAAGTTTATCAATTAAAAAAAAAAAAAAAAAAAAAAAAATAATAAAAATAAATTATATAGTAAGTACAGACAAACGCACATTTCGCGCTGGCGTAATTCATTGGACGCGGAATAGATTGTAAATTATAATAATAGTCGATTAATTATAATGATTTTCTCGTGTAATCTACGTGTTTATATATTATATGGAACACACGAGGCAGGTGATTATTTATCATACGAATTAGTTATTCGTACGGTTGCGAGTATACTTCAAAGAACCGACTGTAGTAATTATATAACATTGCGTTTGAATGTTAATCGATTATTGTTCATCGGTATATATAATATATAATGCGAAATATTGTTTTATATGTATTATGAACGTGCACGCGTTCAAATGAACCATCTAAATTTAATGGCCTGTGGCGGATGTCTGAAGTAGAACGCGACTTTGGATATAAAATGAACTATAAAGTAAGTCTCTCTTAGATATATTCTGTGTAACGCACGTTTGGATAATGTCGAATCCCGACAAAGTAATAATGAACAGCAGTTACATAATGGAAGATAACATGCGGCTATTAGGTATATCTGTGCGACCCGAGGCGCGTACTTGCGCCTCGTTTTATTCCGGAGACCGATAAAATAGGGCCCACTAATTTTTGTTTATCCCTAAGTAAAACCCGCGATGAACCGTGTATAATACTTTTGAGCAATTTTACGAAGCCAAAATAATTATCCATCCAAACTAATGGAAAACCCGATTACCGTGTCGGTAAAAAGAGCACACCGCGAACAACCGAAGAGTGATATTAAAAATTTTATTTTCACGACCGATTACGTCAGTGGCAACAGCTATTAAGTACAGTTGTTCGTTTAATCAATCGGATCGTCGAATACGTACGATACATTTGTATTATTTACAATTGATGTTTTGAATTATTAAGATTTTCATCGAAATATATAATTTAAACGTTTATAAAAACAAAAATGTCACTGCTTTTATTACATGTGAGATCGATTAATGGAATCCGGCGTAATTTTTATTACAAGAACTTGTTTTCATTTAAATTCATTAAAAATAGTGCTTACCCGTGACTATATTAATATTTATAAAAAAAATAACCGAACATCTTTTTAGAGACTATGCAAACAAGGCGAAAGGGCTTACACGACGAAGGACCTACCGGGTAAATGGTAGTGTGCGATTTTTCCTGTGTGTAAGGCCTAATTATTATTTTACTACAAATAGTGTTTATGTATATTATGTTTAGTAAATCTATAGCTAGCCAACAATTTTAGTATTAACAATTCGGTATAAACTACAAATATTATGTATATTCCTCACTAGTTATTGAAATCATTCTGTGTCTTAACAATAACTGTATGCACGATTTCTATATAACATAAAATATAATAATATAATGCTCGCAAACACATAATATTTAGAAATTATCTCTGTAGTAAATCATTTTTAGATATATCAAGTCATACATAATTATTATATTTGAACGATTATTTTGATATTAATAAATTATATGCCTACATATTACACATAAGTCATATAACTGTAAAAGTATAAACATGTTACATCACAACTATACAAATTAAAAATTATTTTCAATTTTTATCGCGTTTGACGGGCCGGGGTTGGATGAGTGGTCCAACCAAGTTTTGACCCACCTAAATTTACTGGACTCAGCACCACTGCATTCCTATAGAACTTTGCACTATAATAAATCCGTTAGGTGGGTAAAACATTACATAAAATTAGAAATTAAATTAGTAATATAACTGTAAAAGCGGACCGAGATCAATATAAGTCACTAGGATTTAGATCTCGAGTAGAGGCGGTCGTATAAGTTTATGTTTTCAAATTAATACGATTTCATGATAATATTATAATAACACATCATGTATACGTTTTAAATTTAAATGTTTACATAGTTTTTTTATTTTTTTTTTTTTCGTAATATAAAACCGTCCGCGCATGCATAATTGGTTAAATATTACGAGAAAAAAATGTGTAAATTCGTAACGGATTAACATTATTCAATATTAATCTCGTAGAATAACTATACTATTCTATATACCTACTTTTTTTTTTGTTTTTAAAACTGTCCAAGTTTCTCGACGTACGACCGAGGCCATTCCTCCTCACTGTCCCTACGAAAATCACCACTACTCCACCGCGAGTCCTTTGTATATATTATTATATTCAAATCTAAAAATCACACAAGCATGCGATTTCCGAAATGCGATCGAAAATAATAATATACGTGATATCGCGTTCGAAACGAAAGTATACTTAAATTAATGGGGAGGAAAAAAACGTTCTCGCTGAGTAAGAGTACAATCAGCGCCGCAGTAAGCTAAATCGCCGTCCCTGGGTAAAATACATTAGAGAATATTAAAAAGAGCCTACACGGCTAATCCCATACTTTACTCAATCTTAGTTTATTTTTAACCAATCTTTAGTTTTATATTAAAAATATTATTGTTTCGAAAATTAGTATCTTGTCCAATCCTATTCGAAAATAATGAAAGTAATATTGGCGTACATTTTACCGTTTTTACAATAAAAATCAAAAAATATTACTCCACCAATGGGCCAACTAGATCCAAAATTCTTTCAGAAAAGGTGCTGGACTTTAAAATCGGGGTGAGATTTCTGGTAGAAAAGTCGTTCACAAACGGAAAAAAACATACAACAATCTTGTTTCTATTTTCAACATAGAAATTATAGGAGGCCACTGAAACCTTTTAGCTGAACCCATTTTAATAACGGAGGTGTAGCCGCTAGGGAGTTTCCCCGTGGAACCGATCGCTCCGATCATTGTCTCCGTTGTTCCGGCGACCTCGGGTCTTTAACTATTATTCGTATCGCCCTGGTGAAAATCTAACCACCGCGTACCTACACCAACTCATCAATGCCGACAATGACAGTGACAGGTTAGGTTGGGTTATGTTACGGTGACAGTGACAGGTACTGCAGGCAGGGTCGGACAGGCCCGGCGTGCGATCGAGCTTAGCTCAGGATGCCGGCAGGATTTTAATAATTTGGGCCGCCATGCCGAAATTATTCTATTTTTTTTTTTTAAATTTTTTTTTTGCATTTCACGATTGGAATTGAATTGGCTGAACCAGGCCCACACAATAATCTAGTGTTCTCGGGATATTTATATTTAAGATACTGGGGCCGATAAAATATCGAGCACGTGGCCGACTGAAATCGTCCAATCCGGCCGCCACTGTACGAATGACGGGTAAAAAAAAATTACAATAATACTATAGTACAGTATAATATCATTAACATTGTTATAAGTATTATGATGATGTACACGGGATTCGAGAAATTCACGCGAATTCAACACGTCGCAAACACGGTTATGCTGCCTAAGCATTTTTAAACAATATTTACAATATCGTTCCCGCGTATAATAAACGGACATAGTATAATAATAATAATAATAATAATAATTAAAATCGATAATGGAATTTGTCGAAAATAATTACTGAAGTTGTGCCGTTATGTATTGGCGAGGGCGTGGATGCGTTGCGCATTAATGAATAATATATTATTGTTTATCAGGTCGGCAATATATCGGGCTATAGTGTATTGGATGAATAGATGTATACGAGACATTAAGTTTGACGGGAGAAAAAAAAAATAAACGAAAAACCCAATTGTTCGTCTTCGCGTCGCAAGCAATATTTGGACACATTGCACCCCGGTCTAGCAATTACTCGAACGAAGCCGCAAAACTGACGCTTTTTAAACCAAGTTATGTACAGTGGCGAAATTTCCATAATAAATCTGGGGGTCCTGAAGACCACAGAAAAAAAAAAATAATGTTAAATAAATAAAAAAATGAATAACTTGGGCACTCTATGACCGTCATTCCCCCCCCCCCCTATTCTACTACACTTACCAGCCTAAACCAGTTTATATAAATAAATTAAAAAATAATAAATTACAGATTTAAAACACAACCGTTTCCATTTTGACGGTTAGGTATTTTCTAATTACATATGTAGTATTCATAATAAGAAAATCTTGTTCCCAGCCAGAGCTAGTATTTCATTTAATTATATTAACATTTTCTTTTTTAGCTATAAAATATTTGCCCATAGACAAAATTATATATATATATATATATTATACATTAATAAAATTGCTTGTAGTTGAATTGGAATAAGTAGGAAAACTCAGAAAACGGATAAGAACTACAATTTATTTTTCATTCGGAGAAATACATTTTCATTACATTAAGCACATCCATGCTCTCCAAATAGCGTACCTATGATAATGTATAATAAAGGTACTGTCACAATGGATTTTACATAGGCAAGTTAACACATCGTTTTCTTCTGGATATCACAACTCTTCAAGATATTTTTCCGACACTGCCTTCAACCTCTTAGGATTGTTTACTCTCTCCAGTGTCAATTCACAACACTTTTTCACAACATTTTTCCGGGTCTTATTTTATCCCATCTGTCAATCCCGGTCAACTTCCCAGTTTCCATTCAACTACCACTTGTATAGGGTTCGTTGATGATTCCAGTCTCTTCGTCGCATGTTTATTAGATTCTCGGGTATCTTTGCTTTTCCTCCTACACTGAGCATTTCAACTTTTTAGTTGTTATATAGGTATTAATATTTATACAGTTTTTAAGCCCCACTTGGCGCGAGAAATCTATTGGTTTTAAAACGTTTTGTCTTTCCCCCCTCCCCCGTGTGTATTCTTTGGAAAGTTTAAAGATTTAAAAACTAAAGATTAAACTGTACACTTTACAGTTATGTAAAGGTTAGATTATATATAGGTAGGTTAGGATTATATAAACCTATCTATGTAAATATTTCAACGTGAATCTATTTTGATAATTTTATGGTACTTTAATTAGAAGTATTTTATATATAAAAAAAAAATAATAATAACAATAATACATATCACGGTGGTGACCGCTATTTGTGGGTTATTTACTATTCGAACCAATTTTAACAATTTACAACGTTTATAATTTTAAATAAATGTAATTATTATACATATACTGATATTGAAATTAAAAATAATTTCGCGTAAACACAATACGCAATATTTAAATATTATGTAGGAATATAAAGTGTTTGGTTTTTGACGTCTGATCAATAAAAAATATGGACGATAAAAATGTCTATTATTTATTATTATAAAGTTTATTCGCGGTTTTATGTCGGAATTTCGATGCGTTTCCGACAGCGACGACGTCACCGACGCCACGCGCCCAGTCATAATATTGGTATTATGCACGTAGGGGTTTTTTTTTTTTTTTTTTGGTTCACTGGAAATTTAAAGCGGAAGCACTCGCGTTATATGTCCAAAAAAAACAAAAAACAAAAAATGATGAATATTCGTTTACCACATTGTGAATATATTTTAACTTTTTTTTTTTTTTTTTATCGCAACGATGAAGCCTCGTATTACTCGTGTGTGTACACAGCTGCTGATCTCAGCTATTACCGAAAATTACCCATTCTCTTCTATCCCTTCTATTTTATGAAAAACAATATTTTACGAATAAGTAATACAGTATTACAGCAATAATTTTTGACATTCAACGCGTACCGTTAAGCATTTTTTTTTTTTTTTTTTTTAAATTTATTTTACTACCTCCCTATGTATATAATATATAGTTTGTTTGATCCATATTATATACCAGTAGCAAAATATGTTCAGATAAATCGATAGATATCAATATTAAATAGTATCGTTCAATAAAAATGGTAAATTTCAATCGTAAAAAACCAATAAAAACCTATACAGTGTATATCCATATTATTATTTTTATATTGAGCGATTAATAAAAAAAAAAAAAAAAAAAAATATAAATAGTTAGTATTACGCGTGATTGTCGAGAGCGTAACTCGTTTTACGGTCGACTATAATATATAGACGGACGTGTATATTATATTAGTATTTTTTTTTTTTCCATAGAATATTATTTCGGTTAAAAAAATGTTTTATATTAATCGAATAGATTGTCGGTAGAAAATGTCTATTACATTTCTTTATAACTAAATCCCCTTAAATAGAAATATCACCACGAACCTAATAATATGTACCGCAAGTGCGCGTTTGCAGGACCTATATCATACAATATTACGATATTATTTTTTT
Organism: Tuberolachnus salignus; assembly: GCA_956483605.1. Classification (NCBI taxonomy): domain Eukaryota; kingdom Metazoa; phylum Arthropoda; class Insecta; order Hemiptera; family Aphididae; genus Tuberolachnus; species Tuberolachnus salignus. The sequence continues at coordinate 2,701,619 of OY101434.1, forward strand.
ATATATATATTAAAGCGAAAACGTGTTGGGAAATATAAAAATAAAAATCGTGCTCACACAATTTTTTAATAAAAATATACACCTGCCGCCACATCAGCCACGTGCGGAGTTTGCGTATTATATAAGCGAGATACGACGGCGACATTTCGACACGATCAAAAAAAAAAAAAAAAAAAATAGGCTACACAGTAATATAATGTTATAATACAATAATATATTAAGTATATCAGTAGTTTGCGCGATATAAATAATAATATTAATACATTTTTACTTGCAGTGCACCGTGTGGTTCGGGGAGGACACGAGAACGTGTAAACCGAAGTCTCCGCGTGACACCGGGAGATGTACATAAATATATATCATACTCGCCGTGTAGAAAAATACTCGTATATGTTATCGCTTAACGGCAATTAAAAAAAAAAAAAAAAACGAAAAAAAAAATACATATATATATATATATATATATATATATATATATATATATATATATATATATATAAATATATCCGTAAAATTACGCGGGGGCGGACCGGAGTCTTCGTCGTGTTTCGGGCGTCGCGTCGTTGTCGTCGTCGCCATCGGTCGCCGCCGACAAAGCAAAAATATCGTCGAAAATCCAAAACGACGTTTCACTACGGAACACGGTCGGAACGTCTGTATTTTTCGAAATAACGAATTAATCAAAATCACGTAGTGTTTTTTTTTTTAAATTCCCGAATTAAAAACATAATACTGTTATTGATATCGTGTTCCATATATCGCGTCACGTGAAAAACCGATGTTGTTACATTAGGTGATAATATTATTTTATATCGACCCGGGGGACACTATATTATTTCCAATATTTTTTTCTTTTTAATTTCTAATTATGGTTTAGATCGCGACACCATCTTCTTTTTAGCCTACGAGGAGGATTTTCAGGAATGGAGGCGGAATTTTGTGCTGATATTAGGGGATTAGGGTGGTTCACTCTTAGGTCGGTATGTAGAGTGTGATTTGAAACATAGAATGGTGCATTTGTATTTATGCGAAGAGTTATGGATTGGAAAGTTTGAATTTTATTTATATTGGATTTTTCGGCAGCTCCCCATAACTGAACGCCGTAAGCCCAAATTGGCATCAATAGAGTTTTATATAAAAGTAATTTGGTTTTGATGTTGAGTTTTGAGTGTTTGCCGATTAAGCAGGAGAGAGATTTTCGTCTAGCGTTTATGAGAATTCGTTTGGTTTTAATGCGGTCTGCCCAGGTAAGACGTTGGTCCAGTATTAAGCCTAAGTATCGAGAACTAGTAGCTTTTGGGATGATAAGATTATTTAAAGTGATAGGTGGTACAATTGCTTGTTTTAAGGTATAAGTTAAATGAGGTTAAATTTCCAATATTTAAGTATAAAATAAGAGACCGGGGGTGGACCGAATCCGCGGCGCGTCCGCTCACGCGGAAAAATGCGGCGAATCTGTCACAATATTTACGATAGTCAACAGCGGATTTAACGGTCGTTTAGTCTCGTTTCTCTCGTAAATTCTATTCCGGTGCCCCGCCTAAATTGTATAGTTCACATTTTTTTTTTTTCAATTTTTACCGCAAAAAAATAATCAAAAATAAATCCATTTTATTATGGCAAACCGAAAAATCATTTACCGCAAGTATGTATGTTACCGATACATTTGCCGAGTTTATTCGAACCCTAAATCAATGCCACTGACAAAAAGAAAAAAAAAAAATACATAACAATGTACAACAAGAACCGTTTGCCGCGTAAAAGGACTTGTGGCGTCTGCGTGGGAGTTTCGGCCATGTCCCGTATTTCCCCGGGATGGAAAAGGAAGGAACGTATACAATTTCCGATCCGTATTTATCCGGAATGTTATGTTCGATCGGAATTTAAAGAAAAAAAAAAAAAAAAAAAAAAAAACTAAAAACCGTATTCGTCCGGTAGGCGCGTACGCCCGGAATCCGAAGACCGATACTTAACCGTACTTTTCCGGACGGTATTTGCCCGGAAATTCAACATTACCATTTTATAAACGTATAAGAAACGGCCGGACGGGCCGGCGGCGGTGTGTCGCGCACATAGCATTATAATAATATTATAATAATATTATAATACATACACGCACGGCTGAAATGTATATTATTTTTTTTTATAATATACCGTGTCTGTGCGGTGCGCGTGTGCATGCGTGTCTTTCGCGCGCGCAGCCGACCCCAGAACACACGAAATAATACAATATCCAGTTTCCGATAACGCCGGCGCCGCCGCCGACAGAATTAATATAATTCCGCCGTCGTCGTCGTCGTCGTCGTCGCAGTCGTCGGTCCGGCTGCTGCCCCCCCCACCACCACCACCACCACCGGCACCGCCGGCACCGTATTTGTTGCGCACGGCGGCGGTGCTTAATTAGACGTCGTCGGCGACGTCGGCGTTGTCTCCGCGGTCGTGTCGTGTCGTTGCGGAGACGGGTTCGTCGTTCTCATAACACGTTTAGATCCCCCGGCCGTATTATTATTATTATTATTATTATACCCGTACCTTATACACACGACGTTCCACTGACGTAATATTAAAATAATATATATCCGTACACTTGCGGTCGACGAGGAGAAACGGACCTCGAAAAAAAAAAAAAAAAAAACAAGGACCGACCGACGAAAAAGATGATTTTCCAGTAAGAAATACCACTTGATTTATTTTCGTTAACAGTGTAATAATTATTTTAACATGACGGATATTGGCGACTGAAACCGGACAAATCAAACGCAATAATATATGTCGTTAACGCGTAAATGCGGTTTTTGAAATGGCGATGGGGCGTAGAATGTACAATGCGCAGGGAAAAGGAATACCAGGCACCAGTATAAGATAGGAAATAATGTATATTAGATATAGAGGACTGACACTGTAAGGTGTTGTGTTGATCGGTATAATTCATTTTAAAAATCTCTTGAAGAGCTGTTAGGCTAGAAAAGAAAAAGAGATTGTAAATAATTTTTAATACAGAGGAGGTGCGTATTGTGGTTTAAGAAACTAACCATAGGCAATCACAGTGCAAGTTGGTGTACGAGTATATAGGTTAAGAATTATGGGCTACTATTATGAACAAATGCGAGATTCACATCGCGAAAATCGATTGACCACTATTTATTTTCGAAGATAAACCAGAGAAGCGGGACCGATAACGTCCAACACCAAGGAAACAAACGTGTTTTTTGGTACCTACCTAGTTTCTGGACAATATGTTGGTGTTTGTTTAAATTTCGGCAATATCAGAAGCTTATATACAACAAACAATATTACAGTATAAGATCAAAAATGGAGTTTACAGAATACAAATCTATGTGTGTGTGTATATATATACCTAACCTACGTTTGAAATGTCCAGACTTCAACTTTCGTTGTTTCGATATACATTTAACGACAAGGTTCCATCGTTATCATTTCAGTCAGTACCTCTGTGGAATTTTCCACGCGTACGACAATATAATACGATATTATACGAGTGTACTATTATTATACCTACAAAATGCGGAGAGTCGTCGCGATATATATTTTTTACAATAATAATATGACGAATTCGTATTTCTATATGACGTACGGCGATCAATATTACATTTCGGCGGTTCGGTGGAGGATGAGGAGGAGTAGGTCGTCGCACAACCCATTCCTTCTCTCCCGAAAGATTCTGCGTGCGACACGCTCTGCGCTGTTATTATTTGTTCTTACGACCGCATCGCATCACATCGCATACATATACCCGCGAATCTTTCGAAAAAATGCGATTTTTTTTTTTAGTTTATTGTAAAACATTTATAGCTTTCTTAACATTAAGTTTACATTATAAACCAAAATATACGGTTAACGGATTTAATGTTGAAACGATTATTATTTTTTTTTTTTTTTTACATTTTTAGGCCATTTATTTCATTTTTCTTGTGTTTTACAGTATATTCCAGGCGTAATTATTATATTTTCAGCAAGTCGCCCGTGCCAAATATTCATTTTAACCAAGTGTTTAAACATAAATTATTGTTTTGTTTTAGTATCTTTATCTATTAAACTTTTAAAAACCGTTTTTCGTCATTGTTCGTCGATTTATATAACTATAAAAACGTTATTTTTTCCTTTTTAATTGACTCGATAGTTTTGATTATATTTTTATACTTTTTAGTCCTGTATTTATCGATTTGTATAATATGAGATTTGTGAAAATTGCGTTCTATAACATATATATATATATAAACATCGAAATAAAATAAATCGCAATTAAAGATTTTAGTATACCTGCTGCAACTATCGTATGTACTCGAGCGAAACGAGGATTTATATAGCTCACTCGAAAACAAAATTGAACAGTAAAAGAAAAAAAAAAAGGGGGAACAAAGTAGCAGACAACACCTCGGCGAGCAACATAATATAATAATAAATAATACGAGTAATATATTAATATCAATATACAAACGAAAACCGATACGAAGTCTATATAATAATATTCCGAGTTATTGCGTTTTATTATACGTATCTACGTGTAATAAAATAATAAAATTGTTTAGCAGAACCGGATCGAGGGAGGGAGGTCTAAGAGAGCTCAAGCCCCGGATCCCTCGATGAAAAAAGGGGACCAGAAATGTTTTAGTGTTTATAAAATAATCGAGTACGGACATTTTTACGTCGAAGGGTTTCAATTGTATATTAAAGCCTTGTTTTCGGAAAAATTATTTTCTTGTTGCACCACTTGAATATACGTAAAATCGTTATGTATAAAAACATTTTATTTTTCCTGTAAAATTAGGACCTCCGGAACGGATCGGCTTTGGGCGTTACGAGTTTAAAAATATACTACACAATGCGATCGATATTTGCAACAAGTATATAATATAAACCGGACTTGCATATTAGACGTGTAGACACGAACGTGACCCATGACACGTGTCATCTTTAAGGATCTACACGTGAACACAAAAATATTAAAAAGTCCCGAATATTCGATGCTAAAAGATATTTTATTGTTTTTGTACGACATACCCGTAAACCAACTGATTCAACCAATTCAACTTCCGAAAGATATTATATATTGTATCATTGGTCAATATATAACCATATGTTTATTTATTTATTTTTTAAATAGCCATAGGCATTTTTATTTAGACGACCAATAAGTAGTACAGTGCATAAGGGTGTATAAATATTAAATAATACAAGAGTAGTAAATATATTTGAATACATGGACATGTTTAGGGTTGTACCAACAAAGAGGTAGTCCCGGTTATTAGCCAAAGTTACTTAAACTAAATCGTACGGCTTCGAGCGTTTGAGACGCCTAATGTCTTGTGAGTTGTCAAGTAGTTGTTTAGCAGTTATATTGGTGTGCAGTTCTAATATATTCACGTTAGCTAACTTTTTGATTTCGTTTTTGATGGATGATATCTTCAGATCGCGATAATATATATATATATATATATAATAATAATTAATATTATAGTGTCTGGAAGAGGAGGGGGGCAAGTGGACAACGGATACCTTTCGTCATGGGCCTCACTAGAGTCATAATTCTGGGTAGGTTAGGTTAGGTTGATCTACAAAATATATCCACTTAGTTTATTTTTCGAAAGTGAATAAATTTGTCAGTCGCTTCACTCGCTAATGTCCATCGTAATCCTATACTTAACGGATTATATTCAAATACAGCTAATTTCATACCATTACAATATTGTCAATATTTAATCTGTAATTTTAAATTTTAAAATTTAAATAAAAACTGCACATTTTGTGATAGAACTGCCCGCCTGGACAAGTACGGGTTTCTAGTATTCTTTTAATACTTATTGGCTTATTGCACTCTTATTAAAAAACAATTCCAACTACTATTAGTTATCAAATACTTGTCTTGTTGTTTGTAATTCGTCCACTTATGTGGTATTATTTCAAAAATTCATTGTTTATGGCGATCGGAGAAATTTTGCAGAATTACTTCGCATAGGCAAAATTAATTAACGTTGTCGCAGAATATAATATTATTTTCTATACATCAACAATCAAAAATTGTTTTGATAATAATAATTTTATACTGGATACCACAAGTCACAACTTCGTAAAAACGAATCGTTTTCGTTAAGACTTGATTAATAAATATAGAATCGAATGAATAGCATTTTCAAAATGTAAGTATTTTTTTGTGATAGTAAAACGATACCCTCGACACCCCCCTAACCCCCTTAATGACGCCTATGCCGTTCGCTAAGGACTAGGCGGAAGAATGTTGTTTCGACAATGAACGAAAAAAAAAATCAATATACGTATAAAGAATTTCCTACATGAAATTTTTATAGTTTAACGCCGACTTGTAAAATCTGCATGTAATATTTTACAACAATCCGGCCGAATTTTCTACGCGTTATAATTATTATATATACCTAAAACGCTTCCGGCTATATTTGCATAATACGCGATATTATATATACGCCATTTATTATTATTATTATTTTTTTTTTTTTTTGGTAACCCAACAACCTTATGCGATGCTATTTTAGAGGGGAGTGTTGTGGGGGGCCATCGCGGCGAAAAATGATGCAGTTTTTTCGGGTATAATTTTAAATTTTTATCGGGTTGCGCGCTCGCGGATACGGGCGCGATGTTCGCTAATATTCACCGACCGCGTTGCCGACTTTCCCGTGACCGACAGATATCCGATAAATTATGCATTGTCGCGCGTAGTTACGTGCGGCTCATTAACGCCGACACGGCGTCTCCGTCGCCAGAAAATCCGTCGCACACGGCCACCGTGTGCGCGCCGACGCCGCCGCAAAGACTATTTCTCTCCTTTTTTTTTTTTTTTTTTTTTTATTATATTTTTTTTTTTTTTTTTCACCATACCTACCATAATATACTCTCGGCGTGTTTGTGTACACACACACGCCGAGAGTATTATACGCTCGAGTTTTACATATTATCGTGTTTCATTACGTATGCGCTCGAGTTAAAAAAAAAAAAAAAAAAACATTGTCGAGAAATATATAGGTATACCTGGACCTATACTGTAGTACTGTAGGTATGGGCAGGTATGACCTCTATTTTTTATATATATATATACTCCAATCGTTTACATAAATAATTATCAGCTATTTTTCGTAAATAATAATAAAATATCCAAACACACAAGGGAATTACTCGTCCACGAGAGAGAACCGTTTTCCGAATATTATTGTATTGATAATAATTTTTTTTCTATTTTTAAATAAAAAAATTTATCACGGAAACATAAATATCCGTGCCGAGTTAATTGATTTTTGTTTTTTTTTTTTTTTGTTTTTACATATAACCCGAATTATTTTTAAAAAATCATTTCAATAACCGAAATCAATTAAATGAGTTCAATTGAACATGTCTCTTCGTCTCCCCGTGTCTCCCTAATAATAATGTTTGTCTTTATCCATGTAGTAAACATGGTAACCACCTATGATGAACCAAACAAATATAATTCGATTTTCGTTCTAAAATATCAAAAAATCGCCCTTTAAGTGTTGAATTTCGGAAATCCTGCTTCGAGGGGCACACAAGCCCGTTAATCCGCTTTTGTACGTATATTTTCAAATATTTGCGTGCCATAAATTCGGCTGGTATAGTGGTCTGACAGACAGTATACTAATATAGATAGATATATACATATTTCGTATGACATTATGTGCAAAAACCAATAAATAATAATAAAAAAAAAAAATAAAAAAAATACAATACAAATTTCGTAAAATAAAAAAATAGAAATAACTTAAATAGTTTATAACTAAGTTATAGATAAATAGATTAACGACGGTGGGCGATTCGATAAGTTGTTAAACAAAATGTATAAACCGTTTTTGAACTAATTCACGCGGGGCGATTCGTATCGTCGTGATTTCTTTTAAAATACAAAAATATTATTATTTACGATATAAAACGTAACCGATCCGAAAATAAAAAAAATATATATATATAGTAGTGATGTGAAATAAATCCGGATTATCCGAAAATCTAAGAAATCCGGATTTTGTAATCCAAAAATCCGGAAGTAGGATTTTAAAATCCGAACATTTATGTTTCGAATTCTAAAAACCGAAGTTTTTTTTTATATTTATGAGTAAAACAACGTTTACCGGATCATCTTGTAACATAATATAAAAATTAGGAACGTAATATGTATGATTTTTTTTTTTTTTTGTTCTTGTTGTTTTATACAAAAGTTCAATTTGGGATATTTTTCGATTTGTAATAACGTATTTAATGTTTTACACATTTTACGCTATTAATAATAATAATAATAATAGTTTTATGAGAAAGGAATTTAAAGAATATAACTTGAAAATATTAAAAACCGAATTTTGGATTCAGATAAAAATCCGGATTTTTAAATCCGAAATCCGGATTTACAATAAACATCGGATTTGAAATTTCGGAATCCGAAAATCCGGATTGTTCCCATCACTAATATATAAGTGCCGCGTATAAAAATTACGACGCGGATGTTATAATAAAATAATATTCGAACAAAAAAAAAAAAAACAAAAAAAGAAACGGAATCGTCTTTGACGTTTGTGAGGTTATAGTAATATTATTAAATGTGATATATACACCGGGTCGAAAGAAGATCCATATAAATATATAATAATAATATAATCTAAGTATATTATTATACGTACCTACGGCGGCGTCTCCGACTTTGCCGCCGACGGCAAAAAGTAAGTGGGTGCAGTCTTATTTTTATGGGTTTTTCGGTTGTTTTTTTTTTCTTCTTTTTATCCTTCTTATATTCCTATATATATATATACGTACTTTGGCGGCGGTGTGGTTTTTTCGAATAATAATAATAATATATAAAACGTGTTGACGGTCCGCGGCGGCGGCGGCGGCGGCGGCGGCGGCCGGCAGACGCGATAAAACAATGAGACGGTCATTAAAAAAAAAAAACAAAAAAAAAAAAAAAAAACGACAAGACTACGGGCGGCGGCGGCGGCGGTTTTAATGTGTGTGCCCCGGCGCACATAATTAATCCAATAAAACGATCGATGCCGCGCTAATTTCAATATATACACAGTGTGATCGTGTATATTATTATTATTATTATTATTATTATTATCAGCAGCTATATACAGAGCGTGTAAGTAAGTAGAGAACCGTCGGAGACGAATAAATACAATTTTATACACACACACACACACAATTATATTACGTGTATGTGTTAAGAAGAGACAAGAGAGTGAGAGAGTAACAAAAAAAAAAAAAAAAATTCGAAAAAAAAAGAGCCGGATAGTGTCGACGGCGGTGGCGGTGGCGGCGGCGGCGGCAACGGCGGAAGACGCCGCGCGCGGAGCATCACAAAGACGGCGCCGAAACTAGTTTTTCTTTATACACTCGTATACGTATTTTTTTTTTCTTTCCTCTCGTATTAAAATAAAATTAAAAAAAAAAAAAAAAAATAACAACACCACGCATCGGGATATAATATAATATTATATACACGACCGTTCGCGTCCCACACCGTATCCCATATAATGTGGAGTAATATATATATATATATATATATATTTATATATATATATATATATATATAAATCGAATAATATAACCGCGCGCGCGCGCGCGCGCACGCTCGATGACGTATATTATAACTTGTAAAATGATTTTATTGCCCTTCGGATCCCCCACCTCTCCACCACCCCCTTTATCGCCGTCTCGCCCATCGTCTTTTCACAATATTCACTATACGTATTTTACGAGTATGATTTAAAAAAAAAAAAAAAATTATAAGTTTTATTATTATTATTATTATTATTGGATATTACGGGACGTACGTACGCGTATTCCCATGAGCGTATATTTTATAAGGACTCGGGACACAACAGTAATGATAATATTGTCACCTGTCGTCAGTCCAATACACATCGTATTGTTATACAACGCTGTAGACGCCCTATTATTATATTGTCGCGGTTTGACCGCGCGGTTCAACGGTTGGTACCGGGACGGCGGCGGCCGCGGGGCAATTGTCCCGGACAGCGAATTACGCGGGGACTTGACGGTCGGTGGGAGGAACAACAAACATCTAGTGAAAACCTAACGCCGAGCGCGTTATACTTACTTTTATCATTTAATTTTTAGGCAACAGAAACAAAAAAAAATATATATAAGAGAAGTATTATTAAACTTAGGGGTGAACAGCGGGATTACATACACGTGCACCCGGGGCGTCAAATCTCCAAATACCACACTGGGTACCGTTCCGAATCGTTCGACCGAATACACGGTGTGAGGGAGGACCCGCGGTGTGATTTTATAAATATTCGATATTATCTCGAATAATATCGTAACACGATAAACGGCACAAGTCATTTTTTTTTTTCCAAATGTTCGGGGCGAGCAATTTTGAACGTTTGAAAAATCTCGCACCCGCATATATCTCGGTCTATCTAACATGTGACGTTGCAAAATTACGTTACGTACAGTACATAAGTTGTTGACTGAAATTGAATTGGACCACATAGATAATACAATTTTAATTGTATGATATTTTCGATGGCAGAACATCAACTATTTGGCTGTTTATCTTAGATATCTTATGGACACTTTTTGTGCCGTACCAATAACTTCACCTATATAGATAGTGTATAGGGTAAAAATAGATATATCGTTGGAACGGTATAGTTGCACGGAAATAAAAATTTCACACGTGTGTTGCCGTCAAGGCACGTAGAATACTGCGCGGTATTAGTCTAAAATATTGTCAACCAAAAAATTAACAGTTAATTTTCGCTTTGATTTCTTTTAATTATAGCCGAAACTTGGTTTATTTGTCTGACAATATTTTTGATAAACGACAGCGTACTGTGCCCTCGAAAATATAGCCTCCTCTGATAAGTTTTGTTATCCATATTTAAATTCTAATTTCACCTTAGGTTTAACGTCCGATAATTTTCCGTTCGGCGTGGAATATAAATTATTGTTACGTAACGTAATTTTGCTATGTTGTCCGTTGTAGTTCGTTATAGTTAGACCAAGACTAGTAGATGCGGGTGTGGCGTTCTCTTAAGTCCTGCTGATCACATTCTAGTTTTGCAATCTTAATCAATCGTAATAAGGCCTTTAATCATAAGCCATCGTTATACGGTACGGGTAAAAACGATTTAAGTCAGTTTATGCCTTAATTATCATCAGCTAACATTGACACAATAACGGCCAAACGTAATAATTTACGCCATTACAATCATGTTCATATACGCCTATGCAATATCGGAATCAATATATGATTTCTGTATAGAAAAAAAGAGAAGAAATTTTCTTAAATAAATTGCCCAAAGCTTTTTTTTTTTTTGACCCCGTCGTCATTGTACGTAGGACGCGAATAAATATTTTATATACAAACACCGCCTAAAAACTGAGCGATTAATATTATTGTTTTGGTACTTTCGACGATATAATCGCCGTATATTCGAGTCTATTCACTAGTAAATTGTATTCTATTGATTAATTAGACGTTTGAATTGTTGCTGTTTATTTAGGCATAGGCGTTTTCTAAAATTATATTCTTTATATAATATTGTATGGAGTTTTTTCTCGTCCGCCAATCCGCGGTTTTCTAAACTTTATACCGATAATTGTAACTACAATAAAAATGCATTTTCGGTAAACATAACTAGTGAAAATTATTATACGTATACGTTATAATACGATTGAAATATAGTTCATTGACAATAACCTTCGTAGTACGTATTATTATGCCGATGAGAAAAAGTGTAATTTCAAAATTATAATATTACAAACACGCCCGTAATACCTACATCTAGTAAAACCGGATTGAAGTTTCAAACTGTAAATACGCGTATTATATTGCTGTAGGACATATTCGTATAGACAAATAAAGAAATATCGTACTTATTGGAATGCATATATATATAAAAATAATACATACTAAATATTGGAATGAAAAAATAATTCACATTTGCAATTTCGGGGATGGCGGGGAGGGGGAGGGGTCAGTGAGACGTACGTGTTTTTTTTCCTTCAATTTAACGGCCCGGAAAAAACAATACGGGTTCGATGACATGTACGGGTAGATGGGTTGGAGGTTATATCTCCCTCCCCTCCCTCCACAATTGGCTTAAAAATAAAAAAAAAAAACCTACAAGTTTAATTTAATTTAATTTTGAATTTATTCATTCCGGTCAAAATTCTCGCGGAAAATCTCGATGTATTGAATAGAAGTATTTGGCTCTTTTGAATCCGGCTTTTAATTCCTATTACCGTGTTGGATATATACGGTAGAAGATTCTAGGGTTTATTCATGGTTAGGTGGTATAATGCTAAAACTCCTCTTTTTCAATTCCCGAATCGAATATCACCGGGACACCGTGCGGGTATGGAAATATGTTGTACCGGTACGGATATTTCCGCAGACTTTGGCAACACTGCTAATCATTATGACGAATTTCCTATACCGCGAACTACTGGATTATTGCCAGAATTAGTAACGTGAATTCCGTGAACGCGTGCGGGAACAAACGGTTTCGAAAATAATGTCGCCAGCAAAATATGGTGTTTAAAAGACAAATTATAAATTCTCCGGCAATATCGTGAACTCCGGCGACTTCTTATATTTATACATAACGCTCGACCGCAAACGGCGCAATCTTATAATATTATTTATAAGTGTACGATTTAAAAATGCATTTTTGTTTTTTTTTTTTATATTATTCACGTGTGGGTGGAGAGCCTACCACATGGGACCCAGCCTTATACGACCCTATAGAACTGCGAAACATTTCTCTTGATTTGCAAATCGCCCGGTTCGCCGCAACGAGCTTTCAAGGTTCTAAAGTTCCACGTTAGTTTATAATTTGAACCTGTTTTAGCCGTATCGGTATATAAATAATAATTATTAATATTGCTAAATATTTTTTAATTTTATATTAAAATTGTTTATTGAATTTAAAAAAAAAAATAAAAATACTGTATTATTAATATATTATTTAATAGAAAAAATTAATGAGAAAAAAATCGCAGCATTTAGTATTATAATATATTTTGTGCCCTATATCAACGACCTGATCGAAATTCATTTCGAGCAAAACAACAAACCTAACCAGTTGTTGTAAACATTTGGAATATTAAATACTATAGGTTTGAAACATGACTTTATCAATTTGCGATATAATAAAATACATTCTGGGGGGGGGGAAACCGCCATCAAACCAACACCAAACTTCAGAAACTTGAGAGTTCATTGCGGCGACATGTAAATGCAGAGAATGGACTTGAAAATTCTTTGCAAATTACCTAAAGACGTTTAAGTAATGGAACTGGAAACCAATATGGAAAGAAGCTGCAAAGAACAGGGATTCTATAGGCAGCGGGTTTTGCAGTATTTTGGGCTATCCGAGATGAAGTAAGATTTCGTTTACGCGATTAAATATATTGAATACATTTTAAAATATATATATATATATATATATATATTTTGTTGTGTTTACAATAATTACATATTTTATAAAAACATGATCGTGTAGTTATTCGCATATTATTAAATATAATAACATAAAAAACATGTTTGTCTTAGGAGAATTTTAGCATACAAACGTGTATATTAATATAAATGTATAATCTCCTGCTATTTATATGTATATATATATATATATATATATATATATACCGAGAAATTATTTGAAAAACACATACATATATATATATATATATATATATATATATTGTGTTCTGTTTAATTCATACTATAAAAATAATATTCATTATCGTATTAAAAGTGAATAAAACTATTAAGTAAACAAATTATTATTATTATTTTCCAATCAGTTGCATGCGCACGTCGCGCAGATGACATCCTAATATTTGTAAAATTTATCGCGTCCTTGGTTTAATTCTTGCGATCCTCTATTATTATACAATAAATTATACTATAAATGCAGTGATTAAAAAAAAAAAAAAAAAAATAATAATAATAATAACAATAAATTCAAAAATCTGCAATATACCGATTCTCGATAATATCACATTCAAAATTATAAGTAAGTATAAAAAAAAAAAAAAAGAAAAGTATTATGTCAAATTAAATGAATACCCCGATAAATCGTTATTATTATTATTATTATTATTGTACGAGGAGGTATTGTAGAATTGATTGTTAATCTATTTTTAACTTCATCATTTCGTTATCAAATTTACACACGAAATAGTGAAATATTATGAATACAATTCTTAACGGATATAGTTTTCGATTGATAGCAGTTTAGAACTACGAGCGAATTCAATTTCAATTTATAATTTTTATAGTATTCAACCATCAATGGTATTGCATAGAAAAATATTCGCTTGTCGCATGCGAGTTGTTAAAAACTGTGGGTTTGCTGTTCGTTAATAATAAATGTGTTTATGACGCCTATATACTTAAGAACCAAGCGTAACATATTGAAAGTGTAAATAAGACCGAAATCAAACGGTTCAGAAAATACCAGCACAATCAAATATACGCGAAATCTTCTCAATTACAGATTTAATCGCTGATGGTTATCCCGATAAAAAAAAAAAAAAAAATCCACCCGTATAAAGTAATAAAATATAAATAGGGTGGTCCATCTATTTAATTCGATGACAAAAAAAAAAAAAAAAAAAAAAACATAACACTCAGAGATTAGATATACGCCTAGCTTTATATATTAACATACAGATACATATTACAATTTATGTATTTCTATGCGTGTATCTGAATAATAGAAATTATAATATTATATTTTGTACGTTATTGCGTAACATGCAAATCAAAATAATATGTTGACAAATCATTATTTATATATATATATATAAAAAAAAGCAAACGTTGTTTTAAAGGTTAGTATTCAAAATATAATCTCTCTCTATATATATAAACGTAAAAAATGATAATCTTTGATGCCAATGATCTCGAGAACTACTCATCCGATCGTCACGATTTTTTCGAAATAAAAGAGCACACCGCGGAGATGGTTCTTAGCATAGTTTCAATTCTCTGAGTTAACAAACAATTGAGTAATTAATTTTCAAAAATTGGCACGGGCAACGCCGGGCGTGACAGCTAGTAATAAATAGATAAAAAATAAAAAAAAAAAAAATAGTCGTACGTAGTATTTCGCACCGTGGGTAACGTCGCCACTGTAGTAGATGGGAAGTTTGGAACTTATTGTATTTATGTTAATTCAATTTATATATACTGAAGGCAATGGAAAATCACTGTAATCAAAAAAAAAAATAATATCTTTAGCGTAGAAGTATTAGTCATGGGTTTTTCTCTTGTGGTAACCCAGAAATCGACAAAATTAAAACCGACGACATATATCGATATTTGTTGTCGGTATTTTTAATGTTTTAAAAAAACTATTTGGAAACTAGATAATTGTTCAAATAAACCATCACTGGACGAAAAATGCACATATTTTAAGGTACTGTGTGAAAAAGTCCGAGCGTGTTTTACTCAGCAAAAAAGTGAAACGATAAATCTAAATATATATATATTGCATAATAGCAGTAGGTGAATACAGTGCAGCTGATGTAGTCCGCAAAATGTTAATAATAAGGAAGTGTACGTGCCTATAAAAGTGATAAAGACGAGAGCATATAATATATAATTATACTCTAATAAATAAATTCGTATTGTTACTATTAACTGTTTCAGCAAAATAATAACAATAATAGTGTAGAAAAATGTTGATTAAATATTTGAGTATATATTATATTTAAAAACTTAAGTTCTATTTAACTAACGTTTTTCTAATAGTATATATATATATATATATATATACAGTTATATAATATGATATTTCTTTATCGAAATATTTTTAACTTTTTATAGTTTTAAAAACGTTTTCGGATACAATATTATAAAAAAAATGTTTTCAAATATTATGCGCAATATAATTGTACCAATTATATGTATATATATATAGCAAAAATAAAATATTATTCATTTTTTATATAGATTATATAGCTAGGTTATCGTAACTAGGATAAGGTATCGGAAAACAACAAATGTATGATTTTTCATCTAAATATAATATATATATATATATATCGTTTAAACTTAGCACTTCAAAAGATAACATTATATATAGGTACGCAAAAACGAAAAATAATATGATGCCTAGATAGAACAATATACTTATATATTGTTTTATTTATTTTGTTATTTGCAAGTGTGTATAATATATGTAAATATTTATACAATAATATGCTGCGTTTGTTCGTTTTAAGTTGATACGTTGTAGGTACCTATATATATATTATTACTTATTATTCCAAGTCCGATGGACAGATAAAAAAAAAAAAAAAAAAACAACAATTTTTTTAGTGATTATTTGCAGGTTATCCGTATGTATATCTATATCTATTTATATTATATAAATATAGATATTACATATGACAATATTTAGTAAGTGCTGTGCATTCGAGTGCATCGTATAATATGCGGTATTAGTATACCTACTTAAAAAAAATAATCAATTATAATATTAAATATATATATATATATATATAGGGCATATGGCAACTATTAGAATTATTTATAATGCCGTCATAAAATATGCGCGGAAAAACAAATCAAATATTTATCCAATTCGATTGCAATATTCTTTTGGAGGCGAGGAGATATTTTGAAACTCGATAATTATCCTTAAAAATTCCGAAAAAAAAAAAAAAAACAAAGATCATTAATAAGACATATTGTTACAAACAGCCGACTGGTATACGAACATTTTTCCCGCAGTGTAGGACACGAAATCGCTGAAATATTCCGTAAACATATTGTGCTGAATTATCAAAATACGCTTTTCTATAATATATGCAATTTCATTCGTATAGATTGTACCGTCGATCGTTTTTTAGACTAGATATACCGCCATATGTGCCGTATATTTTGACCTTAGAATAATTTAAATAATTGAAGAAGAAAAAAAAAAATGTCGACAGAGATAGTTTACGAGATTTCTTTTATACGACCAAATAAACACCGTCCATAAAGAAACACAGATAATTATAACCGCGTTTTCGCGGTGTTAAAAAATCTTCAATACCCATTATATTGTATTGTATTTATTTATTTATTTATTTATTGATAATAAATGTCCAATAGTAGGGGTTCAGCGTAATAAACACCACATAATACTTATTACACTTACTCGTAAACATAATATTTCACCGATCGCAATTATTGTTTTGTCACTTGTGTGTTTACAATATATCGTCGTTAACCAATTAAATAGTCGACCGTGGATTACCGGCCTTAGAGTATATATATATATATATATATACGGTCGAATACATAAAATTTACAAAGCGAAAAATAAATACATGCGTGCGATATATAAGATATAAAATATTATTGATTTTGACTTACTTATAGACGGCGGTATGTCGGCGGCCATGTCATAGGGCTCGGACTTGACGGGCGATATCCGGAGCGGGCCCCTGTGCAGGGCGGACGGCATCAGGGTGGCCAGCGTGGGACCGGCGGACGGGCTGCAGTACTGGGACCACGCGTGCCCCGGCGCCCACGCGCTTGACGTTGTCGAACTCACGGTGACCGGCGCTCGTTCAACCATAAAACAATCACCACCGCCGACGGCGAAATTATTGGATCGCGTGCAGACTATAAAAAAACGGTATTTTTTTTCTTTTTTTTTCTTGTGGTTCTTAAATACCGACAAAGAAGTAATATTCGCAATATTAATGCTGTCCGCACAATGTGACGGCAACGTCGCGCGACCGTATATTACGACATGTCATATATATAGTATTATTATAATAACGACATATTAATAATAATTATTTTCATAACCGGGAAAAGATCGCGAGCGGCCCAACGGCGTCTCGTGGAATATAATAATAATGTGTCGCGTACGAGCAAAATACGGTAGTCGTTTGCGATTTTGGTTCCGAGCGAAACGATAATTAATCAAAATACAAAAAAAAAAAAAAAAAAAAAATGAATATGTTTTGCGTGGATTCTCGGGGACGGACGAGCGTCCCGGCGACACCGCACTACACACTGTACTGACGGGACGACTGATATCGCCCGGCCGCCTCCGTCTGGCCGGAGGGCCCGGGGCCCCGCCCACCGACGCCGACCATTGGCGGCGGGCGCCGTAAAATGGCCGGCCGGGCTCCGGTCGCGGGCGGACGGGCGGGCAAGCGGTTCGAACGCGCGCGCGCGCGCGCGCCGCCGCCGCCGCCGTCCGCGTGCAGTTATCGATTCGACCGCGGCCGTCGTTGTCGTCGCCGTCGCCGTGCGTCGTCGTCGCCGTCGTCGCCGCCGTCGTCAGGTGTTTTACGTGCCGTATTCACGTAATTCGTGTGTACGCCGTGGAACTCGTCCCCGTAATATTATACGATGTTTCGCCGCCACACAAACCGTTAATAATAATAATAATAGTAATATATGTATATGAGTGCTGATTGGCATTACCGACTGCAGATGATTACGATATCTTAATATAGAAAACAAAAAAACAAAAATGATACCGACTCATGGGCGGGCCTCTGTTGTAAGTGGGACGTCGGGAACGTAGGACACAGAGGAACACATAATTTATATCTGTACGTAACGATAAATCGTTGGTGACGAAAATCGTTTCTGAGCGAAGTTCGGTTAATCACGTTTGGATATTTCGTCATTTATATCTAAATTTGAACGAATTTAAAAAAAATAAACAAACAAAAA
This sequence comes from Tuberolachnus salignus, assembly GCA_956483605.1. Classification (NCBI taxonomy): domain Eukaryota; kingdom Metazoa; phylum Arthropoda; class Insecta; order Hemiptera; family Aphididae; genus Tuberolachnus; species Tuberolachnus salignus. The sequence goes on from OY101434.1 coordinate 2,720,340, forward strand.
CGAAATGATTAAAATCGAAAAAAGAATTGTTGCATATTACTCCTAACGTTACTTTTTTTTTTTCTTTCTTTCTACTATTAAGTACAACTTATGATCAACCTTGTGTGAGATTTTCAAACATTTTTGAGGAAAAAAAAAATAAAACCAATAAAAGAACACAAACAGCTCGAAAATTGCCAAAATATTTTTAAGGGTAATATAAGTAACCGGTAAAATTGTTAAGTCTTATCGATTGTTTTTAACTGAATAACAATAAAAAACAATATCGAAAGAAACAAAAAAAAAACAGTTTTTAAAAAAAAAAAAAAATCAAATCAGAAATATTAGAACTAATTGCATAATAAAATGTACAGTTTAAATACAGTTGTATCTATCTCTTGTAAGTGTTGCTTGTGTTGGAGTTAGAGAATTATACAATAAAAAATTATAAAATATAAGTTTGATTCATTGTGTTGATACTCCCGGTTATTAAAAAAAAAAAAAAAATCAAAAAAATTCCACTAACTAGATACTAAAAAGGTTTTTTTTTTTTTTTTTATAGTTTGTTGATCGGAGCAAAACTCCGGAGCAGAAAAAGTTTTAACAGCCACAATAAAAAAAATCAAAAAGAGTCCTTAACTCCTAATATACCGTCCCTATACCTTCCCACGGGAATGCCATTTGGGGAATATTCCCGTTTAAATAAAAGCAGTCCATTGCGGGTGGTTTTGCACGTCGTCGATGCTCTCCTCATACATAATAGTGTAAGTAAACAGGCCACCTAGATAAGGTAGCATATCGCCGGGAGTATAATTTTTTATCTATAATACGCAACGGCATACCATTGCTAACGATAAACGACTCTAAGCGAAAGTCGGTAAAATGTGTTTGACAAATCAAAACTGAAAACCGTATGGATTTATTGTAACTACACGGGATCACAGAAATTCTGTCGGGCGAATAACGTCAAGTGTTATATTATAGTCGGCCGAAAATTTATATATTTTTTTACGTTATTCTGTCCGGGCAAATCTATATGAATACCGTTTTGATCTTCTGGTAGTAAATTTGAATTTTCACCCGAAAAAACGTCAAATCGTTTTTTTTTTTTTTCTGCTGATTTTTAAAAAAGATTTAATAATATCGGAAATTGTTATCTGCAGGAGTTCAGAAGCCGTCGGTGGTCGGATTGCGGACGGGCGGTCGCGAAGGCCATCGAGCCGCGCAACGGGCGTCCACGACCCAACGGCGCCGCCCGACCGCATACCGACCACAGAACGGCTTCTGACGGTTTTGTAAACAACAATTTCTACTGTAAACCCGTCGAAATCAAATATTATTTGTTTTTTTTTTTTTTTTTCGGTTTATATTTGCCGTTTAGTATTTCACCTCTATCGTTTTTCGTTTTTATCACGAGAGAACATATAGTACGCGTGTGAGTATAATAGAGAAAAAAAAACCCGCGATTATAATGCATTGTAAAACGCATTTATTGTTCGGTAACGCAATTAGGTATAATAAATATTATACAATCATGTTATTCTCATTTCGAAAAAACTATCGTCCGTTTTATATATATATATATATATATATATATATATGTTTTTTTTTTTTTTTTTTGTCTCTCGACAGAACATATTTTTTTATTCGTTCACATACGTATATTATGTGTCGCAGAGTGTATTCGTTTGTTTGAGTGGGCTGCGCCAAAACGTTTTTGTGTAAATAGGGGCAGAAAAACAAGTGTTTCTATATAATATTATAGATATTTCCGAAGTTCCCAAATTATATATATATATATAACCTAACCTTTATATATATATATATATATATAATTTGGATCTTCGGAAGTGTAATCAAAGAAAGCCCGGGTCCCCCGAGTGGTATTGCCGCGTTATTACTTTTTCTTCTTCTTCTCCGACGCACGTGCGTACGTACCTAAAGTGTACGTATATACGCGGCTCCGGGGTCCGCATGTGTGTTGCAGGACGTATAAGGGACGTATACACGTATGTAGTAAAATCGAAATAATAAACTCCGAGGAATGATACCGGCCGCGGAAAAGACAGCACGTTGCAAATATAATAATAATGCCGGGAAGTATATATATATATATAACGTTTTTAAAAAATGTATACGACGAGCGATTCGCGCGGCCTAGGACGAAAAAACCAAAAAAAAAAAAAAAAATGGGACCGTTTTCGTATAAAACTCGTACACCTAACCCCTTATAATATAAATACGAACAAATATTCTAATATGTACAGCGGCAGTATGCATATGAACAATAATATCCTTTGCGGTCGGCATACGTATAGGCATTCTTCGGGCGACGTGTGTGTGGTGGTATTAGTTCCAAGCCGGGGCCGGTCTTAGGGTGCGGGCGAAACTCTTTCACGGGCGTCTTCAGAGTCCGGAGATATCATAGTTTTTTTTATTTTTTTTTTTTAATTATCCGAGTAAAATTATCAACAATAATGTAGAGAACGATTTTCGAATTTTTTCGACAAAAACCACGGCTGTTACAGACCAACGGAAATAGAAAGAAATCGATAGTCGAATCGATTACGTGAGTAATCTCGTCGCCTCCGCCCCGCGCTACATTCGAAAATATATTTAACGCTTTTGTATTCGTTGGAAATCATGTTTGATCGTATTAGACCTGAATAAAAACCAAAAATAACTATTATTTATTGAGACAGTGCTGATAACAGTGGCGGATTTAACGGTCGTAGAAAACGAGGTCCCGCTCCTAAATTCTGTACTGGGGCCCCGCCTGAATTATCTAGTTATTTTTTTTTCTTCAATTTTTACCATAAAAAAAAAAAAAAAAAAAAAAAGCAAAAACAAAATAAATACATTTTATATTGAAAACCGAAATATCATTTACCCCGTATAATATGTTACCAATACATTTTTTATGGATTTGCCGACTTTATTCGAATACTTAAATCCGCCACTGACTGATAGTCTTATTCCGCGAGTCAGTTTGACAGGTGCAATATCCGTTGCTACACATTTAAGTGCCCCGTGGCAAAATATTTGTTCGCCCCTATAATATAAAATAGAAATTATACTTTTTAACCTTTGCCGTTAAAAATGAAACGCGTTATTTATTTATTTATTTAATTTTTTTGTAAATAAAAACCATTATAAACCATAATAATAATAATAATTTACAAATTATTATTTATTTCCTATGATCTTTTCCAAATTCAACTACGACTGTATCCTTTATGCAAACCTAACATGCATAAGCCATAAGTTAAAATCTAGGGGGAATTGCCCATCCCCACCCCCCGCGGACGCTCCTGTATGTATACAAAAATGTCGACACGCAAGTCACCCGGTATAGGAAAGTTAAATATGAAAATATGTATACAAGTTTATATTATATGTGAAATGCGAGTAGATAAATAAAATATGTTATAGGTATTGTATTATATATTGTTATATAATAAATTAAATCCCTAACTTAAAAATTAATAACAATAAAACAGTATACGAAATTCTATTTTATTATTATTATTATTATTTTTTTTTTTTTTGTTTTTTATCTTGATTTAAAGTATTTAAATATTGATTTATAATCTTATAATTGGGTATATAAATAATTATAAGTATAGGTAATTATATACTAGCGTTTGATTTTTTTATTACGCGACACAATGGCAATTATATAGAAACTTAGAATTATTTTTTTTTTTTTTTTTAGGCCCGAGTAAGAACGTTGATTGCATTTGTCTGATTGTACAACAAAAATTTTTATTATACTCGTACCACAGTGATAAACTGGTAAAAAGTAGAAATGTATTCAATTGGAAAATGTATAATGGACCGCACGATTCGTGTGCTGGCCGAGAAGAAAGAAAAACGCACTTCGTCGTGTAAAACTCGTACACGTTTAAATTCGAATACGTTTTTTGGTGGATTGCGTGTATGTGTTATAAAGGTATACGAAATATACAATTGAAGTTGTACGTATATTGTGTATGTGTTGCGAACAGCTGCGTACCTATATATAGGTAAAACTTTGTATATTCGCACTTGAAAAAAAAGTAAAAGGAAAAAAAAAAATTATGACAAAAATATATAGACGGTAGATAAAGTTTTGTACAAATATATATATAAGTGTCTTTATCACTACAGTGTTCGTACTTCTATATAAATTATATTATATAGCTACCTGTAGTAAAACATCAAACGATTAATATAAAATGCAAAAGAGAATGTAAAACCCGACTATATGATTTTCGCAGATATAATCCCACATCGTACGGGGTTTTCAATAAATGTAGAAACTTTTATTCATTTAATTGAATATCTCCAGTGTAGCATTGATTTTGATTCCAAGCCGAGCGTAACGTAGTAGTTTTATTTATAAGCGTATCAAGTGTAAATTTCGTAAGAATATCGTAAGAATTACTTACGGCAATTCAAAATACGATTAACCGAATTTCGCACAGAATCGATTTTCGTTTACAATGATTTATTGTTGTGTACAGATATAAATTAAAATCGTATTGTATAATTATAACAATTATATGATTATACGCCTAAATAACATAATTTATTTTATTACATTTCATGTAATACGTATCAAATCATTAATAATAATAATAATATATATATATATATATAGGTATTATACGAATTATATGAATATATTAATAAAAAAGAAAAAAAAAACCGTGAACATAATAAATATAATATATGATTATCATCGATAAATATACATAATATACATGCATATTTATCGGTAAGTTATATTTTATGTAAAATTCGTTGTTAACAAATTGTGTATCCGGTGTTTTATCACGAGTAAAAAAAATTATATTTATTGACGAACATAAATAACTTTATTCCGTTAATATAAAATAATTCAAACGTCGCGAATATCGATTTCGCTGTATACGAAGCGATACGATTTTATAAATAGTAATACGATTGATTCATTCAAGACGATAAAAATGCTATATATTGTGTACTATACATATTATCATCGATTATAAATACTTAGGTTTGGTAGTATTTACAATCATAATACGCGAGTAAAATATACCCGGAATATAAAATTATTATTTTTTTTAAGGTTTCATTAATTCCGGTTAAACATAAACGATTGTTGTCGACAATAATAATATTCAAGTATTAGCCTATTATAAAAAAAAAAAAAAAAAAAAAAGGCGATGAACAATATACATTGTTCGTTATTCGTTGTTCAAAAAAAAAAAAACATCTACACAAATTAGTTCGTAGTGTGTGTAATATAATATTATACGTATTCATCGTTAACGAAACGATGTGTTACGATCGAAATTATATAAGAGTGAGACGTAGAGACAAAAAAATCTGTAGAAATCATTATGAACTAAAATGAAACGAAACTTTTTTTTTTTATATGTATATTGTTGTTTATTTATGTATATTGCAATAACTATTGTTATTATAAAGATTTTATATATATATATATATATATAAAAAAAGGTACGTATCTACATATATGAATTTTCGCGGACGTATTTATAATATATATTATACCGCGTTTAGTGCACACATACATTCTAAACGAAATAGTATTTTATAACATACATGTATGTACCCAACTGAAAACATTTCACCGGTCGCGTTTAATATTTATATATTGTTTAGAACATTAGATAGGGCACTATATATAAAACACAAACTAAAGTTCGCAAGTTTTAGTAGAGATTAGTAGTTTTAATAGATATACAGATTATACCATGTATACTATAAACGTGTAAATATATATAACACACACGCTGTATCCTCGTCATCGTTTATAATAACTATTAGATGAATACATTAAAGCGTATAATATATATTATGAGCACGAGAGACGTGTCAAGTGTTTTACTAGGGCATATTATTTTAAGAAGAGCATATATACGTATATTATATAGTCAGAGTTTGTTCGAAAGTTGCAGGGTATATATATATATGCGTGTTTATAATATAATATATTTTATATTCGTACGAATAAATAATATATACGTGTATGTGTATAAGATAAATACAAAAAAAAAAAACGGTATTATATATATATGTATATATATATAAATGTATGTCTGTCTGTCTGTCTGTCTGTATATGATAAATAGACTGAAAAACTACTGGAGCGAATTTTACGCGGATTTTCGCGTAAAATGTTCCGCGTTTCGGTATTTTAGGGATTTTTAGTGCAAAAATCGAATTATTTTTGCTGATTTGCGGGTTACCTCGGCAACACGGATGAAAAAAAATTGTTATTAATTGTTGTAGCGCCAATCCCTGTGCTGTGCGCGTACCTATCGGGTAATAAGTGAACACACGTAAAACCATCAGCTTTGTTTGTTAAAAACAAAACAAATGTATATCGTAACGTATTGCAAAGAACAAAATAATTTATTAATTATATAATTTATAAAAAAAAAAATAAAAAAAATATTTGTTCGACACGAAATTCTGACTCGGATTCAATTGCAGATTTAAATTATTTTTGTTGATTAGCGGTTGAAATGACATAGTAGAACACTTTTAGTCTTCCGAAGGTGGACAACTCCTAAACTTTTCGTCTATTTTTTTTTTTTTTTTTAAACAGTGACACGGACGAGACAATAATACATAATGATCTAGCAATAACATTGTCGAGTCATCTAGTTATATATAGATTCTTTTATAATACTGCTAATGCGTATAATATGTTTAATGGATTTTATTCCGATTTGTTTACGTCTATGATATATCGTAGGGGACGACCACCGCGAGTTCTATAAATAATCCGAACAGAAAGAAGCTGACGGTATAGGCAGTGGCGTAGCTGCGGCAGGGGCAACAGAAGCGTTTGCCTCGGGGCGTTAAATTTCCACGTGGCGCTTATGCGTGTACGCGTGATGCCCCCCTCGGAGGGGCGTTAGTGATTGTTATGTATTTGGTAGAAAAACTTGTAATTAAAATTGTATCGAACGTACGCGCGAAACGGGCCTAATCGCTAGAGTTGTGCACGCCGATTTGATTTACCGCGGTTTATTGTGTCGACCGCAGCGACGCAAACCTGAAAAAGCCGGTAATATGCCGAAAGAGCGGAGAAATTACAATTTTGACACCCTAATTTGATGTTATTGCCGCAGAAAAAGCAAGAAAAAAAAAAAAAATTTTGATTAGTTTATTTTTTTTTTTTTTTTTATTTAATTGTTATTAATATTTTGCAAAATGAATTATTATTGTTTTGTATAAAAAGAACGGTTAGCGTTTTTATTTGTTCATAAAAAATGTATTACATATAAACATATAACTATGTACTCGTACGGTGGAAATGTTAAATTCATCCAATTTAAGATTAAAACGACAATTTTAATGCGATAATGTATCTATATTTTTTTAAAAAAAAAAAAACCCAGTAAAAAATACGATCACGGCATTGTTTCAATGACCAAAGCCAAAGAGAATAATTTCTATTTTATATTGTAGGGGGCGGAAAAATATTTTGCCTCGGGGCTGTAATGTGTAGCCATAAGAATACCGTCACCGTATTTATCGCGGCGTGGCTCTATATAGGGCGCCCCGGTGGCGCCGAGCCCTATATTCAGGTAGGGCAGCTACCCTACCTCATAATATTTTGATGGTGGACGTGTGGCTCGGCGATCGGCGTAGCAGTGACTTGTATTTATTTCAATTAAGATAGGTTTAAATGTATTATATTATTGACGGAATGTCATTTTTAAACATTGTAAATTAAATGATTTCGTATACCTAATGCGCGGAAACTTTTACAAATCAAATAGTTTTTTTTTAAATTATAGTGACTAAAGAACCGAACATAGTAGCAGTACTACAAAATAGAAGTATCGGATGGGCCGGCCACGTATGGAGGTCAAATAGCCTAATGAAAATGCGGTATTAAAATGGAAACCCCTTGGGAAAAGACCACTAGGCAGACCAAAATAAAGATGGATAGACAAAGTAACAAAAGACTTTGGAAGAATTCGGAATACAAGATATGAAAGTAGTAGCTCAGGATAGAGACAGGTGGAAGAAAATTTGTGTGGCGGTTATGGACCTCAATGGCCTTTAAAAACCGGGGAAGAAGAAGTAGAAGTGACTAATACTTTATATACAAATACAATCCGTATGGATAATAGGTATAGTGTACACCATTTAGGACAAAGCTTATCAGACTGTTTTCACAGTTTAAAATTGTATAAACTACATAAATGAGATTTTTAATGTTATCACGCGGGTTTATGAGCAGTACGGCATTGCCTAACGTGTGACCATACATCTCATTTGGGCGCATTGGCGCAACTAGGGGGAGTGCTTTGGGTCTTTAGCGACCCCTAAAATAATAAGTTTAAAATTTGAAATGAAAAATTTCTTTTGTTTACATATACGAGGTGCGACAATAAAATAACGAGACTTTTTGAATAAAACCTAAACTATTAACGTTATCTATAAAACGATTATTGAAATATGATTAGAAAACACTTATCTAAAAGTACTATGAACATTGATGGCATCGATTCATTTTCTTATACGTTAGTAGCCTTGTTATTAGTGCGAGTTCGACTATACTGCCGAAAAATGTTAGATATAAAAATCGAACAACATGTGTTAACATTAAATTTCTTGTTAAATTAAAAAAAACTGCCGCGGAATCGTTTCGTATGTTATGTGAAGTTTATGGTGAAGAATGTTTATCAAGAGCTCGTGTTTTTGAATGGCACAAACGGTTTTGTAGTGGAAGGGAGGACGTCGAAGACGATGATCGTTCTGGACGTCCTACCACGTCTTCAACAAACGAAAACGTTGAAAAAATCGACAAAATTAATTAATCAATATTATTATAAAGAGGTATTAATTAAATTAAGAGAACGTGTCAGAAAGAAGCGACCAGATCTATGGAAAAATGGCTGGGTTCTTCACCAAGACATTGTCTCCAGCTCACAGTGCATTTTCAATTCAACGTTTTTTAACTGAAAAAAAAATTTCTGTACTTCAACATCCCCCGTACTCGCCAGACCTTGCTCCTTGTGACTTTTTTTTATTTCCTTCTTATTTCTTTTCCCATTTTCAAACAGTTGATGACGTAAAAATGAAAACGGCAGAACTTCTAAAAGGGCTGAATGAAAGCAATTGGCAACACTGTTTTCAAGAATGGCAGCGACGTATGCAACAGTGTATTGATGCTGAGGGAAGATACTTTGAAGGTGATAATCATTAAATTATAACATTTTTAAAATAAACAACTTTTATTCGAAAAGTCTCGTTATTTTATTGTCGCACCTCGTATATACAAATAATGGTGTGAGAGGGTAGTCCACTGACGAGTTACAAAAATACCGGGTGCATAGCACCCCATTGTCCATATGTCTAGTTGCGCCTAGGTTTGGGCGGAACGAGCTATGTGCCCAGCTATCCCCGAAGAAAACGATTTGCATGGCCTAATGACCAAAACAAATCGAGGATCACGTACTCGATTGCTCAACCCTGCGGCCTGACTTCTAACACTATTTTCTAGTGACTATTTCACTAGACTTAAACGGTCTAAGGTCAGTAGGTTCGGGTCGTTGGTGGAGTGACCGTACGTAAGTGGGCGATGTGGCGCGAAGGGACTACGTAAACCCGATACACTCGTATGCATACGTAGTCGGGAAACATGAAATTTAGTAATAATTTTCGCGATACAAAAAAAAAAGTGGAACATTTTATTTTTTTTTAGAAAAAACAAATTGAACGTACGAAATATAGATTGTGTATGGGGGGGGGGTGGACAACAGTAGCGCGACGAAGACTTTTTTTTAGACGTGCGCCTAGACTGAAATTGATGGGGTGGGTCGTTACGGATGCAGAAAATTCCTCGGACTCGCGCAATAACCGAAAAAAAAAAAAAATAATAATAATAATAATAAAATAAATGTTCTGCACGGCACTGCAGGAGGAAATCGCAATTATTCAACAAATCCACTATAATATAATATACGGGTTAACCGAGACGTCGTTGATGCGGAACCCCGCGACAATATGTCGTATAATTCTACATATAGACAGCGGTGGCAATATATATATTATTGTCCGAGACAGCATTATAATATTTTTAACACGATTACGTATCTTTTTCGTATATTATATTATATAGACGTTTGCTACAGACATTTTATTTATTGCGCGGTTTTATCCTGTAAGCCGCGCCCCTTTTTTTTATTATTATTTTTTTTTTTTTTGTAAAAATATTCGGAAACTTACGATTTCCGTGTGTTTATACGATATTAAATATAACGACGTTCCGCCCCGGGGTTACGATATATTGAACGTTATTATTATGTTGTGCGTTTTCGACTTTCCGACTGGGCCCCAGTGGCGCCTCGAAAACCCGGCTGGTAATGCTCGTATATACGCAATAAAACGAAACATTTCTCACAGACCGACCGGTAATATAATAATAAATAATAACGATGCTATACGAATATAATAGTACCTATTAAATGCAATTAAAACCGCCCGACTAAATGCAATTTTTAACTAAAACGACATCCAGTCAGGCGGGATGGGATACACAATCCTCCGCCTTCAAATGTCCCTGGTAAACTCTCTGTCGAGCGTTCAAAACCGTACGTTTTGTTGTTTATTAGATAAAATTACGTAATTTAAATTGATGCAGTTCATTGCATCATTATATCACAATAGGTATTACACGATTTTTCAATCGTCTAATTCATTTATGGAAAATTGACTTTTTTTTTTTTTTTTTTTAGCGTATGGAAGATTCGTATAAATAATCCCCCTCCTGAATTCATTTTCTGGCTACGCCACTGCCTGTAAAAATCGCAGAGAATCCTAACGATCTCTATGAAATTGATAAAGAAATTTGCCGAAGAAAAAATAATATTATAGTTAATAAAGTAGTTGAAATAGATACAAAATATGAATTATGTCGTTGCAAAAAAAATCGAAAAGTTTTTCGTCTGTGATTATCGGCTAATTATCAGTGTATAAATTGGGCACGGGGTACATCTCTTCTTTTTTTTTTTTTTTTTAAATATTTCACCGTACCCCATATATTTCATCATGAAGACATATATATATATACATAATATAGTACAGGCATAAAGACTTTTTATGCATCTTTAAGTTATTTTAATATTTCTTTTTTTTTTTCTTTTCAGGATTTTTAAATGGTGATTGAGGGAGGGGCTAAACATATAGTAAATAGAAATTGTATATATATATATATATAATATCGTAAGCAGAATATATACATTTATTATAGTAAAACATATACATCAATCGTTCTTGTTCATACGGTTATTTTGTAAGATACATAATTGCGAATAGTTTGTGTTTTAACACAAAATGATAGGGGGGCGCTAAAACCCCCTTAGACTCCCACACTCCCCGCCCCGTGGATACGCCACTGCCTACGATCGGTTTTGTGATGGAAAAAAAAATGGCAAAAAAAGAAGAGATACGACGTATTAATTCGTTGGAGTAACTCACCATCGTCGCCGGTGAAGTAGTACGGAGGCATGTCCGCGGTGCGTTTATATTACGCAATTGTCGTCGGGCTCTCGAGCGGTTTTCGAATGCAAATACGAATGGAATGGTGGTGGTGGTCCCCAGTGCCGAACACGACGGGTCCGCGGACGGAATAATTCACACGGTCGTTTACACTTGTATTCCGCGGCATACCTTACGGCCGACTGATGAATGGAATACGCGGGACACCGCGCGTATACCGTTCGGACCGTTCACGTTTTCTTCTTTTTTTTTTTTTTTCCCTTTTTTTTTTCTTTCTCTCTCACTCTCTCTCTCTCTCTCTCTCTCTCTCTCTCTCTCTCTCGATTTCGCGTCTTTCCCCGCCGTGACAATATTACGTTTTCTCTCCGGTGCTCCGGCACCCCGTTCGCCCGATCCGATACCTGCGTACCTGCAACAGTACATTATTTATATATATATATATAGGATGCATGTGTTTATTATTATTATTGTCTATTGCGACCCGCAGACTGGCGCCAAAAACGGGTACAAGGACCGTCTGCGTCGCTATAATGTATATATATATATATATATATATATATATATATACAGGGCGAGACCTGCCCGGGTATAGATAAAATAATACGCGACACGAAATTCGGTTTTCGATGCCTGCGGTCGGGGAGACATAAAAATCGACGACGACGTGTGACAAGAATGAGGCGCCGCCGCCACCGCCGCCGCCGCCGCCGCCGCCGCCGCCGCCGCCGCCGCCGCCAGCCGTCGGCCGAGAATATACGACTATACGTGACGCGGACAATCGAAACTTCCGGCAATAAAAACACCTGGTCAACCCTTTTTTTTTTTTTTTTTTTTTTTTTTATAATATTTATCGTTATATACCCGTATAGCCGCCTTATGTGTCGGCGGTACGAGCGTTCGGTTTTCTTTCGGCTCTCGCTCGCCGTACTCCTCGGCCGCCGTCTCGCTAGTAATTCTATTAATCGTTATTATATAATTATATATATATATAAAAAAAAAAAAAAAATTTACAATAATACCTCCTAACCTAACGGCGGTATGTAAGTATAAAAGTACAATAAACGCGTGCGATTACGCACGGTACGAGTTTTACTCGCGCGCTGACCACGGCCAGTGTACGGGGGGACCAAGTTTGTAAACGCCGCGCGCGCGACAATATCACCGTCCGGGGGGGGTGGGGGGGTGGTGATGAGAATTCACAGGGTTTTACAGACGCCGTACAGTGTACCGTGAATTCCGAACGAATTATTGAATTTTACGCGCGCGCACCGGTTTCGGGCTGCAGTCGGACAATTGTTACTGTAATTCGCGGCGTTGCGCTTGATTTCGCCGCCCACGCGCCTCTACGTGTGTCCGTGTTCGGCCGCGACGTTCGGCGACGCGCTCATTGCCAACGGCCAACCCGCTAATACAGCCGTGCCCGTGATCAGTATTTTCCGCGCGGACGTATTGCGTCCGGCGTCTAACGCGTTCGATTTAAATTCGGTTTACCGGGTAGGCCATACCGAAAACGTTCGCGTTGTAACCTACCTATCGACATTTTAACCATTTCGGTACGATACAATTTACATATTCTTAAACGGAACCCCCTCCTTGGTTTTAACACCGAATTTGAACAGTTCTATTTTTTTTTTTTTTCTTCAAGCAATCGCAATCGTGTGTCCGTAGCCGTCTAATAAATTCTATTAAAAAAAAATATGATTTTTCAAAATATTTAAAACGAATGATATTACAAGTGGATTACTGTTTCACGACAAATATAATCATACATTTCGTATAAATAACAATATATATATATATATAATCATATTTTTTTTTATTAAACTTTAGATGGGTGTATCACTGACAATTTCTATAAAGGACACAAATTGAACTAGTCAAAGTTACTTGATAAAACAAATAGGATCGTGTTCGTATCGGGTGATAAAAAAGGGGAATTTCTATTTTGTAAAAAATGTAAGTTGCGTTGTGCACGCGTGTCCCAAATGGATAAATTTTGAAAATACCCTCAAATTCGTATTTCAGTAATCCGTATCGCCTTCTAAAAACCGAATAAAGACAACAATCATCCGAACGAAATATTTAGAGTTACTGGAAAAAAAAACGATCACAACGTTTTAGTGTGTACATTTTTAATTTCCATCAACCCGTCGGCGAGACGTACGTATACTATTGTATTTTAATTTGGTATTTTTGCCGAGAAACTATCATCTTGACATATTGATCGATTTGTGATAAAATGTCGATAAAAAAATAATATTTTCTGACGCAACTTGTGGATCCTTAGCACTCCTAATTCAAAATCAGCATCCCTTATACATAAAATGATGTGATAGGGGGGTGGGGGGGTCCACTGACGAGTTACAAAAAGACCTGTAGCTTAAGTACCCCCTTGGTCAAATGTCTAGTTCCGCCAATAGAGTGTTGTGAGTTAAAAAAAAAAAAAAAGAAAAACCAACCCCGTTAGTGTATTGCGTGTATATTATTGCCGCGCTGTCAGAAATAAATAATACTCCTATATGTTTGCGATGTCGTTATAACGACAATATTATTGTGGCAATTGTTGGTATTTTTTTTTTTTTTTTCTTGACACGATTTGCCGGAAATCGGACGTTGAAGTCAATATATATATATATATATATATATGTGTGTACACACATTGGTCAATGGGTCCTATTCTGTGAGGTTAATCGGTGTACCTACACAGTACACACTGTAGCTATGTGTAAATATATACGAAGACCACCGGCAAGGAACGAACTACAATAAACGTACACACACACAACTGGTAAAAAAAGGCGTTCGTATTCTTTTTTTTTTTTTTTGTTGTTGTTGTTGTCGTTTACATTGTAAAAAGTATTACGTAATATACCTACGTATAATTTGATCGGTAGTCATTACCAAACGGGCTAAATCGCGTCGAAATTAAAACCGACGACGACGTGCGCATATTAAATGATACGCACACGGTATATTTATGTCGAACTAAGTAAATAATATTATATTATTATGTGCAATGAAAACTGCAGTCATCATAGACGCCATGTTTTTAAAATATCACGAGGGGGCTCACTAATTTAGATATTATTGTACAATTAAAACAGTTTTAGCAACAATAAAAAAAAAAAAAAAGTAAAAATCGACGTGGGCCGCTAAATAAATTTGGTACAATAATACTTAAGAAAAGAGTTCTGCTTGTTCATTTCAATAAAATATATAATATGTAAATTACAATTTTATACTTTGATAAACAGTTTGGGCGTGATAACAAGTGGTTGTTATAGATTCTTAGTTGTGATTTAAGAGAAAGTTATTATCTATCTTAAATCGTGTTAATTACCAAAATCTATACGTATTATCAAATCATAGTTTTTATTTTATCAATATCAACAAAAACGGTTATCTTTCTTAGTTGATGAATTATTATTATTTTGCCATGTGGAAAATAAAGCTAATATTTTCTGGGAGTGCGTGGCAATTATGAATGTGTTTTTTTTTTTTTTTTTTAAATAAGAACCCTGGAGGACTGAGCCCTAAAGGCTTATAAATCTCATGGAGGGCTTCAGCCCCCTAGCCCCTTGTACATGGCGCCTATGACTGCAGTAGTCTAAAACGAAACTCCTAGGGATTGAAGATTAATAGAGGGTTCGTTTCGTAGCAGCTAGATTTCCGTTTTACAAAAGTTTATTATTTTTAATATGCGCGTGAAAACCATTCGAATATCCGTTTTATACTGTGTACGTTTCGTCTTGGGCATTGTTTCATTATTAATCATCTTGTTCATATATGATGCGAATACAATTTTACAGTGTAATATAATCGATTTTGAAAAACATTCTTTGTAAACACGAGTGCGTGGATATAGTATTATATAACCGGTAATATGGGTATACCTATATGAATCGAAATAATTTTGTAATAATTTATTACTCATTCATTTCAAAGAATTTGTCGTAATCAGTATAATAGAATTATTACTGAGTATACGGAAAAAAAGAAAAATTACTTTTCAATAGATATCCGATATGCCTAATACATTTATACTAGTCAGAATAATGACGGGGATAAAAATAAAGGCATAATTATAACGGTATGGAATAAAAAAAAAAAAAAAATTATACGCATATATAAAATAAATAATAAACGTAATACCATCAACTTGAAGGTACGTATTACTATATCGGAAGAATTATAATTCTAATTGGTTTGTGTTTAGAACGATGTATAAAACGTATTCCCGTGAAAATAACTAAATTATAATATTCAATATAATTACAGTTTTAGTTTAACACTCGGAGAGGGCTATTTCGCATCGCACGATGTTTATAAGCAAAAAAAAAAAAACCACCTAGAGTCACCGTGCAATCGTCATGTTTATCACAATGTAAATAATATGAAATATCAGCAATAATAAAATCCTTCGTAATAATATGTAGGGATTGTAAAATAATATTTATAACACTACGTCATCAAATGTTCGATTAAATATAATATATTATTATGAGCACAAAAATGTTTAAAAAAAAAAAAAAAACTACATAATAAACGTGTACTTCTTGTTTATAAATGTATTACACGCGCTTAATATATATATTTCAATTTTTTTTTTTTTATTTTTTTTTTTTTGTCGGTCCACTAAAATTAACTTTTATACCGTACGCTATAATATGGTCACGCAGGGTAATCCAAATAACTAGCTTACGACAACATGACGTGTCCTTTTATACACTCGTATAACGTATAAACGATATTTTATCATGTTTATGCGACGGTTTGCTGAGCATTAAACAATCTCGGACATGGAAATAATACATTAATACCAAGACGATGACGAATTATTTCACGGCGTGTGCAGTCAGAATATTTTAATATTATAAAAATCGAACGCGATAATATATTGTATAGAATATTCCACAGTCCATACCTACAACATAGTATTACGAATAACCGAAAATGTGTATAAAACAGGTTATTGATAAGTGAAAAATTAAACCACAAATCGACGTATGTATTCGAAGATCACGATTTCTGCGGGTATTACACGCTTTATATAATGTTTATTTTTTACAATAAAATAAATTTAAAAATGTATAATGCGTAAAATGTATATGAAAGGGTCCTAGCCAATACAACGTTTACATTAGTTCGGCATTGGAAGATTTGCATATGTATAATACGGTTAAAAGAAATAAATTTTAAAAACATCTTGCACGTACAGACAGGCTTTAAAAAATAATGGTTTATACCAATATTATTTAGATAACAATTAAATCTATGTCTTCTCATCTCGTTTTACAATATTTTTAAAATTAATTTACTTTCTATAATGTAAATAATGGTCGTATTTGCCAGTGGCACCGAAATAAATTTCAAGTTATAAAACTGTATTCAATACTCCACCACCCAGTGGCGTGATTTGGAGAAGGCAAGGTGGGAATTTGCGCCTGTCTGACTTAAAAAAAAACTAGCCCGGTGGGCCGGTTGACGCCGTTCAGCCGTAAGAAGTTGCTGGTGGAAAAATATGCTTATTTTTAGTATTTTGATGGTCTTGAGGAATACAATGGCAATACGAAGGACTTAAAATCCACGGAAGATTAATTTTAAATTTATTTTTATAGGTCAGCCAAAGTTGCGGCCAACCTTAGGCATTTGTTCTAAAAGTATCCGAAAATAATAAGTTAAAAAAAAATAGGCATAGGATCTCCGGTGTCCTCGGACTCTTGAGTTTTGAAAACAACACAAAATAATAATGCGTGTAGATGTACGTCTACATGTGCGGGAGATAAACGTTGTGTTTTTACGACGTTATATAATTGATGTTCGGATTTTTGGCATCGGAAAATGTGCAGCACAAAAACATTTCTCCCCGTCAACGGTATAAAGGTATAGCGCTATAAATAATATATTAAAACCATCGAATATACATTAGTCTCGCGCCATAGTTAATTTTATTCGTATTTTGTCAATTTAAAAACGGAAAAGAAACGTTTCTTTTTGTGGCGTCATTATATAAATATAATAATAACAGCGACTATATAGGTATATATGCGATTCTATATGTTGAATATAATAGAGTTGCATTGCCATTTGGTTAAATATGGAAGTGTACAACAAATATAAGTTTAGAACGAAAACGAATTTAATACAACACATTTAAATAAAAAGTAGGATACTGTTCGCCGGGTACTGCCCACTGGTTGTAGACGGAAAGTTGCGATGTTAGGACGTAGAGCGGAATTTCATTTATTTTTGTACGCAACGATAAATCAGTGCTAACGATAGACGATTCTTCAATGTTCCGTTAAAAATGTATTGATAAAGGTAAATTAAAATTGAGAATCGTATTGAATTGTAACAAAAAAAATATTAAAATAAATTACAATTGTCCGTGTTTTTTTGTCTTAAATTGTTGAGCGTTTTAGTGATACGCAAAATGATTTAAATGATTTCGACCAAAATTTACAACGTTTATAAATAATAAAATCATTGCATCAAAGTAAACTTTTTATCTCTAACTACTCGGAATGACTTATGGTGTACTTAATGTAAAATTTTCGAGCGTTTTTTACTTTGCCTATACAATTTTATACACATAAAATCAAATAAAAACTTAAAAGTTTAAAAACACCAGTATTTTTTGAAAATGCGATGCAGTTCATAAAAGGGTTTATCCTTCAACTGCAGTGCTATGGAATGAATAAGCATAGATTTCACCGTCCCTGAGCATTCGTTTTAAAAGTAACACAAATTTGAAAAAGAAAAACATGGGCACAGGTTCCCTGGCACCCTCAGGCTTTTGTGTTTCGAAAGTAGAAGAAGAAGAAAAATGCACATGAATGATCACAGTTATTAGAACACCGTAATTACTGTCTTCGTGTTTTATCCTGTTCGCGTGAAACCTATTTTGACGTTTTTGGGGTTCCGTAATAAATTCGACGGCCCAACACGTCTTCTACGATAATAATTACTAAATAATTGATTGGAAAACACAACGATGACCCGGTCACAGAAAGCAAAAAAAAAGCACGCATTACGACACGCACCGTACCGTACCGGCTGTCGGTGAACAACTCAAGAAGAGTGATATTTAAAATTTAATTTTTACCAACCGTTACGTCATATACAGTGACAACGACTAATTGATTACTAACTGATTATGCGGATCAATCGGACCGTCGGATACGCGAATTACGTCCGGTATGAATGCCCAGGGTACACAGTCGCCGAATCTTGGTATCGCCGGTATCATGTTTTACAATTTCGGAATTTTCACGATTTTCATCAAAGTTCACATTATAAACGATTATAATTTTTTTTTTTTTTTATTAAGTACAACTTGTGATTAGGGGCGCCGGAACAACGGGGATAACGGGCACTGTAATGCCCCTTCCAAAAAAATTCCCTAGAGACAACGGCCCCATTGAAGCACTTTTCCAATTTGATTACATTTTTGTGTATGGATTTGTCCATATTTAACGGTAAAAAATTAAATACAAAATATTATAATGAAAAAATATGCTTTCACTGATGTAATGTAAACTCGTTTAGAAACTCATAACATATCTTTACATTTTAACATTTCACGGAGTTTGCGGGGATCTTAAACCAAACACATGATTGAAATAAACAGTTTTTGAAAGTCTAACAAATAAAACTGTTTTATTACTTTATCGGAGCCGTTTTTAAATATTTAATTCGGTACATAGACGGAGCCTGATTTAGAATTTTCGAGGTCCGGGACAAATGAAAAAAAAAAATTGGCCTACTATTATGAATTGTAAATTAAACAATATTTGAATGTTGGTGTTACGTGGATTATAGTTGGATAATTAAAATAATCATTAAATCCAGCAGGTGGGCCCCTGATCCGCACGGGCCCCGGTCAAATAACCACAATGTCCGTGCGTGAATAGGGCCCAGTAGTTAGGGAAATTTATTTCGGTTACCCGGAGAACAGAAAATAAAAAAAAACAAAATATTTCTGAAATAATGTTTAGATTACGTAATTTTTGTCGAACGTTTAAATGTTGTCTTGTTCCGTCCACACGGTTCAAAAATCGTCCCGGCGCCACAGCGGGTCTCAAAGTATACCCCCCCGCCCCGCCCCCCGACCGCATTATGACGGATTCCCTATAGACGTATAAATATGCACACGTACACGAACATAACAATATAATATATTATTATATAATAACACACGTACACACACGTACGAGTGCCGGCGACAAAGGTACGCCGCGTGCGTTGTGCACATAATCGTGTTCTCCATTGGACGGCGTCGCCGCGAGCTGCGGTCGTTTTTTATTTATTTATTTTATTTTTATTTTTATTTTTTTTTTTTTTTTTTTTCGTTCCACTCGCGTATAAGAAAAAATGGCGGCCGCGGCGCGTAATGGATTTCCGTATGCTATAATATATAATAGTAATAATAATAATAATAATAATAGTACCGTGCCCTCTGTGATTATGACACCGCCGCCGCACGCATTTTTTTCTAAAACCGCTTTGCCTCGCGACTGGTACAACGTGAACGTGATGGTTTTTTTTTTTCGTTGTCGTCGTCGTCGTCGGGAGGAGTGGACCGCCGCCGCCGTTATTGTGACGGCGCGGCCCAGCGGTATGAATGACACGGGTGTGTGGGGCGGGGGGGGGCAGGAACCCGCGGCTTCGGTGCACACGCCGTACAATAATAACGACACGTTACACGTATATTACGACAATACAATGACACGCACGATTTTCGCCTTTTTACGAAAAAAAAAAAACACGAAATAAATATTTAATGTTGTTGATGCCGGCGGGGTACACCGGTACACGGTCGGTACAGCTGGCCTGGATCCAGAATTTATTTATTGGGGGGCGGGCAAACTCTTGGTCAAGACTAGCGATGGGCACTATCGAACTATTCCAATGGTTTCTATAGGACGAATAATAGTTGTTTTATTCGAATAGATTTCCGAATGTTTATTATTCGGAAAATGTCGTTAGTGCGGTGACGTGTTGGGTTTTTTTGAAAATGACACCCCCCCCCCCACACGTCTGACCGATTTTTCTTAAATAACGCACCGGAGACCCATTTGACACGTGTCACATCATAAGCGTGCGAGGTTTTACGCCAAAATATTTATTCTATTTTTCAGTTATTATTCAACAGTTAAATAATGTAATTTCTAAAACATAATAATATATTATAAACGTAAAACAAACAAAAATACGCGTATAACTTTAACCTAATGTGCTGTAGAAGTTTAAAAAAATTAAATGCGGTGATATCGTAAAAGTAAAAAAAAAAATGTTAAAATTAAGTTTTATTAATATTATTATTTTATATAGGGGGTGCGGTATTTGTTTTCTTTTATACCAAACCGCAAATAGATAAAATACTTTATTCATAGGAAATCGGAGAAGCGAAAAACGTGTGTTTTAATATAATTTAAAGTCTAATGCCGGCCATGGTTTCGTCTCACTGACTCCCCTGCCAAGAGAACCTGCGCACGTTAATGTGCGTCACACACGAATTTTAAGAACCAAGTGAAGATTTACTTGAGTACACTAAAGGCAATATAAAATAACCAAAACCTCTAAAGCAGCGATTCTTAATGTTCTTTTATCCGCGGTACCTTTTTTTTTATGTCCACTTTTATCGTGAAACCCCTACTTTGTTTTAATAGTTTTAATGGTTAGGTTAGGTTATAGTTGCAATAAAAATGACTAAACTTAAATGAAATCAAGTTCATTGATCTTTGTACGATTGTCGCTTAAATAGGCAGTTTTTAGTTGCCAAATTTGATCAAGAAATCTTTTAATTAGAAATTATGTCCAAAAAAAAAAAAAATGTATTTAAATATTTTAACTCCAGCAGTACGTGTTAGTAGTAATTTGAATATGTTGAAAAAAAGCATTTGAGTATCGCGGAACCCTTAAGTGATCTCTGCGGAACACAGTTTCAGGAATTCAAGTCCATCAGAGGCACTCCTCTGACATCCTTGATTGTGGCATCCATGTATTTATCGGCGAAGAAAAGAAAAACTTCGTTCTACTGTTGCTGATGTGGCGGATAAAGTTAAGAGTAAATTAAGTAAATTGTGAACGATCGGGAATATATATCCCATAGCGTGAGTATTAGCCACAGCTGCATTTGAATTTGTCTTTCGACAGTAAGCATATAACTATAGAGGAGAGTTGTAAAACGATACTAGTAAAATATTATATCCAGTGTCTACGGCGAAAAATGGGGATCGCCCCTTGGATCCGTGCCTGGTATATAGCGTACCTTTATCAAAGGTTACAGATAGATGTCACGGCACATAATAATACGACCCCCCGGTATATACGTCATCAGTGCCTAGTACTAGGTCTGGTGGGCCCCGGTGCGAACAATTTTGTGGGGCCCTTGTGCCCCTTGTGCAGTGGTGCAACCAAGGAGGATGTTTTGAGTGTCCAATATGAAAATGTACGAAAAGTATACACCCGTGTTGTCGGTAGAAATAATAGCGGGTTTTCCAAAAATAATTCATCACAGTGACATAAAATCGTCGAACCCAACAACGTCCCCGCCGATACGGCCAGGCACCACTGCTGGGCGCTGACGGCGTCGACCAACAAGGCAACCCCACAAACCGTCGTAATAATATAAAACGCAAAAGACCCGTACAGAAAATAATCAATCAAAAAGGTCGCCCCCCGTCTTGTTATTGTAGAATGTATAATATGTACAGCCAAAGACAATTGTACGGTATTTTTGCTTTGCCTTTTGCCATTTGTTGTTAGCTGTCTTCTGCGAAACGTGCTCTTCAGCCTTCCCTTTAGGCCACAATTTACGCCTAACGGAGGCCCCTCGGCGGTGTCGGCCAACTCCGGTCCCCCCGCCAGTTGCGGCACCGTACGTCGTCTGTACACGGTGCACCAGGTCGACGGCGATGTTATCTTTTTTCCAGCTCTATTCCCGGTGCGGTGTGTAATATATACGGGAATAGTATTATTGTGCACTCGCGGTTCTCCTTGCCGCGCGCGCGTAACCGACACCGGTGACACGAGTAAATCGTCTGCTCGTCTTCTGCTCGTTATCACTATATCTCCCTCTATATCTTTCTCTCTCTCTCTCTCTCTCTCTATCTCTATATAGAGATAGAGAGCCATCTAACGTTTCGGGCCGGCCGCCTTTGCCCGTAACGCGCCGACGACATCGCGACGAATCGCGTTGACGTGCGTTGACACGTTTCCGGTTAAGTTGGTCCGCGCGTCAAAGGCGCCGCCCCGCGGGCCGCGCGTGTGTTTGCGTCTGTATTGTGTGTACACACGGCCGCGCATACTTATGCGTGCGCCGTGTCGGCTGTCGGGCACGTTGCACCCGCACGTTACGCGCGAAACACAAAACGATCAGTTACCGTGACGATACACCCAAACCCGGCGGCGTTCGATTGGTTATTTTTACGCGCACACGTACGCGTATGCACAACGTGTGCGCCGCCGACGAAGACGATCCGCGCTCAAAGGACAACCGGCGCGTGAGCGACAGGCCTCGGGCTGTACTGGTTAGGTTACTAACAGGCGATACTGGTCTAGGGCAGTGTTTCTCAACATTTTCATCGCCGCGGGCCACTCGGAGTATTTTTAATAGGGCCACCTCAATTTTAGGATAACCAGAAAGACCCCTTGGTTTTTGCTTATAAACAACAATACACAAAAACAATTGAAAAAAAAATGTGTATTTTTTATCACTTTATTTTACGAATTTAATTGTATTATTATTATTATATAATATTTACATAATGTGATTTTTGTGACCAGTTTCTGAAATCTAGGATAGATACTGTTGCTCATATTTTCGCTATTTTTTTTAAATAGAATGAACGAGCAAAAAAAAAAATTTATCTATGCGACCGCGTTGTTCGTTAATTTCGGACATGTGGAACACGGCGAACGAAAAAACCGACGGGATTTAACCACGTGTAATATTAAACTGCGATAAGATAGCGACTTCGGGTTTTGTTTAAACCCCTCCCCCCCACATATTCGCGGGGAATACATCTGATTTTACAATTTGAAACGTTTTCGTGTGTAGATTGGCCGTAAATAACATTTGCCCCGGTACTTTTTGAACGGACCACGTACACTATATACAGTGCACGCTTCCCACGATAGTACAACTGTCGATCGTCGCCGACAATGAATGACAGTGTATGATAGTGGCTTTCACGGGGGTCCACGATCGCCCGAGTCGCAACTACCGTCGTGCGGACTAGACTTCGCATAGAAGGACCTATTTGATTTTTACACGATGCTCAACATCTCGCGCGTACGATTATAGACGGCAATGCCGTCTTCCATTCGCGTTTAATACGGCCGCGCCAACGACTAACAGTAATATTACACAGTATTATATTTAATTTATAATATTATCGCATTATAGTACGTTAGTTTTTAATAGTTTATCGTATTGGCATTTGTATATGGCAATATAGTTCGCGGGCGAAATCCCGGTGACCGTTTCTACTGGTGCGCGGATACCCATTATAATAATATTCTGATGTGCAGCACAATAATAACGAAACCGCCGGATTCAACCGCTTGCGGTTTATTTCTAGCGTTTTCATTTATTTGTTTACCATACCGTAACCTATCGGTTTTATGTTGTCCGTGGGTGTTGCCGCGGTTCTTTTTCGTTTTTTTTCCCCCCTGTTCTCTTATCATTACGATTTTCAGGCACGCGCGTATTGTTCATTCGGGCCCGACCGTTAAATATTATTGTTTCTCCGATCGAGTACTATACGACTGTATACAGTGTACACGCGATTTATGCATGGAATCGCCAAAATTACTTACGTACCGGCGTTATTATTTTGTGGAAATGTGAAAACGACTTTTTTGTCAAGTATATAGCAATTATGTTGTATCTATACTCTCTTAATTACGAGTGCTTTTCACGCGGCTAAAGTTGATATAAATATCGAGATTGCCCAAATGGTTATAATGTTTTTCTTCGTTAGTCATCAATTTATCACAAATCGTATACAATGTACGTCACCATGTGTTTATAACTTAACGAGTAGTGTTTATACGTTAAACAAAATCACAATAATTATTATAGGTACAGATCAAAATGCATTAACACCGTTGATGGACACTAGAAAATATATATTATTTTACAGAACCCCGCTTTAAATTGTCGTTCATTCATTACTTGCCATGGCAGTAATTTTTAATTTAGCTGCTATAGCTGTAATGACCTTACATATCACATTTCTAATATATTAAATTACTGCTTATAGAATAATATACTTTTTATCTCGTATAACTGAACATAGAAAATAAACTGAAAATTTAAAATAAAAATGTTCATATCTTTTCTATAGTAAAAAAAAAAAACAACAAATTATTTAAAATTTATAATACATTTTTTTGTAATTTTTACGGTAATTGAGCATGGTATTTTTTGCGAAGCAGAGTGGGCAAAAGGCAACACGACACATCTTGCACTGCAATTGTGTTTGCTTTCTATTATTGTTTTTGAAGTACTGGACACAGTTTTTGAAATATTTTGTCGAGTATTATCTATAAAAACAAACCAATACAAAGGCAGACCTATTGGATATTATCTCCATTCACATCAAAACACGGACAACAGATAACTGCGCACTATAAATGGAAAATGGTATTTTCCACTTCAATATTTTATAATGCCCGCGGGTCTGTTGGAATCTATAGGGTCAGTAGAACTTCCTCATCCATATGGTTTCATTTAAAATGTCACTGTTATAGCAGTCAAGACATTTCGAGGACGATTTTCTTATTACTGATATGGCAGAAATATTGGCGTACTGTCCTTCGGCGTGTTAATAAAAGCCAACATATCAATCGCTTTAGGGAATATTATATTTAAATAGGTAATATGATAAAGTTTAAATCGAACAATATTTTCCAACAAATGTACGTAAATTGTAAAAATTCTCTTATCGAATCGTATCAATTTTACATTTTAAAATAATATCTCTATTTCTATATTCTCAAATACTTAAAAAAAAAAAGTATTTTTGACAAGTCCGCGTAAACATAAAATATTATATACAATATAATTTCACATTTATATACGTATTCGGACCAGTGCAAACGATTGTTGTGTGCTTTTTTTTGTATATTTGTTTTTATTTTTCATAACCTGCGTTTTTCAGCACAACCATTTGCGCCGAAAATCACCTCCGATATAGTTTAGAAAATTCAAAACAACCATTATTTTTTTTTTTTCCTGTCGAAGCCCTTAAAATTCGTCCAGTCCGCAGAAAATTTGGTCGGGTCGGGATACGGATAATAATGGAAATACTACGTGAGATTATAATGCA
Source organism: Tuberolachnus salignus (assembly GCA_956483605.1). Classification (NCBI taxonomy): domain Eukaryota; kingdom Metazoa; phylum Arthropoda; class Insecta; order Hemiptera; family Aphididae; genus Tuberolachnus; species Tuberolachnus salignus. The sequence continues at coordinate 2,746,172 of OY101434.1, forward strand.
CCTCTGCGGTGCGGCTTACACAATTTATCGCTCTGTTTCTATCTCTTTTTATCTCTTCCACCGTAAATGTATATATCGTACCTGTGCAATCCATGTACGGGGATTAAGTCTTTCGGTTTTTTAAACACGAATATATTATATACATCACGAAAACCGGCGTGCAACAAAAGACACCCCGCACACACACACACACACACACACGGTGCACAATATGCGGTAACCGAACCATGATCGCGGTAACATAGTGCTGTGCTAAGTATATAATACTGTATACTCGGACGATATTGTGTGTGTGTTTTTTTTTCTTTTTTTGATATTGACGCGCGTAGAACGGGAATAAATGTGCGAACATTGTTTTCGATCCGCCGGCGGCGGAGGGGTGTGCCGTATGAAAATTCAATGTGTCCTTTATAATAATGTGTTCGATAAGCAAACATTTACCGACGACGACAATATAATAGTATAATGCGGGCAGACCGCAGCGCCATTTAAACCGCAACGATAACAAACGCACCGTATATTATAATAACGAGTATTATATTGTTAGCCGGTATAATAACTCGACCGCGCCGCGGCGGATGACAAAACGCGGTTTTTTTTTTTTTTTTTTTTTCATTTTTACGGGCCGTCGGTTCGTCTCGCGCGTAATCCCCGGTGACGACGACCGGCAGAAGCCGCCGCCGATACGCAGCCCCGCCACACATGCCGAACGTATTATGCCCCGTAGACTCGGGGGTGTGTGTGTGTGTGTGTGTGTATGTGGGGGGGGCTGATAGGGGGCGATTAAAGTGCAGGCCCTACCGACCGGTCTCCCTACATTATACCTCCGACCGCGCGTAAAAAGTATCATGGAAGAAACGACGTCACTAGCACCGAACGCATAATGGGCGGTACGGTCCTTTTTTTTTTTTTTTGTGTGGCATCGATGACGGGCCGGGAACTGGCCTTGCGGAAATGCTACCGGCCCGCCACCATCATTTATTGAAAAATGTAAAACACATATAATTATACACACCATATAAATCCCGTTTTCCCCTTCGCGGGGCGGGCTCACATTGATACTTACTACTAGGTATTTACAGATCTTACAAACTACAGTATATATACATTCTTTTCTTTTAAAATATAAAAAACAAACTCCGATGTGCAGTGGGCGCAGTGGGGGGCGTCGCGCTTGCCGATCCTGTGCAAGAAGCTGGCAAAGCACCCGTGTCCGGTGAGGAGCTGGGTAAGGTGATAGTCCAGTTCGCCCCGTGACCTTGTGGCCCAAGGCGCGACTGGACCGATCACCTTGCGGGTCCACTCGCCTTTGGTACCCGCGCTATGCCGCTCCTGCCACTGCACGAGGGTCGCCGACCTCCTCTGTGCAGCGGTTTCGACGCGCATGTCGCCGCCGTCGCCGCCGCGCCGGCTCCAGTAGGCTTTGCGTCTCTCCAGCGCGAGCAGGTCGATCGGAGGAAGAGGGCGGTACGGTCCTAACCTAACCAAACCTAACCTACGGCCGTGCCGAAACTCTAATCCGCGAAAATGGCCAACGCTATCGGCTAAGTCACGGCCGACGAAAAATAATATTATTACCGTATGCCGTTCGACAAGTTCTGCCGCCGCGGTAACAGAAAACCGAAATACCACGGGAAATGTAAAAACATTTTTCTCTACTCCGATATACCCGATGTGGTTTTGCATAATAAATCGATGGTAATTGTCGAGTACGTTCCGGCGTGGGCTCGCAGAGCGACCGAATGAATGTCGTCCAAGACCTCAGACCAAGAAATATTGATATATATATATATGAGATCATGTTCTATGATTTCTTTCATTTCTTCCGGGTCAGACGTACGAGGGAAGAATATATCGCGGAAGACGTTCGAAACCTCTTGTTACTTCGTTAGAACGTAAACGAACGTAGTTGAGTAAAGTAGGATTTTAATTATGTATTTTGCAATTGGACGTTAGGTTAGGCGTGTGTAAAATTTAATTGAATAGATAAAAAAAAAAAAAAAAACTACGCGAAAATATTATTGCACGGTTTACGTCGTCGTCGTCGTCGAAATAGGTAATACGAGTACAGCCCGTGTGTGGACATGACGCAAATGCGAACGCCGAGTACTAGCAACGGGTTCGTGATAATATTATTACGTTATGCTTTACGCGAATACCACAGAGACTTGTAAAATATCATTATCAAACACCCCGTATATGCGTATCTATATAAAGTATATATATATATATGTACAGCGTGCGTCTAATTATTATATTATACAGGTAGGTGTCTCCTATGTTAAATAAATATAGGTCGCCTACTATACACGTGCGCGTGTGTATTTTATATTATTTTACGTGTATAAATAGAACACTCTTCGCTACGCCCTTGGCAAATATGCTGCGCCGTTTAAACGTATAGCGACGAAACAATAATTAAATGTGTTTTTTTTAAATAATTTTTTTTTTCATTTTTTTCCGTATTACAGATAACGCGGTATAATTGTATCCGTACGTACGCAGTACCTACTTACGTACACGGTGAACGTAATTTTACCACAACGGTTAATATGCGCCGCGGCGCATAAACGTGTTTCGCCTACGCCGAACTCGCAAAATAAATACAAAAACGTTATCGTTAAAAAAAAAAAAAAAAAAAAAAAAAAAAAAATGGATAATAATACGTATCGGCCGCGGTGCTGGACGCTAAAAACCCCCGCGTAAGTTTCTAGCTCGCGGATACAATGTGAAATGATCATTTCGCAGGCGGGTAATTCAAAATTTTAATTCGGACGAGTACTGGAGAACTGGACAAAATTACGATATACGCAACCGCGGACGGCAGGGGATATGGCACGTCTTAATCTAATAATCGATAACACCGACATATTACCATGTGGCATATAGCCAATTTCAACGAAACCCTTGAAAAAAATGAATACTGATCGACTTAAAATTGGTACCGGGTCCTTAAAACGAGTGTTGTTAATTGTGTAACCGTGAAATCTGTTCGAAACGGCGCTCGAATAAAACAGAACAAAAGCACCTTCCGGGGTGATTTTTCAATTATTATCACACCCAGACGACAACAACAACACGATCGTAATAATTATTATTGTACGAAATTTTAATTTTCAATCAACTCGAATAAAGACAGTGCATAATCAAGATTGAAAAGTGGTATTTTTTTACAATTAAATCAAATCAGACTTTTTTTTTTTTTATAAATTAATTACTTATTATTCCCTAGATAAAATTGTGTTCTTTAATTTGCATTACGGGCTGTTTTACGCTATATAATTCTGTTTTCGAGATAAAACGATTTTTGGACACGACGTTTTATGTTCAAAAACGCCAACGCGGGGGCGTCCTCTAATATATACGAACCCTCCTTTATCCCTCATTGTACGTTTTGTTATTTAAAATAAAATTGAACATCAAACATAGGTGCCTACTCGTTATAATAAGTGCAAATATAATTACTATTAATGTTATTTTATTAAAAAATAAAAATGATGGAAATCACTATGATCAACTTTTTGTTTGGCACGATGGTACAAAGGCGTAAAGTGCAATAAAATTATCCTATAACTCTTTAATATTTACATGGGTAGATACCTACCTTACCTACCTACCTTTACATATTTACAATATTTAGCATGCATTTATTTGGTATAGAAATGAATAATACAAATATTTGAAATGGGAATATAAAATATCTAATTTTGTCTAGAAAAATGTTCAAAATTCGATTTGTTTTTATTAAAAACTGTACAAAAATGACTTTAACCAAATAATTATTGCGTGGAACTAAAGAATTATTAACGATTGTAGAGAAAAGGCAAGATTCGTGTAATCAACATTTGTTTGAAAACTATACAGCAAATAATGATTTAAAAATAATATTTATACTATTGCGAAATCATTTGTTTAATTTGCAATATAATTTGGGCGCTGCGATTAACTTTAAGGCCTAACCTAACCCCTAAGCCCACCCCACCCCCCCTATTTGTGCCTATGCAGATCCAGCGCGCTAACAAAAATCGACGGAAGGGTCTGATTAAAAATTTGCCGGCTTCGAAAAAAATGTGTACCCATTATATGAACCATTGATAAATTGTATACATTTTACGGTAATAAAAAAAAAATAACAGTAATCACGTATTAAAATACCCCCCTCCCCCCCAAAAAAAACCAAAGAAATTATTAGTATAGCCGACTCAGTAATCTAAATCTAGAGGTTTGGTGGTGGGAGGGTGTTATCTCTCCCCCCATGCACTCGCCTGTATCTATGGTTATAATTCTTATAATAACCAGCGTACTTTTGTCAAATAGAAGGGAAAAAAAAGGTGCAAATTATTGTTATGACCTTTGCTATCGGTATCGGTAATATTAGTATATATTATGTTTTTATTACCATTGCCGATAGATACTAGGTACTACTCAACGGCGGATACACTCAGGAAAATTAAATTTCACTGTTTGTTTTTTATTTCCGCCTATTTAGATTATATTCGAAATAAAACTTTTCAAATTTGGAGATATCAAATAATAAGTGTAACGTACCTATACAATGTCATAGCAAACGTAGGTAAAATTTCCGTTGAATTATATAAATTCGCATGTAAAATTATAAAGGAGAAATTGATTTTTTTTTTTTTTTGTTGTAAATAATAAGAAAATATCAATACCGCATTAAATCGCGAAACACAACCATAATTCATGTTTTGTAAAACGCATTTCTCTAAAAAATAAACTACAATATTTATTATAACGACGAAAAAATAAAACAGAATCTCGGCGGAATTTATTGTTATTATTCGCGTGCAAGGGGTTTAGAAACATCTTTCAGTTGTCAAAAAAAAAAAAAAAAAAAAACAACAACAACACGTTTCCTACTATTTTCATTACTATATTACTAATGACAAAATACGTTACATTTTTACTTCTCGGCCGTGTGTACCTTTTCGCCTGTAATTTTTGGCGTAAACGCGTTAGGTTTATATAGTTTTATATATCGTTTATTGTTATTTATCGCACTTATTATTTTATCGCACGCCATAATTCGATGATTTAATCTCGCCAAGTTTTCGCCAGTCGGCGAATCAGTTTCAACCCTTTTTTTTATTATTATTATTATTATTATTTACGACGATTCCCCCGTACCGGCGAACCGGAATAAGTAAACGGTGTAATATGTTTCCATTATATAATGTTATTATACCGTCACTGGCAGTATAATAAATTTAACGCGTGTAGTACGGGTTTTCTTCTCTTATCCGCGGTATTAACCGCGGTGCAGGACAACCGATTTCGAAAAAATGTCGAAAATCCTCTATATACTCAGTGCAACCGTATACGACGCGTATATTGTTTCTACACCGGTAATATTATTATGTATTCGTACGTATACGTTCAATCCGTGTGTTTATAGCGCTGGCGTGTGGGCGCCATGCTGCCGTTAGGGCATTGACTATTATATATATATATACGCTGAAAAAGTGTTTTTTTTTTTTTTTTTTAAATAGACTATTTCGGTGAGAGAGATAGGGGGAGGTGGGGCCCCGGGAAAACGCATAATATTATCGCGTACCGACGACCGGAGTGGATTCTGTTGAACGGAAACGCTGCCGAAAGGGTTCAAGGGGGAGAGGGGGCGCTAAGTAGATTATCGGTAATGCGCGGGGGTAGGCCACTATACGTAATATGTATAGGGTTGTAGTGTTCCTCTAGGCACTCGTCGCCAAGCCAATAATAATATATTATATATATATATATATATATATATACATATATCCCGTTATAAACAACGGCTATGGACAAATTATCCGACCGCCATCCCGGCCCTGTGATCCAATTACGAACCGATAATCCCGGGATAATTATCAGGCTCGAAAATCTCAAACGTGCCCGTGGTGTGTGTTAATCCGTAGCGCGTCCTTATGGTATTGATTACGTACTAAGTGACTAGACATACAAATACATTATTATTATTATTATTATTGTAGTCATACACGCCGGTTCGTTATGATTTAATTGAATATATATATATATATATATTCCATTAAATGGAAAAAAAAAAATAAAAAATCGAATTTTCGCATAAATATATGATATTTAAACGGTATAGTATTATAATCTTGTAACGTATAAATTTTACCTGGGAGAAAAAGCACGTAGGATATGCGCGCGTAATACGATTATGAATTAATGGCCTGCCTGTAAATAATATATTTAATATACAACAGCCAATACATTTAATATATATAAATATATATGTACGTATGTATGTATAATTAATTCAGCGGAGTTTATAATTTAATCAGAAAAATACTAATAAATGGCTGATATTATATTTAGGTATTTTATTTTAATATTTGCATAGATAGAGCTACGATTTAATAATTATATATATATATATATATATATATATGAATGAATAAGTTGAATTAAGTATAAATGAGCGTTTAGTTCATATTGACGTATAGTTAAATAAAGATTATCATGTAAATTGTCTATTAGATAAATATAAAATTGAAGACAGTCATAATATTATATTCGTGTAGGTGTAATAATATTAGAATACATTTTTTAAATGTTTTAACCCTTTTCGATTCGTATGTAATACAACATACTTTTTGTAATTCCTACCACATTATTCTACAGTTTTGTATAAAAAAAAATTCGTTATAAACTCAAAATATATCTTGTCACAGCGAAAATCATATGCCATATCGTTATAAAATTGAAATACAGGTGTAAAAAATGTAGTTAATGATGATATTTGGAAAATCCGTGAAAAATTGACTCTGCGTGTGAATACAATTTGACAAAAAAAAAAAACAACAAATTTTAAATTACTGACACTCGGTAAGTTTTGAATTTATATAAAAAAAAAAAAAAAAAAATGGGTTTAATACGAATTGCAGTAGCACTATTTTGTCACCATAATTAAAAAACTGAATTTAAATCATTAAAGATCATTCTTAGTGTTACCGCATTAAAAATATTACAATTTATATAACATCGGAACGACCACGTAATTTCGTTTGACATGCAGTTTTATTATTATTATTTATACTGTGTATTTACGTAAATGCGGAAAACATATAAATATACATATATTGTAATCGTGTACTCGTTGGTTTCAGAATGAATAAATATGATTTTGTGGCGCGTATAAGTCGTACAAAAAAAAAAAAAAAAAAAAAAAGAACGGTCAAAAAATTGTTTTTTTTTTTTTCTTTTTTTCCTAAATCTCTCTGTTGTTTATCGAATATCCAACAGATGCTATATCGTGATGCAGACGAATAATATAATATTATACAAATGATGCGTATGTCTATAGGAAAACAACGGTATTATTGCCGATGTTTCCGCCGATTGATAAAATAACTGACTCGGCAATAATGCGCGGGGGGAAAAAAAAAAAATAATAATAATAATAATAATAAAAATAACAAACAAACAATCGTATAATTTTTATAATCACACACAAATCCTATATATTATATTGTGATGATACGTGTCCGAATGTGGTTGCAGCTGCCGATATATTCTAGAGGGTGTAGCGAATATGTGTACGGTGCGTTAGGAAACGACACTTAAACACTGTGTTAACGGTCCTGCACGCGTACGTCCTCGCCGCATGGAGACCCCGTCACCCCGTCGACCCAATCGACTGGAAATTTAATATCGGAAATGATTTCTTTCTGTTTATTTTTTTTTTTTTTTTTATATATATATATTATATATGCCCCTAAAATCATCGAAAACAACGTTTCGAATCAAACAGCTCGGAAAATTCGACTTTTGTATGTTATTTACTATGCGTCGTCCACCTTTTGTATATTATATATATATATATATATATATATATACATACGGACACCGGCAATAATAACATTTTGTATAGACAAAATAATATATTATAATGTCGCACATAAAAAAAAAAAAAAAAAAAAAGAAGGAAAATACGGATACGAGCAATAATAATAATAAAAAAAAAAATAATAATAATAATCGTATTCTCTCCGGTGCGTTTTGGGCGCTGCAATTACCTAAACGACTGCACGGCAACGACGGCCCGAACGGGGCGTACCCGTATAATAATATCGATCGGTGAGTCCGATAAAAAAAAATAAAAAAAAAAAAATTTATAAGTCGATATACAGTACGAAAGTGTCAACCGTTGTTGTATATCGAAATATATATATAGATATTTTTTTTTATTTTTTTTTTCTCAATTTGCCTTATACAATGGCATACCTACGCCGTACGAGGTGCGGTACACACCCGTCACGGTTTTTATGGTCGTCCGTATTATTGTTATATTTCTATAAAAATATCGATCAACCCGATCGAAACACAAATCTGATAAACGCTTCAGACCGAGCGCGGATTAATCGGTTTTCATTTTTTTTTTTTTTTTTATTGTTTCGGTTTTCGTGCTAACCGATTCGTTTACAGTGTATAATTGTCAGTTGTGCAACCAGAACTTTTTTTTAAGGGCAAGGCCCATACTTAAAATATAGACCATTCAACTGAAGAAAAAATATCCGGTATACGCGTACTATAAAAATTACTATAAAAAATGTTATATATATATATACGGTACAAGGAGGGCCACTGGGTGTATATAATATACAATGGTGACCAGACGTACTTATGGGGACATTACTTGTTTTTGAAAACGAGCCCCACTGTCCTGAATAAAAGGCTTAAGTACATATACTTATTAAATTTATTAAAAAATGAAAATAAAATGTAATTGCAAATGGAAAAAATATTGTTTTAAAACGACCCGAATTTGTCAAATTATCAACAATTTTAGTTTTTAAATACAAATGATATTTGAGCGAAGATCGAATTTTTTCGTTTTATGAAGGGAAATCGCATTCCAGTCACAAATTGAGAAAAGTCTTACTAACTTCCAGGAACAAGTGCACCAATTGAAAGGCTCTTTTCATAAATCAACAAATCGCAATTAGAATTCTCTTCATTAAAATCAATAATGCACGTTTACACAAACATTAATAATATGCCAAAAAATACTAAAGTTGTTGACTTTAAGTTGATTAAGAGTTTATTATTCGTTGAGTTTTATTTGTTGTCATGAAAGTCGCATGTTTTTAGTATACTATATATAGTTAGCAGTGTTGAAACGTAGATAAGTAAAATGTATCTGGATAAAGATATAAGACGATTATTCCAAAATCATCTAGATACAGGTAAAGATAATGAATATTTAAACTATCTCAGATAATATGACGGATAAGTGGAATTTATCAAGACAAATAAAAGACAATTTTTTTTTTTTTTTAATCGTCTACTGTCAAGAACATTATAATAGTAGGGAGACAAAAATGTAAACGGTTAAAATAATCCTGTAAATAACTATAGCTATTAGCTAGTGACTTTTATTTTTTTAACCTTTTAAATAAAACATACGAGTACAGTTGGATATTTAATATTTTCTACTACGGGTATATACACCTATTAACTTTTCAAATTTTTTTAGGTTTTTTGATCTAGATACTTACTAAAAGAGATAATTATTTTTTATTTTAGATAAGCTTCAGAAAGATATCAAAATTTCCATCTAGATAAGATAATAAAAATATATTATCTATAAGCACTGTTATTTTAATGGTTTTTTTTTTTTTTTTGAAACTAGTGCTTATTTCGAAATTTCAAATCATTTTAAGTGCTCTACGACCGAAACCCTGTCGTCGATATTATAGAGGTATATTTATAGACCCGGGGGAAAGTGTATAATTTCACTTTTCGGCACGCATATTTTATCGCGTTTTCAATATTATATAATAATTATATTAAAAAATATCACGAGGGAAAAGAAAATTGCCATTGTAATTTGAAAAAATATATAAAATCATCAAAATATACTTGTAGATTATAACAAGAAGAAAAACCGGAACAATACGAGTCGGTACGTCGAAAATTGAAACAAAACAAAACGTTTAACCCCATTCGCCTATCCCCGTGAACTCCGACGAAATATTATTACTGTTGGACGCGCCTCGCGTATATTCAATAAATAATCATATTATATGTTTTATCGGCGATTTTTTTTTTTTTTTTTCCCTTTGCTTTTCCGGTAAAAACAACACAAATTGAAGAAAAAAAAAAAACAAAAAAAAAATGTCGCGACGTTGTGCACACACGCCGACGCTAACGTTACACGAATACACGTCGTCCCGGTTGGGCGTGTACGCCGTCGCCGCCGAGTATTTAAGCGTTGCTGCTGCAGTACTATTTGTGCCCGTAGTGTACTTACTCGCGTTTTGTTGATCGAACACTCGATGTCCGACATATTAGTATTATTCTTCTTCTACTTATTATTATATATATATATATATATATATATATATAGAGAGAGAGAGAGAGAGAGAGAGGAAAGACGGAACGCGCGCGACGGACGTATGTGTGTGCGTGTGTATATAACTTCCCTTTGCTTCGCCGCCGCCGCCGCCCTCTTGCTAGCACCGGGATTCGAGTGGCCACTTGTCGTCGTCGTCGTCGACGGCGGCGGCGGTGCCTTTGACGCCAGTCGCGCGGCATCGCCGCACACCGCTCACGTAGAGCGCGTCTCTCTTTTCCGCTGCCCCGTCCTCGTCACTCAAACTCGTACGTGCGTGCGCGCGCTAGCTCATCGCGACAAAAACACACGTACTCTCCGTCCTGACTGCCGGCGTGTGTGCGCGACGTATACGTACGCAGGTGGCCTCTTTTTTTTCTTTTTTTTTTGGTCCCGGTTCTCGACGCGTTGCTACGCCACACCCTATATATATATACAATATTATAATATTTCGTATAATCGACGAAAACTTTATGAGCGACACGTATTATATTTTATAATATATATAATATTATCCAAAGTGTGATAGTGTGTACGTCACTCCTCTGCATCGGACGATTATTTTCGTAATAATATATGATATTATATTCTCGATCGATTGACAGTTTTCGAGCCAACGTAAATGCTGTTTGACCCCCCCCTCCCCTCCAATCCCCATCTCATGTCAATTCGTCAACAATAGGTTACATCAATATATATATTTATGTATATATGACGGATGATGCATCATTACCGTTGTGACGTAGGTCAAACTATACGAAAAACTATCGTCGCCCTTCGCTTTGCCACCGGTTCGTTTTATAACCGCGAAACGATGATATTATCGTCGACGTACGGTTTTTGCGGCCGATGCGAAAATTGACTAAATAGTAAAATACTGAATCGAATACCGAATGACATTAGTTCTTACTCACGGGGGTCTATTATTATTTTACTCGGCTATTACGCGCATTGTGTGTTTCCCCTGCTCCGTAAAAATCAATAGCAAAACGTTACCATATCATACCGATATACAATTAGTCCGATACGGGGACACTTCTCTCTCTATATCCTCGATAAAGTGGGATATCCATTTCAATATTTTACCACTTACACGCTCAAGTCGTAACGTTTTGCTCGTGCAAGGAATTTTCTTCACAATATTATCTTACGCGTGTATTTCTAGTGGCATATCCAATCGGAAAAGAATTATGGTAACCTGAGGCGCCGGAACAACGGGGTGTTATAGTGGCAATCGCTAAGCCTCCAATGCCAAAATGCGTAGGTTTCAATTGTCCCCCTATAATTTATATGTTGAATATAGAAACAAAACTCTCGAATAGTCGACTGATTTTTTTTGTTTTATATATATTTTTAACAGTTGGACAGATTATTTAAAACAAACTTTATGTCAAAGACTGACAAGTCGGAACAATATTAAAACAAAATTACGTTGTATTGTTTTAATAAACGTTTCGATCTGTTTATTTTATAAGCACTTTATATTGTCTATATTTTCATTAATTTAATATATTATTTATTTCAGCAATCTATAAACTAAACTAAAAAAAAAATGTATATATATATATATATATTTCTGAAATAATATTTAAGTTATTAAATTACGTCAATTTTGGCAAGCGTTTAAAAATATTTATAATATTACAAGTTCAGTATCCATGATTCAACAATTCCGAAACCCCCAATGAAATATTCTATATATTTAATATTTAATAATATATTATTATAAATGAAATTATAGAAACGCACGTCTTCTGATTATACTATTTGTTGACGGGTTATGTATTGGGTAATTTATAAAAATACTTATGTTTTTATCAATTTTATCAAATTTATTTATTTTATTGTCCCTAAATAGTAATCAATATATGTATTATTTATTAATTAATATAGTATAATTCAAAATACATTTAATCGCATTGGTTATATTAGTTTATGCATTTGATTTGATGCAATAATTTATAGTATATATATATATATTATCAAACGATTACAACCGGGTAGTAAGTAATAGTAATTTTATATTCAGTATTTCTGTATAATTTATGTGGTAAATTAAAAAGTTACATCACTTCATTACGTCTATGCGAAATTAATTAAATTATTCTTAAAAAAAAAAAAAAAAAAAAAAATGTAAATTCATTATTATAATAAACATATGATGATCAAGACATATCATCATAATTACAGAAACTTGTACAGATCACTATGCAAATGTTTGTATTAATATATAATATATATATATTTGTATATGTATTTGTAAGGTTAAGTTAATTTTTTCAGGTAAATTTGAGGTAATACAGTAGTGTACCAAATACTAAAAAAAATGCAAAATTGTACGTTTCTAATATAAAATACAAAATAATATTGCGCGCATATTGTATTTGTATTCAATCATATTATAAATACAGGGTAGAAGGACGTGATATCCACATGCGCTGTGTCCGTCTGACGAACACACGACATATGCGTCTAGTAGGACCGACTTTGTGCTGCTAGTTTTAATACCTATTATCAAACATCAAGGTAAGAAAACGTTATCTGTATTTTTACGTAGGTTTGTTTAAAAAATTGTATTTTTTTTGTAAGCGAGATACGAGTATGTGAAATAACGCAACTTAAAAACGCTTATATCTCGCTTAAAATTTCAAACACAAAATTGGTCCTAATTCACAGGAATTTGTTATGTCGTGTGCTTGTAAGACGAATACAGCAAATGAGATTATCGCATCATCTTATAATGTCGAAACGCCGCTCGTTTGGTAATCCACATAGTTTAATAGACTTTATGGAATCTCGCCAAATTCATCTGGTACGCAAAATACAGTTTATAACGTATATTTTTTTATATTTTTTTTAAAAGTATCTTTTTAATGAAAAAATAACATTTAATTCGTTGTATATGTATTATAATAGATTCGTGATTTAACGTATAATTGTAACGTCCACATAATGACATATTTTATCGTCTCAACGTTACGTATAGTTACCTAAACCTCTTAAAACAAAAACCAAATGCGATATTAAATTAATTGTGTGAATTTTTTTTTTCTTTTACTAAATACATTTTAAATAAGTTATCATATTGATTCTAACCTGTTTTCTCGTCGAATAATGATATTGTATGGTTAGGTTATGAAAACAATTATGCCGTGATTTTCGTATAATACCGCAATTACAAAGAGAGGAAAACGATTTTGGAAAACGACTACGATACTCAGAATAACCGCTGCGTCGTGGTATAATAACATTATACCTATAATAAAATAAATGATAATAATTGGAGCTCGGGTGTTGTTGCATTCGCAATATTTCTTCCGCTGTTCAAATTTATTGCTAAGTATGTTTTAAACTTGTTTCACACGAGTTCGAATTTAAATCTTATAGTTTTTAGCGCAACTTTTTGCATTTTCACATTTATGGTACTATTTTTTACAAGTTTTCAATTGTTTTATGCCAATTATTTCAGCTTATTTGTACAGATAAAATACAATTAGATCAATTTATCTCATCCAACAAACGTAAAATTCAATTATGAAAAGATTAATAAATAATAATAATAATAATTTTATGATTAAAATGGGATATTATGGTCATTATCATTCGTCTATTCGAACGCCTAATAATAACATTTATAATGGAACTTAGTTATTTTTTTGTGTAATACTGCAATCAATTTTACCAGTTTTATTTTTATTTTTTACTGTAACTACATCCGAGACCTAATAATAATAATAATATAATAATCCCCGTCGAAAATAGTCTCGGAACTACAGAAACTATGTCATGGGCGTAGACACGGTGGCGCGGGATATGGAAGAGGAATCCCTCCCAATGACCTTCTAATATTATTAATATAAAATATAATAAATTAAAATTACCTTTATTATATTATAAACCCGACGGATATAAGAAAAAATGATCATGATTATTGTTATCAATTTGATACGGTAACATGATCTGAAACGTTGTTTTATTATTCGGCACGCTGATAAGAACGGGAATGTCACGACGCTACGTTACCAACCGATAGCTAACGTCCCCTTATCAGTTTGTCGGAGAACTCACTGTGGGCTATCATTCGCTATTCGATATACTGGCTAGTAGTACAAGGTTTATGTCACTACAGCCGGCCTAGGAGAGGAACTAAATATTTTTTGCAGAATAAATGAAATAAAATTGTTTTAAATAATTTTAATTATATTAAAATCGGGTGCGGGGAGGCACTACACTGCGGCTTATCTTAGAAATAATGAAAATATATCCCGCCCCTCCCCCAATGGAAATTCCTGTCTACGGCACTGGACTAGGTATATAATAAAAACTAATAAAATAAAATACCGTCAAAAACGCGCCATGTATACACGTACGTCATCACCGTGTTTGTCGAAAACGCAGAACCTAAATATACAAATATATAAAATATAATATATAATATGACGCGCACACGTGCATATACTCACATATATCATCTCATTTTATCGCGCTACCGTAAATACTATATTATATGTATTTTGACGTTTACATGGTTTTTTTTTTTTTTTTTTTGTTTTTCGGTTTTTAGGTCGTTTCGCCGGTATATATATATATATATATATACCGTGTATAGTTTTTGGCGCGGGTGAATCGCATCGTATTAATATAATACAGATAAAGGTACCAGATATATGCGTACGAGCAGTTCTGGTGAACCGTAACTCGCGACGGGTTCGTGGGGGCCATCTGTTCTCACCGTCATGTATCGTTTTCGAGGGCTCGTGTTTCGCGTACTGTAGTTTTTGACGTCAAAACACGTCCGGGGAAAAAAAAAAAAAAAAAAAAAAAAAAAAAAATTGACCATTGTTTCCCGCGGAGTCGCGTCTAAACTGCAGCAGATCAGCATTATCTTTGTCTCCTCGCCCTCGTATATCGACGCCGCAGTTGTCAATCACCGTGTGCATATTATACGTACACTATATAGCTGCTATATAATATTTATGCACAGCACCGTACATCGTATACGTATTTTACCCTATATGGGGAGACCCACTGGAAGTCGAAGAGGACACGTATATATATACCTATAAATTATATATAAGAGCGAACGCGCCGAGTGAAATAATTGAATTTACTTGAAAAATTAATTTTTTCCAGTCAACGAATTCGGGACGGGACGCCCGTCGATATTGATTTTATAGGGTGCCAACAAATCTGCTGCGTTTAACGTCAAATTTTGGTGTTGGCCGAGCAATAAGAGCTCGCGTGATTTAACGTTATAATAGTAATAATAATACCACCATACGAATAATAATAATCAATTTAAAAAAAAAGTAACTATTCGCGTCATTCGACTCGGTAAATAGTACTATAATAGTATAATAGTATTATAGAGGAATTATTATTTTCAATAATTTAATGCCTAATATTAATATTGAGATTTTTGAAATTGTATATGGGCGTCCATTACCTGGTCCGGTAAAAAAATTTTTTTTTGGGGCAGTTAGTTAAAAATAATACAATAACGTTATGTATGAAAGTGCGTATTAGTATTTTTTACAATGATTGTAAATAAATAAATGTTAAATACAAATAAGGGAGGAGAAACGCCAAAAGATAAGGAATTAAACTACAAAAAAAAAAAAAAGAACACGTTCTCGAATCACATTACAATTAGCCTTGGGTATATTCAAAATTAGCCGAATTTTCTGTTTCTGAATGATTTTCATTCCGAGTCCGTCCCTGTAGCGCACATGTGTGTAAATATATTTGATCGAAATACATATACGACGATTATTCGTACGTATATATTATTATAATATTTCCCCCCAAAAATATCAAACGATCGTTCAGCGAATATATTATAATAATATGTATCGTTAAAACCGCCATATATATATATATATGTACACAGCGCAATCGGGTTTTAAACTATACGGCACAACATTAATAAAAAAAAAAAAAAAAAAAAAAGGGAAATATATATATAATTAAATTTATGTATATGCTATTAAATTATAATATTTTATGTACGGCGGCGGCGATTGTAAAATATAATATACGTATTAAAATCCTATATATTATTGATTAATTATTATAATTATACACTGTGCAAGCCGACGTGAAATAATAAAAAAAAAAATAATAATAATGATGGCGGTGTGGTAGGGGGAGAGGGGGATTACAAAGATTTGCCGATATTATTATTCTAATAACGCCTGTACAGTTATTACGCTCGATTTTATTGTCCCCCTCTAATGCAGTCGATAAAAACGCGCACAGTACAACGGACGAAAAGTGCGTTTACTCATACGATACATAATACATACGTGCAACGTAATAACACACTTCAGTTATGATAATATTATTGTATCGAACTCAATGGAAAACCAATAATAAGGAAACCCTCCCCATAATGCATAACATATTAAAATACGGCCGCATTATAATATATATATATATATATATATGTATATGTATATATCTCTCTTCTCTCTCACTCTCTCTCTCTCTCTCTCTCTTCTCCGGTTTTTAAAGGCCATTGAGGCCCATAACCGCAACACAAATTCGCTTTCACCTGTCTCTATCCTGAGCTACTACTTCCATATCTTGTATTCCAAATTCTTCCAAAGTCTTTTTTACTTTGTTTTGGTCTGCCTAGTGGTATATATAGACAAAAAATGTCGGAAAACAAATCAAAGACATTGTAGTAATCGGGTGAAACCGTGATCACTACATAGTGTGCGCATAGTAACTCTTTTTATGGTTACGACGTGCTTAAATATATAAATTGTTTATGATTAGGAGTTACGACTATTTAGTTAGTATTCACTATAAGCAAGTGATTCCTACTTTCGCTAGCTTTTACTTTCGAGTTGGCTATATATACGGATATGGGTTTCCATAATTTTTAGGGCTTAGTTTAGATTTAGTGTCAACTCGGTGTATGGGCAGACCGTTGGTATCGTACCTTACGTTTGTACGAACCACGGGTTGCCCAGTCTCAGTCAATAAAGTAACTTTATTGTTTATAAATGTTCGTTATTGTCTTCAAACCTTTTTCCATTCAACATCCATTGACCGGCCGTCAGTCAACGGTGACTTCGCCTTTATATTGTTATGAGTAGGACTCGGATTTATATGCAAATACGTATTCTACTGCAATTCACCTAGAACAATTTTGTTTAAAAATATCGATGTTTCGTAATGTGTAGATTCTATTTTATTTCCCCACCCTCATATTTAAATGGAAATGCGTATAAATTGCACATTTCTGGCTAGTTGCATAAATGTTGCATATTATATAACATACATTTAAGGGGAATTTAAAACCCGGTATCTCCAATGAAAACGTGAAATTTGAGCATAGAAATGAATAAGAAGTATTGTCCAAATACAAAAGTATGCTTCGAAATAACCGTGGGAGTTTACAATTCGAAAACGTGAAATCAATTTTTATTACATCATGCCGGTCACTCGTCACAAAATAATTTAATATAAATAATATTCGAAATACATTACAGATGCAAATGTCTTAAATCATAATTCACAAAAATAATGTTATTCTGATTTTTTTAATAAACTTTTTTAACATTTATTTAGATTGTCTAATGTTTTCACTATAAATCGTATACTGTAGTAATTTGTAATAAAAATTTGTTTTGCATATTATATGCATTTTTACGATATGAAACTTGCATATGCCACGGATTTTTTTTTTTTTTTGCATACAAATTCGGGTCTTAGTTATAAGTACACATATATACGTTGTATAAATATGAATATTATATTTATAGGTAGTAATATTGTTTGAATTTTAAACAGTAACTTGGTTTTAGAGCATTAATAACTGAAAAAAAAAAACCTGTCCGACTATATATATGTTTGTTTGTTGTTTTTTTTTTTTTTAGAAAACAAACAACTCAGTTTAATGGTTTAAGTATATATGTAACTCGTGTTACAGTCGTTAATAATATGTATGCATTATAATTTATTTTTATTTTTATTTTTTTTGTTTTACATTTTCATTTCCAGTGTATACTGTATTTATGAAATCAATATATAATATGTAATTTAGTGATTTCACAACCGCGATAAAAATTGTAAACGTATTAATTTTTCTTCCCGGCATTGTGGAATAAAATATCGAAATGATATGAAATAGTAGTTTAGATAGATTAGGCACCTATAATAATGCCGTACGTTCACTATACTGTATAATAATTAATAATCTAACAGGCAAATCGTAATGCATTTGCATCTTTTTTGTATTGGAATGCTTATCGTGACGCTTACCAATGTGTTCCGAGTGCATAACAAAATAACAACAAATTTGTTTATGTCATTTTTTTGCATGTTTTTTTTTTTTTTTTCAAGTTTTCGACCGTTTACTTTTACCTATTTATAGGTAATACGAAAAAAAAAAATTCGTTTCGGCTTCGTTTTTTTATTAAACTACACGAGTTATACCTTTTTAAAAATTCAACACGGGTTAATCCAATTTATTATTTTTATATAAAATATTAACGAAATAATATTATAGGCAAGTGGAGTAGATGAAAACGATATTGCACACAATAGGTTGGTAGTAATTATCGAATTACGTAACGAGATTAGCATATCTTTACTATATTTTCGACAATGGTCACAATTAAAACTAAGGCAAGAAATCGATTGGACATTATTAAGGACGATGTGCGCGTTGCTCTGTCCAATACGGTCCCAGATTTTAAGGAAATACTGCATTCAAAACAAGAGCAAATGTCACATTAAAACTTATTTTTAACTATAAGAAAAAGTGATTACTTACAATAATTTAATATAGTGTTCTTAGATTTATCATTAAAAATTAATTAAAATAAAAATTATATTTATTTTTTTTTGGTGGAGGGGGATCCGTGATTATATTTTATACTTCAAATGGGGGGTCCCCATGGCCCAAAAAAGGTTACGAATCTATGATATAGTACATATATATTATTGTATAAGATGCAATAGTCTACAAAAACACGAACAATTTGAGGTTATGTACAAATCGTTATCACACGAACAAGTGATTGTGATATTCATTTGATTTAATTTGCCCCTAAATCGAGTTTAATACAACACATGCAGTTTAAAACAGTTATTCCCCGAAAATATAGGGGGGGGGGGCACTTGTAAATTGAGTTTTTTTTTTTCTTAAAATGTAATCAAAATTTTGAACTTTCGATTGTAGCATTTTAATCCTCTAATACAGCGATTCTCAACCTTTTTATAGTCGCGTACCACCTACACAATTTGAAAATTTTTCCGTACCATCTGACCATTTTTTTGCTTATTATTAATTTATACATTTATGTTATATGTATAGAATTTTATTTTATTAGGAATTACAAAATGAGATAATATAAAATATATATATATATAATAATAAATAAAGTATTTAATCTTTAGCAATAATTAAACTCTCTGAATAAGATGCTTTAACGATATTTTCATTAAAGTTCGTAAAACTAGACATGTATTTCGATTCCTTCCGGAAAATGGTAACTTTATCGATAATTGGTGGCGCTTCAGTAGCGATGGTTTCATGCTTTGATTCGAAAGTGTTTCTTGACAAATTACACATTGAGGTAACGGAGTAGAATTTTCAGAATCAAATTTTACAACGAATCCAAATTGTAAGTAACTATTGTCATATTTACGATTCGCCTGTGTTTTCTGTTTTTGAGTATATGAGCTTTCGCTTTCTAAAAAATCTTTTCATTTTACTTAATTTTATATCACAAAAAAGTACGAAAAAACTACATAAAAATATAAAATATACTTGATACAAACAACTCGTATGACACTCGTGAATAAACTGAAAGAACTCACGAATTTAAGGTAAAAACGCATTATTGTGAAATTAGAGTACGCTTTAACGGGTTTATCCGATAAGGTTTATCGATTTATATTATATTAAAGAGAATATCGTTATCTCAATTTCTACGATTACAAACGACCTCCACACCATCAAATAATATTTAATGTTAATAATGATTCATTCCAATTTTTTTTGTGAAGGGAGATTTTCTTCGCGTGCTACCTATGAGATTTCCGCGTACCACTAATGGTACAACGTACCACAGGTTGAGAACCGCTGCTCATATATATATATATATATATATATATATATATATATATATATAGTAGTATAATATTTGTAATGAAAGCAAAAAAAAAATCAAAAAAATTGTCAAACGTGCGAATTTGATTTTCATTTATCCCACTCGACCCCAAAAATAATTGTTTCGTATCGTCGAAAATGATAGAAATAAATTCTTTTCGGCGATTCTTTTTTTTTTTTTTTTTTTGTCAAGGCATTCAAATCCGAACCGCCCTAATATACGCTATACGTCTTCGTAATATATGTATGTACGTATGTATATATATATATATATATAATATAAAGTAATAAAAATACGACGGCAATAATATATTACAGGGTAAAAGGAAAATGATCCCACTTGTGACGAAACGGTGAAATCCGTCACAGCGTTGGAAACACAGGATATTATATAGCGGGTATCGTACGATTATACAATATATATATATATAACTAGCACTTTGTGTTTATACAGTGTGTATAGTATATATATATATATATATATATATATATAATATCATATAGACTATACACAATCGGCGGTGGCAGCTTTTGCTAGTAGTGCCGCTGATGGGAGACGGCGGCGGCGGCGGTACGAGTTTAATTTGGACTGTCGGGCTCTGTTTGTCCGCAAACAAAATCTGGTTACCGAGTGTTTGGATAACGATGAGGAATTTCGAATTAATCCGCGATACTTCAATTATCATTGGCCCATACAACCCTTTTCGAACCCCACTATATATATAATACGTATATTTTATACGTTACTCATCCGCGGCATAAGGGGTTTTTTTTTTTTTTTGTTTTTTTTTTATTTCCATACTGTATATCATCCTGTATACCTATAATATATATATATATATATATATATATATATATATATATATATATATATATATATATATATATTATATACTTATTATATTACCGCAAAAGAGTGTTTTTTTTTTTTTTTTTATCTTCTTTCCCGAGTAATACTGGTCTATGTGCACACGCGCAACGTTTTCGGATTATATACTTTCGCCGAAAAGACGACAACGAAAACCAAAGAGGTATTATTCTCGAGAAGCGGTGGCAATGATCATCCGGCGGGGCCCGGGTCTCTCAATTCTGGTTGATAATATTTTTACTATGATTATCGTTATTAACGCGTGCACGCGTGCATTACGACTGTTAATGGTGAAAATTATAAATTAAAAATATTTAATTATATCATTAACTAACGGTAGTACTTTAAACGCTAAAAAGTTCAATGTTCAAGTAAAAATAAAAGAACACTGTCAAACATTGTCAAAAAATCGATGTTTATCGTGGGGGGGGGGGGGTAGGGGCAGAAAAAATAGCACCCGGGCGCCAAAAACCCGAATACGTCGCCGAAAAAGTGTACTCTAGTGTACTCTTAACCATTGGTACCTATATATATACCGAAAAGCTATATTATACTCTGCAGCAGCTTTTTCGTCCCTGCGGTGGACATTTGGTAAGTTGTTGTTGTTGTTTTTTTTTTTTTTTTTTGGACATTTTTATTTCCCTCCCTCTTACTCTCCCGCCGGGCGGTCTCTGGTGGTTTTGAATTTAGACAACCGATTCCCATGAGGTGCTACAGGACACGGACAACAACGGGCCACATGCTTTGCATGGAAATACGATATATACGTCCCCCTGCATCAACGCACCCCAATAATATTATACGGTAGTTCATCGTACACGGAGATAATATTATGGAAAAAAAAAAAAAAAAAAAAAAAAAAAAAAAACCGGAGCATCATCATTATCGTTATAATATTATAACGTGTACGTATGTCTGGATATAAACAATATTATATATAGACGCGCGTATTATAGTATTCTATAAAATCGGCGACATGTGCGAGTTCCCCACGCGCCGCGCTGTCCCGGTCCCATTAGTCCCCGCTCTTAAACCGGATTGAGATATTCGCGAAATACCGCTGCCATGATAATAATAATATAAATTTATCTGTAGCCACTAGCGACGGGGCAATCCGGATTTGCCGAACTTTGAGAATCCGGATTATTGGATTCCGAAATTCGAAACCGACATTTATTGTAAAAGTCCGGATTTCTATCCGAATCTAAATACCTAATTTTTAAAATTGTGATATCATATTCTGTAATTAATTTCTCTTAGAACTATAATCATTATTATCTTATTGTCAATAGCATAAAACGTGTAAAACATTATTTACGTTTTAACAATTTAAAAAATATTACAAATACCATATTACACTATAATTTGTAAAATATATTACCCAGCAAACGTTGTATTACTAAAAATAATAATTGTTTTAGATAGCACGCCTTGAAATGAATAAAATTATTATTTTACTCGTTTTATAATGTAAACAAAATTACCTAAGGATTTGATTTTAAGATTTAAAAAAAAAAAAAAACAGAAATTTGTACGAATTATATAACGATATTCTATATGTATTATGAATATAATATATAGTATTTAATTTCGAAAAGAACATTTAATGACTTTAACCAAAATATGAGTTTACTCTATTTCTTAACAAAAAAAAAAAAAAAAACTTGTACTCGGAAGTAAAAATTATGAAAAAATAAAAATAAAAAATGCTAAAGAATTATTTATTAAAACTAAAATTGGCTGCTACTACAAAAAAAAAAAAAAAAAAAACCGTGTTTCGTTTTCTTTCGAAAAATCCAATCGATTATAACCGAGATAACCCAGCAGTTTGTTTAAACGTAACAAAAAATATTTTTAAAAGTAATGTTTTCAAATAATGTGCATAAAAAAAAAAAAAAAAAAGTATTATAATAATTCGGAAAATCGTGGGAATTATTGTATTTGCAGAGAAATATAATAAATCGTATTGCACGTCGTTATATTTATACAATAATTGCACCGGCGCACTCGTATTTTATAATATTGTGTATTGTTCGTAGTAGTTATTGCGCTGTAGTGGCGCGGTGGCGTGGAATTGTAGTGTTTATTCGAGTTTGTTTGGAAAACGCGCGGAGTTTTTGCCGGTTTGCCGTAACTCGTCGTGAGTTACTGCTATAATACGGTCCGTGCGGTGTGGAACAATGGGCCCCCCCCCCCCAGACGGTCGTATACGAGAAACGGTGTTCGGCACGGAAGAAAAACGGCCGGTTGTCACGGGCCCCGTTGACCGGAAGCTGTTTGTCCGGGCCGTGGCTGACCGGAAACGGCGGGCTTCGCTCGCGCACCGTTTCCGGCCGAGCCGAAACGTCCGCGAAAACGACTAGGCCGGCGATTTTCGGCGGGGCGGCCGGGTTTCTGGGAACGTTTTAATTGAACTGCTCCTGCGGCCGCCCCTTTCGACCATCCCCCCTCCCCACCCCCCCGCGAAAAAGAGTCAATAAATTAAGCCACCGAAATGCCGCATCAATGAAAACACAAACAAAGTTATATACTATATAATATATATATAAATATAATATTGCCGCAGTGATCCCCCGAGACCGTGCGGTTAATTATCGGGCCTCGAGAGTTTAGCAAATATATATATATATATATATACCGGGACGGGATACCCGCGCGGCGATGGGTGGCGGCGGCGGCGGCGAAATGAAAAATTAAATCCAATCTCTGCGATTTGTTTTTTTTTTTTTTTTTATTATCTTTTATTGTTTTGTTTGATTTGCTCGAGCGTCGTTTTTTTTTTTTTTTATTTCTTTTCTTTTCCCCCGAACCGGGGCAAACGCGCTGTTATTTGTTTTGAAGGGTCATTCGTCGTCGTACACAAAATATTATTACATTGTCACATAATATTATAAAAAAAAAAAAAAAAATTGTTGTGTAAAAAAAACGACGCGATTCGGTTTGTTTAATTAATGTTCATTTGAATACCTATTCAAACAAAATATATCGAACAACTCTTAAATGGCGTATATTATATACGGTACAACGGTCTGCGGAAAATCTGAGTGAATCCGGATTTTCCATTTATCGTAAATCCGGTTTCTTATCCGTATCCGATTTTCGGTTTTTAAAATTTTGATTTTATATTCTCTTTAATTCACTTCTCGTACAACTATTGTTATTAGCATTAATTGCGTAAAACATTAAACACGTTTTTACAAATTAAAAAATATCACAAATAAAAATTTAATTTAAAAAAAAAAAATCATACATATTACATTCTAATTTGTATAAAATATTACTAATTGACCCCCGGCAAACGTTGTTTTACACATGAAAATACAAAATTTCGAATTTTGGCATTCGAAACATAAATTTTTGGACTTTAAAATCCGGATTTATTGGATTTTCAGATAATCCGGATTTATGTCACGTCACTAATATATATGTAAGTTGTAGGTGCTTAATGCAAACGTGGCCGTCGGGTCGAATTGATTTGACAACAACTAAATTTGTCATTTTTTGTTGATAAATGCCTGGATTCTCGGTAGTTTTTTTTTAAACGGGTGTACAAAAATGTTGTAGATCGATAAATGCATTGAGTGGATTGATTTGCGTGGGTCCAATAACGTAACGCGGAATTTAAACGAATCGAATACCGAACGGAAACGAGTGCAGACGGGCGAAAAAGTAATAAAACGAAATGAAGTTCTACCACCGTCAGAAATAATTTAAATAATTCAAATTATGGATATACATTTGGATCTAATGTTTAGAAACGTTTTTTTTTCCGGTACGGAGTAGGTAATGCGTTCTTGGCACGCAATCGGAGTATCGGTCGTGTAATATTATTATATTATTGTACATCGGATGTTCAATTAAACCTCTAGCAGCGGTTTATAGAGCAGACGATTAGATTGAATATAAATATTCAATTTTGTACGTTTAATATACGCACGTTAAAATTTAATTCTAATAATATATAACGGCATTGTCTATCAATAACTGAAAAAACGTTATATTTTATGCGGCCAAACGATTTTATATAATTGTGTTCGTTCAATAATTACATGATTAAATTGTATTTTTTGTAATACAACCAAAACATTTTCGTTTTAGACACTTGGGTATGCATGTGCGTATATTGATTTATAGAAATTTCATTTTTTAAACTCACGTTATATAAGCAATATATATTATATTACACGCCCGTCATAATATCTCGACTAATTGTATTTATTATATGCAATAGATGACTCGACATTACTGGACATAGCATTTCAGTGGCGAATCGTACTATGGCCAAGTCCCGAATTTGTATTTGAGATACGAATATTGTAATTTCCATACATTTTAAATTATTTTGTTCTCGTGAAATAATCCATTTGCAGAGCAACGGATATTCTGTTTAGAATATTTCTAAGCAACAGACGAAAACGACATTAGAAAGTTAGAGCACGATTATTTCAATTTATTGTTTAAATCAAGGGCCACAGATAAATGGGTACAAGAGAAATAACCCCACACAATTATTTTTTTTTTTTTAATTATACTTGAATGTTTAATAATTTATTTTGTTTCGTCATTTATTGCCGATTTTAATTAAAAGACTTTTAGTGTAATATTTTAGTTTATTGCATATTTTTATCACTATAATCATAAGAACTAAACAAAAGAATAAGAACCTCGACAACGAAGGCTAGATGAGAGAAATCAGGTAGCTCTGGCACAGCAAGAACCGAAGGAACAGATACCAGAGAGACTGTTGGAAGAACTTGGTAAAAGCAGCAAAAGGCCCGGATGGCCAGTAAAAGGTCAACAAGAAGATAGAAAAAAACGTATATTTTTAGAAATAAAAAAAAAAAAAAAACCATTTTATATACCGCCAAACGCAATAACTGCTGCTTGTAGATATATTCTAAATGCATTGATTTTTACGCACGAAAGGTTTTATATAGGTTTTCAAGTGACTACTCCAATTTGTATAGTAAACTGCCGATCCTATACCTATACCGTGTATAGGTACATTTTGGGTTCAAAAACGTTATAAAATAAATTTCCACCCGATGTCGATGACTAGCGTTTATTCAATATAACATTACGGAGATGCAAATCGGTTAAATTCTTTTATTTTTTTTTTTTTTTTTTACGCGTACGCGCAAAGTATATTAAATTATGTGTTCGGTCTATATAAAATATTTTATAATATTTTATCGTTTATTATTCTTTCTTATTTTTCATCCCTGCGGCCGACGTCGTTCGCTTCGGTATATACATATATATATATATATATATATATACTGTTTGTGACAACCGACAGCGTTTTTATCCGTAAGCATATACCGTATACGCCAAGTCACTAATAAAAACCCCGGGCAATCTTCTTGCGGGATCTGCTGAAAAAAAAAAAAAAAAAAAAAAAAAAAAAAAAAAAAAAAAAACAATATTATCCGCCCGAGTGTTTATTATTACTATACTTATATATATATATATAAGATCAGTCGGTCTTACGCCCTTCGCTCCGCGGTGTATAAGTATATAATATATCGTACGTATATATAGAATAATAATCCAAAATTATATACGTCGGCGTCTTTTTTTTTATTTTTTTTATTTTCGTGCCGTCTCTTATTTTCAGAGAGGTCATCGCGTGCATTAACGTTAATGGAAAGTCCATTTTCCTCGTCGTCTTTGACGAGATAATGTATTCGTGATGGGTGCGCGCGCGCGCTCGCGCGGTGTATAAAGTAGCCGTGGCCGTCAAAATAATAATAATAATATAGCCGCGGAAGAAAGAATGAAAAAAATATTTAAAAAAAAAAAAAAAAAAAAAAAAAAAGGGTATCATCGCCATCGGCCGTCGTACCGTGACTGGACAGAAAACGGGCGTGACACCCGAACACGGATTTTCGACAACTAACCGCGACCCTGCAACGCGGCCGCAGAAGTTGGCGGCTGCGGCGGCACCGGTGGTGTGCGGTTATGATAATAATATATAATCTAATCTCGGGCGGTAATCGAACGCCGCCGCCCCGGCCGCCGCGCGATGGAAGCACCGCGCTCAGTGTCTCGTTCGAGTGTCGAGTAAGTAAGTATAATTTTATCGTCTTACACGACGGTTTTACCGCGATTATTATTATTATTATTATTATTACGAGCATAGGCATTCCCCCCCCTCCGGGATTAGGGCGGTGGCGGGAAAAAAAAAAAAAAAATGAAAACGGACCCCGGTTAGGTTCGTTTAGAAACCAATCGTTCCACGTAGCTGATAAATGTTATATACCCTCGCCGTAGACAACCCGCCCTACACATACGATGTATTATTACGTAATTTAATTTCACAATTAAATATCAAAGTAAATATCTTGTAGACCGGTGGCGCGGTCGGGACTAGGTTATGGAGGGGGATCTTTAAAAATAAATAAATGAACGCCATGGCCTGTTTTGAACACAATACACGTTGCGAAATAATTTTGTTGACTAATCAATCTAATTCGTTTTAAAATATTATAACAATAGAATCTCAGGTATTCTTGGTTTTACAGCCATATCATTCGAAACATTTTCTGGATCAATGGGTATAGTTTTGATTTAATAGATTCATAACGACAACATTTGTATTTATTACATATGTAATATTTCCCATATGAAATGTATTAATTTGTGTAGCAATAAGTAAATCACTAAATCGCATAAAATAACAGCGAAAATTCAAAGTACAACGAGAAAACCCGGTAATAGCCACATATTAAACCCGGCAATTGATAACGAGTTTTGGCAGTGTTGTCTTCGAAATAATAAAAAAAAAAAACCTACAAAAGGTTGTTGTAGATAATAACAACCTATGTTTTTAAGATAACAAAAATCGTCAAAAGTAAAAAAAATTACTTAGTTTTTGTTTCGAAATAGTACAAGTACTAAACAAAATTTAAACGAAAACAAGGGGCACATTGAACACCCTGATCGATATATAAATTTGAAAACAAAAAAAAAAAAATTTGAATTCAATGGGTTTTACGTCAGAGAAGAAAACATATCGGACAATAGAAAAACCGAACGACGGTTCATTTATGTTTGCGAACGCACGCGAGGAACGAAAGTTGTACGAAACGTTTTTCGATATTTCCAATGCCTGCAGAGAGAAAATTTCGAAAAACAACAAATAGCGATAATAATTAACGGTGTTGCTGTTACGAATAAAGACGGGCCGACGTTCCAACGAAAGCCGGTCCCGGGCTTAATTAAACGTGACGGTACGCTAAAACCCGAGAATTAAAAACGGACTCCGTCCACCTGCACCCCTCCCCAACCCCCCCCTCTTACAAATTCGAACACTGAGTGTATGTACACCTGGACGGCCACGTGTCGGTGTATATTATACGTAAAAAAAAAAATGTAAAAACGACGACGTAATAGCGCGTAATTGATGAATATTAGCCGAGGACAACGTG
The DNA here is from genome assembly GCA_956483605.1 of Tuberolachnus salignus. Classification (NCBI taxonomy): domain Eukaryota; kingdom Metazoa; phylum Arthropoda; class Insecta; order Hemiptera; family Aphididae; genus Tuberolachnus; species Tuberolachnus salignus. The sequence continues at coordinate 2,774,956 of OY101434.1, forward strand.
TCCCACATCCTAAGGACGCGCGTTTTACAAAACTATACCGTTACTTCTAATAAGTGATTTGCAGTGTTTTATAATAATAATAATAATAAGATATACACTTCTGTTCGTATCCCCCTATTGTTTTAGAAAAAAAAAAAAAAAAAAACCGGCCAACGGTACACACGTGCGTATAATAATATTATACGTTAAGTGCAGTTTGGAAACTTCCTGCGACGGTCGTGTACTTTACTACACGACTTTTTTTTTATTATTCAATAATACACTATAATAATTACCGTATAATATAGGAGGAGTGTGGGGTGATTGTTATAATGCGCGAATTTCATTGAACAATACCTGTACTACCAGTACCCGATACTCGTCCGTGCGCAGTCCTTGTACAACCAATATTATATATTATATGGATACATATTACGCGTAATCAATTAGCCTAATCTCTAACCGCCACTAGAAAATACATTTTTAACGAATCTGCTGATTTCTGTTTTGTTTATCATTTAGAAATATCGTAATTGGTTGTTGCGTAAAAGTAAAACGAAAAAAAAAAAACTATACGAGGTCTGTTCAAAAAGTACCGGGGCAAATGTTATTACGGCTAATCTACACACGATAACGTTTCAAATTGTAAACAGATGTATTCCCCGCGAATATTTTAAACAAAACCCTAAGTCGCTATCTTATCGCAGTTTAACATTGCACGTGGTTAAATCCAGTAGGTTTTTTCCGTTTTCCACATGTCCGAAATCGACGAACAACGCGTGTGCATCAAGTTTCGCTTGAAACTTGGTAAAAACAATGAAACGTAAACGTACGGAAATGATTAAGGCCGCGTTTGGGGACGATTCATTAAGCGGTCCCGTGACTTTCGAGTGTTTTAAACGTTTCAAGGACAGTCGGCGGTCAACCGAAGACGATACACGTTTTAGAAGACCGTGGACATCATCCAGAAACGATGGTGTGACGACAATTTGCGAAAAAATGCGAAATGGCCGACGCCGATTAACCGTTCGTGAGTTAACAAAGCGAATCTCGATTGAGTCTTGTCATGCTATTTTACAGGAAAATGTACAGATGAGTAGGGTCGCGCTGCCAAATTCGTTCTGCGATTGTTCACCGCGACAATACACCAAGCACATTCAGCGCTGTCGATTCGTGCATTTTTGGCTGATAAAAAAAATTACATTGGTCCCGCGGACTCTCCCTATTCTCCTGATCACAGGCCCCATGTGATTTTTTTTTTTCTATTCCCAAGACTAAAATATGCGCTAAAAGGACAACGGTTTCAAGACGTAGAGGAGATTAAAGCGAACGCGGCAACAGAACTCATAGGTTTAACTTTGGAACAGTTCCAAAGGACTATTGAATAATGGCAAGATCGCCGGGATCACTGCGGTATCGTCCGGAGGAGAGTATTTCGAAGGAGATATCATTGAATAATATGTAACTTCATTTTTGTAATTATAAAAAATAAAATCCTGGTACTTTATGAACAGACCTCATATATATATATCTCCTCGTAGTCCGTAAAATGTTGAAAACTCGGCGCCCCTAGACGCGATTCGTGTCACACCGGACGGTGCAATAAATAATATATTTATTTATTTTTTTTTTTTTTTTTTTTTAATGATCGTGGGGAGGGGCACGGAGAAGAACGGCAGGATTAATTTTTATTGGAAATACTACTACAGTACACGCTGTGCAGGCGTATCCCGTTATCCGGAAACCCTCGGCGGATATTATTATCGGAGCCGATTGTCGGATTTGGCATTATAAAATATATATATATATATATATATATATATATACGTCATATTATATTATATATACTACACACGAGCGCTCGCATATGTATAATAAAAATATAATGTACAAGAGCCACCGCCGCTGCGGGCCAGCCGAAGGGGACCACCGCCGCCCGTATCTTCGCCCGTTCGGGACCGCAAAAACACAGAACGGTCTTTATGGCGGCGGCGGCGGCGGCGATATGCGGTAGCGCAATACGCGCGCTACGGGAGCGGTGAACGGAAGGACGCGGCGGCGGCGGCGGCGGCGGCGGCGGCGGCGGCGGCGGCGGCGGCGGGTGTACAACAACGAAAATAGCGGATAGTCCCCGGGAGTTAAAAGCATATCTGTGTAATGTACCCCGGGCCACGTGCACTGCGCCGTTCCCGCGCGAGCGACTCCCCCGTCGGCGACCGCGGCGGCGACGGCCAACAACGACGACGACGACGACGACGACGACGACGCGGGCCGCGTATATAAACAACGGTATGTATTCGTCGAACCCGACAGCTTTTTTTTTTTGCTTCTCTTCTTCGATATGCACAGTATGCTGCCTCGGCGCGTTAACGAAAGCGACAAAAAAAAAAAAAAACGTATATATTATAATAAAGGCGCACATACGCGACGACTTTGGCCGGCCGGCACGTTCACGCGGTCCAATTATAATATTAAACGCAAAATTATTTTTTTCCCGCGGCGTTTTGTCCGAGCCTCGGTGCAAAATCACGGCGATCGGCGGTTCTCGGCCAAAGGAAAACCGTACACCGATGCCACCGGTTAGGTTAGGTTAGGTTAATTAAAATCTACAGATATAATATTTAGATAAATATCATTAATCACTATCGCGCTACAGTTATTTTAAAAGGAGTTGTATATAGGCAATATCAACGGAAACTTTCAATAAAATGACAATTAATCGAGTTGAATATTTGTATATCTTGAAAATTGTTCGTGACCACGGTTGTAAAAAAAAGCACTATAGACGACAACATGATCTGGGGTGCGACATATTGATTTTGAATTTAACCGAATGAGACGGTAGATAATCAAGACCAAGAGAGTAGTAGGTTTTACGATTAAAAAACAACCCCGTGAAATTTTATAGAATAATATTCAGCTAAATGCATAAGTCACATTCCCTTAACGTGGTTAAATTGTGTTCTTGGGTTTTTCAAAAATCGTATACTGTTTCACGCTGAACCATACCGCTTTCGAGATAAAACGATTTTTCGACACGGCGTTTTCGTGTTTGAAAAACGCGGGCGCACACTCTTCCTCTAAAGCCACGTCATAAATATTATGTGCACGATTATGTCTGTAATTAGCCGGGTCTAACCAAAATTATTCTAACGCGAAATGTGTACATAATATTACAACACCGTGTGAATTATCAGTAAAATAAATAATATCGTCATCGCGATAGGTTTAAAACTCCAAGAGAAAATTAGTGGAGACCCGGCGGTGGGCATTCGCCAAGTCGTCGTATTCCCTTTTTCCGGTGGGGCCGGCCCGATAAATACAATTGCCTAAAGACTTTCAAGTATAATATATTATTGTTTATTACGTTTTAATACGTTGCCGAAAGTTGAGCGGTCTATTTGTCTATTGTTTTCTGCGGTGACGGACTAATTATTATTGTTATCGGGACGATACGACCGCGACGGCGGGCGGTCCTCGGCGGGCGGTGTGACGGTAATCGCACGCGCGCGACCGTACAAGCGGCCGACGCGATGCTGCTGTTCCGCGGGCCGCGACGACGGCGGCCGCTACCGCCTCCGCGGCACGCGTGTCCGACGTTGAGCGGCGCGGACGCTGTCGGGCCGTATCAATTTCGCGAGGGCGTACAATGGGCGTACAGCACGCTGCTACCGCCGCCGCCGCCGTTTTCTCGCCGCGGTGCGATTATTTCCTGCCGTGCGACGGCGGACGGGCGACGCGTCGCCGCGTACACACAATACCGCACGGCCACGCACCGCCGCTGCCCAGAGGGTGCCAATCTCGGGTTTTCGTAAACAACTCTGCGAGCCACACGCTGTTTTTCTCCCGTTGGCCCTTCCCGAAAACGCGCCGAGATGTCGGGTTGGTCAACAAACAGTCTGGATGAGAAACCATTCGCCAAATCGCCGGCAAAACATAAACATTTTACATCGCAAAATATCTATGCCCATATAATTTGAATCGTGGCGCGTACGTACAGAAGCAGATGGGCGAGATATGTGTAGATCGATGCTGGTGAAGTGGTAGGCCTAGGGAACGGGTCACAAGAACGTGGCATAAATCTCAAAATATTACTTTAACGGTTTTTCAATCGTTTTTGAATTCCGTCAACACTTTGACGAGATATTCCACTTTTAAGTTTGTCGTTTTGTGGGCAGGAGAGTAGTGGGGAGCACTGTTCAAACGCCACACGTCGCACCGCTCCACAAACGATGATCTAAAACACTCCTACCCACAAAACGACAAACTTAAATGTGGAATATCTCAACGGGTTGACGAAATTTAAGAATTTCAACAGCAAAATTTATTTTAATTAATACTTAATTTATATCTGGCATTTTTTTAAAATTTGATGCCATATGAAAATCAAACGAGTTTAGAGCTGCTCGTTTCGTAAATTGTCATAAAAAAAAATCCCGAAAAAGTTATTATTTCCCGATATAATAAGTGTGTGTCTTAGTTAGTTTATCATTCTGTGGACTTGAATATTTAAATTTAAACTTTTTGGTTAAACATTTCTTAATTATTTTCAACGTTTTATCTTGGTTATTTTTTTTTTTTTTTTTAATTAAATTTTGGGGAATTTGCCAAATGGCCACTATAAAATACTGTTTAGTAATGTTTAAATTTATATTCTGCAATGACTGTGAAATTGAATAACTCGTACATTTTCTGTCCAAAAATAGTGTTATATATCTAATAAAAAACATTATTATAATAGTTCCGAACTTGATATAAATTATGTGTTATTTATCTACAATTGGATTATACGCGTAGGTTATATAGCTAATAACTGTAGTTTAAGAAGAAATGTATAGGTACTCTAAAATAAAATACAAAATGTAAGTATATAGATTATAGACATTTGTGTGGAATAAAAAATTGATAATAATCTATATTTGATCGTATAACAATAGGAACATTTACAAATTATTTCGTTTTATTGTTATGGAAATACCTTAATACACATAAATCCAGTGATGTTTGTGTTTTTTCAAACCAAGATTGGTATCTGTTCTGTGACGCCAACAGACAGTCAAAATTATAAGGTGGGGTTTTACAACCTAAAAAAGGTTATTTATTTATTATCGATTATATACTGTAAAAATATATTTACCAGTTTTTTTGCGCTGATCGAAAAATTCTAAAATTTTAATTTTGTTTTATACTATAACTATTAGCTATACTAAATTAAATTGTTTGTGTAGGTTTGATAAAAATGTTATCATACCGCGTACCTACTCGTTGTAGTGCCTATCTATTGTTTGTATTGACTAGCCGTCTAGGCGTTTTGTAAAAATAAATATTTGCATAAGTATAGGTAAAGACGATAATATATTATCGTAATATTTAATAAATAGTTTTTATGATAACTATATAGGCGTTCTCAACGTTAACTAGACTTATTGCACATACATAATATCAGTGAATGTCAAAAGATACAAAAATAAATTAACTTAATAATCAAATATTGTACATACAAATTATTTGTAAATATGTAAACCGTTTTATAAAAAAAAAAAAAAAATAAAATAAATAAATACCCTTTTACTCGTGTTTATATATTTTTATAAGGCAGAACTTCGTGACATTTTGAAGTGTACATCCTACACCGTAAGTTATTATAGCTGTGCTATAACGGTTCAAACTATAATATTACATAGAATACACGCTTATAGATTCCGTGAGAAATCAAATACAAATAACATTTGGAACTGTTAAATGGTTTAATGACTGCTGGGGTATATCATTAATCGTAAAATATATTTTTCTAACATAATAATCGAAGTAATAAAGCACGTCCAGACTGTTATAGAGGAGTTGTAGCGAACATTTGGTGAGAACGGGAAACGAATTGGTCGTACAGCCACGGTGCAAATGGTTTTTCGAGTAATAATTTATAACTAGTTTATATGGAGAAAAAAAAATCAGAAAAAGACTCAGACACGCTTAATTGAAATGGCGCGTACGAGTCTGGACGAAAATTATACTCATTCCCGAATATTTCGCTCTAACGAATGTTTCTATAGATGAAGCAAAAACCACATGGCATATTCATATGATACCTATAATGATAATATTGAATGTGGTATAGAAATATTGGAAGACGGTACAACAAAAGCAGAAAATTATAAATTATAAATAAAAAAAAAGATGGGACATGAAAACATAATTAACATTATTTTATGAAGTAGCTCGCATACAGTAAGCATATTTGAAAGATATATCATAAATAAATTAAAATAAAATAACACATTTAATTATAATAAAAAAAAAAAATGATGACATCAAATTGAACATAATATGTTAATCCAGCCTAACCCATCCCATAATATGTTCAATTTTATGTCCTTTTTTTCTTATTATTATTATGTAGGGTTGTTATTTTATTGATATTTTAACGCATATATTCTAAACTAGTTATTAAATTTAAACATAAAAAAGAGTACAAAAACTTAGATAACTTCTTAGTACAGTACTTATATATAAATCAAATTTTTTCAATTACATAATGAAGGGTGAAGGTGATCGTTTAGAGTCGTACTTTAAGAGAAGCATTTTGTATGAATGGATGGACCATATGGACACACAGTTTCTGCACGGCTGACTGCCGACAAAGGGCTTTTTTTAGTCGGCCAAAATGAGAGGGTTCTATATTGTTCACCCCTTTCCGGTTTAAGTAAATTATATAAAATTCGTGAATTAACTACCAGACACAGTTTCCAATCGAATGGGCTCCCCTGTAAAACATTGAGGATACTAATTCCAAAGGCATTCACCATGATTAGACTCACCCCTAAATTCGATAAGTACAATAAATCTACGACATCGTTATTCACTTAAGTAGTCAAGCTAATTCAAAACAAACAATTTGCATTCTAAACATTTATTCAAAGGTGTTAATATTAAATATATTCAAATTAACCTTATTTCCATAACATACGACTATGCTTTAGCATAATAATTATTTTATTATTTTTTTCGTAAATCTCAATATAAAAACAAATACTATTGTATAAATACCATTATATAAAATGGATCTGCGATATTTGATAATTAAAAAAATAAACTAATATTAAAAATATAAGGGAAAATGTAATATATGAGGTTTTTTTGTTAGCTACGTACCGAAAACATTACGGTACGCGCACTGAGGTCTAGTCGAGGTACTAGTAAATATGTACCGCTTTAGATAAATACGTAATGAATGTATGTGAATTTAATGTGACCGAAAACTCCTCGAACGCTCTGATTTTTAACGATACGTATCTATGACGTATCTATTATGTATCTATAATGATACGTATCGTATTGTTCCTTGAAAATCTTGATTTAAAATCTAAAAAGTAGGTAGAAAAATAAACAAAGTGGTCGAATAAATGTAGATTAGATTAGGTTAAGGGTTCCTATTATTTCTATAATAGTTTCAATAAAATATGCTCATTGAATTAATCGAATCGCTGTGAAAGTTAAATATAGTCCATCGTGCAAGCATACAATAAAAACTTCAAAACAGAAGTCGAAAAAAAAATCGTCTCGATACCTACACACCTATTGAATTACAGGGTGTTCAACATAACGCAAGACACTCGTTATTTTGGAAAGTATTAACTTTTTTTGGGAATTTGGTTTTTCAGAAAATTTAAGAAACAAGCAACTCTAAAATGCTACGTTTCCGTTATTTTTTTTGTAGCCCTTATTTTTTTTTTTTTGGGGGGGGGGTGTAACCACAATATCCAATTTTGATTTTGAAATAGCGACCCATATTGAAAATTCACGAAATAGCTAAAGTTTTAATTTAGATACGTTTTAGTGTTGAACTTTTTAATTTTCTACAAAATATATTCCGAAAGAATTACATTCCGAAATAACGAGCGTATTACGTATTGTGTTGGTCGCCACATTGTATAGTGGTTTACGTTGGCAATGTATTTAGCGTTCTGATAAATTTGTCGGGTGAGGGGGGGGGGGGTGGGGGAGAGAAATAAAAATAAAAAAAACAACACACCGGATAAAATATGTATACTTGATAGACTGCAAATTCTGTCTTGTACCGCGCGAAACTCGATCCTCGAAAATCTTTCGCGTTCAAGGCGGATAATGTCGAAAAGTTAATGTACCGTAATCGAATACGCCAACGACCGCGACTGTCCATTAGTGCCCGTCCGTGTTACATACACCTAATATATATATATATATATATATATGTATATGTATATGACGTGTACGTATACGGTGTGTTCCGTGACCAAGGCTTTTTAGGGGCCTGTGTGACTGATTAGAAGGATGACCCTAGCTACGCGGACGGCTGCCGAAGTCGTCGTGACCGGCACACGCAAAAGCCCCGCGCCCCGTGACTTGTTTGTTGCGTGCAAACATTCAATACTCCTCGGTTTTATACTCCCAGTTGACTTCACCGCCCAATCGCTCACCCGTTGTCATTATATATATATATAAATACGAGGTCTGTATAAAAAGTTACCGAACTAAAATTCCTAAAAATAGAAAATTTATAGTACCGTTAATGTTATTAGATTAAAATAAAATAGAGATAAGCAGCTATTTTTTTCAATTAAATCTCAAATGTTTATTGCCGTCTAACCGTCAACTGTGCGCGTTCAAAGCAGACGCGAGTCGTGTGTATTTGTGCGATTTTCAAGATGAATAACATTCACGAACAACGTATTAATATTAAATCTTGTGTTAAACTTTGTAAATCTTTTACTGAGACTCATAAAATGGCGCGAAATGCTTATGGTGATCGGTGTTTAGGACGTACTCAGTGTTACGACTGGTTTAAACGTTTTAAAGACGGTCGGGAATCAGTTGGTGAACGACCCACGTTCAGAACGTCCGTCGACATCGACAGACGATGCTCATGCGACAAAAGTCAATGAAATTGTGCGGTCTAATAGACGTTTAACTGTTCGAGAAATTGCGGAGATTGTAACATATCGGTTGGTTCATGTCATGAAATCCTGGTAGAAAAACTCGGAATGCACCGCGTTGCAGCAAAATTTGTCCATCACGACAATGCTCCGGCACACACTTCCCTGTTAATTCGAGATTTTTGCGTGAAAAATCACATGACCGTGTTTCCTCATCCACCATATTCTCCCGACTTGGCACCAGCAGACTTTTTTTTTATTTCCAAGACTAAAATCTCCGTTAAAAGGACAAAGATTTTCTACGATAGACGAAACAAAAGAAAATTCGCTAACGGAGCTACGAGCAATTCCAGAAACTGCTTTCCAGGATTGCTTTCAACAATGGAAACGTCGTTGGCAAAAGTGTATAAACCAAGAGGGAGAATACTTCGAGGATGATGAGTCTCAATAGCTTGTAGGTAAGCACTATAAATAAAAAATTGAAAAATTCGGGAACTTTTTGAACAGGCCTCGTATACCGTCGCCCGATGTTCACCGCCTAAAACAATGATATTATATTCCCTGTCAGTTTACCGTGGAAAATATTTTTAATAATAATTACTATTTATTAAAAAACAAAAACGAAAAAAAAAAAAAAATAGGACATACTTCTCGTCGTGGGTAGACCACTTTTTTCGGTGGGTAATCGGTAAGGTAGGGTGTATATGGGCGTATTGGTTGTTTTGTCTATACACCGTGTGCAACGATGAACCATTGCAAATGAAAAACGATTCTGATCGGAGTAGTATAAGTCGTGTTTGTTTCTCTCTCGTTGCCGAGGTAAACTCAACCCGGAAACGAACATAAATAAAAATGACATATCGATAAAAAAAAAAAAAAAAATTTAAAAACAATGTTTTTGAAAATGTATTAGCAATTAACCCGTCGTTGGTACACATGTATGCGCGCCGCTCAAACAGATAGAATTTCGAACGTTTTTTTCGGAACAAGATTGTAGTTATTATTTTATAAATTATGAAATGTACATAAAAAGTATTTATTTACGATTTAGTAAAGGATAAAAATATACATAATTCCAGGTATGGTTTGATTTTTTAAGTTAATCGATCAATTAATAATAATATAAAAAGTGAAGTGTGAGCGCCGCGCTCACAGTATAGCAATCATGTTACGAACTATATGTGTACCAACGACGGGTTAAGAGTATTTTTTATACTGAACGGAGACGTGTCTTATGAGAAAAACAACACATATTTGTAAGAGTAATATATTCCACGTGCTGGGCGTAAGCTCAGGAGAATCTTAAACATAATCAAACAATGAAATAGGTATTGTTTTCTCCGACGACGATGAGCAAATATAAATAATATTGACCAAAATACATATTTGAATTTTTTATACTATACTGAATATGATTTTCTAGGCTTTGGTTTTTAGTACATCTACAGCAGACGTGTACAGTGATTTACGATAGCAAGTAAACGGTTAGTAAGCTAATTATATATTAGGTATCTACATGCACGTAGAGGGAACATCATAAAGAAGTCTTAATTTAAGACTTGCGTGGCACGCAAGGTATACGTACGGTGGTGTGGGCGGTTTGGCACGTGATTGTGACTCATATCAACCCCCCGGAGAGTCGACAGATGCTGTCGCCCCGGCGCCCAATACTCCATGGCCATTAGTTATGGTTAATCAGACAGCCGGTTGTCTATACATAATTCTATAGGCGCGATACAATATAATATCGAATTATTCACGTTATAGATTTCTTTTTTTTTTTTTTTTTTTTTTTACCGTACGAAATTAAATTTTTTCGCCCTCCCATTACTAGTACCACTAATACCCCTAGTTTTTTTTTTTAGATTAAAAATAAAACGCATTAAGCACCTACTATCCTACTATGTATTTTCCATCCAAAACGGTAGGTACACAATCTATTTTTATTTTTTTAAAAATTAAAAAATATTCAAATCGAAAAATCATTTGGTTTTTTTTTTTATAAAACATAATATATTTTAACTAAAAATAGAATTTAAAAAGAGTTCATATCTTATTTGAGATTTTGCACTACAATACATGCGTTATAAACATTTATTTAATTAATATTATACAATTTAACGCTATACGTAGGTTAAGTTCGATTACTTTAAATATTTGAATATTTTATATGTGTATTAAGATACGCAAATATCGATAAACAAATCGAATGATTGTAAGCTTATATTATATAAAAAAAAAAAAATATTCAACTTTATTTTAAGAACAGGGAAAATTGCATTCAGTTGTAGAACCCCTGTGCACAAAATCAATAAACGTTTTATGAGATGTGTACTATGGGTATTGTAAAAAAAAAAGTCATTGTGGTATGGTCCGGGGGGGGGGGGACGAATATTGAACAAATCAGTTCAAAAAACGTCAATTTTAATGCAAAATAATGTAATATAATAGTATGGAAAAATAATAATACTGTTTGTACATTGTACGCGTGTGCATTTTTAATTTTTGGTCTAAAATGATTGAAAAATGTAAATATAACTGTATGCAAACGATTTTATAGTATAATTTACTTCAAATGTATTCATTATTTTTTAATATATTCTATTTATCGCGTAATATATCAAATAGTTTTTTTATAAAGTTAAAAATGCAGGTTATTTCAAAAAGTCAACGAATCTATATATTATACACACTACAATGGTGTTCCCCGGAATTTCTAATGGGAGGGGACGAGAGGAGAAATAATAATTATGAATAAATGGAATCTCCTTCTATACCAAACCCGATAATAGGAATTTAAAAGCCGGATCTAAAAAAACTAACTTTTGTTCAATAAATCAAGCAATTCCTTGAAATATCTGCAGATAATAAATACTCATAGTTGTATTTTTAATGTATTTTCGACCCAACTTAATCTTAGTCCCCCGTGCATGCCACCGATACACTGTAACGTTAAAAAATATAATATTAATAAAAAAAAATAAAAACCTAATATTGCACTTGTCGAAAAGACACGATATGTAATATGTATAGCATAATATTGGCAAATAAACTCAATAATTTTTTTATAAAATGTTCATTGAACAATAATATTATCGGGTTTAACCAAATTTCGTTAACATTTTTTTTGAAAATGTCAATTTGGTTATTAGTTCGTCGGAAATTACAATTATACCGCACAAAGCAAAATCGTTTGTATATGTATAAGAACAACAATAGGCATTAAAAATGTAATCTGACGGCCCCGTTTGTTTTTTTTAAAAAAATTTCACCGCTTTTTCGGTTAATATCGTCCGGGTATTCCTTTCAAGCGTATCGGGCATGATAATATTTAATTCGACTCGGACAATCCAAAAACATCACGCGCATTCGTCGGCGTTTGGTATGGGTTTTGCTCTGTGGCATTCGCGGGCGGCTCTCGCCGGTTGCCGCGCCGGAGTCGCCGAATATTCTACTCGGGTGTACTGCACACACACACACATGAATAGTAATTATTATTGTTATTGCGCGGGGTCTCGGCGCGCGGCGGCGACGGTGCGCCGGGATAGGTGAGACGGAGGGCGGCGAGTTATTATAACTTATTCATTCGGTACCGGGTCGGAAAAAGGGCGTCGAAATGTCATTTCCGGGAGTGACGGTTACGGCGCGGCGGGAAAACGAAAATACGTGAAACCGGCGGAAACGTTTCGTGTGAAACGGTTTTCCGGCCGATTGTTTATCCCTTCGGTTCCCATTAAATCGGCGATTAAATATTAGAAACCGTTTTATCGTAACACTATACAGGTGGAATATTGCGTTTGCACATACAGGGCGAAAGATATGACGCCGTCGTACTAATCAACACGCTCTATAAACGCGCGCCGTCATCGACTGCTCCGTTCGGCGCGTGCGTGCGTGCGTGTGTGTGCGTGCGTGCGTGCGTGCGTGTGTTATCATTTGTTTACGGTGGCGCCACGTGACTCGCCGCGGTACGCACAGACACAATACGGCGTTAATTATTATTATTATTATTGTTATTATTTTGGTGTCTATACGCGCTCGACGACGGCGGCGGCGGCGACGGGCCCGGGGACACGTGTCGCCGGAATTATTGGTGAACGTCCCGCGTAGGCCTATTATACGTGTACCGTATACAAAATGCATACGCACCGCCGGCCGGGAGTCCCCGGAATATCGAAATTTTTTATTATTATTATTATCCATCGCGGCGTCCGGTCTTTATAATAATAATAATAATAATAATAATAACATAATATGTATGTATATTATATTTATACGGTATAGGAAACAGTCATGGCCGATAATAGTCTCCGCGACGGCGTTTTATTCGGATCCCGCCGTTGTTGTTATTATTTTTTTATTGTCGCCGCACGCGCCCGGCGCGAAGTGGTATACGCCGGGGTAGTACCCGGGAGGGTGGTCGGTCGGTCGGTCGCAGTCGTAGACCGCTCTGTTCGGCCGGGGGTCGTGTGAAACCGTGGCCGCGGCGGCCGTGACATCGAGAGGTTCCCGATGATTAATAACGGACACGGCGATGGTAATCGGAGACCGGAAGGGTACGGGCGCGTCGACGGCGTCCCGTATTATCCGGGACTCTCTCCGGCAACCGGTCGGGTCTCTGCGTGTATTTACATGACGGTAAAAAATTAAAAAAAAAAAAAAAAAAACCGCACGTTTTTAATAATGGATAATTTATTTATTACGGACAATCTATTCCGATTAAACATTGGTTTTCTTTATAATAATCGAAACCAAAAGGAAGACCGAAAATTATATACATTTGTATATAAAGAGTGACACGACAAATCATATGTCATGAATAAAACACTATAATAAAAATTAGTGCACGGCAATTATATTGCCTAGTATTTCTAAAGGCGTGGACCTGATAAAATCAGTCAAACATTTACAATTGAAATCGATATTTTATTCAGAGTTTCCAGCAGACATTAGTACGATTGCGAGTTTAGCATATAAAACGCGGTTGTAATTTTTATGTAAAATACGTTTCTAACGCAGCAATTCAATTGAATTAATTTCGAATTATATAAGTTTTGAACAAATTCAAAACAATCGATCATATTATTTTTTATAAAAATTTCAATTTTATTTGAATAAAACGCTGTTTCGTATTAGACAATTCTATTACAACGTCATAATTAGTTTATTAGCTCTAATCATCAAAACATTGAGTACATAATAGCCTAATGAAATTATTTCGAACTTTATTTAAACTTTGTGCCGATGTTATTGATTACGGACGCCAGATGAGTACTCCTCGGTACATAATCAAAATAAGAACGGATAATTAAATTATATAATATTATAAATGCAGATATATACATATAGTCCCGACAAGTGCGTTTTATGAAACCCAATTTTGCTGATGCTTTGTTCCTAATACATTTAGTATACGTTTGATCATTGAAAGAAAGTTTGGTATTAAATTTTACCCCTAGTTTTAGTTATACTCTGGATAAATCAATATTCCCCAAAGAATAATTCAATTTAATAGGCATTTTCCCAAAGACAAAGTAATCGAAGAAAGAATATTTATTTAAATTTATATATATTTTTTTTAAAATTTAAATACAAATCGTTAATTTGACACCATTTGAAAATATTATCTAAATCGAACTGTAGTCTAATAACAAGATCTAAACACTTAATATCTCTGAATATTTTTGCACCGTCGGCAAATAATACAATTTTTGATTTCGAAACAACTTTTCGAATATCATATACAAACATTTTCTGTAATATCAACGCAATATTTTTCACGGAATTCTACTCTAACCTAACCTAACACGAGTGTTTTTTTTTCCGTTTTTAACACTAAAGAGAATTTGGCGATGAAAATATTTTTTGAAAACTATTTTTTTCAGAAATCATTTACTCCAACCATGAACCTAACCTAACGAGTGCGGTATATGGAATACCGTGAGATTTTATCTACCCTGTTTAAGTGTGGAATTTTTTTTTTTTTTATATATATATATATATCGTTAAAAACGTACTAGACAAATGAAATTGATTTATAATAATATTATTGTTTCAATGGATTTCTGTAATGACTCTAGTTGTAGATTCGGGTTATGCGTATTATTGCTAAGTGTTCAACTGTTTACTTGTATCTATATTCGAAGTTTTACGCGGTGTTTCTGACTTGAAGTAAAAAAAAAAAAATGGCTTTGTATTCGAATGGGTTTATATAAAAATACTCGTGTACGTCAACCGAAGGAGCCCGCGGAAACGATGTCCAAATATAGATAGATAAATAAATAAATAATAAGGGACGTGGTAAAAGGACCGTGTCGTCTCCGAAAACACACGCGAAACGTCTGCGACGATGGTGCCGATAACGGGGGCGACGCGACGACGGTCGGTCGGCGCGGTGGTAGTCGTCGAAAAAGTAATATAATAATACGACCGGCGGCGGCGCGTGTAAATAAAATATATGAATATATGTGTACTTGACCCATGTCGCGGGATAAGGACTACAATAGTATAATAAAAGATCGACGACACCGTCCTGTTGTGACGTTTAATTGGGGTGTCCACCTATGCGCAGGGTGTATGTGTGTGTGTGTGGTTAGGTATGTATATATATATATATATATATATATATGTATGCAACGAAAACACGCACGTGTGGAAAGAGAGAAAGAAAAACGGCGCCCGGCGAGAAACACAGACGGTGCGAGAAATCTCGACGTGCAGCAGACGGGGGTTCTTACGTGATAGATGGCGTCAGATTAGGACGAAACAGGAAACGCCCAGGGTCCGCCCGGCGCGCTATTTGCCCGAGGATTGTTGTCGCCGTCGGCCGCGGTGTCCTGCCGATCGTCAAAAAACCGCGACGGCAGGATACATACGTATATGCGTATACCTATATGGGTGCCCCCCCCCATACACCCACGCACCCGTGCCCGATAAAAATGCGTGCGTGTAGATTATATTGTGTACGGTATAAAATATACACGGGGATACCGCCGCCGTTAATTTATTATTGCGTCCGTGTCTCCGAAACAGACAAAACAAAAAAAAAAAAAACAAAAAAAAAAAAACAAAAAAAAAAAAAAAAAACGGACACGAACCACGTACCGTGGTTGATTCCCTCGCCGCATACCTATACTACTTGTGCGGTGTTGTCGATCAACGATTACGGTTTTTAGAAGGTTTTCGTATACACACGCGCAATCCTTGCATGATGACCATAAACACACGAACCGTTCCGATATACCCGTCATAACCGTGTACGTATATTTTTCATGTCGTTTTCCATATACACGCCCTTAAGTAAAAAAAAAAAAAAAGGATAATTCGTTCACCAACGATCGTTTTATTTGGAATATTTTCAACATTTTAGCCTTATAATACCGTACGCCTGCAGTAAACACGTATTACGTATGTTATTGATTTTCAAATAAGAAATACGCTGCAGTATGTGTAAAGTTGGCAAAGTTGGCTTTTATATATGTGCGCAACAAAAATATAATTCTGATCTAAGTTCGGTTTAACATGTTTTGATCGATTAAAATTAAAAATTGTATTAAAAAAAAAGGTTTTTAACTACGAAATAAATTACAATTGTACGTGTTATTAGCGAATTTTAACAAAAATTTGAACTTAAAACGCAGTTAAAAATTAATTACATTTGTTTTATCCACAAAAAATAAAACCTAGACATTTCAAATAGCTATAAATTATTTTGAAAATTTTACCACTTTCAGAAAGTACTAATATAAATATCTGGTAATAGTTTCAGATCTATACGATAATTTTTCACTGAATAACAACCAAAAACAAAATCTAATATAACAGAAACCACGTTATGTTTTTCCCTGGTTTTTCCCCATTATTAAGGAACCTATAACGAAAATAAAAAAAAAATAACCTCCTCAATGAATCAACTAGAGTACTACAAGAAGTTTCAATTAAGTTATTGATTAGAACAAGATTTCTTATAGAAAAGTTGTTAACAGACACAAAAAAAAAAAATAATAAGAAAGCACACATCATAATTAAACCAATACACTTCGCTACGCTCAGAATCTAAAACAATAATTAATGTTAAATTTATTAAAATGTGTTTTCCGAAGCTTAGTGTAGCTTTCTATCTGTTATTTATTTGTACATACAATACAGTATTTTATTTTAGAAATACAACTTTCTCTGAGGTTTTGGCTACCACTCAAAATTAAAAAATTTTCCAAGTTGATGACGTATAACCTACAACGCGGTCACATAAATAGTGGTAATGTTATAAATGATACGTGCATATATGACGATTTCTCACAAAGTCTGTTGGCGTGTAGTGATTGTGGTATTAATGTTTTTTCGACTTTTTGGAACTGTTTCAAAAAAAGGTTGAGAAATGAGAAGATTGAAACACTCACTAAGTAGAGTTTAAAAAGACATGTAGTAAAAAGGAATGCCAATAAAAACTTAGATGATCAGCTGCTATACATTAAAATAGAATATTATTAAAATACGTTACCACGTATAGGAATATTTAAACGAAAGGTAAGTATAAACTGTGGCGTGCGCTGGAAGGCCGAGGAGTTTCCGCCCTCTCACATTGGCCATGTATAATAATATAATGTAATATATGTATAATAATAATATCAACTATTCAGCGTTGAAAATTTATTAGTAATAAAATAATAATCACTTTTCATTTGCACAACTTACTCAACTAAGTAGAAATAATTGTACTACATGTAATTATGTATTTTGCAAAATAATTCCAAAAAATAGCTTTATATAATATATAGTTTTAATTTACCATGTTCAACCCCCCTCCCAGGATTGAAAAATCCTGAATACGCCACCACTGGGTAAGTATACACTGACGTGGCATTAATCTAAGGTTAGGTTGCGTAATTATTTAGAAATGCAAATTTGTGTAGAAGCTATTGAACACGATTTGAAATACTGAACATTCATATGCGCATAATTTTTTAATTACAAAAACGTATAGATTATCCGAAAAAAGTTATTTTAATACTAATTTTTGTATTTAAAAACAAGTTAGGATACATTTTCAAAGTTCAATGTTAAATATATATGTTTAATGTTTATAGTTATTCGGTTTACTATAGAGCGAATGAAAAAAGTTTTAAGACATTTAAAGTATTATTTAATTACCATTTTCATTTATTTTCAGGGGCTTCGTTGAAATATCACTATTTCAATCCGTTTATAAATTTAATAATGGCGACAGAATTATGGATTATAATATTATTAATATTATTAATTAGGAAAAACGGAAAATCTAAATAAATAAAAAATGAAACTATTTTAATAAAATAGATAGAAAAAATGCATTTAAAACAAATTTTTCTCTGCGAGAAACGGGCTGGAATAATAATAATAATATATTGTGTCCGTGGTCGAATTTCAATTCATATTTCATGTCAAAATCACATTGCGGAAATCTCAGGGTCCTCATGTCAGACGGCCAACTCATCAATTTCACTCAACCATCTACTACTCGTGCTTTTCTATACGATACTGTATATAATATGCGCATCATTTGTTATTACGTTAGGCATTATTGCTCTCGTTTATACTGGGGAAGCACCCGAAATCCGGTACAAAAATATTAAGATATATTATCGACCTTGAATTTTGAATTAAATAAAACAAATTAAAATAAAGAATATTAAAAAGTGGCCACAACAATTATTACATTTTGCGAGTGAACTGTATATAGCATTATATATATTTTTTTTTATTTTTTTTTTATAATATTAATGTTTATTACCTATTTATATTTTCCTAAATACACATTACGATATTATATTTATTTAATTAAACAAAACTACTTACTTTTTAATACTTACAAAATAACAGCTATACTTTGTCAAACATAGAGATACTTTTTAAAATATCCTTTAACCCCAGATATCTAAGGATAATGCTCATTCAAAACAACGAATTAAATTTGATGGTTATCTTTTTATTCTAACGTAAATGTATAATATAAATAACATTTTATGATGACATAAAAAACCAATAAAACATACATGGTGAGTATTCCACGAGATGTATACTTTGCACTAAATCTATTTGTCTTTAAATAACTTGTTTTTTTTTTTTTTTTTTTTTATAGTTTATGATGCAGTCGTGTGTATAATTATGACCAGTAAAAGTGAATATTCATCTTTTAATACAATAATTATATAAATACTACGGATAATTAAATTGTAATAAAAATGGTTTGATTTTTATTCATCTTTTAATACAAACATATAAATATAAAAATACTAATTAAATCAATACTTGTCGATTATATTCAAACGTGTAGTTTTACTAATTATAATAAAAACGGATTCTTTTGTGTAAAAAAATTGAAAATTGAAACTAATATATAAAATTAAATTACAAAATATCATGTAAATTTTAATTATTGTAAACTTTCGAATAGTAACCTATTTAATGTGTAGTTACACTCTCTGAGTTAAATATAAATCTACAAAGTGTTGGATCAAATTTGTTGAGTATTTGTATACCTCTAAATATTATTTCCAAAACAAAAAAAATGCACACAGATAATTACGAAAACAGTTTTAAAAAATAAATGTTATTAACCTTATTGATATTTATATATATATATACTTGAATAAAAAATGTTTCCCTTTATCTATACTATAGATTTAACTAGCTAGATTCTAGTTCATTAACCGTATACGAGGACTGCGGGTTTTTTTTACTCGGTTCAAAACTAAACGTGTTTTTAAACATTAAGTCAATTTTATACCGTCTGTAAGGGAGAGTATTTATGGTTATTTTTCGTTGGGTGAATTACCGGACAATATATATGATTAGTAATTTTTTTTTATTTTTTTTTTTACCTAATTTGATCACTATCCGATATAGTATCATCTGCCGAGTCACGCGAATCAACCCCGGGGGCCCAATAACCCTCACACCTGGCCAATGACGTCACAGACTGAAAGGTATGTGCAGACAAAAAAGAATCGTTAATCATCCTGTAGGAAAAAAAAAATGATAATGATACTTAACTATGTGCGCATAGTTTCAGCACCAGGAAAACTACCATACGAAAGAAAAAAGGAGAATACAGGTATAATAATACGTATATAGTATATACATGTATATATATATATATATATACGCTCTGCAGTACTTAAAATGAGATATATCCCTATCCCGGTGAATATTGTTTGGATTTCTACTGAATGTATTTTCAAAGGAATGACGGAGCACGGAGCAATTAGAGAAAATGGATTTCCGGTACTCGGGGAAAAACGGCGGAACGATGGCTTCCGCCTTTCTCCCTATACATATAAATGGAAATCCCAAAGATGTATACTCTTTCCTTTCGCTTATCGGCCACCCCCATTTTTTTTATTTTCCGCATCCAGAGGGTTTTTTTTTTTTTTTTTTTGTATACCTTATACGAACAGCGGTGCAGTAACACACAAAACAAATTACAAACCGTTTCGCTCTGCCAGTTGCAGCCAAAACGATTATTCGATCGAAGACTCTTTACACGTACTCATATAAAATATAGCATAGACGGCTTTAATAAAAAAAAAAATTGTAAAAAAAAAAAAAAAACCTCTAAGTGTACATGTAAAAAAATTTACAATTGTACAATCGAGACTATTGCATATTATATATAACAATCACAATTACACGCGTACACCCTCTCGTTTTGTTTGTCCCCGTTCGTCAAAACCGTGTATAATTCACCGTGAAGAACAATTGATTTTTAATGGACCACATTTCAATAAATGGTCGAGTGAAAATGTTATTATTTTATTTTTTTTTATCCCGATCCTACACCTCACCTATTGTGGTCTACCCTCTTTCGGTTCTGTCATCTGTCTAATTTTCATTATATTGTTTCCGACTATAAATGTACGTATATAATAATAGGAATCGCCGTTACATATACGATTGTACAACTTCATTAAAACTTTGAGTGGTATCGATCTAAAGCGCGTTAAACCAGACCAGTATTCGGATATTTTCATCCCGGGGCAACATATTTTAGACATCCCCGAAAAATGTTTTTCAAAAAAAAAAAAAAAAAAACAGTGCACAAACGAGTTATGAGTAATGCAACTACATGTGCTCTCAAGGAAGGTGGATGTAGATTACCGGTATAATAGGGAAAAAACACCACTGTACCTATCTATGTACAATTCATAATTGTATTATCTACATGGTTACGATTAACGATAATAATATAAGTAATAATTATCTTAATCTACTAATAAGAAAAATAGAAAATTTCATCAACATATTTGGAATTACCTTAAGAATTACCATCTCTAAAATAGTCTTAATAACCGAGTAAAACTTGTTTCAAAACTAACATCCGAATGTACACATGTATTTCTTGTCTCTTCCGACTACCTTCTGTATATTTTACTCCTAACCAAATAAAAACTAAAAAAAAAAAAATAGAAAACTTCAATTGCTTATAAACAGATGCTCTAAAAAACTCAAAAATTACCAAAATGTTTTACTACGTCTAAAAAGAGATAATATAAGAATTAAGTGGTCAGTAAAAATGTCAGGTCTTTAAAATTATTTCTAACCGAATAGGAAATAACAGAAAACTGTTATTGCGTAAAATATTCCCGTGTTTTCTCCATTATTAAGGAAACTACAAATAAAATCAAAAAATCACCTCCCAACGCACTATAAACACCACAATATTACCTATGTATTATTTTAATTATTTAACATGAAATATCCCGTATAATTATACGCAATTTGTAACAATAAAAACAATTCACCGTTAACATGTCTGTTGACCTATTTTAAAAGTAAAAGTAAATTAAAATAATAGCTCGTAATCAAATTTTAAACTTAAAACTAAAATCAAATTGCTTAACTCGAGATGACAATAAAATAAATATTAAATATAGATAGGCGGTGAATATTTTATATCGAGTATTTTCTCCGAAATCACTCTGTATACACATACATTACTTTACACATAAAAACGAAATATGTTTCCCACAAAACCGCACATTACACATACAACCTCGTATATATCGTAACATCGTCGATAAATTTGTCTAGTGATCATAATCGAAATAATGTCGTGGTTACAACCCTGCAAATACATATCGGAAATGCCGGTTTTTAGTTCCGGTATCAATTTCTCTCTTATGCACTCACAATCTCTTTCGTTCTATTTTAGTGGCCATTATTATTGTGTATGTATCGTATCTATATAGTTAACAATAATAATAATAATAATAATTACGGTAACCGCGTAATAGAACAGATTTATCGAAAGTCGTCAAACCATCAATAATCCAACCGTCGATTCAAGGAAGTGTTTTTACCATTAATTCTACT
Organism: Tuberolachnus salignus; assembly: GCA_956483605.1. Taxonomy (NCBI): domain Eukaryota; kingdom Metazoa; phylum Arthropoda; class Insecta; order Hemiptera; family Aphididae; genus Tuberolachnus; species Tuberolachnus salignus. The sequence continues at coordinate 2,797,194 of OY101434.1, forward strand.
CCCTATACATACCTACCCCTCTTTTCGAATGTTTATATATATATACGGTTACCCCTCTAGTTCTTTTTTTTTTTTTTTTTTGTCCGCACCATTCCTTGTCTGCCCGCACAGTGAGCCGTTTTATTATTATATTGTATACGCGTTAGCGCAGCGTAGCTATATGATGGAAAAATACAAAACAAAAAAAAAAAAAACAAAAAAAACCCCGCTCCGCAAAGGCGCTAATCCCTGGGCCTTCGAAATCGTGTTTGTTTTCGGCCGCGAAATTTAAATCCAATTTGGACGGAGGGCGCTTTTAAAAAAACAGCTTTCAGCAAAATAGCGCGTGGGACTCGACAAATTTTCGAAACTAATCCTCGAACCGGGCCACATGAGAGGATTTTAAAATTAATATTTTTGCGAGGGTAAAAACGATCGGCTGTTTACTTTTGCTACCGTTGTGGTATCGGGAAAAAACCGTGACAAACAGTCAGGACTTAGTCGGAGGGAGAACGGTAGGGTGGAGAAGGAGGATGGATTAGGATGACCGCGTAAATTGTCGGTTAATTAAATGACATCCGCTCTCCTTCGCCATCGTCCAGCAGTCAACCCGACAGAGGTAAAGTGACTATTCACGACCCTGCAGTGTACGTATAACGATCGTCGGGGATTTCATGCAGCTGTCCCTAAAATAGCCTGCGGTAATTTTTAAAATTCGTTTAAGTTTTTTTATGTTAAGCCGGTGTGTGTTATTTACTTTTTATACAACCACTGGCGTATTTTCCAATTATATTTCAATATTGAGGTTCGTAGCCATTTATAATTAAAATAAATATTAGATATAAAATATAGTATACTATGAACTACTTGCGTAATTTTTTAATAAAAAGTGTATAAATAAAAGCATGAAAACGAATCGGATGACTCGTATATTTTGGATAGTTCGCTATTGAATATATTCGTAAGAAATCGTACGTTGCAGCATATTTTAGTAAACAAATCGTTTCAGATATTTCTAAGTGAAACAAGTTTAAAAAAAAAGCCAGTCTTGTACATCGTTACTACGGCCTTCATACAAAATATTTTTAGTAAATAGATCACTGATAAGATGAGATATAGAGAGCGATTTAATTTATATCTGTACGTAACGATAAATCATTGCTAACGAAAAACGGCTCTGAGCAAAATTCGGTTAATAATATTTTGAAATGCCGTGAGTTTTACGATTCCTGTCATAATCTGCACTTTAAACGCTTATTAAAAATACCAACATTTAGATCGGAATACAAGAAATAAGCTCTATTGTCGTTTTTGATTGGAATAAGATTTCTGGTAGAAAATTGGTTTACAGACAGAAATAAACACACACCTGGTAAAACCTATAAATTCTTTGCTTCGTTCAGAAACTGAAAAATTGTTTTTGAAAATATGGAAAATATATTATTTTTGTACACTTTAAATTCCTCCAATTTTGGACACAAAATAATATAGTTACCTATATTATGCCACACACAATTTTCAAAAGAAATCGTATTAAAATAACGTCCTAATTAAACATTAGTTTTTTTTGTAACGGTTTCAGTATAATTCATTGATTATACTAGTAAAATCTATTATTTTCATTTTTTTTTTTTTTTTTTGTATCCAAGAACCAAACGCACTCGTAATCTAGAATATGTTAAACAAACTACATTTTAAAGATATTATTTATTGTAATAATAACTTTTACAAAAGAGTTTTACAATAATAACATTAATATTGGTCAATCAATTGTGCGCATGTATAATATTATACGAGTATACGTATAAACAACTGAATATTTTAGAATGGGTCGAACGTGATAAGTGAACAATGGCGAACAGATGAATTAAAAATGAAACGATGGAGAGGAAAAAAGAAAAACTCAATGTCTGGCTTCCTATGTTACTACAGTTGCGTAGTCTTACGTCTCTCCTCCTCCGCTCTTTCCTGGCCGAGAGCTTCCAACACTTAAGATGGCGCCAGTCGTGAATCACGAGGCGGCAATGATTAACGTTAAAAAGCATCCGGGCACCGTCGAATCATACTGAGACGATAAATCATGGTCTATCAAGGGCAGTAAACTAAAAGAAAAAACCATAGTATAAAAAATGGAGAAAAAAATACATACACAAGGAGTCTTTAAGTACATCCACGTTAATAAACAACTTGTGTTTTGACTTTATTCCCCTCGCCAACGGATAATAATTGACGAACAAGGAGAAATATAAAATAGATACTTTAGTTTTCTTATATAGATAACGACAAAAATTGGAAGAGACTAGAATAGAAAAAAATTATAGAACATTTTACCATGTCTAGAATGTGCTTATGTAATAAGTATTCGGTAAATGTTTCAGTTCTTTGCGATTATTTTTATAACAAAATCGAAAATAACAGAAAATTTCCTGACTAGACAAAATTTACTTTCAGAAACCACCCCTGAAGTTTATGATCGGGTTAAGATTTTTAGTAGAAAAGTTGACCATAGAAAGAACAAACAAAAATCACACATCATAAAATATATAATACACCAATATATTTGCCTATGTTCTAAAATAATTCGAATTGCACTTTATTGGTAACGTACTCATACAATAATAATTAAATCTTAATTTGTTATCAGAATTTGAATAATTTTATAAATACAGAAAAAGTACTCATTTTCGGAACTAAACTTAATAATATATTATTGGCCATGCACAATAATATGCGATTCTTTGCTATAAGTATAATCTGGGATAGCTAATAATATTCCCAAGCGGCCAGTACGGTCCACTTTGTGTGACAACGAAAAAACATTGCGGCTTATATATACAGCGCCCTAAAAGGTCCTCGTACATCCGTACCCACCCCTAGTACATCAGAAAAACCCGGTAATTCAGTTTAAGCAAAGAACTCGCGAAAGAAGGGTGAAGTGTATAGAGGGAAGACAAAGCTCCTAAATGAATTCAAGAGACAAAACCTCTTGCATGGATAAACATAAATATTTCTGTTAATGCATCGACTTATGTACATGGGTATTTTTTTTTTTCATCTAGTATTTTTAATATATATTTTTTTTTTTACCAGAATGTTCCTATACATTTCTAAAAAAAAAATATTTTCCAAAAAAAAGAAAACTTTTTTCTTTTTTTTTTAGTCACATTGTATGATTATGAAGAGTAGGTTTGTCAGCGACGTACATTTAGATTTATACGTATTTTTGCAAATTTTGATCTTTCTTTACAGTTGAATAAACAATTTTACCATTCATTTTCGGTTCACGAAGAATAGTTTATCGACTTGGTGAACTTACGGGTGTGTGGAAAAGCACTACGATGGAAATGTTAATGTGAATTCGCATAAAAGATTTTCAATCACATATATGAACTCAAGGTGGGGTGGATTCATTGACGCGTGACCGGATGATTACTCAACCATAAACAAATTCCCTTGCATAATATTCAAATTAAAAACGCCGAGTACACACGTGACAGAACTAAATCAAAATGTTGACAGAAGAGAATATTTTGTACGCTTTGTATGAGAATAACTACTGAATATTTGTCTATAAAAATAAATTGTTCATTTGAAATTAAAATAAGAATATAGGTACGAATAATGAGTACGCACATAGTACTTTCAATCACATTTGTAAAATATTTTTTAAAAAAAATTTATTATCTATAACAATCAATGTAAAATAAAATAGTAAAAATGTTAAGATAAAAATAGTTAAACATAAATAAGCAGGTACAGGAAATGTGCAGTATTTGGAAGTAAAAGATTATTAATGTGATGGTCGTGTATTTTTGGAATGAACATTACGGTGGCTTGTCTGCTGCTGTCGTAGATTGTCACATAAGGGGCAAATGTCAAAAGGTATATAATGTATACAGTTGTATATGTGTTGTTGTAGTACTAGTAGTAGTATTAGTATAGAGTTAAGTAGCTCGTGTTTATGTATCACGAAAATAAGGGTAAACGTCAAAAGAAACGGCCGCATAAATTCCCCGGGGCTAAGTGGCAGCATTTTGTTGTAGGTACCTATACGTTGTGCATGCGTACACAGCAACTGTTCCGTCATGTGTTTCCCATTGACACAAAAACGTTTTAATTTTTAACATCGTACAAGATTTTTATCTATTAGTTGTCTATAGTTTTTCGAAATAAAAATGCACAGATACTTGTCTTAACATACTTATGCTAACAACATAAAAAAACGCATAATAATAGTCGAGTACACCAGAATTAGTATAATATAATAAATATTATTATCCAAATCAGTCGTCGTATAAATAAAATATACCTACAGAGGCCTATTTCAAGTATCATACGATATTAATATTTTATTCACCGCATTTTATTTTCAATATACAGCTTAATAAACCTTTCACGTTATCGTGTATGTTGTTTAATCACGTACTCTGCCGCAATCGTCGAAATTCCTTTCCCTGACAGACTTAGTGAACCACGATAAATTCTGAGAGTGTAAACATTCTTGATTAAAAACAAGCTAGTGTGATAAGCTCAACAAAAACGGTATGGATTAGTTTTAATTAAAATAAAGTCGCTGCCAAAAGTTGAGACAATATTAATCCGAGCTAAATTCAATGCAGAGTGTATATTATAAAGAGGGTACGATCTATAGTGGAATAATATTTATAGTAGAATCAATAACCCTCCATGAGTCGTGGTTGAGAAAATAATAATAGTTATCACGATTAAAGAAGTATGGCACACCGTAACATTTTTCTATGGTCATATTGTTAAGAACAACAACGCAATTATTGTACATTTTATTATCACATTTTCTGTAGATGATTGTGTTCCGTCTTATTTTTGATGATTTTATGTGACATTTTAAATATTTTTTTCATTAATCTATAGTTTTCCTCTATTGTTGGGTTATCGGAAGGCAATTGAAATTTCATCAACTATGCGATCATCAATAAAGATTAAAAAAAAAATTAAAATTAGATTTTGTGTTATAGTGTATGCGGATTTAAATTACAGTACATATATATATATATATAATATATTATAAATATTTAAATATTTATGCCATATGTGTTAAAAATTAAATAAAATTATTTATATATTATGCATATTAAATAATAAACATATTATATCGTTTCGTCCAATGTTTTTTTTTTTTTTTTTTTTTGTAATTTAAAAATAGAACATTGAAATATTTTATAGTTTTTATGTTTTCAATTTATTGTATACAAGTTATATTTAATAATTTATATCGAAAGGGTTGTAACGAGCTCAATCGATTTTTTTTTTTTTATAACTTTATTATATTCTGACAGTATGCATATTATTATTATGTGTCAATGATGGTGGGCTTTAAATTAAGACATTATATACCATTATAATATTTAGGGGTGGACCGGTCGGGGCACATTTGCATCCATCCAACAAAGAGATTATTGCTTTGTGACGGGGTTGTAAGGGTGAATGCAAATAAATTTTTAAATTCGACTAATGTACAAGGGGCGTTCTCGAAGTTTCAATTTTTTATACTCTCTATATATAGATGATCTAAAAATAACATTATGTTTATTATACGACATTATACGTATACGATATATATTATAAAACGCCATCAAAAACAAATTAGCCTTTCAAATTAATTTAAATGTTGAAATACGCGTTAGGCACGTCAACGTCAAGTTACATTTTTTAACACTCTAGATTTGTTTTAATATTAATATTTTAAAATCCGATATGTAATAGTTAAATGTATTGGTTTAACTATGATTTTTATATTATTGTATTTCTGCATTTGATCAATCGAAAACATATTTTGTTAATGCCATTTAAAATGGGACAGGAGAAGAAAACGTAACCAAAATATAGTTAGAAAGCTATCGAGTATAGGAGAACAAAGTATTATAGTGTTAGTTATACATACAAATCGTTATTTAATATTATATGTACACGACTAACTGCAAAATTATTAATGTCTCAAAGAGTCGATGGACTCTAATAATAATTGGGAGTATTATTTATGCACGGAGATGAATTGAAATCGTGACCAGTAGTTTTATATGAAATAAAAAACTCGTGACTTTAAATAGTCGCTATCTGTTCACTTTGTGTATGGTAAAAATAAGTGGTAAATGTGATTTTAGTGTTTATAAAGTATATATTTTATAGTAATATATTATAATATAATATACATTATACCTATAATACAATAAAATAAAATACGATGGAAACTGTGAATTAATGCGAAATTTTTTTTTTTTTTTTAATTTCGATACTTTAAATGAAAATAAATATATTATATATATTTATACAATTAATTGTATTAAATTATAAAGTTTAATATTTTATTTGTATCTGTAACTGGTATTATAATATGAAATAAAGTACCTATTGTACATACGTATAATAACGATCACTATTTGTGTGAACTGTGAAAAAAATATTTCAAATTGTTTATAACTATAAAATCCACTGGTTTCAGATTAGGTACCTGCCGGTCTGTAGTAAGTCAAAAATTTATCACCTACGACGTAAATAGATTATTATCGATTTAGGTTTACGATTAAAACAACAATAGTGATTCTATTCGACCAATAATAGTGTGTATAATAACCTGACTATTCAATAATATCTCTAAAAACAAATCGCGTTAATATTGTATTGTATATTGTGTTATTAACAATGCGCTGAAACACGAATAAATGACAAAAACACACACTTATAATAGTAATAGATTATCATATGCTATATATAATTAAAATACAAATAATTTAGTTTTTAGTATATGTAAAATAAATCCACTTAACAATTCATCTAATTCTCGTTATTTTGTTGGCTTAAAAATGTCCAGCTAAAGCGTCAAAACTTATTTCTTTAAAATAAATATATACATATACTCTAAAACGCGGTCCTCCAAAACAGTATTAATAGCTAAAATAATTATTAATGAAAAGTAAATTCAGAAGAATCGAGAAAGACATCATAAACCCAATAAAGGTTTCATCTAAACCTACTGATTACATAAAGTGGCTAGAACCACCCTTTTAAATAGCTGCTAATCTGAAAAAGGGATGATTCGGCAGGCATGACAACCGTATACGTATACTGAATCAATGTTTACAAGTTCATGCACGGATAGTCATGCTTCGTATTTCGGATTCGAGTGGAAGAGAAGATGGCTCGCGGTAGGGGATGATGGTTTGTTTTAGGTGCTGAAATTGAAATTGTAGTTTTTACAAAAAGGGTCGATTTTCCAATACGGAAAAAAAAAACACACGAACTTTTCGGTTGAAAAGAAAAGAAATAAATATTTACCGATGACTTGAACGTGTTTTTTCTCGTGCATTTCCAGACTTGTTTCCAAATTTGAGTAAATATTGTTACAACTGTTGTACTTAAATCGGTTATGGGTACATACAGTTACCTAAAACACCGTTGTAGTTATAAACTTTAGTTTTCTTATAAAACGGTATGCCCTTCAAATGATTTTATAATTTTATATAGGCGCTTGTTGTTTACTTATTTAAATGAATTTAAATTACACAAATAAACGTTATATTCACATTTTCATATAATAATATATTGAAAAAATTACAAAAAAAATGCGTACTTTATTTTACATAATATGGTAAGTATTATGACTACATTAAAAGCGATCATCTTTCACAATACTAATATAAAACTACCATTTTTTTTTTTTTTTTTTATAGATGCGTAATATTTAATATACCAACCTATGTTATGGATATTTTAATTATATTCTGTATTATTAAATCTGTATCTATACTGATGTAGTATTACTTATCCAAAATGGAAATCTAAATAAACCAAATTATTTTTGTATTTTGTAAACAGTAACACACATTTCCATAGCCTACGATTCACGAATATAATATAGATTTATGATTTAATTTATACTCGTTAAGTAAACATTTTCGTCGGTATTGCATATTTCGTTATTTTTTTTTTTTTTTTAGTATTTTTATTTGTTGGCTTTTATATATTGTATTATATAGTACCTATATCGTACGCGGCTCATTGGATATTTTAACGGGGACATGTTGATTTTGGCGAAATGTTAAAAAAGTAACCCCGTTTCACGAATAACCGGATTAGTTGCAACGGGCGAAAGGAGAGTACCGATCATATTATATATAAAACACGGTGTACGGGGGCTGGGTTACCATATGCGTCTGATAAGGTAGGTTCGATAAAACACTCGCTCGCCCTCCGGCCAACAGATGTTTGCACTTCGCACAGGAGCTTTGATCGGGATTACCGGGACAAGCTGTATAATAATGGGAATAAAATATAATTCTAATGCTCTTTTTTTTTTTTTTTTTTTTTTTTTTTTTTTTTTACACGGCAGCGCGTCAAGTGATTTTAACCTCCGTCGCCTCGGCCGCGCCTTCTACACCGCGCCGCGCCGCGCGCACTGGTTTCGGCGGGCATATATAATAACGAAATACGCTTATAGATCGTTGGGGGCAGATAAGAGTCAACTGCTAACACGAATGCGCAAGTGCCCGGTGTAGGTTCGGGTCGTATACGAGTGTGTGTATAGTGTAACAACGTTGTATAAACGTGACAGTTGACGATTGTCCTACCTACTGTAGAAAGACCGTAATACCTCCTACGTGTCTGTTATAACATATTGCAAATAAACAAAAAACGACGATTATATTAATAACGTTGCCGTCTAGGTATATTTCTATAGTAGGTAGTTAGGTACCTCTAATATAAAATAGAAATTAATACATTATTTGACTAAGTAATCATGTTTTTTGGTTTTTTTTTTTTTTTTTTGGAAATTAGTTACGTTGGTAAAATGTCGTTTTAATCTTAAATTAGATTAATTTACATTTCCATCGTACGAATATATATGTATACATTTGTACTTTATATTTATATATCTATATCTAATACATTTTTATGAACAAATAAAAACCTAACCTTTTATACTTGAAAATAAAAATACAATTTACAAAATATTAATAATAATTAAATCATAAAAAAAAACATTACATTATAGGTTAGGACCGCAGTCAATTAAATTGGTGTGAACAACAAGCTATTAGGTCTGTTTCACATACACATTTATATTGATCCAATTTTAACCATAATTTTTCTATCAAATACTTAACAATCATTAGCGCCCCAAAAATTTGACGCCCCGAGGCAACTACCTCTGATGCCCCTGTTGTAGCTACGCCACTGTACCTAACTCTGAAATAAGTTACACTTATTGGCCACTTGAAATCGATTAAAAATAAAGGCGTGCCATTTTCAAACTCCTACAAACACGTTGTTTAAGAAAAAAAATTACGATAGGTACTTATATATTTGTATTATAAGATATCAATATTAGTATTCAAAGGGTTGAACTTGAATTTGGTTTTATCTAAACTTGATATTTTTCGGACGTCTAAAATGATTGTGTTATTATCTTTTTAAACAAGTCTAAAATAACAAACTAAATAAATAAATCGTATTACTGATTTCACGAAAAATTTTTTTAAACATAGGTAATAGAAACGAGTAGGAAAAATGTTTACGGTTTTAATCACAGTACGAAAATATAGGCATCTAAATAGGTAATAAGATTTAATTTGCCATTAAACAGTATATTATCCACAAAAGAATAAATCCAATTATTAACCACGCGACCCTACAAAAAAAAAAAAAAAATCACTTACTATTTATTTGCTCAATATGAATCGCAATGAAATGCAATCTAATATAATATACGATAGATGTTGAGCCACCCGCGTGACTCGGTCGGGGGGAACTATAGATATCCCCCGAAAAAATGTCCGCTGAATGAAATAATATTCTAGTGGTTTGGAGTTTAGTAGTAAATAACAACAACAACAATAATGAAAATGAAAAAAAAAAAAAAAAAAAAAAAAATAGAAATAATAATCCGAAGAACGGGACACGAACATAAGGGATGACAAGGCGGTTTCCGATGATTATTTCGACGATCGCGTCGGTTTTATTTGTGCAATAACTGCGGACAGCGCTCTCCTCCCGCCCCGCGTGCGAATGCTAATGAATATTTACCCGCGGAATACACCCCACAAGAGTTTGCATTGCATATGTAATGTTATTTATATAATGCAATGCCTTATAGGATATTCTTGGCAAATCCCCCGGTGAAGGTTATGCGTGCTTGCGTTTTAAATCATGATCGAAAACTGTGTAAGTATACGTATACTATATACACATATGCCCGGGCCCAGTGCAAGGGAGCAACATAACGTCGTGCCACGTCGCCTCCGAATAACCCGTACGAAAAGAAGGGTTTGATCGCTTCCACTTCTCTATATTGCATACATTTTTTTTTTTTTTTTTTGTTTTGTTGTTTCGTTACCAATAAACATAGTAGGTATATTTGTATACTTTTTAGAATTATAATATTCGGGGCATGCCCAAAATCGATCGCAAAATATCTACTCGCGAACATATATACGAGTATACAACCGGGGCTCGTAAGTGCATGGTTTTTTTTTATTCTACGTAGGAAAAGATGTTAAAAAAAATTAACTACAAATACGTTTTACAACAATAGTAATAAAAATATCAAGTTTAAAAGCGCATGCTTCGTATAAATTCAGGAAAATCGTTTTTCAGTGTAGGTAAAAAAAAACTTCCGTAACAAATAAATACTTGATTTTACTTATTGAGCATATTTCAAATGAATTGTTTATGCGTATTTCTAAACATTGTATTGCATATTTTATCCTGTTTTAGTGCATGGAAACATACGAGCCTTTTATATAATAAATATGATTGATATTTTTTTTTTTTTTTTTAACTCGAAAGGTTGACTATATTGTCAAAAAATGTTACACTCGCAAATCAGTAAATTGAATTAATTAATATATAAATATTGTGGCACCTAATATTATTAAATGTTCAAAACGAAATTATAATTATTTACAAGCGAGTTCAAAATGCAATATTCTGACAAAAAATAAATAAGTATGTTCTCTTCAATACGATTTGTATATTTATAATATTTCAACAACGTTTAAATATTAAATTTGTTTTTAATATTCTCCGAAAGGGATTTGCATAGTATTCATAGCAATATACGTATGCGAGGGTTTATTAGTGATATTATTATTTGCCTTTCTAACGCGGACAGATTTCAGTATACTATACAATAAATGGAAGAAAAAAAAAAATCAGTAGTCCCCGTCACGTGTCACTTGATGCTGATTATTATTTTCGCACTATCGTTTACGCCCTCCTTTATAAAGGACAAATTAATAAAGGACCCACTATTGCTGGTCCTCGCCAACACACCCTGTTGTAATACTAATACAATAGTATTACACAAACAATTATATTAAACTATTCCGCAGCATTTGTGATAAATAAAATAATATTGGTTTCATTGGTTCATAAATCTATGGAAAATATTATGATTGTGTGTAGTCGTCGTTCGGTAGGTATAATATTGAATGTTACCAGTGTGGCCGTCCATATTTCCGCGTTGTGTACACGTTATACGTATTTTTTTTTTTTTTGCAGATTATATTTGACGATAACTGTAAATGGCACGAGTCTATCTCCCCGGCGACGAAAGGAGCCGCAATAAGTATACAAAACTAAAAAAAAAAAAAAAATTACAAAAGGCACCGGGACTATAGGGCTGCAGAGACTATATATTATAAGGACAAACAAGAGAGAGAGAGAGAGAGAGAGAGAAAAAGCGACGGAGGAGGAAAAAAGTGCAAAAATGTACTACTACGGACAATAGATCCCCGCCGCAAACCCCGTGCAGCTTCAGTACGCACACTTTGGTCTATTGTCACACTCGCGCGGCCGCGCCCGGTCTCTGCAACAGCGGCGTTCCTCTCCGGGATGTTGATTAAAGAAAATGAAGAACGTTTACGTTATTGTGCGTCGGACGCGATTCCCTGTAATTTGCTCGACAATCATTCCCCCATCAGCGTGATTGGTATGGACAAAAAAAAAAAAATATATATATATATATATTATAATATGTCCCCGCGACAAAAATATTATTTTCTCTTTCACTCGATTTTTAGTCGTTTTTTTTTTTTTTTTTTTTTTTTTTTTTTGTCCTATAAGCTGAGCGATTTCGCAAATTAAAACAGCAATACAGTAGTAGTAGTGTAGTAGTAGTGTGATGACGATTATTTAGTAGAGAACATTTAACATGAAAAACTACGTACACGATATATTTTTATAGGGGGATACGCGACAGAAGGACGAAGGAGAATTTATTATTTTAATACAAACGGTTCGGAAGCCCTTTTAACGGGACGCCCGACGCCGTTTTTTTTTTTACATTTTACTGGCTTTCGATTACGTTGCGTTTAGTTATTTTCTCATAATTATAATTCGAAAGCAACTCAAATAAAACGAGTACCTACCTATGTGATATCATAATATTATATTATGAACACATTTTAAATTGTTTTATATCGTTTCTGAGCGGAACGTGATCAACGATGAATCTATTATAACATAATATAGAATACCGTTTTTCGACATTTCAATAAACATATAAGTGAACATAATGTATAATTTACGAAGTTCATAAACTCAACTTATCTGACAAATATCTATAAGCATTTGTATTTAATGGTGAGTTGGGTGGTTTATTTTTATCTGCAAACGCAGATATGCGGATTAGTCAAACGGTGACTATTATATCAGATATGCTTACGTTCTACCCGCCCCACCCGAAGTAGTGCCTCACGGCGTTTCCGGGAGGCGGAGGTATTGCCGGTTTAAACAAAAAAAAAAAAAAAAAGATATGCTTACGTCGATTAGGTACCGGTTTGATTTTTTTGACTATGGTATGAGTATAGATTTTTTGTACCAACAAAGTCAAACAATTTCTTGATATAAACCAGGGTTGATAATATACACGTATAAAACGTTTATAATAACTATACAAATATATTAGTTATAAATTATAAAAAAATCTATTTGTTTGCAATTTTCTTTTCTCATTCTTTCGAGTACCTATCTAAATAGAAAATAATAAAATATTTTTTTTTTTTTATTATTATTATTAATATTGTATACAATTTATATTTTTAAATTATGTTGTTAAAAATCTTCTTTCCGTCTCCATTCCTGGAACCCCCCCCCAGAAGATTGAAACGACAATGGCCCAGAGATCTAATAAATTAACAGCATAATAATACTTTAAGTATTCGGTAATTTCACGTCGAAGTGCCTTCGCTGGATGGTTCTTCCCTCACGTCACTCAAGCCATTACACCATACTATATCTAAAACATTCCTTATGCTTATTATACTGCATTAATTGTATAGATTGTATAATTTTCTAAAAAAAAAAAAAAAAAATTGTATTGATAATATTATATTTATGTGTTTGTGTACTAGGCGTGACGAGAACAAGACGCAAACTGTTATATTAAATAATATAATATATACTCTTATTTTTCGTGTATAATTTAAAATTGCTATAAATATCACGAGTTCAGCGACTTATAAATACATCCGCGATAAGATAATCCATAGCACCATAATTGTCTGTTTATAATTAATATTCCCTTTTTTTTTTATTGTTGGTTTAAATTATAAATGTATAGGGGTATGTGTTAGGGATTATATTTGTATACGGTATAAAATCTATATAATTATGTGTTTTACATTATACGATTTATACGTTTTAAACTAGGGCCTATTTTTTAGGCCTACACACTTTTATTTTCTGCGCAAGCAGACCCGTGCGAGGCCCCAAAATACAATGTACCCCTTGATTTTTTACTACCACAATAATCTTAAACTTAATTAAGTCAGTATGTAAAAATGGTTTTTTTTTTTTTTAATATTCTCGCGTGTTTTCAATTTATAGTTTCGCATAGAAAAAAAAATTTAAGTAAAATGTTTAAATTTTATTTTTCTTCTAAATCTCAATAATTCACTACGAATCGTTTATCGATTATCGTATTAAATATATTAGATATTAGCGTTAACGTGATGATTTTCTTTTCTACGTTTGTAGTAACCCGAATTAATTTTTTAAACATTACACACTGATACACATACGCGCTTAATAATTTCGAGTTACATACATTAGATTTTGTATTGCGCACGAAAATAGGCGCCGTTTTATATTATGCATTTCAACCCTGGTATAAACTAAAAGACGCCGGTATTATTATTGGCGTGCATACGAATTTCAAGAATACCTCGTAAACGATAATAATGAATCGTTCGTCATCGATCGGTCGCGGTCTGTCGTACGCACTATGGCTGGGCGCACACCTAAAGAGCAAAACTGCTCCGAGCTGCGCGGAACATTTTGTTCCGAACAGCTGGGAACAAATTCCATTCACACTGACAAAACAGAACAGAACAAGACACGATAATTCTGGATTAATTTTCGTTATTAAACACCAGTCGGCAAGATGAGTTCCGACGAAGACGACGTCGTTGTGCCGCTTATGTGGCAATTTTTATTAAATAGCGAAAGCAGTAAAAAAAAAAAAACCCAAAATTCGGATGCATGAAATATAAAAAAAAAACGGTTAGAAAATAATACGATTTTGGCCGAATTACGTGAAGACGAGATTAAATTCAAAAATTTCACTGGCACGAGTTCAGCAACGTTCGATTTCATAATTGTTGTATTAAAATAACGTGTGTTCACGCGGTGTTCGGTAATGTAAATAAACAAGTGACTTTGGTTTTCGTATTTTGCTCGGAGCAAAAATAGAACCGGACCGATCAAGACCGAACATGTTATGTTTTATCTTGTCGTGTGGTTGATAATGACCTTACACGTGTTCTAATGACGTCCAAACAGCTCCGAGCTGATCCGGGCTGCTCCGGAGCGGTTTTACTCTTTTGGTGTGCGCCCAGCCTATAACGCCACTGTACAATATTATTATTATAATTGTTTTTATCAACCGCCGGGCTAGTAGTGCAGGGGGCTCTATTGTACAAAAGACAATTATTGTAAACGAATAAAAACGATACGCAAAAATACGTTTAATGACAAAATCCGGAAGTGCCCCCGCGTACGTTATTATTCCGTAATACTAATGCGCGTGTTTAACGTGTAAAATAGTAAAAAGCTGGGATTTATATTTATAATATAATAACAACAGACGAGCCATCGTCCTCTCTCCCGCTCACCCGCTCTCTCGGCTGTCGTTGCCGCAGGCGAAACCCGACGCGCGGGCGCGCGCGAGCGGGCGCTGTGGGGGGCGGGTGGGCTATAAAGCGCTTTATTCGAACGTCACATCCGCGAACCCCAAAAACAAAACTTACAACCCCTACGGCGAAAAAAAAAAAAAAAATAATAAATAAAGAGAAATAAACGATAATGAAATAAACATTATACATATATATATATATATATATATATATATACATATTGTGCTGCAGTAGTAGGTATAACGCGTGCACTGTAAAATATAATACGCGGATGTATGTGTCGGATTCGATCAACGCCGCAAAACATCGTATTGTGTTTTATAATATAATATATTCGGCGATAATCTCTAAATCGAATCGAATATTGTTTATTTTCCGCGAGCTAGAGAGGATATGGAACATACGGATACGAAACCGGAACCCGTATTATAATAATATATACGTATACGTATACAGAATCCCCGTTTATTTTAACACGCTATATTGTTATACGAATTGTTTTTTTTTTTTTTTTTTTTTTTTTTTTTTAACGTTTTAAAACTATTCCCCTTTCGGTCGAAAGCACCTGTGTACGTACAGCGCATTAAATTATTAATAATAACAACAACAGTAATAATATATTCAATTTCAACAATAACGACAGGTCAGGTTATCGACCAGAAATCCGTGTAGATGGTAGCTAAACGATAAATTATTATTGTATTCAATGGCGTATTTACAAATTTTTTTTTTTTTTTTTTTATCTTTTTCTTTTCCAATAATAATGAAATAATTTTGTAAATCGTTATAAAATGCATTAAACTCGATTCCAATCTGTTTTTATATTAACTATTTAAGGAATAAAATTAAAAAACTACAAATTATACATATTATATTTTCATTTATAAATGGAATCGACAAAATCAATTGAACATTTTCAAATTTATTACCTACGTTTAACATACAACGACAAAAAATTGTGGTAATTTACCAATCAATAATATTTTGTGGCTTAATATTTGTAATTAATTAATTATACAATTTAATAAATTTGTAGGTAACAAATAATTTAAATATAGTTCATAATAATACTGAACTTGACTTCATTTGGTTTTATTTTAAAATAAGAATCCAATGTTTTTGATTTTTTTTTTTTTTTTTTTATTAGCTTCATTTCACTCAATAATGACTCAATAATACCGTGACTCCAAATTGCAAAACATTTAATTATCATCAATACAATTATTTTGAATTTTATTATTTAATAATTCACAACACCAGAGATGGGAAATAACGCATTACATAAATAACAAAAACTGTACAGTAATCAAAATTCCACAAATATCTAACCTATCTATATGTTTTTAGTAATGAAATAATAATAACAAAATTGGAGAATACATCAATTACATTGGATGGAATACATTTGGATACACAACAAATAAAAATATTAATATTATGTAATTTTGGAATACTACTTACTTTTTTGTAGTTGAATAATATAATTATTTTTAAAAGTAATAGGGTATAAGGATATCGTGGTCTTTAAATGTAATAACTAAAGTGATTTTTAAAACTTGTATCAAAAATGTACATCCAAATATACAGTTGAATATTTTTGTCTCCTCCACCTACCTTTCTAGATTTTTCGAATTATGGTGTTGGTGAACGATCACTGAAAACATAAACAAAAAGAATTAGACATTAAAACTATATTAAATTATTTATTTATTTTAACCAATCTATTACATAGATTTGTACTTTTTTTTAAAATTATTAGAATATAACACAGGTATATAATAATAATGTGTAATAATATGTAATAATATAGGTACATTGATATAATTATTTAGTATTAGAAATTCCGTGTAAAAATAATGATTTGCTTTCAAAAATTAAGCATAACAGTATAATAAAATTAGATAAGTTATGAGTTCTTTGTCAAGATAAATAGTTTAAATTGGGGGGGGAGGGGTCATTAGGATTGTATGCAAATACACCGGTATTATGGAACATTGTGCTAACTTTTACTGCTATATTGTATCCTTATTTACAAACTATTTAAACTATTATAACATTGTAAAATATGAAAATTATAAAATCTAATAATGGTGTACAGAGAACACTTTATTCAATGGTTAAATCTACCTTAAAACATTCAAGAAAACAATAAGCTGAACAACCAAAAATCCGTTGAATCCTAAAACATTAAAAAAATGTGAATTTTTGTGTAATTTGAGTTATTATTTTTTATGAATGTAGATAATGTATTACTTGAAAAACTAAAAAAATGTATTACTTGTTTGTAAATGAGTGAAGTAACAACTGGCCACCCTCACTTAATGGACTTATTGATGACAATGCATCTGGAGCATCTGAACGAGTCGTTATGTTTGGATACTGAGGAAGGGTTAATATATTTGGCAGGTACTTCAAGGTGGTGTACAGATGGTAATTTTTCTCTTGCTCCAAAACAATTTAAACAACTTAATGTAATTCACGTAGAAACTAATAGAATTTGTATGACTGCTGTGTATTGTATTCTAAAAAATAAATATTGTCAATGTACGAATATATGCTAACAGCTTTATTAAAGAAATGTGAAATGTGAAGAAAGAAATGTATGTCCAGATGCTTTGTATATTCACGTAGACTTTCAAGTCTAAGTAAGTTTTAAGTATTTTTATCTAAGAAATGAAATATTTAAACAGATGGTAATATTACAGAAAATAACATTTCAAGACGGCGAGAATTACATTATACTACCGAATTATGTTTTAACTAATTAATTATGTTCGTGTACCTAAAGAACGGAGTACACGGAATAATAAAATAAAAAATAAAAATGTTAATTTTACTACTACCACTAGCGGGTATTATTAAAACAATTTGTTAGTATAACATACCTACCTTCAATACAATAATATTAGAACATGCGCTATTACTATTACACAGTTGACCTCGCCGGAATAACAAATTAAAATAACTTTTGAACTGCACCTGTAATGAAAAAAAAAAAAAAAAAAAAAATCACACGGTCGAAAAACAAAAAAAAAATTGTCGTCTTCGTACCCGTACCGGAAAACCCTGTAAACATTTATTTATTTATTTTTTTTATTACTATTAAATAGTGTCTATTCGGAGAGAGGAAATGCTCCGGCAGTACACAAATTATCCGATTAATAACAATGTGCAGTACCTCGTAACAAGTACTACGTGTTCGGGCCCGACTTGCCCGGGGCTATACGATTGTCATAATACGGACAACACTAATGACGTGTGAAACGCAATACATATTTGTGCGTATATTATACGCGCGCGGGGGGGAGTGCCCGTCTATATAGTGAGAGGGACACCTGTGCCCGTTACTTATTGTATAGTAAATACACCCTGTGGGAACTTCACCGCTGGGCAATTTACATTTTCTGTATACTCGGGTATGCACTTTATTATTCCGCGATACGCATTAATACGCGGATCGTCCATATACGTATAGGTACGTCGTACACCGTAATATTTTACCGTTTCCGTATACATATGCATAGTCCAAATTTGTAATTCCAATGTTGTTTCGCCTGATTTGAGACGCCCCGAGGTGTTTTAATTATATTATTTATTATCATCATCGTGTGAAATTAGAATATATATATATATATATATATATAATTAAGTGTAAGTACAGTGGCGTAACCCCCCCCTCCCCTCCCCCTGGCCGTATTTATGTTAAAAATAAAAATAAAAATTTGATTAATTTTTAGCCATAATCGTATCGTTCTTACGCAGGTTAGATATTGATATGAACTATATCGATCGTTTTGTTTTTATATGCGGTTCATTTTCTATTGCCCGATTAAAATACAGCTGTATTTGTATACATTGTACGAATTATTTTATTGACCATTTTTTTTTTTTTTTTATTTAATACCAGAAATTAAAAAATTTTCTACATTTCCCGGGCTATAGTATAATACCATGTACTGTAGGACATTATTTTCATGTTTCGTTGATGATTAAACGAATGGTGTATTTTTTTTTAAATGTAATAAAGGTTATAAACGTTAATGGACAAACATGTGTTTTTCCCCCCTTCACCCCACATTAAAAAATCCTGGCTACGCCACTGTGTAAGTAGCATATATATATATATATATATATTTATGTATAATATAACGTATTTTTATATAACATATATGTTCAAAAGTATTGTTAACGTTATAAAATATTCACAATATTATTATTATATTCGTGCAATTGGTAGTGATGCATTATTTTTAGGATATTTATTTGTTTTTGTACACACGTAAACCGTTTTACTCGTTAGTGTACTTCCTGTATTTTCTATAATATACGGTATTAACGCGTGAAAATAAAAAAGATATTAAGTGCACGCCAATGGGTTCGTATACAATTATTATTGTCATACATATATTATAGTGCCGAATAAAATATAATAATCGTTAAATATTTAAACGTGCAATTGAAGAAAAATAAAACCGGAAAGATAGGATATAAGAGGGGAATTTAATTTATATCTGTATGCAACGATAAATCATTGCGAAACGGAAAACGGTTCTTAGCGAAGTCAGGTTAATCATGTTTTAATCATAAATAGCTCAAAAATCGCCAGAATGTTTTTAAAATTGTTCCACTCTAGAAATGGCTAATGATAATATTCCGTGAAAATTTCAGGTCTCTACAATTATTTTTAACCGAGTTACGACAAAAAGAAAAAAAATCGAATACCATCATTGTTGTATATTTGCCTTGTTTTTACCAATTATTAAGAAAACTACAACGGAAATCAAAAAATGACCCCTTGGTGAATAGATCGACTAGATCCAAAATGCTTTCAGAAAAGGTGCTACACTTGAAAATCGAAACAGGATGTCTGGTAGAAATAATGTACTCAGACAAATAAATAAAACCGCATCATAGTACCTAACCAATACATTCCTCGCCACTTTTAGAATCTTAAACATCAACCTTAGTTGGCACACACAAATTTAATACAAATAATTGTAAAAATTTAAACGAAATTAACGACAAAAACACGTAACTCCAAATATTGCGGCCTTATCTATATTTTATTAAGGGCAAGTTTTAAGTTAAAACACTTTAATATTACTGTTATAGGTACGCAGATACAAAGAACCGTTAGACGACATTTTGCAATTATGAACACGTGCGTTCGCGAGCACGTTTTTATGAACACGGAAAAAGTATAGTGGGGAGTTTTGCAAGAACGTACTTAATTATTAATGTTGGATAAGCGACTACAACACCTGAGTCCACTTAACACAATTGAATTTTACCTATTGAACAAAATAGCAAAGTATAGTTTCTGAAACAATGACTTTTTGTTGTTTATAATGGAACTTTTATCTGGTCACGTCATTCATTTTCTATTCGGTTTTTTTGTCTGTCTTTAGTTGCTGGTCGGTTTCTTACCTATAATTATTTAAAGTATTATACATCTATATGTTGAACCATGGGCCTGCACGAGGCCAAAATAAAACACGACAATTTCAAATAGCTATTTATAACTAAAAAAAAAAAAAAAACGCTAGAATATTTTTTAAATTGCACTACGTCCAGAACATTATTATACAAATATACGGTTTATTTATATTCGTCTTTCTCAATTATTAAGAATATTATAATTTTAATTTAAAAAATGATCCCCTCAATGCACCTACTAGAACCAAAATAATTTCAGAAAATATGATACACTTAAAAACGGACGAAGGTAGAAAAATTGTTTATAAACAAAAAAAAAATACATAGTAAAATCACAAATAACAGAATCTGTTACTGCGTAAATATACCAATTTATCTCCTATTAAGAAATGTACAAAGCAAATCATAAAATTACCTCCCGAACGCACCAAACAGACTAGAATTATGTCATATAAATTCATAATCCAGACAACATTTTTTTACCAGAAACCACCTTTGATGATGCGGATTGGAATAATATTTCTAATAGAAGCAGTTAAATGCGTTTGTTTTGTACATTGTTGCTATGCTCCTCGTAAAGGATTCTTTACGAGTACAGTATATATAGGATAGTGTTGATAAGTAGGATATAGAGAGGAATAGAATTTATACCTGTACACGACAATAAATCATTGCTAACGAAAAACAATACTGAGTAAGTTTGATTAATCATATGAAATACCGTGATTTATAAGATTTGCATCGGTAGCAAAGGTATTACAAAGCACAATATTAATATATTATCTATTAACGATTAACAATCCATATATTTCTTCTTTTTTTTTTCGTAAATATTTTCCATGTATCCTTTTCCACACACATTTTCTCGGTCATAGTTATCATTATACATGGACAAACAAACAGAAATTAATTATTTAATTAGTTCAAATTATAACAACGAATAAACAAATACATTACCATTTAACCACTTTATTTTACTAAAATATTTCTAAAAGTTGGATAATATAATATGTATTTTAATAAATTGCAATAAATCACAAAAAAAAAACAAAAAAAATAATAACAATTTTTTAGGTTCTGTCTCTTATACAACAATAATTAAATATTAGTATTATTTCTTGCTTAACAATAATTAAATACTCAACAAATACCTATACAACAATAATATTTTTATCACAAGGTTAACAGACTAGTATGTTAATTATTCCACTTGTTGGTGTACCTTTAAATTTAGTAATATAAAGATGATTTCTTTAGTATTAGGCCAATAAATCTAATTGATTTAAAAGTGTAGGTACAAATCATATCACTTCATCAATTGAATAATTTGAATGCTCTGGTTTTGAATAGATGTTTGAAATTCTTTAAGTAGCTGTAAAACAAAACATAATATTAAAATTTGCAATAAGCATACATTATACCAGTAATTAGATAAAAGATTAATATCAAATTATAATATAGGATTACGTCAAAGCATATTTCTGATTCCACCAATGCTCTATTGTGTGTATTATTCGAACAACATGCCAATAGCGTAGGATATAGTATTGAAGTTAACACAGGGTTACTGAAATATTGGAATGGTAACGTGCACAGTAATTGTAGCACTGTCGGTGATTGTCCAGATTGTAACATTGACTATAATTTATAATAAATTAGAAATTTAATTAATTTAAACAAATATATATTAAACAGCCTACAATAAATTATTACCTGATGCTGAGGACTGTTTAAAGTAAAATATCCAATAGCAGTAATGACCTCATTTAAAATATCTTTATTTTCTGGTTTTTCTGAACAAAACCATAACAAATATCTAGCTATGTGCCGAAATTGAACAGATAAACTTTCAGTTCTGAGTACTTCCTAAAAAAAAAAAAAAATTAATATTATATAATGTGAACATTAAAAAAAAAATGAAAATGATAAATTAACTTGTATTTTATTTTACTTGGAATGTTTCTGGGTCCATTTTAGCAATTGATGTTAACATGATAAATACAGCTTTGGTAACTTTTAATACAGCAGACGATAAATCTATTGGTCCTAGCCCGTTAACACTGCAATCACCGCGTAACAGTACACTATATAAAACTGGCATTACACCTAATAGCTCCGTGTTTTTGAGAATTTCAACAAATTTCTTAACTGATGCACCGACGCTAAATAATTGTAAGCATTGAGATTAAAATAAAATATAATATGTACATTTTAAATTTAAACTTCTTACTTGATTACTGCAATGCTGCCAATAAAGGTAAAACAATGAATCACAAAATCAGTCACATGTTTATTGGTTTCAGGGTAACTATCTCTCACCAATGTAAAAAATTGTACAATCTTGTCTAGTATGCCAATATAACATATATAGCTAAAAACAGATAATAAAGTTGGGTACAAAATAAAATAAAATTTCAATGTAATGTTACCTAATTAAGTCATGAACTTGTTCATAATCTTCTTGATCAGTAGGTTTAAATGATAAGAAAACAGCCATTAACAATTCTAATAACTGTCCAATAATTGCACAATCAGTTTGAGCTTTAATTTTAAAATCATTTTCAACACCAGAGTCTGGTATAATTTTCTAAAGATATAAATAAAAATTAAATGCTTATCAATTTATTATAAATAATAACTGTATGTATGAACAATAATAATTACGTTTAATTCAGTTGTAAGTAAATCTAGTATTGTAAAAATATTTTCAGAAAACATCATATTTTTAGAATTTGCTTCATTATGATTGCACAATTTTAAAAATAATTTATTTGTCTTCATAACATATCTGTAAACAGAAATGAATACACAACATTACCAATTTACTATGTAAATACAAATATTAAACCAATTGAACTGTCTAATATTTTAATGAAAACTAACTGTCTCATGAAAAAAAAATATTTAACATTACTAAATTAGTCCAAAAATATATATAAACAAATAACTATTTAAAGGTCAAAAAACAATTTAAGTTTAAACGTACTTAGAAAGGAACTCTGAAGTATTCACACCTTTATCATCATTCAACCCCATCATTAGTATTTTATTAAAAACTGTTAATCCATTACTTCGAGAAATTAGTGATTGGAAATCTTTGGCCTGGAATAAAAATACTATTAGATATAATTTTTTTTTTATTTACAATTACAATTAAAAATTTCATACAACTTTAATTTAAATTAATAAAAATAAATATGTAACAAAGTTTCAACAAATATTAATAACAGATTATAAGCGTCTATACAGCTTGGTCAAAAATGAAGAACAGAGTATGAGATTATACTTACTGGAATTTCATTTGATCGTTTTTCCAAGTATAACAACTTTATTTCCAAATTTTTTAGTGCATTTTTTGACCATTGTTCATTTTTCAATTCATTTACATGTTTATTAATAGCATTAACACAAATTTCTGTAGATGTTTTGGCAACCGCCATATCTAATATTAGCGAGTTATCTTCAAATTTCTTACTCCTATAGAATTTTATATAATATTATATTTAACATTATTTAAAAATGTAATTATTATAATACCTAGTCAACATTTTATGGCGCAACTTCATGCAACATTTACGGTTGTTCTTTATTTTTAATTTACTATCAATTTTATCATCAGTAACATCAGTATCTAATGATATGGTATCAAAAGACTTCACTCTCTTTAATTTCTTCTTTTTTACATCCTGTTTAAACTTGTCAACTATACAGTGCTCCACTTTTGTTTGTTTTTTAATTTTTTTTATACGTTCCTTATGAGTTTTGGTCCGCAGATGATGATGCAATGTAATTACTGTTTCAAACTAAAACAATGTAGACTAAAATTATAAATTACGAGTAAAACATAGTATTAAGCTTTACTGTTTTTTCTTGGGAAATATCTTTTGGGTGTTAAAGAATAAATTACTCAAAAAGTTTTGACCAGTAACTTTGTAGATAGATAATTAACACTTGAACTTAACAGTAATAATACTTTAGTATTTAACTTATTAGAGATTGAATATTGTATTATAAAAATACTAATTCATTCTATAAAATATTTAAACTATATTAAAATTAAGCATTTAATAACAGTAATTTGAACACAACAAATATGTTTTTATGAAATACCAATCATTAAAATATTTGCTTAACAAATTATTTACAGAATTAATAATAATTGAGCTCAAGTATAAATAATTGTTCAAAAACACATACCAATATTTCACATGAAGGGCAATATCTGTCCATATCAATATCATTTTTCTGAACACCTAATTCAAGAGCTCGTTGCCTAATATGTTCAATATTTTGTTCATGTCGCTTGGTTGACTCTTTTTGTTTTTGTTGGATTTTCTTCTGTAGTTCTTCAGTACTAGCCAATTGTGCTGCATATAGTGCTGTTAATTTATTCTCTCTTTCCTTAGCTTTTTCTCTAGCTTGTTCGAGCCTTTCCTTTTCTTTTTCTTGTTGTTCTCGACCAATTCGTTCTTCTTTTATTCGCCTTCGTTCCAATATTTGTTCAATACGCTCTTGTCGTTCAACTTCTAATGCTTTTAAGCGTTCTTCAACAGCTGCCTCTTTAGCTGCTTTACGCTCTTGATTACGTTTACGTTCTCCTAATAATGTTTGCAATCTATCTTCTTGTTCTTGCCAGAGAGTAAGAATGTCGTGTCTTCGATTTTGTGCCTCCAATTCATTAATGAAAGCTATTTCACGGAGTTTTTCTTCTTCATCATGTGCTTTTCGTTGAATTTGTTGTAAATGCAACTTACGGTTTTCTGCAGCACGTTTAAGTTTTTTATCTATATTAATGCGCTTTTCATCAATTAATTGACTCTGTAGTGTTTTTCTCTCCCCAACCTAAAATCAGATTACAAATCATTGTTATGATAATAAAATTAATAATTTCAAGCTGTAAAAAAATACTACCTTTTTGAGAAGTTCCCGCACTTTAGTTGATTTATCTTGCAGTAACTGTTGACGTTTTTGATGGGCTTTAGCTTGTCTAGCACTATAAGTTTGTTTAATTGATTCTGTAGACCTACTTATATCCCACGAGGGCATTGCAATGGAATCAATAGCACTTTCATTGCCATATTGTATCAGTGCTTTTATTTCATTTATTGTGTACATACGTTCTGTTAATATTATATTATCCAATAGGTCTGAATAACGATCTGATTGTGTCATATCATCACTGCAGCTACTCTCAGCATTTTCTAATTCTCGTATTTCTCTAGCCAACATCATCTCTTCATCAAAAAATTGTCTATTGCGCAGTAACTCTTCATCGCACATTCGACGTTCTTCAATTTCATCTTTTAACATTTCTTTCCGCATCTGATCAATTATTTTATTTTTTGGAACAGGTGGCTTATCAGGTTTACGTTTTTGTTTTGGAAATATTACAGCATTAGAAATGATAGGCCGGTCGTTTTTATCAGGTAAAATATTCTTCATTTTTGGTTCTTCGGGACTGGATTCTATATCTAAAGCTAAGGTGGGCATGGAACTAGCAGACGATGGTACTTGAAAACGTTTCTTTATATCAAGTGGTGATTTGAGTTTTAAACTACTTGAACTTTGTGTTAATGGATTACTACGACGAGATCTAATAACTGTATCCCACCCGTCGTTTCCTTTTACAATACCACGCTTCGACGCCTTTGGAACTTTCATATCAATAGAAGTTTTTGAACGGTTTAATTTTTCAGAATTCACAGTTATTTTATTGACTACATTTACAGATTCGGTTGATTTTCTTTTAGATTTAACTAAATTTGGTTTTGAATAGACTTTATTATCACTGTTGTTTGAGTGATCAAGAAAAGAATTTATTGTACTATTTAAGGGTTGTATTTTTTTAGGATCTTCTTTAACACTAGAAATGTTTTTATTCTCATCCAACTTTTGCTTAACATGTTCTTTAGAAATTATAGTTGTAGGATTATTTTTCATACTTTCAATGGTTTTTCTATTTGAGGTTTTAGTAGTTTTGGTTAAGTGAGATGTTGGTGTAGATGGTTTTTTCACCAGATCGGTTTTTGCCTTTTCTTTTACATCTTCTTTTAATTCTAATACTTTTACAGGTTTAGGAACAAATACCGGGATTTTTTTCCTTTGGTTGGAATCTAGAGATAAAGACTTGGTAACTGGTTTTATTATAGGTTTAAACATTTTTTTTGAAGTATCTTTAACAGTGGAATCAAAGTCAGTTTGACAACATTGATTAGTATATAATTTTTCAAGTAAAATATTTTCTTGAATAATTTCTTCATTTTCTATTTGAGTAGAATTTACTGTAGTTTTATCACTCGTTATTGATTCAGAGAGAAGTTCCAATTTTCTTTTAGTTAACCCAGGTGAAATACTTGGCGGTTTTTGGAGCATCTAAATAATTTGTCAAAATTTAATAACATAACAAAATATATAAGCAGTAATAACATAAAAACTAACCTTCCTTGGGGAAGCACCTCGGATTTCCCAAGCAAGGAAATTCGGTCTTTGCGGTGGATCAGTATGCTCATATTCCCATTTGAGTCTGAACCATTCCACCAGACTATGAAAATCATGTATATAATTCTGTAAAACCATTATGGCTTCCTAAAAAATGAAAATTTTCATATGAACATTACTATTCAGTAATGTTGGTTATATAAAGTAAAGCAGAATATAATAGTAATATTATAAGTAGTAGGTAACTAACTAACTAACTTTGCATTCGTAAACATTTTCGTCAGACTCGCATATCTGATATATTTCATCAATATTGCGTCGTAAATTGTCAAACAAAAACGCCCATGACCGATTTCGTAGTTCTAGAAATGATTAAAAGAATTTTAACGTGGGTAATCTATGTGTAATCCCAAGTGAGCAGTAATTAAAATTTAAACTCACCAGATCGCTTGTCTCGACCGGCCGAAGCTGATCGTGTACGCAAACCTATCTTCTGACGATTCGGCCACATCCTCATTCTGTTTCCAATAGTAGTGTGCATGGCGACGTCCATTGTCAACTGGTTATCGTTCAATAGCTATTTCAATAATATCGAATGGGAACGAAAGTTTGCATTTTTAGTCTCGGGTTGGCGTTATATGAGTAAAGAGAGAAAACAAGTGTGTGTAAAAAAACAAAATGATAGGCAATTATCAAAAAATATAATACGCTCGTAGTTTGAACAACAGCAGTGGCGATAATTTAATAGTAACGAATATTTTAGACGTACCGTTAACAAAAACAAAAACAATAGCTGGTGTCACAGCAGTAGCGTATCGCCTTCGGTCGAGAGTTGTACGTTTATTATACAATAATGATTTTTATCGTCTGTTATCACGTTTAACGGTGCGCACTGATAAAATTGACGATCGGGCGCGGACAAAGTGGTTACTCCGTAAGTATACTCTATGGGTTTACCGAACAGTTCATATCACCAGTCCGCGAACCACGATTGTTATTTATTGTTGAAAATTGAAATCCAACGATAAATCGAATTAACGATAATTGAAATCGTCCACTTCTCGCCTACAGGCTACGGATTCGTAAAACGAATGATGAGTAGAGTAAATAATAAATTCGGTTTTTTTACCACGACACGAATCCCGGTAGTAGCTGCGCAGTAAATCGAATATTCAAACGGACACGAACAGATTGTGAACAGTATCGGGTATAGGGGGACGTTAGCATTTGTCCACGGTCGACACAATAAAACGCTATTCTTTCGGTTTTTCGCGTGGGCAGTTATTCAAGGACGCGAGGTGCAGTCGTCCTAATATAATATTAAATGCGTAGATACGCAAATATTTTTCTAAAAGTAATTCGATCGGATTTGTTGGCCGCAAGCACATGTCGTGTTTTACAACAATAATATTCATATATATTGTATTATCATACAACAAGAGCGGTAAAATAATAGATACTGGTAATTCTCGTACCCAATATTTTATTTTAATAAAACCATCAAAATAACTGTATTCGCGAATTTCACAGAAAGACGGAAATCAATTTTCAACTATTATTATCAAAATTGGGTTACTCACCAGCCAAGCCGATATTACAACGCCTAATTTGAATATAATATACTTACCTATTACCTAAAAAAAACAAAAACTGTTTTAAATATTAACATTCTATAAAATATCAAATATAAAAATAAATAATTTAAACAAATATATATTTTTACCAATATTAATTTTAATATTTCCGTCTTATATCATTACATAACGCACACATTATAACTTAATTTTTTATATTGTAATAGGCACCTGTATTGTTTTTAATTAATACCTACACTAAACTGTGTTTAAAAAATCTAAAAATTGTAGGAATTTAGTATCAATTTGTTGGGATTTTAATAATTTTCACTTATTGGAAAAAATGATTGTTGTTTTAAATTATTTAAAATAAATACATTTTTTTTTTTTGATTGTTGGCAAATTATAGTTTTATATTTTGTTAAGTTGTTTAGAACTGTTTTTTCAAGATTTAATACCCGTCTGTTAGATAAATTTTAATACAGAATAATAATAAATTATCATAAAATCATAATTCATAACATGTTTGCGGAGAGCTTATTTCTAATCCATCGCGTTACAGATGATTGCATTTATGCATGTTAAATTTATAAAATTATTAGTCCCAATTCCCAACTAATAATAAATATTATATTATTTTTACAAATACAAAATACAAAACAAACAAAAAAGTATAACCTAATAGCCTCCTTGTAATTTGTAAACTGTGTGATTCTGTTAAAATGCATAACGATAATACCAACTAGGTAAACTATTATAGTCGATGTAATTTTAAATTCATAAAATAAAACCATTAATGTTAGATTAAATGTCTCAATACTCTCAATATCCAAGTAGCTATTATTACATTTTACGTATAAGAATTTATTTTATAATATAACTTTTATTTTATAATATAAAATCAATGGTATAAAATATATAACGGTTTCCAAATAACAATAATACTTTGCAATGTAGGTTTACTCTGTTATAGGAGTGGTTAAGTTGTTTTTGATGTAGGTATGTATATATAATATAGTAATATAAGTATATTAAATTATACCTATATCTATAAACTGTATTTACATAAATGACGGTTGATCGAACATAATTGACCTAACTAAATTAAAAAAAAAAAAAAAAAAAAAAAAAAAACACTATTTGTTCGATATGAAGGAACCAATCTGGTATTTGATATCATAGTAATAATATTGCTCGCCATGGGCGATCACCTAGTCAATTATTAATAATACAAATATTTTTTTGTAATTTGTGTGTACGGTAACGGTATTGTAAGCGATCTACATGGAGTTCACTGACATATGGTGCCGTGCCAACTATCGTCGACACCCTAGGGCAATCATGTTTAGCGCCCTTATTCAATAACACGGGTAGAAATTTAAATTAATTCCTAGAAAATTAAAATATTTATATGCGTTTAAACCACTGCCGAAACGATTTTGAGCAGAGTAGTAATAGTAGTGTAAGTCGTGTTTTGTTCCTTTGTAGGCAAAGTAACGTAGAAATCAATAAAAATTAAACCCATTTTTTTTTTTTTTTTTTAATTGTTTAGGAAATCTGTTGAGAATCTAGATATTTTTTTCGAGTAAAATATATTACGTGAGAACATTTTTACCAACCAAAATAAATATAAAAAGCAACTTTTTGGAAAAAGTGTTGTGAGTTTTAACAATTTGTTCAAATATTATACCACACGTCGGAAAATCCACATTTTATAAAATAAGACATGAACAAAATAGAAGCAATTTTACTAATCGAAAAAATACTTTTTGATGTATAAAATACGAGGTGCGACAATAAAATAACGAGACTTTTTGAATAAAAGTTGTTTATTTTAAAAATGTTATAATTTAAAGATTATCACCTTCAAAGTACCTTCCCTCAGCATCAATACACTGTTGCATACGTCGCTGCCATTCTTGAAAACAGTGTTGCCAATTGCTTTCATTCAGCCCTTTTAGAAGTTCTGCCGTTTTCATTTTTACGTCATCAACTGTTTGAAAATGGGAAAAGAAATAAAAAGGAAATAAGAAGAAGTCACAAGGAGCAAGGTCTGGCGAGTACGGGGGATGTTGAAGTACAGAAATTTTTTTTTCAGTTAAAAAACGTTGAATTGAAAATGCACAGTGAACTGGAGCATTGTCTTGGTGAAGAACTCAGCCATTTTTCCATAGATCTGGTCGCTTCTTTCTGACACGTTCTCTTAATTTAATTAATACCTCTTTATAATAATATTGATTAATTAATTTTGTCGATTTTTTCAACGTTTTCGTTTGTTGAAGACGTGGTAGGACGTCCAGAACAATCATCGTCTTCGACGTCCTCCCTTCCACTACAAAACCGTTTGTGCCATTCAAAAACACGAGCTCTTGATAAACATTCTTCACCATAAACTTCACATAACATACGAAACGATTCCGCGGCAGTTTTTTTTAATTTAACAAGAAATTTAATGTTAACACATGTTGTTCGATTTTTATATCTAACATTTTTCGGCAGTATAGTTGAACTCGCACTAATAACAAGGCTACTAACGTATAAGAAAATGAATCGATGCCATCAATGTTCATAGTACTTTTAGATAAGTGTTTTCTAATCATATTTCAATAATCGTTTTATAGATAACGTTAATAGTTTAGGTTATATTCAAAAAGTCTCGTTATTTTATTGTCACACCTCGTAGACATACGGACTCCAACTTTGGGGCAACGCTAAAAAGACTAACATACTAAAAATACAAACATTTCCAAAACATCGCTCTCCGAAAAATATTGAACGCCCTATGTGTCTAAATCACACCATTCATACTGACACCTAACTCAAAACAATTAACGACGAAGCAAAAATTTTTTATAAAAGATTCCATTCCAAACTTAACAACCACCCTAACGAACTCATAAAAAACTTGGCTACTCACACCATACCTGGAAATCCACCGAGACGCCTGAAGCGTAAGTGGTGTCGTGATCTCTTAAGATAAGTAGAAATTAAAAAAAAAAAAAACCACAGAAAGTGCCATCGATGGGTGGCTTCTTTCATCAAATTTTCCACGTCAAACAATGTAACTCTCATCAAATATTCTTATTGTGTCTAGTCTGATACAGATCGTGTATTACGTGTAAAAAAAAAAAAAAAAAAAAAAAGTTTATATATATACTTTGTTCGCCGAGACACCAGGACTGCGGGGCGGACGAAAACTCGTCGAACCCCAACAATACAACTGATAACGGCAACGCGCCACCTGCCGATCAATCAGCTTCTAAGAATTCGGGACATGCATACAGTGCATATCGCTTGTTTGCTACAACAACGACATAACACAAAAATCGTCATTTTTTAGTTGTTTGCAAATAATAATAATATTGGTGTTTTTTCTATATTGATAGAACGACATAAGTGAACATACAAAATTAGCCTTATTACCAAATAACTCATAATTAAAAAATCAATCTTTAAACCAATAGTGTCATATGTTAAAAAACTTAAACTAACTCCTAATTTTATAACAATAATACTGTTGTAGGTGAGAATTGAAAGCATGACTATAGTGTGTTATAACACTCATTTTTCATTAAAATAAGTTTCTAAAGCACTTTACACATTAAACATGATTTACCATCATCTCATTGTAACTAAAATTTTCAAATTCGTTTTATGTAAAAATCAAGGTTTTTGTGTTATGTCGTTGTTGTAGCAAATAAGCGATATGTGTTTTTGTAGTGATTGTAATTTATATGTTCGCGCCCGTTTCGTGTTGCACTATCATTGTCCCGGCGAACGATATTACAATATTACGGCAGTCTACATAATTTATTTTAAAAGTGTATAAGTGTGAATAATTTCCAAAATGTCCGATAAACTACCAGTTACACCCGTTAAAAATAATAAAAGTGCCGAGGTAAGAATTTTTTTTTAAACATTTATTGTTGTATACATAACACGGTATAAAATAATATTTTCTGATTTCATGGAGTTCATTCCAAGCAAGCAAAAAATACTGGTTATAAATACGTATAAAATTAAGAAACCAAATGAACCTAAGATATTATACAAACAGCTAATAAAAGAATTAATGAGCGAAACTTTTTTTTTTTTTTTTTTTTTTTTGTGGCATCGATGACGGGCCGGGGACTGGCCTTGCGGAAATGCTACCGGCCCGCCACCATCGTTTATTAAAACGCAAAAAAACACGTAACAATTATATACACACACGAAAAACCCCTTTTCCCCTTCGCGGGGCGGGCTCACATTATTTAAACTTATGAGCTAAATATTTACAATACACCTTATAAACTAAAAATATACATTCTTTTTTTTTTTAAATTTAAATTTAAATTTAAATAAAAAAAACAAACTATTAACCTTAAACTACTAAAAAATATATATACATTCTTCTATAAAATAAAATGACTACTGCCGTCGACGCTGTCGCCGACGCTCCGGCGGTGCTCCTGCTGCTGCCTCTGCTGCTGCTGCTGCTGCCGCTGCTGCTGCTGCTGCTGCTGCCGCTGCCGCCGCCGCTCTGGCCGCCTCCCACCGACGCTCCTCCTCCCCCTTTGCCCCCATGACGGAGATTGCAAAGGCCCTGACGGCTGACCATGCTTCGGTACTGCTGAGCATGGCCGGTCCAAGCCCTTCCAGAGAGATGCTGCCCAACACCGCGACCAGCGCTGCACGTTCGGTATTCCAAGCCGGGCAGTCTAGAAGGGTGTGGGCCGCATCGTCCACCTCCGATGTGCAATGGGCGCAGTGGGGGGCGTCGCGCTTGCCGATCCTTAATGAGCGAAACTGGATTAGGAAAAAATAGTATCGAAACGATTATTTGAGAATATAATTCTCAAAAAACTATATCGTCTCCTAATGTCATTATGACGGCCGACGCGAAAGTTTATCTGAACTCACTACGTATGCAAAAAAGTTTTAGTCGTAGAGAGGGGATATTTGACGGAACGCCCGTGTTTTCCGTCAGTCGTACGCGCGAAACGGTCCTGGTCTCTCGGCGAACAGAGTTTAAGGCCGGGCGCACAATGCCACGCAGGGACGCAGCGCAGCATAGTTTCCTGTAATCTATTAGTTAGAATGTACTAACGCATAGTGGTAGGCAGGGCAGGGTAGAGCAGAACTTTGCCTGTGTCACAGTTTACTGCGAACGTGTCAAGTAGTTTTTAGTTAAAATTGAATATATTTCATATATTTTTTTTTCTTTTCAATATTACTTGGCATATCAATACCTATCTATATTATATAAATATATATATAATATATATATTCATATATTAAAATATACAATGGAAGAAAAATTAATTGAAGCCAATTGTTGTTCGTCCACACAATATATTATATAATACTAGCCATACTGATTACATGAAATCAAAATTAAAAAATAATTTATGGGACGAAATTGCTGAAGATCTCGAATTAAAGAATTTTTATGTCTAGTTCGTTTAGTTCAGCTATAATTTGAACGTTCTACGATCGATTATATACAAAGATGGGAAGAAACTGCGGTCATCTAAGTTGCGCAGTGTTTTACTGCTTTAACCTGCCCTGCTTAACCTAATCTACCCTGCGTCTCAATGTGCGCCCGGCCTAATAGTTGGGTTGCCCTTGCCGACTGCCATTTTTATATCCCACCGTTGTTTATTCCGTCATGCTGTTAATATATTTCCGTTAGTTTTATTTTCTAATTTGATGCAATTTGCGTCTGGGTGTACTGGGTTTAACTATTATCCGTATATTACAATTAATTAATAACAACTAAACCGTGGTTTTAATGTAAGTGAATTTTTGTTTTAGATATTCGCATGAAATTTGCGAGTCAGTTTTTCTACCTACTTACATTAAAAACATTTTAGTCATCTTGATTAATTAGTCTACATGCTAGGTTACATAATAACACCTATCCACTCCTAGTATCTACTAATGGGCAACATAGTAAAAACATGCTCACGCAGAACTCTCTTGGTTTTGATTTAAGATTAAAATCACCTATTAAAAAAATTCAAGTACTATGCTGCAGAGGACACCTTGATTTGTTATTAAACAGTTACAGTCATTTGAAAAATGTTGAAATAGTCATTGTTAACGATGTGTTACGCATGATGTACACAAATTCGTCTATACTCTTTTTTTTTTTTTCAAATGAGAACGTCGTGCATCGTTATCAGAGGCGGAACCACAAAATTAGTAATTATTTTCTGATTAGTCGTCATCGGTCGGCTACTGTTGACGCCGCCGTGCATACAGAGCATTGAATTATCTACCGCATCGTACTGTCGCACGCCACAGAATATTATTTTTATACTCAAATACGTAAACACTTACGGATTATTAATATTCATTATTAATTGGTGTATTTCTTATAAATGTGCCAACTTCATTATTTTATTTTTTTATAAACGGAAATATAATGGATAGGTTAATATATATTTTTTAACAAGTACAGAAAACCATTTGCTTAATATTTCTTTTTTTATTGCACATAAAATAAAAATAAAAATTACAAACATACAACATAAAAATATAGTTAATCAGACTCGGAATAGGAAGAGGAATTACTTAGATGAATGACGACAAGTTTTATATCTGCGGACAGCAGTTGGTCAACAATGAAATCCATGTCGTAAAATTTCTTGTCAATTTTTTCGGTATAACTTATGGTTGACTTATGATGTTTGACTGATGACCAAGCCAGCTCTATCGGATTTAACTCACAGTGATACCTTAAGATACTCCAGTGATACTCCAGGTGGGAGCCTTAAGATGGTGCGGTTGTGTTCTTTGGCCAGTTGGTCTATACATGTCGTGTATTGTGTGATTCTGCGTACTATTACAAGTAGTAGAGGAATTATCATAGATTTGTCGATTACTTTACCTTCTTCTTCCAACCATTTAACTATGTCCGCCATTTTCTGGTTGAGGTGGTAGGTATTTTGTCTATACCTTCACCGAATGGTATGATGCATAATGATGATACAGTTTTCTTTTAGCCGTGGTAATATACTTTGCATGTTGTATTAACGGATATGCATATGGTAATCATTTGTGTTTTTTTTCGATTCGAAACGTAAGAGAGTGCGACTGGTACAAACCCGTCTTCCGACCCTATATGTAGAATAATAAGTCGTTTGCCTTTACCTGTTGAATTTTTCGCCCCCGTTGTCAGGCCTCGAACAAATGCATCACGGCACGATTTGACGGTTTTGTTGGTACATTCTCTTGCATTGATCCACGTTTCGTTCTGGTAGTACAGATATCTCCCTTCTTCACGATATTTCTTTATATTATTAAATACGTATGTATTTATGTTTTATTCGCTTAATAGTTTCATTTACGTATATTACTCACCCTGCTGGAAATACACCCTTGTAATAATATATGCTCTTTTACCGACCGCCATTGATGTTACACGGTTCAAGATATAATGGTTGAAATGGTTACTTACACCAATTTAAGGTTAACTAACGCGATCTAGCGGTAAATCTATCTTCTTCCTTAAACCATGGATTATAAATAATAATCAATAGGTTACACACTCCATGGTCATTACTTAACCTAGCTTTCTTTTTTTGCATTGTGCGTGTCAGACTATTCATCAGACCACGATCCACGTTGTCTTTTGTCTTTGTATTATGCTTATGGTCAAGTGTCTAAATTGAACTAAATTGAATTTTCGTAAATTCTTATTAGTTATTACTAATATTAGCGACGAGACTTATTAATAACACAAGCATTGCACAATAGTTCGTTTCATAGGAGTATTATTATTTACGTCGCCTTAAAATGAGTGAACCGGAACATGGTATATTGCCGGTTGTGGGTAACAGATTTCAAGAAGCTCCATCTGCATTTATATTTAACGATGGTATTAATGTAAGTTAGTTTTCATTTTTAATACTTTCATGCAATTTTCAATTCGGTTATTCTACTTGCATTTAAAAGTTAAAAAAAAAAAAAAAATTAAATTAAACATTGGCGTTTCCTTAAACTAGATTCCCTATTAAATCATTTTTTAGACTTGTATTTATGTAAAAATTAGGTTAGATGTTGAATATACACAGTGTTTTTAATTTATTATTCATTTGTTCAAAGGATATTAGAAACAACAACTTGGATCAAAGTTTGAATAATTCTGTGAAATATTTAGATCAGCAACGTATTCTTATGGAACAAGAAAACGCTGTGATGGCTTTAAAAGTATCTGAATATGAAAAAGCATTATCTGAGAAAGATTCGTCTATTGAATCCTTACACACAGATATGATAAATTATCAAAATAACAACTCCATTCTTACAAATCAGTATAAGAGTATAATGGAAAGGTAGTATATATACATTTTTAGAAATCAGTTTAATAACTCAGAATTTATTAGTAAACTATGTCCACTACGTTGTTTAATGTTTTCTGGCATTTGAGACACTAATAAATTCCTTGTGAAAACCCATATTTTTCAACAAGTTGGTAATATTTTTTTAAAAGTGCACAAGAACAGTCAAATTTTATGTTTTAAGGTACATCCTTAACCTTATTTTAATAATAATTCAATTTTTCATAGTAGTACCCGCAGTTATTTTTCTGGGTGATGGTGGATGATGCATGTTTATAATTGTGACATTTTTTTCGTACAATCATTTTCAATTTTTAATTTTTTTTTTTTTCAGAAATTTAGGTACAACAAAATAACCCCCTCTTGCCTCCTCCACATTTATGTTTTCTCGAGTACGGAATTTGTTTTAAATATATATTAAAAATAATATATGTTTATATTTTTATAATAAATATGAGTTTGAAGTTTGAACAAATTAGAATCCAATCTTATCTGGATTATATAATTTGAGATAAAATTTATTATACACAATTTTTATATTGAAAATTAAGTTAATTTTTGCACCTTAATAACACAATCAATTGTATATATTTTAACATAAGATTAAGTTTCAAACATTTTTCTATTATTTTGCAATTGTTTTCTTTGTATATTTACTTCAGTATAATTCCATGGTTTCGTGGATTTTTGTTACACAACGTTTTCATTAACTTAAATTTATAATTTACTTTAATAATATATTATGTATGACATTTCACATTGATTGTAGTTGTTACCTGTCAACATGAATTTATGTTTGTGATTAATTGTCATTAAGTAATAATGCTATCGTGAAAAAAAATTTGGGAACTTATAATTACAATTACATTAAAAACGTTTTGAGTTTTATATATAGTAAATTATATTTTGGAATTGAGGGCATCGTAATTCTCCTATTTGTATGTCTATGGAGAAAATATTGTACTGATGTTTTTAAGAAGATGATTTCCAAAAACGATCATAATTTTTTTTTCAGTACAAAATCCTTAAATAATACTGGTATGCGGCTAAAGACATGGTTCAACGATATTTCTGAACGTATAAATAGACTTGGAGATACATTAGATAATGTAAAAAGAAGACAAAAAGACGTACTGAAAAATAATAGAGCATTTCAAGAAAAAGTTGTACAGGTGTCTTCAAGTATTGATAGTTTGTTTATTCAAGGTCAGTTCAGTTTTAATATATAATATGTATATATAAATACAGGTGCAATATAGAAATGCAATCTTCAGCTTAATATAATTATAAATAATAACATACTATGTGACATAAAAAGTTAATCATTTTTGCATTACAGCTATTTGTATAAACAAGTGTGATATTTACAATTTTTACCTTTAAAAATAAATAAAACCATATTAGTTAAAACAATTATATACAAAATAGTATGTATGATTATGTGGTTATATTATAGCAGTATTGTCTATCACTGTATTAAATACCTAAAACATCTTGTCAAGGACTGCC
Organism: Tuberolachnus salignus; assembly: GCA_956483605.1. Taxonomy (NCBI): domain Eukaryota; kingdom Metazoa; phylum Arthropoda; class Insecta; order Hemiptera; family Aphididae; genus Tuberolachnus; species Tuberolachnus salignus. The sequence goes on from OY101434.1 coordinate 2,835,627, forward strand.
AATTTTTAGAGGAGGGACAAAATTAAACTAGCTAGGTGCTGCAACCCATTTATAGCCTATACTTCAATAAATATTAAGTTGGTTTTACTTGAAAAGTAATGAGGGAGCAAGGGTATCTTTAAACATAAACATTTAATAATAACTGTTAAGGGTCCTGCTAGTGGCTTTTAACAAAAATAACAAGTATTAACAAATAGTTCAATCAACTTTACATACAATATATATATAAATTTATTATTAAATTATTTTGTTTTTAGATTCTGAATGAAGTGTGAAATGTATTGGTTTTACTATGTGTTTTGTTTTTCTTGTTAGTAAACACTTTTCTACTCTCTGATTTTCAAGTGTAGTGCCTTTTCTGAAAGCATTTTGGATCTACTTGATATCCTAGAGTGGTCTTTTTTTTGTAGTTTTCTCAATAATTAGGATAATGTACGACAATAACTTTCTTTATTTTCTTTTTTTTATCTTGCAATTAAAAATGATTGTAGATACTTGAAAAAGATTAGCATAATGTAGTAATTATTTTATAATTCTTTTAAGTTCCAATTTTGATGAAAATCGTATAAATCACTGCATTTTGCTAACTTATCATTTGGCTGTATAAAATTACACATCAATTTGAGATCAAAAGACAGGCAATTGTAATTTATTTTTCAGTTACAAATTAAATTTTCAATTCTAAAATATCAAATCATTTTTACTGATCATTGCTCAGAATGGATTTTTGTTAGCAGTGATTACATACATATATAAATTAAATTTCCCTCTATATCCTACTTTCCTAACTTCCCACCTGTAACAGTAACCCACCCATGATGCAAAGTATGTCAGTCTTTTTTTATGTACTAGTTAGTGGTCATAACAGCAAGACAATCACAAATGGACAAATATTAACAATGTAACTTATATACAATTATACAATCTTGGGTCTCAAAAATTGGATACTATAGCATACTTTATTCTTCAGGGGGAATGTCCCTCACTTAACCGTCCAATAAAGACTTTTGACAACATTCACTAAACCAACCTTTTAGACCACTAAACAATTTTTAGTGTTTATACTACAAGCCTCAGGTCCTTATTCAGATATTTGATCTTATAGCTTTTTTTTCATAAATAATGTTCCACTAGTCTTATAAAATAAAAAAAAAAAAATACATTTATAAAATAATAATAAAGGTGTTTTTTTATTTATAACACAATTTATTAAGTTAGTTTAATTACTACAAAACAATTTAAGCATAATGTAGGTATAGAACAGTAATATATTATACATTTTTAATTGTAATGTGATATTTGTTCCTGCTTGTTTTTAATAAGTATTTGCAGTTTTGGTTCCAATGTAGTTATTGCAAGACAAAGGCTCTACTTAATTCAATCCGAGACCTGAGCCTTGTTTTAATTGTTGTGATAGATGAAAATGTTTTTCCGCATAAATGATGTTGATAATTGAATTAAAATTTTCATTGCTTTTTCACTCGACAATGGGTATTCACTTTTAACATAGAACCAAAAATGAGATTTTGAAATAAGGATGAGTGGAATTAAGCTTTAAGAGTGCATTCAGATGATTTATCAATAAGGTTTTCTTATTCCTTCATATGTAAATTGATATTATCAATGTTTGCTGTAAATGGATCAATTAGTCACATATTTCCATGTCTAGGATCTTCATTTTGAGAAATATTGACTTAATAAATATAATTTAATATAAGATTTTATGAGTGATTGTAAGTGCTGTTGATAAATGGCTATCACCTGCTGGTTGACGTGCTTCTCTTTCATATATTCATCAAAATTTGATTTTCTCAAACATTTAAAGATGTTCGGCCAACAGCGTTTGCTACAATTATATTTGTTTTTAGCAAATATCTGCCAGTTTAGCTACGCTCAAATAAGATTTTTTAAAATTTCGGATTATTTTGCTGCTGAAAAAATAATTTAACTTCTGCACGCAGGGCGAACAGTTGAGTTAATATTTTTCCTCTCGACAGCCATCTTACTTCAGCATGAAGAAGAAAGTGTGTATACTGGGAACTCATTTCTTTGCAAAGTGCCTCAAATAATCATGAATTAAGTGCTTTATGTCAAACAACATTTACAATTTTAATAACATCAGATAATACTTTGTGAAAAGTATAAAAGATATGAAACAGTGAAATTAAAATATATAAAATTAGCTCTCGACACATTTTATTTATAGGCTTTATTGTCCAAACCACTCAATTAATTAGTCATATTAATATAAATACTTTTTTAAATTTTTAGTGAACACAGAAAAAGTAAGGGCTAATGAAGAACTCAAAAATTTAAAAAATAATCATTCAATTGAATGTAATACCTATAAAACCAATTTAGAAAAATGTTTTAAAGAAATAGCAAACTTAAAATCTGAGGTATTATTAACAACTATATATTGTCAAAATGTTAAATTATTATTTAAAATATTGTAAGAGTTCCGATTTTCACTTAAAAAATAAATACATTTAGTGAATTATAATTTTTTTAGAATGATTCCATGGCAGGAATCCTGAATGAAGCCAACATTAAATTGCACAAAGAAAAACAATCTATAATAGATAAAAAGTAAACTATAATAATATTAAAAACTAAATATAATAAAATAAAGAAATATTTAACCTAACCTAACCTTCTGATTTCAGTCAATATTTTGAAGATACTGCAAATCGTAATGCATTGCTAATGAACGATATTAAAGTTGTGACTGACAAGTATGACAAAATTCTAGCTGAAAATCGGTCTTTGAAAGATGAACTTGCCAAAATAAATATTTCACTGTAATTATTACAAATTATAATTATAATTCTCTATCATATAATTATTTATTTTTAAGAAATATTCTATTAATTTAAATTTATATGTATCAGAAATGAAAATAAAATGCAGCTTGAATTAAAACAAAAAACAATTGATGATCAAGCAGAATTATATGATAATATAAAACAATCTGAAGAATTAAATGATATTTTAAAAAAGGATAATATTACTTTAAGAGAACACAATGGACATCTTGAAAAAATCAAAACTGACTTAATGGATGATATTAGTAATAATATAGTGTATCAAAATGAGATCCAAGAAGAGAATGAGAACAAGTTTAATCACATGTGTAAAAACTATGATGAAGTTAGTATTAAACAATATTAAAAAAATATTTTTATTTTATTTTTAATATTCTAAATCAAAACCATCAGGATCTATCATGAGTTGACTGCATTGTATCATGATCTTATAGCTTATCCAAAATCAAATTACTTAAAATCTCCTTAGATAGATAATCACAGAATTTTATCAAAGTTTTTCAATTTATTATATTTATGTTTTGTTTAAATTTTTAGACGTTAAAAATGTATGAAGAAAAAATACTACATTTAACTGAAAAAATAGAATTACAAAAGAAAAATGAATATACAATTCAAAATGAAGTCATTCAATTAAAACATAATGTTCAAATGTCTAATAATACAATAACTAATTTACAAGAGGAACTAAAACTGAATTTAACATCAATACCAGAATTACAAAACAAAATTAAAGTAAGTAGAAAAGATTATTTGATATTATAATTTAGTTGCAATTTTTTATAATTTCAGAGTTTAAACAATGATTTAATTATTAATAATAAAAAACTACAAGACTGTACTACAGAATTTGCGATAGAAAGATCTAAATTAGAAAATGATAAAATTGATTTGGAAAATCAAAACAAAGAACAACATGAAAAACTAACTGAAATTACTGCCAACTATGTAATTATTAAATATTCAATTTTTTACTTATTAAAATTTATACAATTATTTTCCCCGTATAATGTTAGATTTTTCATTTATTTGAAAAAAAAAAAAAATATATTTGTTAAAACTTAGTTAATAACTTTTTAGATTCTGAGTGTAACAAAGAAGCTATTATTAATTTTTTAAGCTGTTATTATTTTTTTTTTTTTTTTTTTTAATGTCTCGAACTCATGAACACTCAAACTTTGGTTAAAGTTCGAAGTTCTTTGAAATTGTCGTTGAATCCTTAACATTTTCTTTTTTTATTTACACAGTTTATTTTATGAGAATTATCAGCACATTTTGTTATCTAAACCTATAGATTTAAATTTGCTCTCACTGTAAATGTAAATTGAATTCAGTTTTAATAGGTTATCTACTTTTTTCCCAAATAATATATTTAAAGTAATAAATAAAAATATTGTTATTAATATAAATTAAACTATTATTATTTAACTTTCAAAAATTAACTGAAAATACTGTGACCATTTTTTTCATCTTGTTCTTTTTGGAATTCTTTGAGAGCAGAGTACTGGTCTGGGTGTTGTTTTCCAATTAAACGGTTATACCACTCCTTGCTCACATTATTTGTTTTATGAGATTCATTTAGAGCTTTTAAGTATTGTTTCCGAATGTTTGGTAGAAACCGTGGAGGAACAGTTATTTTCCTTCCACATCAAGAATATAATTTTTTTCAAAATTTTCCAATATAAGAAGCTCTAGGTAAATTGTTCTTCCAAATTGTGAAGGTGCATGGAACCTAATATGTGAGCACAAGAGCTTGTGATAGAATCATTTGAGTCTTTAACGAATGGAAAAGAGGGTTGTTGTATAATATTTGAAGCCATATAGACAGAATTTGTCTGCACACTGATTGTGACCCAGGTGAAAAATCAACAACTTGAGAGAAACTGTAGGAAAGTAAAAAAAAAATTTATAATTTTTGCTTTTATTAGTTTTACCCCCATATTTAGGAAAAATACTGGGAATCGTTTCAATTATATGGGTTTATGGGTTATTTTTTTATTATAATTTGTCCATTAGCACTGTTGGACAAATTTGCAATAGTATGGGCAATTGGCTTGATACTGAATTACTAATATTAACAAAAACCTTATAAATTATACTTTTTATTAATAAATTAATAACATTTTTTATTTTTCAATAAAAAATTAATTTAACTTATATATGATTGAAGTTATTGAAATATGACTTCTCCAATGCCTACTACACACAATTTTCTATCAGACACCTAACGTAATGCTGATGATTGAAGCCAGATTTCTGGTTGAAAAGTTGTTCACAAGCAGAAAAAAAGTACATATCTTAATAAAACTAATATCATTGCTCAGTTTCATTCAGAATCTAAAATATATATTATCGGTATACAATAATAATTGTTTTATTTTACATAATATGTATTAATTTTTAGATTAAATATAAATCAAAAATCATGCCATTATATTCAGAAGTTTTGAGACTCCGTCAAAAATGTTTTCTATTTCAACAACAATCCTCTGAACAGACAGAAACCATTGAGGTATTTAACTAGGAATCCTATAATGCATGACTTTTTTTACAAAATAATTTTTTTATTATCTAATTTCATAGAGAGTATAAGAAAATATAATAACCTTTTAAAAAATTGACTTTTGATGTATTGCTAATTACAGTCAACACTGCATTTTGTAAGTGTAATATATGAAAATTAAATTTATTTTGTTCTTAAATATAAATATACTATAATTGTTTACAAATTAAGTAAACACTTGTTTTCTTTTCATTTTTACTGTAATATAGAAAATATAAAAATTAATCTATTATATATATATACAAGGTATAATTCTTAGAAAAACTTCCATACTAAATGTGGTGTGTTGGCTGTAGTAAACACTAATAAAATCCATTGCGTATTTATATTTGTCCAAATTATATTCTTATGTGTTTATCAAACACATCATTTTTTTGTTACCTTTGTCATAAATATTTAGAATCACCTTATCCTGTCATCATTAATATAGTTGCGAGTTTTAGTTTTTTCTTCTAAACACTGGGATCTAGTTTATCTGTAAAGGTTTTCTTTAAAATATTAATAATGGTCATCGATAAATAGCGTTAGTTTTGAACTTCTTAATATTTTTAAAAGTTTTATTAGTCTACACAATGCATCATAAGATTAAATTTATACAAATGTGCTATTAATATATTACTATTATGTTTAGATAAATAGTAGAAAAGAAAATTAAGATTTAAGATCATTGAATATTTTTATTATAATTATTTTAAATAATGTGATTTATTCTAAATCATTTATAAATATAATTAGGCTGTAAGGAATAATGAATATGTTGATGAAGATGTATCAAACAAGAATGGATTGTACGTTTCCTACAATACAAATCAAAATCCTTTAAAATGTACAAGTAAAAGAAATTCTTCCATAAATGATGATAATATTAGTTTGAAGAAACTTAAGACATCTACTGACAAAAGTTCCAGTCAAGTGAGTTTTGGTGCATATTTTAGTATTTTACACGAGAAAACAGTCCATTTTGAATGAATAAATTAAATAGTAGTTAAACTGTTATGGTTTAATTTTTAGTTCATGATGTTATGTTTTAAAGCAAAATAAATATAATATATACATAATTGTTGAGCTATAATAGTTATCAACTAGAAGCTATTTAAATTTAAAAAATATATATATATATATATATATAATATACACTTTATGTGGTAATAATACAATTTTCATTTAGATTTTATTAATTGATAGATAAAAGAAAACTGATGTAATAGATTTTTAATAAATAATATTTTTCAATAAAGTCAATAATGTTTTATTCATTTAATTAATTGATTTAATGTTTAAAATATAATTTTTCATTTATTAATAAGAAAATACAAAGTACAATAATTTAATTTACAATATGTAAAATTATATTATAATTTTTAGGTTTTGAGTCCTGAAAAAAAAAATATGGAAGATGAAAGTAAAATTCAAGTTGATTCAATTCCAAATGTTGCTGTTAAAAAATCATTTAAGATACCTGATGATTTTAAGCTATCTCGGGTAAACTTTTAGTTTTTAAATAACAAATTAATTATTTAATGTCAAATATTTTCAGAACAAATTAAAGTCTACATTTATGCAAAATAGCAACTTGCCTAAGCCAAACTCGCCTGTTCCTATCACCAAACCTTCTCCTACGAAGTAGATTTAAAAAAAATGAAAAATAGTTTAAAACATAGTTTTGTTAAAAAAGATTTATATTTAATTTGATATATATTATTATTTTATTAATGTTTTTTTTTTTTTTTTTTTAAATTAAATTAAAATTGTACTATACTGGTAAACTATTATGTTTGAAAAAAGAAATTGGATTTATCTGATGATTATTTTTGTTTCATTAAAATATTGTAATTTTGGAATAAACTAGATTACAATATATTTTTCTTTATTTCTTATATACATTCTTTTTAAGACCTTTAATTTCACCTGGGGGGGGAGGCCTATTTTCAGATAAATCAAAATATAATTGAAAGCCATTTATATTTTATCAATTCAAAAATCTGTATTAGTAAACACTTTGATATATTACTCAACTTTTGTTTCAAATTCTATTTATCATCATGGACTTGTTTCTCTAAATAACTTTGGTAGGTATGATATAATTGAGAGAGCCTATATAATATATATTATAATTATTATATAGGCTCCAGATATAAATCTATGGTTATACCATATACGAAAATAATATTAATTTAACAAAAATGTATTTATATTTTACATTGAGCCTGTATGTCAATGTTTGTTTAAACCGGAATTAAACTACTAATTTCGTCGAGTTAAGCTTGGTTCAGAGGTGTTCTGCAATTTGATTGGTCGTTGTTTATTAATGTTCGTAACAAACAAAACGGTATTAATGATGATTATTTTTCTATGCATTTGCATTTTGTGAATGATAAGAATAGCTAGGACACTGAGTTTTGTTTTTATCTTTATTTTTTAATGTAATCTAATGTTACGAAAGGCAAAAAATTAAAAAATTGTTTGTCTTTGATTGGATCTCTCTAGACACATCTCTTTTTTTATGGAAACCTAAAGTAGTGTCGGTTCAATGAAGTCTTGATTAATAGACATTATAACTCTCGAAGAACACATTAGAACAACAGATCGGCTTTCGGCCATAGAATAGATTAAATCACCTAGCTTTTTCATTAATCACACAGTGGCACCACGCATTTCGCAAAAAAACGGCTTAACCACAGTTTACTCGTGATCAAATTGTGGTTGTAATGCCGGTTAAAAATTAACCCATACTCCGTCCTAAAGGAGAGCGTTCCCGTTCTGCGCATATACAATGACGGTCGCGAAATTGCGGACCCCCTAATATCCCCTTCTACCGGTCATAATGGCGAATTTTAGTGACACGGAAAATGTTAATTATTCATGTAATCGACAAATTTTATACGATATTCTTATTTGTATTAATATATTAATACAAAAAGAGTTTTTAATGTTCATTATATATATATATTAATATAATATACAAAATGTATAAAAACAACTCGTAATTATTTGTTCATGGTATGACAAGACGGTGATTCATCATCTTCGTTACTATTACCGATAGTCATGACCACTTCTTGCGTTTCTGCCATACTATCGTCCACAATAACATCCGTATTCCAAAACATTTATTTTTTGATAGTACGACTCACAAAATTTGTCCACATACTCGCGTCCATTTTTTCCGTGCGTCCAATTGGGCAGATTCTTCACGTCGGGCAATTTGAATGTCTTGTTGTTTAAGATTTCACATAATCCTTCAATACAGACCAAGCTAATTCAATTGGTTTAAACTCACAGTGATAGGGAGGTAACCGTAGAACTATTTGATCGTGTTGAAAAACCATTTCATCGATGACGTATTTTATATGGAGTGGTTTCAGTCGGTTTCCAGTAGTTCAGCTGTAACCATTGACGACCGATCCAACTACCTCTTCTTAACTTTCAAACCATTGAATTATGTCAGCTGTTTTTGAAATTTTAATGGGCATTTGTTCAGTTTTAATGAACGATACGATGATCCTTGAGTCTTGGTAAAACACCTTCCAGCCAATCATGAAAAGAATCGCCATACATCATGTCAATAGTCACGACTATTTTTTGTTCTACTCGAAACAGACTACACCTGGGAGAAAACCGTCTTCAGATCCTATATGAACGGCTATAGTCCATTTTCCTCTGCCATTTATGGCTCCCTTTGAAAGACTGATTACATGAGTAATAGGTCTATTGTCTATTACATGATTACTTGAAGTGACTTTACAGTTGTATTTGGTCCACACTCGACTTGCAACATCTCCAGTATTTGTCCACGTCTCATCAAGATAGTGAATCGGTAAACCCTCTTTTCGATATTGATAGATAAGCCTTAAATATTTTCTGCGTCAAGAAATAATATTGCTTTTTTTTCCAATAATCCAATAAATACAATATAAAGTGATTTATTTGATTAGACATTTTATTTTACACACAATATTATTGCAATTACCTTTTACAATTTAATTACAAGTTACTTAAATTAGTCATTGCATTGATTTTCGAACTTTGTGAGGCCTTCCTTTTTTGTTCATAATCTCATCTAAGTTCGGCCGCATGCTTGATATTTTTACTCTTAAATCCGCGTCAATATTAAGTCTATTACGATATTTGTTTTTCACGTAACAGTAGGTATAGAAAAAGTTTATTCGCATTTGTACGGTGTGCAAATGAGGATCAAACAATCCTAAAGCTATCTCGGCCTGTTGATTTTGATCATTTTGAACAGTTAACCAAAAATCAATTAGTTTCTGTTATCGTTGAAAATATTTTTCATCGTTCCATTATTTACCAGATCAATTAATTCATCTCGCTCCCCACAAGCGCGGATCACCTAACATCCACAAGTGCGGACCGCCGATTGGGAACCATTGGCATGGATAATGGACGAATGGATAGGCATGAACAACGCAGTGGTTCACAGTCTCATTCATTTTGTCCTAACGTAACCTCAAATAATTAGTGATAAATATAATAACATTATTATTATCTATGAGCCAGGTATTTATTATTTTTCATTATAAATCGTCTCAATAACAATAACGGCATTTCGATTAGGGTTTTATTGTTGTTTGGCTTATTTGTAACAACGCAAACATGTCATTCGTTTTTTTTGTCGTCAATATTCAAGTAATATAAAATTGCAAATTGGTCCATGAACATACTTGCGTTTTGATTCAAGTCGTTCTTAGTGAAACCGATATAGTCAATCCATATTTAATAAAACCATACCTACGTAAGTCTAAATATTGTATAATATATTTATATCAATACAATTTAAAATCGATTGTTTTTAGTAGGTAATTGGTTAAAAAATGACACCGGAGCAGTATAATACAATATTGCAAATACTGATTGTTAATTATTTAACCTAATTATTGTTTATCAAATATATTTTTAAATAATTTTCATATATGTTTGTTTAAATAATACACCTTACTACTAAATATAAATTGTTCTCATTAGATACCCATAGTCACGAGCATTCACATGTTGTTTTTTATTTTGTTATGTACATAACCTACCCCAATGACAATATCTCACATCTACATTGTTGATATTTTTCAGTAACGAAAAACCCGATTCCATAATATTGTTTATTTCTAAAGCATTATTTTTCTTTCTTTTATCCATTTATTATTTTATTTATATAGTCTTTTAGTATTTGTTTCACTGGCAAATGTTAAATTTTAAATACTCAAGGCTTACAAATATTATAATATTCTCTTCAATGATAAAACAATGTGCAAATTGTAATAGATAGTAATATTAAATATGCATATTAGTATATTCATTGCTATTGATGTTTAGAATATGTCCACATTGAAAGAAATAACAATTCAAGGTATAAGGAGTTATCATCCACAAGAAAAACAGATTGTAAAATTTCAAAAACCACTTACAATAATCTTGGGGCAAAATGGTTGTGGAAAAACAACTATAATCGAGTGTCTTAAATATATCACATGTTCAGATCAACCAAAAAATACAAAAAACGGAGGTTTTGTTTATGATCCTAAACTATCAGATCATTTTACTGTAATTTAAGTATAGTTATATTTATTCTATGAACTTTAATAATGTTTTTATTTTGTCTTAGGTTAAAGGTAACATAAAACTGACTTTTTGCGATACTAGTGATACTAAGGTGGTGGTTTCTAAGACTTTAGAATCAACTCAAAAATTAAAGAATGTTACTACTAGGTCAATCGATCAAACTGTTACCAAAAATGTCAGTTTATCTTAAATTGAAAGTTAATTTAATCTCTTCATTATTAATTATTTATGTTTACATTTAAATATAGGGTGAAAGTATTTCACACAAATGTGTTGATGTTGATGATCTCATGTGCAGTCATTTAGGAGTTTCAAAAGCAATTTTGAAAGATGTCGTATTTTGTCACCAAGAAGATTCTGGCTGGTAATATTTAAATATTTAATTTGAAATAAATACAAAATTTAATTTTTTTTTCTCCTTTTTTTTACAGGCCTTTAGATGAAGATAAAAAAGTAAAGGAAAAATTTGATTCTATTTTTGATGTTGGAAAATATGACAAATGTATTGATCAAATTCGTAAAGAGATAAAAGGGATTCGTGATGGTAAGAAATAAGAATAGATCTTTATTCATATTGTGTGCTAATATGTGCAACGATTGTCATACCTGCATCAGAACACCACACCAGCATTTATCATCTCAATTCAACCAATGGGCAACATTATATAACTTAAAATTAAATAAGAATATTTTTAGGGGCATCTTGTAACTTTTTTCTAGCATATTGTTTTATAAAAAAAATAACAGCTATTTAAAGAATGGAACAATTATTTAACATGGCCGTATTACTATATTGTCCAACTTTGTTGTATAACAAAGGTTAAGGTCAAAAAAATTCTCTTATTTAAAGATTGTTACCTGTGTTTAAATTCTAATTTTCTAATTATAAATTTATTTATTATTATATTTATAAGTAACTAATGTTTTAGTAACAAAAAGTAAACAAATAAATTTATCCTTATTTGTATTTATGAATATTACCTTTAAACCAGAAAATATACTAAAATTGTCCAAAATTCTATTTTACTACTTAAATTATTTGATGATTATATATTATCATTTGATTAATGAAGAATTTCCAAATTCTTGTATGGTTGTATTATTTTTAATCAATATCTTACTGTTTTATTGGTGACACTTATTGAGGATATTTTATGGTTTCTTTTCTTTAAAATTCTTACAATTTTATAAAACATAGGAAAAAAGGCCATTAAAAAGTTAAATTATGCTTACAAATTATTAACATAAATTACCACCATTATTTTACATAATCTATAATTATATATTTTTTTAAAACAAATGATTATTCGTTTTTAATATAAATTTTATTAGTTTTAATGTACTTTTAAAATGTATTATTTATTATTAATCGGACAATATTTATATATATATTTTAGATAAGAAGATGGTAAACGTTAATTTAACTCATTGTGAAACTTATCGCAATGAAGCGCGTACCAAAAGAGCTACATTAGATGATAAAATATTTAAATTGGATGATCTACAAGAAAAAATGAACAAAGTTGAAAATAAATTGAAGCCATTAGAGGAACGTTACCATGCAATATTGTTTATTGAAGAAAATCTGTCTTCTTTTAGAAACAAATTATTATCTTCAGAAGAATATTTAAAGTCTATTAAATTAGCTCAAAAAGAAGTGGAGTTAGTAATTAAACAAAAGTTTATTGGTAATGACTCAGAACTTGAAGAAGCACTAAAGAATTTTCATAATAATTTATTGTAAGTTTCAGCTTAAATGTACTATACTATTCCCATATTGATTTTTTCTCTTTTAATCGTTTTGTTTTTTGATACTGGACATGATGTTATTCATTCATTCTCTCAAAATAATTAATTCTGAACTGTATTAATTTAAACGAATCTATATTATCTAATAGTTTTAGTCAAAACTTTGTTATTTTTACATTAGTTTAATATGTTTTGCATATGTGACTTAAAATTATTTAAATCTATGCTCAGTTAAACCAATTATTTTCTATTATTTCATTTCAATTTTAATATGTTTGTTTTAATTGTCTGTATAATTTAAAGAGAAAAAGATCAAGAAAAAATTAGATTAGGTCATGAAAAAAGCACTGCAGTTTATAATGAAAAGAAAATTCAGGAAAACATAAGCAAAGAACAAGTAAATTTAGGTCAGTATCAAAGTGAGGAAAAACAATATCAAAGCAACATACAAAAACAACATTCAAGAATAACTGAATTGGCACGCCATTTGAATATTAATTGTGAGTCTTAAATAATAGTTACAATATTAATAATAATTTTATAATTACATTAATTGTTGTTCAGTGACAGATTTATCAGAACATAATCGTGGAGAGGCAATACGTGTTTTATCAAATGATATAAAATCTAAAAATGATAATTTAGATTCTACACAAAACGAACATAGTAAAATTGAGATTAAAATGCAAACCGAAATTGATACAACAAGAGTAGAACAGGCCAAGTTAGATCATGAAATTAAAATTAAACAAAAACAAATAATAGAAAATACATCTGAGATTATAAAACAGCAGAATCTAGTTGAAAAAGTGACTAAAATGATTTTATCAATGCTTAATAGTTTGTTCTTAATAGTAATTGATAAAATATTTTGAGGTACAACATTCAGCTGAACAGTTAAAATCTCTAAAAATACTAAAAGATAATAATGATTTTAAATTAAAAACATTATTTGAATCATTAAATTGCAATGAAATTAAAACTGAAATAAATAAATTAAAACAAGAGAAATATAAGTAAATATAATATTTTGTATAAATATATTGATGTTATTCAAGTTAAATTAACTATGAACTTTATTAATTACTCATTAATGTTTGTAGTATAAATCTCAAATTGGAAGGCGTGGATAAGGAATTACAAGAATTACAATTGTTAAGTGTTGAACAAGCAGAAATTGATACTATTAAAACAAATAAATCTGGAATTGAAAATAAACTTAAAATACTGTAAGTATAATATTGTTTATTAATTTAAATTAGTAAATATGTTATGTTTTCTTTCTAGTAAAAATAAAGTAAATAATGTATTAATAGAGTTACTTGGAACTATACCACAAAACAAACTCAAATACGAATTTACAACTTTTTTGGAAAGATTAGTATGTATTAAACAAATATTTTTGATAATTTTATAAATCAAATTATATAAAACTTTTTACATTTTAGTCTAATGAAATCAGATCTAATCGAAAACTTATAACCGAAAAGCAAAAACAATGTACCATACTAGAAGCAAATTTTAATCACAGTAAAGAAAAATTAAATGTAAAACAAAAAGAACTATCTGATGATGAAAATGCCTTGAGTGATATTTGTCAAGGTCAAGAGTATAAAACATCACTAAAAGAAGTTAATAGTAAAGTAGAAGAATTACAAGTAAGTAGTAGTTTATCATAATATCAGATATAAGCTGTTGTAAATATTTAAATTATTATATTTCCCAAATGTTTATGAGCACTCTAAAAAAGTTCAAAATTATCAAGTTATTATACCAATGTTATTATTTATGTTCTTAAATATTAAAGAGTCAAATTGTTATTATTTAGCCAACTTTGTAACCTAGAAAACAAATACACAAAAAAAACGCTAATTGGCTTAAAATAGGCTGAATGTCATTAAAAAAAAAAAAATGTTTCTTTGTACATGTTCAAAATTAGTTAATATAAAACTATGCTATAGGTATACAACTATCTTATATTATATAACAAAACTAACATTAAAAATTAACTAAAATTAAATTATTGAACTTTTTCGATTCTATTAAACACAATCTTATACTATACTCAATCCAACAAGTAAACGCATCTAAGTGGCAACCAAAACTCGTTTTTTCCATGCATTCCCACCACTATACTAGGCCGAGCGGTACTCCTCGCCATGGTGGTCGCTGTGTATTGAGTGGGGGAATTTTTCGACGAGACAGCGGAGCTTGTTCATTTGGATGCGCGGGTGAGATGCATTCTCTCGTCGGATTGAGTATAGTAAATCAATATAATAACATATTTAAAAATTGAATTAAATATTTAGGTACTTTACAATTTAAATTATATATTTATGAAAAATAAAACAATTAAGAGTATGATACCTATAAAAAAAATTGGGCAGAACCACTATGTTTCAAGTTTGACTAGTATTTATCAGATAAAAGTTCTAACCAATATTTAGTTGCAAATGCCTCATATGTGTAACATTTTTATTATTGCTAACATTTTTTTTTATATATATATATATATATTTGTATATATAGGATCAAAAAGGTTCAGTTACCACTTCTGGTCATCTTTTTAGACGATACATCAAAAATCTAGAAGCACGAGATCCTAGTTGTCCATTATGTCATAGAGGGTTTATTTCTACTGATGAAGTGACAGAACTTATTAATGATGTAAGGTTAATTTATAAATCCAGATTGAAACCTATTTTGTTTTTGTTTATTACTATTATATTATCATTTATTACAGTTAAACATCAGAGTACAACAAATACCAAATGAATTAGATATCACAACAACTCAATTAAATACATATTTAGAGAAACAATCAAAACTTCATCAATTAAAACCTACTTACACTAGAATATCATTTTTGAACAATACAGAAATACCTAAAATCAAGTGAAAATAGTTGAATTAATCTGATTCTTTTATTTTAATATTAGTATAATTTTTTTATTTCTTTTTTTGTATGTTTAGAGCTGAATTAGAAACCATTAGAAATAACTTGAAAACTTGTAATGATGAACTTGCAAAATTATTAGATGACAATAGAAAGTTAGAAAGTAATGAAACAAGTGCTAAGAATATTCAATCTGATGTAATAATGATTGATAGTTATTATAATGATATTAGTCGATATACGATAGATGAACAGCGTTTAGTTAAAAAAATTGGTGAATCCGGTTTTACTAGAGATCTTCAGGCAGCAATCAATGAGCAAAAGTCATTGAAAAGTACTTTAAATGACATCTGTAATGCATTTGAAAACAAACAGTATAAATTAACTGAGTATAATGAAACATTATATAAATTACAAGCGGATAAAAATAATATTACAACTGATGAATTAAATATAAATAGTAAAATTCAAGATAAAATAGGTGCACAAGAAAAGTTGAATGAATTATATATTGTTAAAACTGCATTAAGTTTAGCATTAAATAATGCTGTGAATACAGTAGAACCAATTAGAAAAAAATTGGAAGAACATATTAAAGTATTTGAGGAAACCAAAAAACTTCATAATGAAATAATCGCAAATAATAGAAAAGATGTACTGTCTTATTTTTATCATAATTGACTGATACATTAATATAATTTACACGTTTATTTCAGATTATGCTACTAGAAAAAAAAATTCAAGAAATAAACAACTTTCAGACTTCAATTGACGATTATGAGAAAAACGGATGGTCATTACGTAGCAAAGAAACAAGTAATTTGTTAAATGATTTAACAAAACAAAAAAATCAATTCATCAAAACTCAGATAAAAATTCAACAACAAATTGATTCTATAAATGAATACATTGCCAATCAAGAAGTGAGTTTGAAGTGTTTACTTTATTATTTTTCAGACTTAATCTCAAAAAGTAAATATTTTTAATCTGCCCAAGTGTGTAATTAATAAATAGTCGTCTCTGATATAATGCTTGTTTTTTTATATTACTAAATTATTAATTTAACTGAATGTTTATAATGCATTTTTCTCTTGTAACATTGTATAGATACAAAAAATGGATTTGGAAAACAACAAAAAATTAAGACAGAAATTAGCAGAAGAAATTGATTGTTTGTCTGATATACGTGAACTTAAAGATAAGGTTGGAAATCTGGATGTGACCAGTTTAATTTTGGAAAAAAAAGAAAATAGAGAAAAATCAGAGCATTTGCTTCAAGAAGTAATTTTGTTTCTTATAATTCTGCATTCTAATTTTAGAATTTAACTAAATTTGTCTTCTTTTTTTTATTAAGAAAAATAAAACTTTAGGTAGAAAACAAGAGTTAGAAAATATAATAGAGACTATTAAAAAAGAGTTGATGGTTATTCATTATAGAAATGCTGAAAAAAATTACTTGAATGAAAAAGTACAATTAGAGATTTTACATCGTGTTGAGAATGATTTGGTTAAGTATATTAAAGCTCTTGAATGGGCATTGAATCGGTTTCATACAGACCACATGCAAAGTATAAATACTATAATAAAAAAATTATGGAGAGACATTTATACTGGTAATGACATTGATTATATTGAGATAAAAACATCTGATGATAACAAACCCATTTCAACAGATTCTAGTAATTATACATTTTAAATAATACACTAATCAATAAAATTATTATTGTTTTGCAAACTTACAATTGTTATTGGCTGTTAGGTAAGAGAAGAGTATTCAATTATAGAGTTGTACAAATCAAAAATAATGTCGAATTAGACATGCGAGGTAGATGCAGTGCAGGACAAAAAGTAATAACCAATACTAATAAATAATGTTTTATAATTATTGTATAATCATTTTTTAATTATTTATTTCATTTAACACATTTTGTACATTTTAAGGTTTTGGCGTGTTTAATTGTAAGGATGGCATTAGCTGAAACATTTAGTAAAAATTGTGGTATACTGGCACTAGACGAGCCTACAACAAATTTAGATGAATCAAATATACAAAACTTAGCCTTAGCTTTATACGAGTGCGTTTGATATAAATTCAGACATTAATATGTGTATTGGTTATTTGATTGTTTATTATTTTTGTTAAAGAATTGTAACACGCCGGAGCATTCAAAAATCTTTTCAATTAATCATCATCACTCATGACCCCAGTTTCTTAAGTAAATTGTCTGCTAGAGACCTAATTGATACATATTACGAAGTTAAAAGAAATAATAGGTAAATAGATTATTTATATAAATTATAAATGTATTTATGTAATATATTTACATAAATAAAAGTTTACAATTAATTATTTGTAACTAATTTGAATTTTTTTTTTAGTGGCGCTTCAATTGTGATTGAAAAAGATATTAAATTGTTACACCAAAAATAATAGTATTAACATTTAATTTAAAATAAAGATCTATACCTATAGATATACTTTTTGATAAGATAAAACATTTTATTTTTTTATTGTTTTTTAAATACTTATAGTTTTTTAGTTATCATTAATATTTTGTATAATATAATTTAAAGCAATTTTAATGTTTAAATGCTATAATTCATACTTACTAAATATTTTTTACATAAGTTTGTAATAAAACCAGTTATTTAAACCTAAAAGCAAACTTTTATTTTTATTGTTAACTGGTGTATGCGGATTTATTACAGATATACGACAACGTATAATGTATTTCTTATGGCTGACTGTATTGGAATACAATTGTATCTGTATTAGTCGTAGCAAAATATTTTTGGTGAATAATATTCTTTATTTATCACGTATTATAAACAATGAGGAGTTAATTGGATTAAGGTTAGGTTAGGTTAACCTTTAGATTGGATAATATATCAATATGATTCTGACGAGGATAATATTATTATGTCATCGTAATATTGCTTCAAACAATTTTAGACTAGTCACTCGGATCAAACGTTTTGAACTGATTTTATTTTAATCTAAAAATTTTGATTTTTAAAATTATTTAATATTTTTCTTTTGTTTATTTTGGTAACAAATTCAAACTTAAATATGGTATTAACTGTGACTATAATGAATGGATTGGAATACGATTATGAATATAGAATATATATTATAAATGAACTGGAATTTTCTATATTTTCGATCCACATAAATACATAAGGTATCTATCATGGTTTTGGTATTTTTGGTTTACCGTTCCTTAAACAGGTCGCCATTTAAATATAATATGACATTATAAGCATTAGGTATTATAAAATTTGTTGGTTTTGCAAGAATTTGATTATGGCACAAATTATATTTATGTAATGTGGTTTTTTTTTTCATCTATGGTGTTGTGAACAAATAAATTATACATTAAATAATTTTAACATAACGTAGACTGGTTATTAAAAATAGGTATTATTAAATAAATAAAGTTTTATTAATAATATTGAATGCTTTGAAATTCTAATTTATTGGTAACCAAGGGTATTTTCAATTTTGGCATTTTAACTAAGGATTATTTTTACAGTCATATAACGTTACATTTTCAAGAATAAGGTATTAATGATTAATATTTTAAGAATGATGAGCCATGCTCTTTGAGCTACTATATAATAATTTAGTGTTGGAACAATCAAGTGCCAATCGAGCATATACCCGTAGTTTGATTTTTTTTTTTTTCATTATATTCTACGAGCAATACTTGTTTATAATATAGGCAATCATCAAAATTAGCATTTCAAAACATTAAAATAATACGAGTGTAGTAAATTAATATATTATAATAAGATCGGTTTTATTTTTATTATACGATGAGTTAAATACATTTACCATAATATTAACTTCCTGTTGTAAACAAAAACCACTACTAACTCTATTAGGTAAATATTTTATACGAGTAAAGTGTACATAAAAACTTATAAATTAAAAACAATAATGATAATAATATTTTTACTAATATAATAATTATAATATAATTTAGAAGAAAAAAAAAAACCCACACGGTTAATGGAAATTCGCCTATATTATATTATAATACAGATTATGGGCACTAGTCGTTTCCGTTGGCCGGAATTACAATATGCCTATGTAATATTTATATTTAATATAATTATATAAACTACAAACATTATACATAGTTCAGGACAGCGATAGTATATTATTTAAACTATATATGAATAAAAAATTCTATATCGTTCGAACATTTATATAATGTAATATAACAAAAATAAAAAGGAAGACATTTACATAATTGTATGACAAAAAAAAGTCTGCTGATCTATAACAATATTAATATAATAATAATAATATAGTAGGTAATATTCGCAAAGCGAAAATATATGATATATTATTACTTAAAACGTGCCCCCTTTTTTTAAAACAATTTTTATCATTACATTTATAGGTTGCTAGTATATGGTTTTTTTTTTTTTTTATCTTTAAATAATAAAATGATCATATTTGATTTTCTTATATATTCGGTGGCCACCGTTATAATATAATTATATTTATTGTAAGTAAAATTACATCAATATAGGCATAATAATATTTTTCAATAGGAAGTAGGTAAGTTAGGTATAGGTATAGTTAATAAAAAATCAAAAAAAAAAAAGTAAATCTTCCATACACAAATAATACAAATACAAAAAAATAATTAATTACGTATATCCATAATAATATGGCTAATATTATGTTATATGGACAGGCAGTGTGGTAGTCACCGCCGCTATATAATTTGTATACCTAAATATCATGTTGTTCTATTCGAACTATACCTAGGCTGAAACAGCAATAAAAAAAATGAAAAGTTTATAATTTATTATTATCGCGTCGTAGGCGAAATAGACACAAATGTAGGTACCTATCTACCTAAGTAATTGCGATGGTCGGGTCGATCATATTATTACACGACTATTTTTGTATAGTAATGACCAGCATCGTTTAATAGTTTGTACGTTTTTTGAGTATTGTTAATTCTCGTGTTTTTTTTTTAAACAATATAATAATAATATATTATACTCGTCTCGTTAAATATTACATATATACCGCCCGATAACTTATAGTTTTGTCATACAAATTATAACACTTTAACTATCGATTTTTTAGATACTAAACAACGTCGATTAAACTTTAAGTTCAACGTCGTCGTGATTAAAATGCGTGCAATTTTAATTTTTTTTTTTTTTTTTTTTTTTATGTAATTTTTGTCGCCGTGCGTATCATCATGTAATACACAGTGATATCGGAATAAACTTAAAATTAATCAATACAAATTACTAGTTGTTTTCGTCGAGTACGACTTGTAACGTAGACTTGGCCGGGTACGAGTAGCAATGAAAACAACCGATTTAATAGATACTAAAAAAAATCGAGTGACTTTGCCCCGGGGCTTCGGGCATTTTTCAACGCGAATCGTACGTATATTTCGTTAACGACTACAATATAAACGCGTTCGGTGTACGAATACTAATAATCTGAATATCGGAAAGACGCAGAGACAGTGCTATCCGTATAAACGCAAGTACCACTAGCTCTACAAAATCGGTACTCGTAATAGTGTTGTGTAAATATCGGCAGGTCCGCGGTGAGGTTCTCTGCATTATTATTATTATTATTTTATTTTATTTTTTTTTTTTACATTTTTCCCCGTTAGAATTCCCTGCGAGGAACCCGCGACTACAATACTTGGTTTCGGCGGTTGGCCGGGTATACACGGCGCCCGATATTATTCCCATTACCAGTAGTGTTCTTAATGGCGCGGGGGAGAAACGGGGGAATTATTTCCCTGGTTCGTTTGCGATCGCGGCGGCGGGCCACTGCGAATACAATTTTATTAATCGTGCAGTACGGGTTGCAATCGATTTCGGCGCCACTGAGATTATACACTAGAAGACTAGTATACATTATGATAATATCTCGCACGGTTTCGCAACGATATATTATATTTATATTTATATTATATTGGAGAGGGGAAGGTCGGTACCGTATTCGGGATTTTTCAAAGGCATGTGGGTGGAATTTTAAGTGCGTTCAAAAACCGTATACAGCTCCCCCGTACGTAATATTCTACCAAGGACGATAAATAGTCAAAAAAAAAAAAAAGCTTCTTAATAAACCCTTGACATTCGGCTGTGAATTTGTAGCGAATAAGACTTATTACTTTTATAGCTTCAATTGTAAAGTTTTCTCAGTGGAGGGTTCGGAATTATTATTGTGTAACAATGAACTCGATTTTGAAACTTTTATTTTGATATTTATAGATTTTTTTTAGTTTGCCCTCCCTCTTGTTGTTAAATCATTTAACCCTTTATTTTTTTTTTTTGTTTCGATCAATTTTTATCATAATTTTGATATTTTTTTTTTTTTCCAAAATGTTTACCCAAACCCTCCTCGTGTTGTTCAATGCTAAATTTTGAGATAAATTCAAACGAGGTTTCATCATAAAAGGTGAACAAAAAACCGAATATCTATATACATACTTGGGGTAATAAAACTATAATCTACGCCAAAACATGTGGGGATATCGATTAAAGAAATTAACAAGCTTTTTATAAATTCACTTGACCGACGATGACACGGGACCCGTGGGAAGGTTTGAACCCCTTTAACCTAACCCTCGTTGGAACGCGCGCGTAGACGCGGGCGTCCATTGTATGGAATGGGCTGGCAAAAAGGGACATGTCTCCCCACTGACTGTTCCGTTTTTCTGTATACTTACTGTAAAAATTACACTTATACTATAATAATGTAATGTGATGTGATGTGTGTCGGTTGTCGTGTGTGTTTTTATATGCGTAGAATCGAAAATGTTCACTAACCCATTTTTTTTGTTTGTAAAAATACTTTTGCGTACAATGTTAATGTGTGTACACGCGTTTTCGTATACCAGCCGCGTCTAGAAAGTCCGAAAACTTACAAACGTATTAAAAAAAGTTTTCAAACTATACATTTCTAGATACGGGTGTGTACGCAATGCGGTACGGGCTTAGTGTTGACCGCAGTCGTTTTGGCCGACCGCCGGCGACAACGGTTGGGATTTGGTTGTCGTTGTGTCGTCTTCGTCATTGTCGGCGGCGGAGTTGGCAGAGGCCGCGGCAGCGGCAATCGGTTGTACGGCGGGCAACAACAGACACGATTGTTTGCATCCCAATATACGCAGCTTGTTGTCCCGGCTGAGTCGGGGACTCTGCGCGTGGACGGCAGTCGTGGCCACCGCGGCGGTGGCGGCGGCGACGGCGGCGCACTGTCCGTTGTGTGACGAGCGTTGGTGATGGTGATGATGATGATGGTGGTGATGATGATGACCGACCCCGTCGCCTAGAATGTCCGTGAAGGTCTTGCTCTTGATTGCCGCGGCGGCAGCCGTCGGCTGCGGCGCTGCTGTCCGCAACGTCGGCGTGCGTATCCTGTCTAGGCAGTCGTCGGGCACGAAGCTGGCGTCGTCCAACCACGAACCGGAAAGCTGCTGCTGTTGGCTCTGTTCAAACTCACCCGAGTATATGACGTTCACCGACGAACCGCACACGCCCATCTCTTCAGACAGCGATGCACCGCAGTCGCCGCGGCCGTCACCACAGTCGCCGCTGCACTCGTCCGTCATCCGGCGGTGACGTTGATCTACGCGGCCGCCCGGCCAAAATGACGGCTGCTTGAACTTGTGCTTCCACGGCCACTGGATCGGGTTCTTGCGCACGTACTTGTACAGCTTCAGCAACAGGAATCCGAGCACGATGAAAAAGCACAGTGGCCCCACCGTGGCGTATATGAAGAAGTCGATGTCCGCGTGCCGGTTGCTCACCATGGCCGCCGATTCCTCCAACGTTTGTGGTTTTTGCGATTTCAGCGACATGAATCTCTCCACCTGGTGCGCCGCACGAGTAAACCGAAAACAAACAGATTATTATTAGGTAACAATAGAATTACATTATATCTATAGCTCAGACGGTCGGTGTAGCAGCTGGCCCACGGTCATCCGCAGTGGCGAGTCACAACACGATAAAGCAACATTTGAAAAAATCTCAAAATCCAATGGCAAAATCTAGGAAAACCATAATATTCGGAAACGTGTTATTTCGGAACTTTTCATTTTCCAAATCATACTTTTCGGTATTTCACTTTCCGAATTTCCCTATAGCCATCCCCATCCACCACCCGACGACTGCTAATGTTCTAATGTTAGATTTTATAATTCGGTTGTAAAACCTTCTATTAGAAGAAGAAAAAACACCAAAATTGGAATTTACTGTCAGGGAATTTTTTTTTTTTAGGTTTTATTCTCTTCCACCGTATTATTATTAATTTAAAGCACGGCTACGTTTTTGTATAATAATTCTATTAGGTTAGACAATGGAACATCTTATCAGATACACGATAATATGCACAAGTTTTGATTATACAAGCTCTAATTTAAAATCCACTATATTATCTTATTATTAATATTCACCGCCAGATTGATTATACTCGTTATCTGGGAAGACTTTTGTTCGAACGTACAGAGTCCTCTACTACCAATATGACAATGCATTAATTTGATAAAAATTATCATTTGTTTATGTTTAAAACTCATCTGGCGTATAAACTGATAATAAAATTCGTTTGTCTCCGCATTAGTTTTTTAAAAACGAAAATCTTTTTCGTTTCCGTGTCGAGGTCAATTCTAAAGCTTCGAATTATTTCCCATTTTCACCTCACTAATATGAAACACTCGTTTAAGTAATGCAATTAAATAGAATATGTATTGTAGTATTGTATTTTTGTACTAGTTCAATTGTTACAACAATGTAATCTAATTTTAAGTATATTTGTATGGAAAATGCGGGCGTAGAGATCAAATTTTTTTTTCCGTCAGTTTGGCGGCCGTTTTTAAAATATTTCCCTTTATTTTTACATATACTTAAACAAATTGCCTATAAGCAACCCCTTAAACACACTGGCCATCCTCTACGTATTATTTACACGTTCTGTTTTCTATTATTATTATTATCATCATTGCAACACATAATAAATGAATTGCATTATCTAAAATGCGGTTTATTTTAATTGAAGCACAAATACTTGGGCGAATCATAACGACTACGTGTTTCCAATGTACCTTTCATACAATATTATGATTCGAATATTGTCTTTGTACGTGTTTTAATATATAAATAAACAATGATGATTAAGACCGAAACTATTTGACCGTTGTACAAATTGATGGAACGCGAACAAATTCCGTTAGACCGCACGAACAATAATCGCATTATCGTTGTAGGTTTTGTTATAACGATATTCGCGAACAAAAATCGTATTTATCAACGGAATTGCGAAAAACACGCTAGTTTTCACAACTAAAACCTATAATATTTACATGAAAATGAACATTATTTAACCTATTCACAGCTATATAAAAGTTAGTATTATAAACAGTGTGATATTTTCACCGGATGACATTGTATTCGGTTTTTGGGAAGGCGGAAGGACATACTGACATTTTTGGATAAATCAAACACAAGGTTTGAAAAGTCCTATTTTTTTCATTTAACTATTACATTTTTTTTTATATTTCGGAAATTGTATGAGATTATAAATTATTATTTAGATTTACCTAAAGTTAAACAAAAAATAAAACCCTAAAATAAATGATTTTTTAAAAAATTTAAATCGTATGTGTTGACATTATTATCTTTAATTATATTTAAGTTTAATAAACTCTAGATGGTTGTATCTTAGGCAATTTTTAAGATAGAACAAAACAGATATACAATTAAAAGTTACTTGAAAATAATAGAACTATTCGAATCATGTGATTGAATCTTGTAATACTCCTCCGTATCAACATTCGGTAGAAATTATTTTACACCGTATATTCTCGCGTAGAAACGGATCTTATTAAAATAGGCCGACTCTGTATACACTGCATTATTTTTATCTCATAAAAGAATTTTATAGTTTGAATAAAATTGTTTAGTTTTTTTTTTTTTTTTTTTTTTTTTTTTTTTTTTTTTTTTTTTTTTAGTTTTATAGGTCCTTTTTTATATTGTTTGCGCTACATTATGATTAAATAAAATCTCCCGAGGACGCGATACAAATCCAACGCGTAATATAATCCCAAATGACGGCGCCCAGCCAATATTGTTTTTAGGAATATTATTATTATTATTATTATTATTTTTTTAATCGAATTACATCGACTGAAACTCGATAATAAAGTATGACTCGAGAAATAATAATAATATATAACGCGACAACGGATCGCATTATCATTTGAAACCGAAAACGTACGAAGCTGATTTCTTTAACGATCTACTATATTATAATAATACGAACAACCGCCTTAGAAAGAAAGAAAGAATGAAAGAAAGAAAGAAAGAAAGAAAGAAAGAAAGAAAAAAAAATCGATTTCGTCATCGTGGCGTTTTTGTCGCGGTGTTTATAGTCCTCTCGTCGCACCGTTCTGCGCGCGATATTTGATTTCAGACGCGTGATGCATTAGCCGTTCTTAGGTCTTTTACTCTTTATCAATTTGCTTTCTTGTTTTTGTCAGGGACACATCAGTGCCGCCGGCGTATATAATGCCGGCGACGTGAAGTATGATCCCAGAGCAAAAGCGTCGGAAGTGACACGCGGCGAAATAATGCGTTTCCGCATTAAGGGGCGAGATAGACCGTTTTGTAAAGTAGGTCGTCGTTGTCGTCAGTTGATTTCAAACTCTGTGCGAAACCATTATAATTCGTCGTGCGAAAAACGCTCGACAAATCTAGTCTCTTTAAAAACCATTGGTATTGTAATATACCGGGTGTATAATAATATATTGTATTCTACGTATACACGTTAGTGATGTGACGTAAAACTGGATTATCCGAAGTTCCGATAAATCCGAAATCCGGATTTTCGGACTTTCCTATTTTGAAATCTGAATATTTATGTTTCCGATTCCAAAATCCGAAAATTCGAATTTCCAATTTTAAAATCAAATCCTTAGGTAATTTTTTTACATTATAAAATCAGTTAAATCATTTTATTCATTTCAATGCGTGCTACCTTAAACAATTTGTATGAATAAAACAACGTTTGCCGGGTCAGCTAGTAATGTAATGTATATATATATATATATACATCAATTAGAATGTTATATTTACGATTTGTTTTATTGTACTTATTTTTTAAAAATAAATTTCTATTTGTGATATTTTTTGAATTGTAAAAATGTATTTAATGTTATACATATTTAATGCTATTAACAACAAAATAATAATAATAGTTTTATGTGGAATGAATTAAAGAATAATAAATCACAATTTTAAAAACCGAAATTTGGATTTAGATAAAAATCCGGATTTTTCCCCATAACTAGTATACGTATTATGGAGTAGACCCGTTTTCATTACATTTCTACGATTTTCGTTTTAATTAATAGCCCGGAGACGAATTATTATAATTCACGTAGGAAATTACGGCGTTATCAAAGATGGTAGCCGGGAGCCGAGATAATCCCGAACGATAAACAATATATTCGGCATAATAATAATAGTAATAATGTTATTTATATAGGTTCGAAAACATAATTCTCTAATAATTTTACCAACAGATTTATTTTTCAGCTCAAATTCGCGTTTCGCTACTCTATATTAGTTAAATCTTTTCGTCCGTACAATATACATATTGGGTCAAACGCGTACTGGCTCGCAGGAATAACGAGAATTACTCGGTAGGCCTTTTTTTTTATTTTATAAATTTGTTTTAATTGGTTATTTAAGAAGTTATTTTGGTATTTTTTTACAGTCTGAAAAATAGTTGGCAATAATACAAATTATTAGTGCCCCCATCCCTATCCGAAATTGTTTTTTAAGTACTGTTCTGCTTTGTAGTGGCGTGCGCAGGGGGTGACTAAGGGGCTAATGCCCACTCCATTAACCATATTTATATATATATTTTTTTTCAAGTTACAATTGTAACAAACTATTTAGTATGTAAGGACGTGTTTTCATAAAAAAAATACACTATATCGTAAGTAAACAATTTGTCCATTAATAACCTTACTATATTACTTTATTATGATAATAGGATTACTATTTTTATCTAACTGTGGTGGAACATATTATAACACTGGTTTTATTATTATTACCAGTAGCTAGTTTCGCATATACATTGCAACTTAGTATATCATGGCAAAGTAAGCAGCAAGATTTGTTAAAGGCATTGTCTGGTATAATAATGATTCGATGTGCGTTAGAGAAACATCAAAAAAATACAGCTGTAAACTTTGAAAAACAGGTTCAAAGATATCATGGAATTATCTGCAATTATTAGACTGGACAAAATAAAAAAATTGTATTTTACTGCCGATTTTTATTATAGTGCCCTAAATATTAAGGTTTTTTTTTTTGTGTATTTTTTTATATTTATTATCAGCCAGAACTAAGAATGCACTTACTGATCTACTATACTTGTAACAACTGATTAGTATTAATTTTCAACCCCCCCTCCCTTGAAAAATCCTGCGTATGCCACAGCGGATTTGCATATGCTATATTCGTTTTAACATTGTCACTATATATATATACATATAATAGTATAACGATTTGAAACCCACGGAGATAACTAAAACTGTTACGATGGATCTATCAAATATTATAATTTTTAAATTAGGTTTTTATTAGGAATTTGACAGAATAATATATTTTCCCATTAAAATTATCGGACGGCGGTGGAAGTGATTAATTTTCGTCGGATTTTAATTATTTTTGATTGTCGCGTGCGGTTTTTTGAACCGTATAGTTATGTCTTGGGGGCGTAAACGAGCGGTATTGATCAGATTCGCTACAACTAAATCAGTTATAGGCGCCCTCTGCCTAGCAACAGGTGGCAAAGGCCGCCAGAGCGCTAAAAATTGACGTCATCTTACGCGTCTCTTGGTATGCCATTTTTGAAAATTCCTTAAAATTAAGAAAACTATAAAGATTTTGATAAAACGACCTAGATAAAATATCTTTGAAATTTAATATCTTATAAAAAAAGTTCTTATATGAGGTTCTGGATTGAATAAAACTTAGATTAAATTTCTCAAAAAAAAAAAAAATAAATATATATGAAACTTTCTAGACGTGGACTACTTCAAACATTCTGGCGTTTTTAAAATTATTTACAGCTGTTTAAAATTTTCAAGTTTGGTTTTTTTGGTTTTATGTGGATAAAAATGTTGAAACTTATTTTTATCAGCATTTTTTTTGTTCAAATTTTCGTGAAAATTCGTTAAAAACCCGAATAATTGTAATTTATTTTATAACTACAAATTAATACGATATTCGGTTAACGATTTACGAATATGGCTGAATTTTTTTTTCGGATGGTCACTTGCAACCGCCCAACAAGAGCAGCCGTTATGGGCCTGGTGATAATCTGCACATAATATATAACTGCTGGTGTAAATATTACTACTATTCGAGTCGGTAGTAAAACATATATACCTACTTATATAATATTACGTCCGTTATTAGAGAAAAAAATAAAACTAACTGGAAATAAATTTCCTCCCCCTCAAGTATCGTATAGATAAATAATTCGATCGTTTTATTATATACAATTTTGTTTAGGCTATTGAGATTTTTTTGCCCACTACGTAAAACCGTTTGAATTCCAGTATACGGACGCCGGGGATGTCGTGTATATATATATATATATATATATATATATATATATATATATATATATATATATATACTTACGTTAAATATTTTAGTTAAAAATAAACATGTTACTTTTTTTTTGGTGGATTCATTTATAATAGCATTATGTTAGGTTAAATACAATATATGTATTATTGCTGTTCGGACTGTGATTATAATAATATTATACTGACCCGATATTCTTCTCCGGACAGCTCCATAAGCGTTGCGTTAGTCTCGACCAGATTGTGCAGAGGGTCGTCGTCCTCGATCACTCGGTCGGAAACGGCTGCGTCGGCAGCCGAAGACGACCAGGACGGTGACGAAGAGGACGCGGCGATGGCGGCAGTGGCGGCAGCCGCTACTGCGGCCGCGGCCGCCGAAGTCTGTTCGGATACGGGTACCACACTGACGTTGACCATGAGGCGGGGTGGGACAACCAACACGCGGTTAATCTTCACCTCGTCATACTCCAACGATAGTCTGGCGGCGAGGTTCAGCTTGAGGTATTTGGCGAAGTCGGTGCGCCGCATCTGCGCCACAGTTGAGTTGCCGGACAACAACAACACGAACCACCGGCTGGGCGTATTCTGATCAGCGGCCAACACAGATGACGATGACGAAGATGATGGCGACAACGAAGAATCGCTTCCGCCTTCGTAAAAGGGTCGTTCAGACCGCATAGCGTCTTCTAGTACGCGTTCCTGTTCCTCGCTCGCTTCGTCCCATCGTTCGAATAGGCTCTTGTTGCTGCTTGCGGCCGCGGCCGTCACGATTTTCGATGACACTGTATTCGAAGGTTGACTACCTCCTCCACTTACGTTGTTTTTATGATGTTTGGTCGCCTGTTTATAGTATCCTTTGGCCGAATCGTCTTTTTGATTAAACCAGCTCTTCAACATGTTGGCCATTAGATTCTTATTGTTGAGGACCGATGGGTTGTAATCGCCACCGCTGGTAATTTTCTCTGTGGTCGGATTGTCTGTAGACGGCGTCGGTGGTTGCGACGGCTGCAATTGTTGGGTGCTCGTGTGGACGACGTATTCCCACGACTCCAATGGCTGGTCGGTTGTGGACGGGCCCGCTGGCCCGGTGGCAGTTGCCACCGATTCGTTGCGACTGTCGACGGGTAGCGTGGCGGCAGCGGCAGTCCGTACATTCCAAACGGTCTCGGCGGCTGCAGCTGCGGCCGTCGTAGACGTTACCGAGGACGCTACGCCTTGCCGCCGCGGTGCGTCGGCCGGTGGCGTGCTGATGCTATTGTTGTTGGCGTCCGTTAGGTTACTGCTCAAGAACGTTCCCTGCAACGTGGCCGGCGTCGGTTCCTTCAACGGGTTGGTCGCTTCGTTTCTCGACGGCAACGTCACTTTGTCTTCGACGGCCATTTCGTAGGATGCTACGCTCGCTGTGAACAAAACCAATACAAATGAATGTTATGTTCCGTTTCAGTGACATACATTAATGGGAGAGAGCGTCCTCTCCTTTGAGTTTTTTTTTATTTACGTTGTTTCCGACATAGCGTCAGATAAGGTCAACTTGTCATTGATACCAACGTGAATATATTCTACCATATCCTACTCGGAATTTTTAGATGAAGTTAGACGATTTTTGAAATTTGTTAGAAAAAGTTTAAAAAGTTATCAAACTTTATAGTTTGTAGTACTAATTAGCACTACATATTACGAGAAAAAAAAATCATTAAGCAATGACAACGGTCCATGTTCGATATTGTTAGACAACTGTTAGCATTTGTTAGGTAACAGTTTCTGAAATATTCCGCTTTAAATATGTAGTGCTGAGCATTATACAACATTTAAATTAATTAAAACCATTGAACAAATTAGTTTTAACTTCTAACAAGTTTTAATATACATCCAAAAAACCGATACAAATATTTTAAAATATAAAATTAAACTGCCTAATCGTTTATGTTTTTCAACATGTATTCAGTTATTAGATGTTTGTACAACGATAACCGCGGGTTATATAATATGTAGCGCTGACCAAAAATATTGCTATTATATTATTTTAAAACTGTTAGGCAGTTAGATGGCATTGTCTAACAAGTTCAAGTTGGATTTGTTAGAGTAGTTTTACGAAGTTGTGCTATGTTTGTAGTGCAAGCTTCACGTGGATGTCATTGATGAATTGATGAAGGTCAAATAAAAGAAGAACAAAAAATTATATTTTACTTTATAGTGTTATTAAAAATTGTACTACACGATTTGTATTTGTTTTTCTACTATATAATACTATAGTTTAGGAAATTATCTTTATCGCCCCCTACAAAACAGCTATAATTGTTTAATAGCTAGTTTAGAATTATTTTAATTTTTAATCTTTTTCTCGAAGACATTTTATAAGGAAATATTATACATACATATTATATAGGCAGTATTTTTGAAAATTTAGTGTCGTTTACATTTCTTCGGGAACTTTAAAATAACCGCAACTTTTTTAGAACTTCTGTTCATTTTCAGAATATTAACGACACTTTTTAAAGCATTAGTGAATATTAAAAAAAAAAAAAAGATTTCTCTAAAAGACGTGTTCTCGAAAGTTTCGCTCGTAACGCTTTTACGAAAGTTTATACAAAGACTCTTAATACTATGACGTGGTATCCATTTAGAAAACAAAAAGTTGTTTCAATTATTTCTAAGGGGCTCGCCCTTCGATATAATACATCTGCAGTAAGTGTAAAAATATCGTACGCGCTTTTATACAATTTTTGTTACTATATTTCATAATTAACTTTAATTTTTGCAGTAATAAAATTATACTAATCGCGTGTCTATGGTGACATTATTACTATAGTAATAAAAAATATACCATAATTCTAATGAAATAATTGTATTTGTATATTTTATGACTCCGATGTGTTGTTAGGTATCTACTGTAAAAAAAAACTATTCAAATCGATCGCAACATATTGCACTAAAAAATATCAAATTTGCACTTGGAAAATTAAAACACAGTTTTATTATTAGAGCTGTGCATTTTTAGCACATTTTGTTTTTTTTTTTTAATGTTATTTTAAGGCATTGCCTTTATTATAGTATACGAATTAAATCGGTATGTATAGGAAATATGGAAAAACGGAATTATTGTAATTATAAAATAACTCTCTGACCCGATTTTAGTAGTTGAGTTTTTTTTATACATGTAGTATTGTATATTTTTGGGTATTTTACACTCGATGCGTTTATTGTTCGCATACAATTCTGTGTTTAACTATTAGACAACGCTGAAGTACCTCCGCTGGGAGGCCTCTTCCTTCTGTCTACTCTGTCTGTCTGTCTTATCTTTATCACAAATGCTTATTGTTCAAAATATTGTAACAGATAGCGTAATATAAAAATTTAGTTAAAAAAAAAAAAAAAACTATTAGACAATATGTTGATCATTTTTATATTGAACCCCGATTGTTTGTCGAGTAATGCAAGGTTTTATTTGACTAAAATAAATACAACTGAATATTCAATATAGTGGATACGAGGAAGGAGCCCCCTCTTCCTCTGGTTGGCCTAGAGGGTTCAACATCCCCTATGATTGTGTACTTTTACAGAGAAACATTTTCGAATTTCAATAGCCTGTTAAGTAATATTAGAATACGAACCTGCTGAAGTAAAGCTGACGAACATCCACTGGAATGAACAAATTAAATGTATTGTGACGCCAACGTGAAACAACGATCGCCGACGTCGCAAACGCATCTGGAAACGTTTGATCATCCTCATTTTGAATTATTTTTAGCGCTTTTTTTTTTCAAAATTAGTATGTTCAGTTTTCGCTCACGTTACATCTGAAACAATATTTTAACATGTTGTGCAATCACATTATTAATAAATATCGTACCGATCCGCGATTACCTAATTAAAATAATAATATACACGCGATGAAATAATAATATTACAGTTTCGCTATACGCATATAAAATGTACGCCGATCAATAATATTATGATAATATTATGATAATATTATTCGCACTGGTGGACTGAAATATTATTAAATTGCGTTATTAGGTTGCGTTGGGTAGGTAACTATTATACGATAATAAAATATTAGAATCGACTGTGCGTAGGGTTTTTTTTTTACAATATAGTATTGTAAAACAGTTTTTCAATTTAGCAAAAACAAAAATACGAGGATACAAATCGTTTTAAATATTTAACTATGCGTACTAAAACCCAAAATATACTATGCAGTTTTTCATTAAAATTAACTGCTGTTTTCGTAATATAATCACGTATAGGTACCTATAATATATTATGTATTTGTTCGATATGCAATCATTGTAGGTTAATCAAATCCAATAAAGTTTAACAAACCATATAAACAAAACCGTATAGCATTTTAAATTCAAAACTTCGTACATTAAGTATTAATAATATATTGATGGCTGTTTAAAAATCAGCAGTAAGTATTTTGTTATTACGATTAATAGAATTGAAACTACCCGCACCATTATTGTTATTGTGATCACAATAAACCGAATTCAAGGTTCAACGTGGTTTAATTGTATAACATAATCTACGGTTAACATAATATAATAATAATAATAATAATTTACTGTTTAATGTTATAATATTATGGTTCGCTAAATTATTATTATACTCTCATTTGCATTATCAATTAATTCCTAAGGACACCATACACGCACACGGTCCAAAACGATTTATATTAAATTATACTGCTGCGGCAGCAATGACATTTTCCCATCAAATATAAATCTTTATATATAAACTTTAAGTCCCCCGCCAACTTAATAATGTGACGGTTTCTCAACATATATACCTAACAGTTATTAATGATTTTTTTTTTTTTTCTAACGTCCCTTAACCACATGTAATATATCGTTTTTCTATATCGGGCCATCCCCCTTCGAAAAAAGAAAAGAAAAAAAAACCAAGTATTTTTACTGATAGCGGCTATAGTTCATAATGTTATACTCGTATAACGTTGACCTAAATAAAAATGAGTCAATAATTTACGGTTTAACTTACTCGATTTTTTACTCGAGTATTTTCTTTCTTTCTATTATGGACGGTATTGCTGCGCGGGCTAATAAAATAAACGGTTATGTTTGACGTCATTAAGTATCCTGCTTGTCCGTGAGTTTGTGAGTTTTGGCTACCCGTCGCGTGTTTTAGAAAGCATTATGGCGGGCGTATGTGTACGTATTATACGTATGTGCGTTCAATACTCAATATTATTATTTCCAGCGAATACCCGGTCGCAATAATAAATCACCATTCCATTTTTATAGCCGTAGACACAAACGCTCGGATAGGGTTTCCATTTATATATCGTCCGAGTAAGGCGGCCGGACCTTTTGTTGTTTTTCCCGCATGCACGCGCATCGCGTACGCCCCGCGATAAACAGAAATAGTCTTTATATTACCCTTTTATTTCTCGCGTGCGAACGAGTATCCCCCGCCATTATTATTATCGCATATAAAAATGAGTTTACTTTCGATGTTGAGCCAGTACCTGTATCTATAGGTACGTAAAGAAATCAAATACATTTTTGGTGTTTCCGACAAAAAGAGTATAGGTACGACGATGGTGTATCATATTATTATTATTATTATTATTATTATTATATAACTACTGGCGCGTAAAACACATACCGTAAATTGAACGTTTCTCAATATAAAAGTTCAAGTTGTTGTATTTTGTTTTTCATACCTATACAATAATGATATCAACGTTTTTACACATAATTTATATTTTATTCATACAGACATATTTAATTTCGGGAGTTGAAATATCTAGTTTTAGATTTCATTTTTTAGAATTTGTTTAATATATTAAAACTTGTAGATTTAAGTGCAACGAAGCTGTAAACAAATTTTAATAAAATATTGTAAACTATTCAATTAAATATACTTGTTTCGTGTGTTTAACACATTTTCAACGTTTATTGAGTTAATTAACGTAATTAACAAATATAAAGTTTATACTTATAACCAAGTATCTATCTAAGTCGATTCTTATAATTAGTGCTCTGTAGTGGTCATGTTATAGTATAACTTTATATTGCGTGTAGTTTTTAAAGATAGCGGTTAGAAAAAAACAATTAATTTTATGTTTAAAAAATAATTATAAACAACAGGTATAGATTATTTAAAACGTTCGGTTTACTAAAACGAAAATAACTAAAAGTTTCATTAAGTATAAATTATGGATTTTTTGCCAAGTACATAAACTCTGTTTCTTGACTCTTTTTGTACCTATAATTAATTAATAATACACGCTGCGTGTAAAGCTAAACGTTATAATTCTTGATATTCGGGTAAATTTAATAGTTAAGTTAAGAATGTAATTTTTTCTAAAAAAACTTACTTATTCGAGTAGTTTATAATTAAAAAGAAAATTAGATTTGTTTATTCCTCTAACGTTTCTTAAAATGTTGGCGATATTTTTAAGTTATTTACCATGTTTAAACATAGAGCGCTGTTGTTTTGATGCCACATAATACGCGTGTAGTTTTTAAAATAGCAGGCAGTTATATACTAATAATTTCGATAAACAATAATCTAACGATGAAATAATTATACGCCTAATTTAAAACTGTTTTTATAGTTGATTTAGTTTTAAAATATTAAATACTGGAACGAATATACTAACAAACAAATAATAATATAACACAAAAACAATAATCCCGAATCCATTTTCTCGCGAAGACATTTTACGTGAATGGTATTGTTGACAAAATAATTCTATTTAAACAAAATGTATATAAAATAAATAGTTCTAGTGCAACGTTGTGAGCTATTGTTCTCAACAAATTCAGCAATAGTCGTTCTTTTTTGTAGATCGTGTTGTAATCCAAAAAGTTATCGCTCTTGTTCGACTTTGGAAAACTACCTATCCTACATTTATTTTTTTGTCGTGTAGCATTTACTGTACGCCCAAGACTAAGTATTCAGCAATGCCAATCTCTATAGTAGGTATCTGAAGCTCGTTTTTCTAACGGGTTGGATTCGCAGAATTCCGTTTCAAACTTAAAATCGTACATTTCCATTCGAATTTTTTTAATTTTAACTGTTTCATACTTATGGTTTCTATGGTTTTTCCGGAATTTCACCTCCTAAACGGCGTTAATATTATTTTTCCGAATAATTAAATTGGTTTTGACTGCAGCTTTTATAAGTATTAAGTGACTTGTTTATTACTCGTTACGCCCTATACAGTATACACCGGGATAATAATAATTAATATGTATCACGAACTTGGCGTTTTTGCATATATATTGTTCCCGTTTCGGTGTACCCACGTGATTATTAATAATTATTATATTATACAATAAATTCCGCGCTAAATGAATATTATTATTTTATAATAGCCGCGGTACACACGCGCATCGTAATAACGCTGATGGCTCACTATTATCACATTTTCACGTACCCAAAATGTTTTCCATCATGGCGGCGGCTGCGGCGCCGGCAGCAGGGTTAATATATTATAATATGTGTATATTTTTCTATTATTTCAGCAGAAAATATACCATGGTGTTACAGTACAGTAGACGCGAGTATAGATATTTTGTGCTGAAATGTCTCGCGTGTAACGTATTAATCATCATTACAATAATATACCAACGATGATTTCATTTTCTTATATAATATCTCATTTATTTTATCTTTTAACGATATTTTTGTTGTTTTTGTTATTATTCGTTTTGTACCTATGTCGTTATTCCGAAATGCGCGTAGACAACACAATGCCTATACATGTTGGTACCTTACATAAAGAAACACCCATTATTATTATTTCGATGTTTAAAATAACACTTGTATTATAACCGCACGTAAAGTTTTTAAACCTACGCGTTTGTATTATAAAAATATGCAGCGTTTCAAAAGCATAAAGGTATTCGTATATAGTGGTAGTAGGCAATGCTGTTAAAATAGTACCTATCTCTAATCTTTACGAGTCGTACACATTATGAAATTAAAAAAAACAACGGTCAAACTATACGCGTGAGACAAAAAGCATGTTTAACTCTGTGGTTGTTTTTTTTTTTTTTTTTTATCTCCGCGTAATATAATATATATTATATTATTTTTTTACTCTCTCTATTTAAATACCTACCAAATAATTTGCCAGGCTATATTATATTTAAATCTCATCAAGCCCTAGAGAAATTGTCTACGGCTGGTAAATGACGAATCTCTATACAATACTATAAGCTGCGGCGTGACTGTTAATAATCGTATGACTATTATTATCGTCATAATTAAAACAGTATACAAATTAAAAATCAAGTCTTTGCCCAACAGATTTAATTTACTTTTTTTATTTATCAACATTATTTATAGTATACAATATTAATACTGGGTACAAATTTAATTTAATTTTACTTAACAAATACATTTTAATTGTGTGTTTTGTGAATTCAGACGTAACTAATCAAATCAACAGACAAAATTAACCTAACATTCAGACTAAATATAAATATGTAAAACCAAAAGTACTGGTATGCAGCATAAAAAAAGAACAAAACATCAATATAACCCATAAATTAATCATATCAGTATATATATATATTTATCAAAATTATAACTTAAAACGCTTATAAAAAAAATGTATTAAAATAGCTCAATTTTTTATATTTCATCATTGAGAAAACTTATGATGAATCTTGTGTCAAATTTTTTTGCATTTCTGTTTGGCTAAAACAGTTTTATTCAATTAATTCGAAAAACAACTTAGAATGCCTAAAAATAGTTAAAAAATTGCCATAATGTTTTGAAAATTGATCTACCTTTAAAAAGGTTTAATTTTAATATTCTATAAAAATGTCAAATCTCTAAAATTGTTTTTAATCGAGTTATAACAATTGAAAATAATGCCGTAAATTGTCCAGTTTTCCCTACGTTTTTTTTTTCGGTTATCCCAATTATTAAAAAAACTACAACGAAAATAAAAAAAAATACGTCTTTAATACACCAACTAGATCCAAAATGTTTTCTGAAAGCATACTTAAAAAGTGCTACACTTAAAAATCGGAGCAGGATATTTGGTAGAAAAGTTGTTTACGGACAGAAAAAAAAAAAAATTTAAATAAAACACACATCATAGTAAAATCAATACATTCTTTGCTTAGCACAGAATCTAAAACTACAAGGGGTGTGCACTCGTAATAATTTCGTTAACGGGCAGAAGGAAAATTGATTTAAAAATAAATCTTTACTGCGGTAATAAAGTTTTCTCGGGGTAGTAAAATTGCTGAGGCGCGACGAATATAATGACAGCCCTCGACGGGGTTATACGACGCAGAAAATTGAATGCGGTCGGATTACTATAATTTTCAGTCCAGTACCGCAAACGTAGGCGGACATTTCGCCATCGCGGTCGTCATGCAATAATCGTCTACACGTTATTTACTTAAAAAATGAAAACAAAAAGAGTAAAATATTCGTCCGTCGACGACGGCGTGTAAAAAAATCGACGTGTTCGGGGGGGGGGGTGGGGGAGAGATATTTTCTTTTCAAATGTTCACTTTGTGTACTTTTCGACGGCACTGCCCGTTAGTTTACGTTTACCGTTTTAAAACAGTAAAAACAACGATAACACACAACAATGAAATCAAATTTTACCTCCACAACGGCACACCAACTAGAT
Source organism: Tuberolachnus salignus (assembly GCA_956483605.1). Taxonomy (NCBI): domain Eukaryota; kingdom Metazoa; phylum Arthropoda; class Insecta; order Hemiptera; family Aphididae; genus Tuberolachnus; species Tuberolachnus salignus. Next base: position 2,874,514 of record OY101434.1, read on the forward strand.
CAAGCTCCCCCATTATATTATAGCGACACAACTCGTGGTCTTGTTAGTTGTTTGCGTCAAAAATCAGTTTCATTTGAGTAGCTCTTCGTGCGCACCACACAAAATCCAAAATCGTTTCCCATTTGCAGGCTGTACATCACATCGCGCGCGCAGAAATTTCGTTTTTATTACAATATATTGAATTACCATTGTAAAATAATTTACGCATCCCTAACCGTCGGCGTGGTCCATAAATATAAGCGCTCATCCGCATATTGCATTGTCGAGTTACCAGCTGCTGCCACAGTATTGCTCGTTGATTTGTCGTACATATATAAATTATATAGTGTGCATAATTATTATAATGACGCGAATTTCAATTTTCAACGTCAGCGGCATCAAAACCGACGTTTGTGCGTGTCCGTGTAACGGTCGTCGAGTTATATTATGCGCGTTTGTATGTATGTGTATCGTATTGTGGCACACGCACGTGTTTGTGTAACCATGATCATATTTATTGTTATAAATTAGTAATGTTACGAACTCTGAATGCTAATATTGAACCCGAACCCGAACATTGGACAAAACGAAAAAAAAAAAATATCAAAAGGTTCAAAATACCTGCAGTGATTTGATGAGCAAAAAAAGTTGATACTTATATTAAAGCGGCGTAATTATGGTTTGAATGAGGGGGAAACGGGAATAGCCCCCAGAGTTAGTTTTTTTTTTTTTTTTTTTTAGCAAATACTTAACTAATACAATAATTAAATTCCTGTAAGTTGTATAATATTAAAAGTGTTATGAAAAAAAAAAAAAATTATATTTAAGTTTTCGTTCAATAACTTTTACCACTGACAGATGATAAATGCTCACGACCTCTATTATAAATTTCAACTGCCCAAACAACGTCTGACGTCGGTTATTACTGTAAATTTTATAAGTTAATCTACAGTAAACTATATAGCAACCAATAACCTTATACAGTAGAATAATTAGTATTTTACCAGTGTGTTGTGCATAATATGTAGAATGTAATTATACCCCCCCCCCTCCGAAAAAATGCCTAATTACGCCTCGTCATCACTACATATATGTGCATTGCATGCCCAAAATAATAAACCAAAAAGTAAATTCCATCGTATTAAGAGGGCGTGCTACTACCCGTAATTCGACTGTGAAAATGGTTTTGAGAATAGACCTAATCAAAAAACTAAATGTGCAACGTTGGTTGTATTCGTTCGATATCCAGAAGTTCAAAACAAACTAACTGTTGTTGTAAAAATATAATAATTTAAAATTTTTTCGAATTCGAAAAATGTATTTTGGTGTAGTACTATCGGAAAACTAAAACTAAATTCGGTTCCTTTAATATAGGATTTATTGCTTGAGTAGTTTTTGCCTGCGCGAAACGATTTCTCGATAAAAACCTTTTTTGTTTATTTCGCGATTGCATAATAGTTATTACCTGACTAAATTGCGTACGCACAAGCCATTAAATACGGGATGGTAGCACGGGCAGCATTGGGGGGTCGGTTCGATAAGGTGTTCTCGCAGTTTTAATTTCGACTTTTCGGACACCCGCCGCGGGTCCGTTTCGGAAATCGAGCGGTTCGCGCAATTAGCGCGGGGCGCGCAAAACTGCTGCAGGTGTAGCTCGATTAAAACAACCCGTAGTACGGTCGGTTGGACTCTAGTGCCGAAAGAACGACGTGCTGTGTACGCAGGTAGGGCACACGTTATTTTAATATAGCGTATACCTCTCGGCCGTGTGCTCCAAAACGATAATCCCGGTCAAAATGAGAATTACTTCGTTACCACGGGAACCGCGTCAAAATCGATAGGAATATGTTTTACGGTACATTGCGTTGGTTGCACCGTGTACCGTCGATACCGTCATTAATTCATTATAATAATAATAATATTATATGGGAGTTATATAATAACTGGTGCGTGGTACACTCGGTCGAGAGAAAATGTTAAATTAGAATTCTTCACTCACAGAGAATAAATAAATCCGGTGATATTAAAAATGTTTAAAATTGTATAATATACGAGTATATATATATATATATATTATTATATTGTTACACGAAAAGACAAAAATATGTGAATTTAATTATTAAATACTATGCAGACTTTACTCGAAATTATGATTTCTTTTAGAATAATTTATTAACTGACCGTTTATTTAAATATAATAATTGACACTGCAACGAATTCACCTAATAAATAAGTATAAATATTTTCTAAATGCATTTGACCAATGCGTTTGAGTTAGTTTCTTCAACGCATTTATACTTGTATTCAAATCGTATGACCAACACTTTTAAGAACTCGTAACATTGAGGTAAAATGCATACACTTATACGTCTATACCTAGCCAGAAAATTAGATCGACATGGAAAAATATTCGATTGTTTTATTATCAAACAGATTATTGTATCGCGTGCCTACTATAATATCATAATGTCAATATGCCGTCAAGAAAGTCTGCGAGGCAAGGCCGTTTATCCGATTCCTGATACCTCTTGAAAAAATCCGCCATCGTGTGTCTGTCATGTATATTGACGAGGAGTGGTGAGGAAGTGGAAACTTTTTTCTCGAAAATCGGTATTCGTCTGGCGCGGCATTATATGGACGCCCTTAAAAACATTATATACGTGCGCCGTATACCAGTGACTGTAGCCGTCCACCGTTGAATAACAATCGAGTTTGGGCGAAACTTCGCGACGTCCGCGAGTACAGCACGACAGCGAAATAAGGCACATTACCTCTCTTTTGTCTCGTGGGATTAATTATACGAGTTCTGCAGTCACAGACTGTGTGTTTACAAAACGACCACGACCGGTTTTTTTTTTTTTTATTAATAACAATATAGTATAGTTCAGCACTGTTTTTAATGAATTTAAACGGAAGTGGGCAATTGTCATATAAATTACGTCAGATTCAGTTATCGATTTCGTATGTAACAGAAGCATTGGAATTTTCTAATAGAATATTAAAATTATGATTTTAGATTCTGAACGAAACGAGGAATTTATTTGTTTTATTATGATGTGTTTTTTTTTTTTTTCAAAAACATCAAGTCAGAAATCGTTTCTATTAGTAAATCTTATCTGATTGGTGACTTAGACAGGTTATTTTTTGTTCTCTTTAAAATAGGGGAAACCTACAAAAATGGAATATTTATTAAATAACGGTTTCTGTTAATTTTGATTTTGGAGTTTTTCCAGGTGTTTTGTTGTAGTTCAGTGAAATAACATATTAGTAGAGATCTGCAATGAATCTAATATAAATCGTAAAAATGACGGCAATTCGCGTATTATTTAATATTTAGAATTAATTAAATAAAATATTTTCGGCCGAACAAAAATGCACAAAAACTTAACACAATGTTCATGAGGTAATGAGGGGGGAAATCTCTCTTTCTCTTATTCCTCCTGTTTGACCGTATCTGGTTAGACTATCCACAAAACATTAATGAATTTTCCTACATTTTTAGAGGGGTTTGAACTACCGACCCCTCCATGTTTTCCACGCTATTGTATAAGTCAACCGCCGTACATTATATATTGTATGGCGTACAATAATAACGGACAAAGTTTATTGTGATAAACGTCCCGTGCAATATATATATTATTATAATAATATATTAAACATGTCATTTACAAAAAGACAACAAAAACCTAATAACAAAAAATGTGTCGACGCGTTTTGTTTTAATTTGCAAACAAAACAAAACTCGTACAAATAATAACAATATTAATAATTGGTCTCCCGCGAATTGTTTTTCAATTATAAACAATTTTGGTTTTTAATTAATTTTTTTTTTTCTAATGACAGAATGAAAACAAAAATCCACCCGACAAAATAAGTGCTATAAGCGTGACTATAATGAAAAACTAAGGAACATTTTTTTTTTTAACGTCAATTACATAATTTTGAATTAAAAAAATAACTTGAGCGAAAACCATAATTTATACGGTTTTAACGTGTGATTGAAAATCGATAAATATAATGATATAACTACGTATTAACTTTACGTATATGCTCGTATTATATTAGAATAATGGACAAATTTCAAAACGACCAAAAATATTTAATTTCGAGCACAATCATGAGTTCCGCGGTTTACATAATTATTATCTGAGAATTTCGAAAAAACAATTATGCATAAATTATAATCGAATCTAGTTTAATATTAATATAAATTATTAATTTCACGATTATTCGTGGCTTTTAAATATTATAATTTTAGAACGGAGCGAAAACAAAGTACTAACTATTGATAAAACATCATGACGAATATATAACATTAATGCATACATTACAACCAAAATAAATTACACGTAGACACAAATTTATATTTGAATTAAATTAAGTTAAACTTAAACGCAAGTATTGAATGAGATTTGTATAAAACAAATAATTTTTCAACGTCGAATATATTTTATATCTACCAATATTTGAAATAACTATAATGTTATTTGTTAAAAAAAAAAAATCTAAAAACTAATAATACTTATACGAATTTTATGTAACTTAAAAAAATAGTTTAATATATATTTTTAAAATTTATTATCTCATGAAGTATAATACTGTAATACCTCTTATATAAAGAACTGTATGTTATAAATATGACTACATTACCAATTGTAACACGTTTCGTAACACGGCGAAGACTATAGGCAATTGAGATACATATAACGCTATTACCATGATTTTCTCAATAAATAAAATTGTTATATAAATTATAAGTATTATGACGTTCAGCACTTCAATAATAGAAGATAACTACTTCGATAACTCAAATCGTAAGCCAAATTAGATTAGATTAAATAATGCTTTAACAGATTATGTTAAATACTGTTATTATCAGTCTCTATCACATAAAAATATAATGTAAAAGCATAAGTAATACGCTTATTATTTAGCGTTTAATAATTGTGCTATTAAAGTGGCTTATAAGTTTATCAGTTTGTTAATAAAATTTAAACGTTCGATAAGACATAATATACTTAAACATTTCTATAAAAAAAAACTTTGAAAATCAGAGAATCTATATCACATTGCAAGCTAATACGATTTCTGAATAATGTTTCATGAATAATCGACAACGACAAAGAAATCTCGTTTTTTTGTTAAATCAAAAGTCATATTGTTATTTTCTTAAACTATAGAAACATTTTTGCAGAAAATTGTATAAAGAAATAACGAATATTTTTTTTTTTTTTTTAAATGTTTATTTACAATCTATATTTAATAAATACAATAAGTAAATTTGAGTAAATTAGAGTTTTTGATATGAGTTCACGTGATAAGAGAAAAAAAACACAATGGTATTACTCTTCAGTTAGGTTAGGTAGAAAAGAAAAAACATTAATAAAGAATACACTAAAAAACTTATAATCAAACTTACCCTCCAGTTTCAATAACTACGTGATATGAGTCTTAAACGAAATGTAATCAATAATAATAATTAATGTTTAAACTGTATATAGAATAATCATACATGTTCAAATTTATATTTTAAAAAATAGTACCTTCCTATATTTCCATCGAAAACAATCTTAATCACGTGATAAATACAAAATATTGTAGCAAGTAATGTAAACGATTTCAAATAAAGTGTAAATGTACAAAATAATTGGAGGTTAAACGAACGTTTATACTAAAATAATAATAATATATCCCAAAGTTGAAAATCCTTTTCTTTACAACTATTATAATGATACTTTGAATTATTTTGAATGAATCCATAATTTATTTGGTAATCGTAAACATTTTTATTTGAGATACGATTAAACAAGTATGTAGTATTGTAATTAATTAGCAATATTTAACTTTAAGACTATAATATAAAATACATTTAGTAATGCGATGTAAGTATAAGTATTGAAAGGTTATGTACAATATACAAGATTTATAATTTGAAAATGATGAACGAATATTTTATGATGCAATAATTAATACAGTTTCCAATACAACTCAATATTCGTCACGTATTTTGAATCGTAAACGTAAACAGTGTGAGAAGAATGTCAAAAACAATCGTATTATTCGTATTTATTTTTTTTATTCCTAAAACACATTAAAAGATAAAATAAAATTGTATTACTGTAAATGCATATAGCTGGTATTTAACTTTTATGATATTTTTTACTTTATAATAGTTTTTGTTTTCAACAATGGTAAACTAAGATAACGAAAGTTGCGACAAACTGCAGACACAACGAGCATATGATATTATTATAAAATCTTTTTATACGCAGTACTTAAAGAAAAAAAAAATGTAAATATAGATAATTTAAATAAACTACATCATATGTGTTGTTCGTAATCACTACAATTATTATTAGTTTATCGAATCACGGTAAAAAAATGTCATATAGACTTTTAACCCAGTCCACATCGAGTGTAATACTGTTTGACCTAGTCGATTTTTATTCGTGTGTTTTATTACTTACATTTTAATCTATTCTAAATATTATTACATATTAATTTTAATATTAAATTTATACAAACAAAACAAAAGTAGATTGTGCAAGTGTACCGAGCTATGAGCATACTAAACCATTAGAATATAGAGTATTTTTTTTTTTTTTACAAGTACAAATATCAATATAGACAACAGAATATCAAATGTATAAGGAACATCCGGCATGTATATTCTGCTTGTTGATTATACCAAATATCATCCAAATGGCTATAGTCTTACTGCAGTATTCTTTTTCAATATTGAATTATTATTTTATAAAATATTAAACTTTAAATAATAATAGCATATATTATTTTTCCTGTATATATTATATTATAGTATAGAATTTTAGAAATTAAATTTAAATTTAAAAAGAAAAACACGAACACGTTATTTTTGAACTGTTAATAATTTGTTCAAAGCTATACAGAAAGATTGAAAGGTGGAAAAAAAGGTTTAATGAATATTGAAGTGCACGGTAGAATTCAACCATAATAGCATTTCTGGTATTTGTATGTTGTATTTTTTCGATTTTGTTTTAAATATATTATGTATAGACAATATACATCAAAATAAATTATAATACAGTATACTGCATTTCGTGAAAGTTAAATTAATTTGATGGAAACCATTTTTTATTGAAGTATTATATATTTATATTTACCTACCTATGCATGTTTAAAACAAATCAACCATGTTTATTTAAAAAAAAAAAAAACCGTTCCGAACAACTTGATCGTTTTTGATGTATTGTTCACAACTATAAAATATTAATATTTAATATATTCTATGGGCATGTTAAATTTATAGGTACTACTAGTTCTAAATTTTACAAGAGTATTACTATACTACCTCGAATAAAACTATATATAGTTACAGTTTGGGGGGGAAGTGATATTTGTTTATACCCATAAACCACTGTCTCCATTTTTTTTTTAACCAAAAACTAATACTAATAATCAATGAATTATTTACTTATTTAATTATAATATATTATAGTACATTTTAGAAAAAGGAAGCCAAAAATACCTATTTGTTTTGGCCAGTTGCGCACTCTGCCTATATTTTACCTATGCTAAATTATTGTTAGGTTTGGAATTCGAAAACGTGTGATTTAATAAAAATTATCGCATGTAGAGAAAGTTTCGTTCACATCATCTTTAGCAATAATTAAACAATCGAATCCGATAAGATGGGCCTGATATTGTGTTATTTTTTGATATAAGGTTATTGACGATGCAGTATACTTGTTTTAATATGGTACAATATTTTTGAAACCATGGTAGCTTGATATGTTTAGTTTATGTAGAAATTTAATTGTTGTGTTTTGTGCACAAGGTTGGTAGATGTGGAAACGTATAGTCGGTTCACATTAAACTTATATGTATACATCACTCTGAGGAAGATAAGTTTTATCGTTCCCCAGAAGTTTTGTAAACAAAAAAAAATACGAGATTCTGATTATAGTTAGAGTTTTTTTTTACTAAGTTTCGAAATATTATATTATTTCAGAGTAAGATTACATGTATATATATATATATATTTTATTTTTCTAATATTTCGGCCGTTATAATATTGTTTGTGAAAAACTTTATTTATAATTATTCGTATATTAATATATATTATGTTTGTTGATGCTTTGTTAATAATATTTTTTGTTTTGTTTCAATAAATATAGGTATATTTTATATTTCATATGAAGTTTTTATTATATATCATTTTTTTATTATTTATTATTTATATTTTTAATGATGGAATATTGTTAAGTTTACTTATTTTTTTTAATACTTACTATTTTTCAAATAAGTATTATCAAAAGGTATATTAATTCTGATTTTGCACATTTTTTTATAATCCAAGCAGGAAAAATTATTGCTCTTGACCCAAAGTTTGAGGAACTCTTATGACTTTCTTTTAGATACCTATCTAAAATGTGTACCAAGGGATTATTGAAATGTAATTAAGGGAAATCGTGAACTGTTTTGGTAATTGTATTAGAATGTTGAAAATATCGATGCCAGAGTACTGTGTAATAAAAAGATCCATATTGAAATCGTTATACTGTTTACTTTTTTATTTTTTTTAACTATTTAAATATAATTGATATACAACTATAAGGGCATAGAGTATAGAGGTGATAAGATGGGTTGATATTTTATAAAAGAGCACTTTCAGTTGTGTGGTTACCACTTGTGCTCGAGAGGTTTTTATAATGAAAATATTTTAAACGTTAACCATTTTAACATTACATCCCAACTAGAAAATAAGTTGGCTTTTATAGATTATATGCGGACAGATTTATGGATTTATACTCATATAGTTACGAAACATGCGTATACGGCATAGTCATTGCCAATACCAAAGGTCATTTATATGCATTTAACTTTGAAACATGTTTATTTTATTATATATACGTATATTTATGTTGATAGATTTTGTTTTTGTCATATTTCAAATAAATATTGTGATTATTGTGACCTGTCAAAGTCTACGTATTTTTTATTGTTTTTTTTTGTTCATTGAATACGTACGTATATTTATTCATATGTAGACAATATTCAGATAACACGCCCGTATTATTATAAAAAAAAAAAATTAATAATAAAAAATGGTAAAATGTTGTATTTTTTTGTTCTAAAATAATAGTATAGTAAGTACGAGTATTTTTCACTTGTTCGACAATACATTTATTATTTTTTAGGTATAGGTATAGTTGGTTTTACAAACCCTATTTTATCTGCAGCTCAAACATTTGCAGGTTATAACAATGTATAATATAGGTGTATATTTTATACGTAATGTATCATATAGAGTATAAATTGAGTTCATTGTTTGAACTCCAATGACCGTTTATATTAAACTATAGCGAAATTCGTAAGCATTTTACTTCCTCTAGATACTTTATTAATTTTTTCAAATTACTTATATCTAAATAAACTTTTTATCCACAATATATTGGCTATATCTCTACACGCAATTTTCGTTACCATAGCTAAATTTGGTATTTACGATAAGTACGTGTTTTTTTTTTTTTTTTTTTTTGGTACGTAATCGTGAACTGAAAATGTTTTATTATATTATAATATACTAAGTGGAAAATCTCCGTTTATAATTTATAAGGAGAATCAAAATGACCGCTGAAGTATACACCTACTAAACATCAGAAATTTAAACATTCGAAACTATATGAAAATGATTACTTATATTTTCATTAAAGCTAAGAAATAAACCATGCATAATATTAAATGCTCTCTTTTTTAGTTTTCTTAGTGCATTTTAGATAATAACCATTTATTTTAAATTTTAATGAGTTTTTTTTTATGAGATTTTTTTTTTTGAGTGCTTCCGTTCCAAATAATATATATTTTAACTGTGTACAATATTAAACTTAATGTTCGTTTACTGAGCATGCTATTAAAAGTTAAAAGTTTTCTGTAGATTTTAGGATCTTAAATCTTTTTATACCACTTTTGCTGTTTGAATTTTTAAAGCTATATACAATCTACCTGCTCTGCCTTTAGAAATTATAATCAACTATAAATGAAAAAGATTTTAAATTTCAATTTTAAAATAAATTTCTAACACCATAATTGTCGCAGTCAAATTTGAAATAGGTATTAATTTATCAGCATTTTTTTTTTTTTATTTATAATACTTTTTGGTAGTCTAGTGAGATTATTTTCCAACCGTATTGTTACGTTTAAATATAAATTAATTGAATATTGAATAGACTAATACACTATCTGAATAGTTTATTAGAATAAAGTTTAACAGATATTAAATTAATATACATAAATGCCGTGAAACTCAGTTAAAATTGATGACGCTAATATCTAGAGACTAAAATATATAATGGTAAATAATTAAATCCATATAGATAAAAAAGTGACGTTGCCGATTTTAAATAAACATTTATTTTTAGAAAAAATAATACCATCAGTGTTTTTAATATTCGATAAAAATGTAAAAACGTAACAATTTTGATAAATAAATCACTAAAATAATGACATAATATCTGGATAACTGCTAATAATTCTCTCTGTGAAAAAGTTATTTCTCAGCAGAGCTAATTGATAACACATTATATAGATAGACTATTATTAAATAGTGTGCTTACCTATTTAATTTGAATATACATATTAACATTGATAATAAAAATTTGTAAAGTTTTTAAAAAAAAAAACGAATGATATGTTGAAAAATATCGTTCGTTTTTATTGTCCATCGTTTTAGTGTAACGTATAATATTATGAACTAATTAATTAATAAAAAATTAAACGATTTTCTTGAATACCCCGTTCCATGTTTAATACGTAACATGAATCATCGTACTAATTAGAAATAGTAGATATTATACTTATTGATAACTATATTCAAAACAAAGTCATTAGCGTTATCCTAAAATATTTATAAAACAACTGATAATTAGAGACAGAATCTATGACACGACTAGGTATATATATATATATATATATATATAAGTGTGTACATGCGAATATTATATAAACTTTTGGCGTTCGTCACAACTCGAATAAGACTCTAGGGGGGTATGGTATACGTGTACAATATAATAATAATATTATATATAATATATATACGAAATACGTAATAACACCGAAATACGCGTTAGCCGTTGCACAAAAGCTCGAGAATATAATATTATATATAGTGAACACGCAGTGGCGTCGCGCATAAATCCTTGCCCGTTATTGTATACGACGCTGATCGCACACGCGAAAAAAAAAAGGTTCTGGAGATATTATTATTCATTCGGAAAATAATTGGTTATAGTATAATATTATTATAATAATAATATAATATGTGTGTGTGTGTGTGTGTGTGTGTGCGGTATCCTCGGCGAACAATATATAAGCATTGTTGGCAAAACCATTGACCAGGGTTCAGAATATAGCCGGACCGTTTTAACGCGCAATATGAGAATACACAAAGCGTCCGTCGTCATTCCCCTTGTAATATTCTCTTGGTTTAAAATATAATTCCGTCTTCTATACATCTATCTATATCTCGTTATTCATTCTTCGTATTATTATTATTATTATTATTATTATCTGATCGTCTGTCCATTTATTATTATTACAGAAGAGGTATCATATATAGTTGAGGCAAGCTCGTATCATTTTTTTTTTTTTATCAAATTTTGTAAATCTATATATACGTCTATGAACTTGCGTGTCACGTGTCACAACGACGATGGCGCGTAAACTTTCCACATAATATTATATAACTTTGGTTTTTCGTTCATCGTCCGCCCGAGTACTTAACGCGGTTTGTGTAGACGGTTTTAACGAAATTTGTGTAGACAAAAAAAAAATCGACAATATTAACTATTATCATTTAAAAAATATTCGAATTTCTGAATTTATAAGTATCTATATTTTCTTTGTGATTGATATTTAAAAAAAAAATGAAAAGGGATTTTATCTCAAAAATCATTTAAAATAGTACACTTTTGTTTGTATTTATCACTGAAAATCATCGCGGTATCGCTTCCATTAGATTACTTGTAGGTAATAATATAACGCGCCTCGGTATTTAACCCTATACCATCAATGACGGCTATAAATACAAATTAATTGATTTCCACTACATAGAAATGATCACTCATTATATCGCCGTGTTCAATTAAATTTAATATAATATGTATTTTAGAATTGTTAGATGTTTTTCTATATTTTTTTTTTTTTTTTTTATATACGCCAATTAATTTCATAATAACCTTACAGGTATGTTACCATGGGATATTAATTACAATATAACAGTACAATAAGTACAAGATTTCGTTTTATATATAATAATAAGTTTTAATGTTTCGAGGCGTAACATAATATAATTATTATTATCGATCGGTCAATTAAAATGTGTATAATGCTTATATTATTCACCGGCATCGTATTAATTAGAAATAATAGCTTAGTTGTGCAGTTGATTAGATTAGGTAGAGCAGCGACCCTACTATACTAAACGTCATACGAATATATATGATATTATTAATTGTATGATTTTCGAATCATCGTGGACCCGATAATCTACTTTAAATTAACCTCTTAAAATATAAATGATATTATTAAAGACCGCAAAAAAACAAAAAAAATTCAAGATTAATCGTATTTGAAAACGAAATATTTAGATCAATATGCGATGTGGTTTTTTTTATGTTGAAAAGGGACAAATAGCATAGAAATAAATGGAACAATTAGGAACTGCTTGAGATAACAAAATCACCGTACATAACAAATTGTATCAAAAGGCAGAGACTTCAATGGCTTGAACCATGCAATGCGCAGAAAAAAGTATAACGAAACCACAGAGCAGCTATATAATAGAACGGAGATCAATAGGTAAAAGGCCAAGGGGACGACCCGAAAAGCGTCGGTTGGAGGAAATTAAAAAAAGACCCGCAGGAAAAAAAATGGGAAATACGAAATATTAATTGGGGAAAATGTATTAGAGATAGAAACGTTAAGTCGCATATATTTCGGAACGCTTTAGAGGTATATAATATAATATCCTATAATATTCGTTTTATGAAAGTTATAACGCGGATAAGTCACTATACACACGAGCTTATTTGGTAATACGTGGCATTTTTGTCCCTTCCTTTACAAGTACTATGGCTTAAAGTATATAACGATGGGATAAAAGAATATAATACGCCGTACAGTTATTTCCCATTGGCATTACGTAGGTATAATAATTTTAGTTTATACATTTTAATTGTATTCCGTGTAATGTATTATACGGTCAATTGCAAACATTGCATGTTTTAACCGTTGCACGAGGTATAATACATAATTCAATATTTTTTTTTTTTTGATTCTGAGTGTGGCTAGGAATGTATTGATTTTACTATGTGTGTTTTTTTTTCTGTCTGTAAACAATATTTCTACCAGAGATTCAATTGTTTCGATTTCATTTTTAAGTGGAACATCTTTTCTGAAAGCATTTTGGATATAGTTGTTACATTGGTAGATCATTTTTAGTAGTTTTCTCAGTAATTGGACAAAACTGAATAATTTACAACAATAACGCATTCTATATTTTAAGTTTGGTTTTTGTATTGTTATTCGGTTAAAACTAATCGTAGGGACTTGCAATTTGTACAGAATATAAATATTAGCCTTATCTAGGCGTGGGCAAATGTTGACTTATTTATAATACCATTTGAAACTGTCGAAGTTTTCATTTAGTTTTATATAGATTCTGTTCGGCCAAAACAATGGCCGTTGATGTTAGATTACGTTATATTATGTTAACGTATTAACATACGTTGATCGTATGTTAGAAATCAATACAATTTTTAATTTTAAAATCTTAAAATATTTTTTAATCAAACTACATATATCTCCAATAATAAGAGATTATATAGATAAAGGTATATATCCTACACCTTTCCAACTTCCCACCTACAACAGTGGTGCGAAGTATGTTCGTATTTTTTAAAATTAAATATCTACATAATAGTTACCCCATTTCTATTAAAACAACACGCTATTTTATGAGTAGGTATAATTAGGATATCACTACAGATAATAAAAATTAAATTACAACATAAACAAATAAACAAAACCTCATTAAATAATATAATTTGTTTTATTTTTATCGTATTGTAAATAATATTTCTGTAATTTCTCCGCGTCATCGTTAAAAATTATTATCGTATACATTTACGATATGATATTCAAATAGGTATATACTCGACGGGCATTATAAAACACCGACCGTTAACCTTATTACGGTAAATAACAATAATTTCGAATCTATACCTACGCGTCTTACACCTACCTAAGTGGGTTGTTATCGTGTTCACAGCGGCAGCGCTGGAACGGAGCCAAATCCATAGTCCTATATAGTCTCTCAGACTCCTGCTGCAGCCGTGTACTCGTGACAGGTTCGCAATGGGTTAAAAAAAAAAAAATTAGCCGCAATGTCGTCGACATGCAGCTGGATGTGTTGGGTATACGCATAAATTCTAAAAGTTAACTGGCTGCAAATCACCCCGGAGGGCTGTTATTTATCGTTATACACTATCCCCCGGAGAATTTCTCCCCGTGCTGGAATAATTTATGCGGTTTCGGGTATAATTTTTACATCCCCTCCGGTTTGTATGTATATGAGAAATGTTACATATTTCACTGAATAGCGGAGGCATCAGCCGATTCCGGGCAAAACAAAAAAAAAAAAAAGGTCAGAACGACCTAATATTATGCACTTTGAACTCCAACCCTTGTGAAAAATGAGATCCGGTCAAACGGATTTGGTGTAGATTTGTACATATTATTATATATGTGTAGTGATGTGTGTACCTATATATTTTTAAATTTACATTTTGTGCACCACGTCAAACGAGGTATACCATAATAAAATAGTGTAACACGTGGAAAAAATGTACCTAATGTATATATTGTGAAATTATTTTAGAACAGTCTCATTAGGTAGTTTTATATACAAATTACGATGTTTTTGGACAAGCATTAATTGTGAAAAAAAATTGTCAATATATTAATAAATCGAATATTAACACATTTCTTTCTTTTTTCAAATAATTATTTTTGAAGTGCAATACTAATATTTAATACTAGAGGGGACAATTTTACCTTTTTTATTTTCTTTTTTATGCTAAAGATAAATATTTTGTATTTTCAATTATAACCAATTCTACACGAAAATATCACGAAAAATGTTCGTTAATTTACTCTGCTGCTTTTGATATTATACACTTTATGCTCGTTCTAAGAAAAAAAAATCACGTAAGCAATATTAAGCGTTTGATATCATTTACTATGGTGATTACCAGCCATCGTTTTGAAGACTTGAAAACACGAAATGAATGAAAATAACGAAGATGCGTGATAACCACCTCAAGTTTATAGGTAGTATAAAATATGACGCGTATAATAAATAAAAGCCGCATTTTGATTTTTGTATAATATGAATTATGGAACAGTATTTCGGTGCGGTCGTTATGTGGAGACGAGGTTCGATTTCATATAGTTCCGGTACGAGTTTTGCAATTGCCAGTAGTCTACGTATTAAATTTATCGAAGTTTAAAATTAACTACTCGTATATTATTCTGATACACCGTTGTCATAAGAAGGATAAAGATATGTAAGATTATGCAACTTATTTATTATAATAGTGTAAGATAAAACTCATATATAAGTTATACATACACATAATCGTATATTATTTATATATATATACACATTATGAAAATATTTTACACGATGAACATTATTTTTGAAATGTTAATAAATATCGTGTATTTATCGGTTGAATTTAAATATATACGATCGAATACTATAGGGTGTTATACACATCCAGACATCAAAGGCGACACTGCAAGACCAAAATTTAGCAGGGAAACTCTATTTAGCCATCAGGACTTAAGAAATTAATTACATAAATTGTACTATACCTATACGAGTAGATATACCAGTATAACGATAATCGAAACGGACATTCCGGAATTATTTTATACACAATGCTTGAACCGATCCAACCTACCATAATCGGCTATAATAGATTGAAGAAACAATATGCACGAATATTGATATATATACGTACTCGTTAATTTAATATTTTAATTTGTATTTTCCATTTTTACATACAAGTTAAAGACATTTTCATTTGTGCAACCAAATTCCTAATTGAAGATTAGTGAAATAAAATACGGTTCAAACCCCTTTGTTATCTGCAATTTTTCCTACCAATAGGTGTTTATTTCAGAGTAGTGTTTCGGGGGGGAGGGGTATTAACGTAATTTTTAATAGTTTTAAGTTGTGTTGTCTATTGGGTAGCTAATGGCCTAATGGGCTAATAGTCAATTTATTATGTGAATAAATACTACAAAAAAAATTTTTTTTATGTAATTTAGTGTTGAAAATTTTTCTTTATTTCCCTAATCCATTATTTACTCATATAGTATATCCCATTGCAAATATACGATAATCCCCCTCCCCCGGTATAAAAGGTCTGAATTAAACACGGCTATCAATACCCTTTTAATAATTAAATCAAGACTTATTATAAGTATTAAATGTATACATATATCGTTTAATGTCGAAGAAATAAGAATCGAGCGAAATGTTTATTAGAATGAAAATAAAACTTTTGTAATAGTTCCGTTATTAAGCACCCCATAGAAATGTCTGATGGAGTATTCTGTTTTATATAGCTATTCTTTTGAGCTTAAAGATCTATTGTCTTTTGATAATAAATAGAATAATGGCTGAACGTAATCTACTTGTAAACTGTACTTCATTTTTAAGTTTAAATTTAAATAAAATTTACTTATAGTTTTGAAATTCGAAGTTTATACATTATAAACACGCGATAATGCAATTCCAATTTAAGATGGCCACGACATGTTTTATAAACGGTTGACTAAAATATAATTCTGAGTGTTGAGCAAAAAAGTATATAGAAAAACATTTTGTAAGAATGTTAAACGTTTTAATGAATGTGGTCTTGTATTTAATAAATGAATAAAAACAGAAAAAAAAAATTACTTCTCTAATTTAATGAATTTAATATAAACCGCAAACAAATTTATATTCGAATAATTAAATTGTACCTATGTTATATTATACTGCTGCTGTTTATTGTATTTTCCGTAAAAATATAGCTATAATAAAATTTAGTTATTTTGTGTATTATAATGAATAAATAATTTTGCAGATAATGCGAAACTCAAAACCATAATATTTCTTAAAAATATAAGAAAATATATAATGAAATCAAAGTACAATTATTACCTAACTACAAGTATGAGAAAACTCAAATAAAGAGCTCCGAAATATTATAAAGGTTATGCTGAAATGTATTCAAAGAATCAACATAAACAAAAAAGATTTTAATGAGTACAAAAAGTCTTATTGTGTAAGTAAAACGATATCACAATTATTTCTAACAAATCCAAGCCATAGGCCAAGTTGTGTTTTAAGCTCAATTTAAATTTTGAAAAAAAATGTACATAATTTTAAACAGTATATATTATTTAAGATTAAAATTTAATTGGAAACTACGCCATCGCACAGACTATACACAATAAGTATTTACTTTGTATTTTTTACCGTTTATTTTTGTATCGCGGAATAAAAGTTTGATAACGAGCAATAATTTATATTACTTAAAATAAGTTTTAAATTTTTTTTTTTTTTTTTTGTAACATTTGTTTAACATTTAACAATTTGTTCAATCGGATCGATACGGCTCTGTAGGAAGATAATAATATAACGTCGACGGTTTGTAGGTACGCATTGTCATCAGTATAAAATATTAAAACGAATTCGAATAACTGAAGGACGTGCCGGCGTAATATTAGTGCGTAGACACCCCTAAAACTAAGAAAACCCGTGGCGTTTCCACCGGACGAATTTAGTGTTTTATTATTATTGTGTAGGACGACAACGACTTCCATGTCGCGATTTGATTTATTACCCGCTGAGCAAAAATACGGCGGGTAGAAAATTATTACGATTCCGACGGAAACGTTATACTGTAATATTATACACCCACCGGGCCGACATGATACTCGCACAGTATCCTCTGCGGCATACCTACGCGTAACGTACACCTTGCAATATTTTCGACATGTACACAACAACAACAACAACAACAACAACAACAATAATAAATGATAACGTCGTATTTAATGTATAAAAGTATATATATATATATATATATAGGTATTCGTGTGCACACCACACGAAGTACGGTACAATAACGATGATAAACGATCACACGACGATCGAGGAGCGTTTATTGCACCGGGTCCGTCGACCGGGCCCGCTGTTGCCCGGGTTATTTATATAATATTATATAATAATAATTCGCGCTCGAGGGTGTGGGGGGGGGGTGTTATCGATTTGCGAACAAGACACGGTGCCATTATAATCCAGTACTACATATAGTATTATAGTATTATATATATATATTCCGTTGTCCGGGATCGATAGATCCTATACTATCGCGTGTTGTAATAATATTAGTAATAAATAATGTATCCCCGCTCACCTTTCAATGTGCGGCTACAAGGGCCCGGCGTTTTACGGCTGCTGCTGCTGCTGCTGCTGCTGCTGCTGCTGCTGCTGCGTGCGACGCGTACGATCGCCCGGAAAACTGTCTCACCGTCCGTGTGCGTATACCGTCTAGTCGTCGTTCGGGGTACGAAATGGCTCCGACGACGGTGGCGACAACAGCGGCGCCGGCGGCGGTGGCGGCGGTGGCGGCGGCGGTGGCGGCGGCGGCAACGACGATGACGACGACGACGACGACGCCGGCTCGCGAGTACCCTTCGGCCCCGCCGGGAGAGTTCGATATTACCGGGTGCGGTTGTACCTGCGCACACAGCTGGACCGGCTAGCGCGCGCCCCCTTTGGACGTCTCCCGTTCTGCGGGTCCCGTTATTCGCGTCATACACGGTGATCGGAAAATCGATGATCCCGCCGCCGCCGCCGCCGCCGCCGCCACTTTCCACGAGTATTTCCAAAAGGGGGAAGAGGGGGGGATTCACACTGTTCGAGTTTTTAGCGTTTTAGTGTTGAACAAACGGAGGCAAGAATAATATATTGCGGTTAAAATTGAATTTAATTATTATCTTGAAATAAAATACAAAATGTTAAGACTTTTTTACTATCACTTTACTGTGTAACTTTATATGTGCTTTTTTAAAATTGTTTTATATATGTAAACAACTTTTCGAACAGAAATCTTCTTTCAACCAAAAACGTTAAAGAAACTTTCTTGTATAGCATTTCGGGTTTAATTAGGGCATTGGGACATTTTTTTTTGATTTTCCTTGCAATTTCCTTAATAATGGGAAAACCCCAGAAATATTTACGCAATAACTATTACTCTTTTTTTCGATTTTGTTTTTGTTTTGTTTTAGTTCAGTTAAGAATAATTGTAGAGACCTAACAATTTCACCGAATGACTTATATTAGATAACATTTTCTAAAACGTGGTACAGTTTTCAGAGTGTTTTGTCGTTTTTAAGAGTTATTTGGCTCTAAAAATTGCCGTGTTTTTTTGTTTTTGTTCTATGTGGATAAAAATGTTGTTCTTTATTTTGATCAGAGTTTTAAGTGTAAAATTTGTTAAAAACACAAACAATAATAATTTATATTATAGTTACACATTAATACAATTGTTAATTTAATTATTTACTTTTTAGAATGATTTATCGGTGCGTACGGATAAAAACTAAATTACTCTATTACCTTCCTAACTTTTCACCTACAAGACTACAACAGTCACCCGCCCATTATGGTTGCGGTCGGCTTTTTTTGAAAATAAGTGTCTTTAAACCAATGGTGATTATTACACATTGACAGTGGCACGGAATTTAGTCGTTAATATAATACAGCTTATATTAAACAGTTTTCATTTTTAAACCATGCATTTTTAAACGTACAACTAACTACTTACTATTTTATATAGTACATATTACCGGGAATATGTATCTATTGTGCTATACATTATATTCATCTTATCGGATAGTGTTTTTTTTTTTTAATTCGCCGGTATTGATAGTTGGAAAGGATAAACAACAATATTTGTTGGGGTAATAATTCTATAAAAAACATGTGTCAGGTGGTATTTAATTTGGAAAATGGACAATGGCGGCCAATGCAATTGTCTTTTTATATTTAAACCCAATTGTTTGGAAAATATATATTTAACAACATGATTCTAACTGCTGTGCCGATAAAATATACAAAATTTCAACTTAAATAAAATAAATATGCAAAATTTGTAACTTCAGAGTCAGGATAATTATATAATACAGGTATAAATACGTACCTACGTACATATTCTTCAATAGCGGGTCAAATTTAAAATTTAAATTATAAAATAAGTCGGCACCAAAACAAACAAAATAAACGAATTTATTTTTATTTACTCGCGTTTCTCGACATAACGAGTTCTATTCAAATTACCTTCGGTTAAAAAAGGTTACTTACATAAGTACACAACTGCTGTACCTTTATGTCGTATTTTCAATGAAAGACAAACTATACAGCCGATAATTTGAACTAGCTAAGTTAATACGAGTAGTTTAACGAAATATAAAATAGGTACCCGCCTAAGTACTAAATTTGGTTGTTGATTGTTAATATCTATAAAATAAACTAGCACTTATTTTTCTTTTCTAAAAAGCTATACTAATAAAGGTCACTGGTGGGTAATAAAAATACGATTAAACTTTTATTTAAACTCCAGATAAGAAGTATTATACGCGTTATTATCTTACTATTCCGTCTTTAAAAAATACTAAAAATAATCATTAACATAATAACATTGATAGATAAATAAGAATTTCGAATACTTATATAATATTATTGGCTATAATCACTATATATATAAATTTAATTAATTTGTTATATTGCCATTTAATTTTTGTTTAAATTAATATTATTTATTTGATAAACAACAAAAAGGCAACAATAAAATTTTGAAGAATTTTCTTTGTATATTAAAATCCTTTTACAATATTATTTATAAGAATAAAATACGTATCTATTAATTTTCTGGGTTTTTAGAAATAAAAAAATTGATAAATTCCAAAAATTAGGTGCCTACCTACTTAAAGTATCACATCCGTGTTCGCAATTACTTATCTATAAATAAAAAGTAGCCGTACGAAACGTTTCTGCGGTAGTTGTACAGCACCGAAAGTATTTTCCAAGATAATAGAGAAAAACCCATCCATCATATTTGGTGAGTACTTATATGATTTCAAAACCGGGCTTACAATCTAAAAATGAAATGTCAAACGAATTCATTTGTGTTGATAAAATGTTACAGAAATTAAATAAAACCGTGTAAATTAAAATAAAAATAATTCCATGTATACCTACGCAGTGTATTACGAGTGTATGATTATATTACAAGTACAATTACGTTATTAAAACATATGAGATTTGTTATGAAATGGAATCGTACTATGATAATTACGATGGTCTTATCTAATATAATAGATATTTAATTAGACGGTATCTATTATAATAGGTGTTTTTAATCAATGGTTAAAAGAAATTATATGATAATAATCTATTACTTTTTACGAGTTAATATATTTTTATTAGACTGGAAATTATTTAAAGATGTTAGTTCTACCCGCGTCGCTGTAATTAATGATTATTATTTAAACTTTGACTCGTAAATAATAGTGAAAAATGCCAACGGGAATCAGTTATTCAATTTAAAAATCGTTAAGTTTCGCTCGGAATCACAGTTTATCGAATGAGATTATAATAACTAAAATATTATTATAGCAATGTCGCCGTCGAAATTTCAGTTATTATTTGCTTTTGGTGGTTTATTATACGCGATATGACCGTGTCTTTTTGTTTCTATACTCGTACAAATAGGCATATAGGCGTAGTGACAAAAAGTAAGTTATTTACCGATATTTTATCGCTTTTTTTTTTTTACTTCCCAAATATACGCACACGCGTCGAAACGAAATACCTCAATAACGAGATAACACTATAAGTAATATGTATACACGCAATACGTATAAATGCGGACAAACGCTCATGAACTCCTGCAATGGCGACGAAACAGATAACTTCAGCCGCTTCCAACCGTTTCACTAGACGATTCTTCGTCAAAGTAGCCGATCCGTGACATGCCGGTGCGATCATATTTCAAGTTGTATCGACAAAATCGAACGAGCGAAGAGGAAATAACAACTTTACCAAATATACAGGGCGATTGTTTTAAAGTGAACCAGCGATTACGATATAATATATAGTATATACGTATACCAGTCAATGTAGGAAAATACGTAGGAAAGCGTTCTTTTTAGAAAAATAATCTCTTTTAAAATCTGAGTTTAAAACAGTGGGTTGCTATTTGAATTATTATTATAGTTGACATACGGAATAAGGGAATCGTAAATACGATCCGTTAAACGATTCCACGAAAACTGAAAATAACCAAACTTAAATTTACTCAACACATTTTCGTATACTAAATTGTATACATTTTAGCTGACACCTAATCGCTGGTTCATATGCTAATAGAATCACCTTGTATATATTTATTATACACTTGAGCAGAATTTCTAAAATTCCAAACCGAATCCAAGCCGCCACCGATTCGCTCTAATGACGACAAAACTTTGAATAACTGCAGTTATATACGAGTTTACAAATACAAGGCTTATATATATGTAAAGCATTACAACATATTTGATACGAATAGGTGCCCTGAATAAAAATAAAAAAAAAGTTCAAATAATCTATTTTGAAGTATAACAGTGGGAAAAATTCCTTGAATCAGGGTCGGGGCGGCAGTTGCCTCCTAAAATAATTTAGTGTTAGATGTATAAATGAGAGCTACTCCGTAGCTGGTGGGTATACCTACTTAATGATTAATGTGCGACTAACTTATGAAGAAAGCCTATAATAGTAGGCATGTATTTTCATCTTGGTTTTGTATTTATTTGTAACTATTCATAATAATAATAATAAAATAAGTTGTTATATTGCACACGCTGTATATACAATATAAATGTAGGCAGGGCTGTATTATGGGGGGAACACGGGTGGGCACATGCTCGGGGGCGGCATGTCTTAGGGGCGGACAAATATTTAAGCGAAATTAATTTTAAAAATGTAATGAAAATAAAAACGCGTTTTGTTATATACGATTTTTGCAATTTTTATTATAGCAAAATGCAAATTAGCAGTTGGTTAACTGATTTTACTCAATAAATGACAACAATGATCACTAATATTAGTTTATTGTTAACTACAGATGGCAAACGGAGCGCCCGTAACCGATGAGTGACGCCTTACCCATTCGGCCAATCCCCCTCATCTTTATTAATTGTTAGATTTTAATATATATTACAAACATTAAATGTGTAGAAATATTAAGGAATCTCGATCATAGATAAAATAAGTGTAATATTGATAACTACTCAGGGGGGGGCATAAATTATATAGAAGGGGCTCCAAATTTTAAATATGACCCTGCATGCAAGAGATGGTCCATTATATTTATAATTAATATGTTGGTATATATTATGGATAACATTTGTTTGTCAGTAAGCGCCCAGCAATGAATTGGAAAAAGCATTTTTTAACTATTCTCTTAAATGCACTAGTACGTTAATTGTACTAAAACGTAAAATACATACACACAGTATTAACATTTTTTTCCCCAAGCTATGATATTTTTTTCACATACATCAGTTATATTTTGAATAAAAGCTGGAATAATTAATTAAGGTTTTTTTTTCGGTGACTTATTCGTGCGTATTCTATTAACTTTATTTAAGGATATCTTGGTATTTCTGAGGTTGTGCAATTATTGGTGAATGTGGGTCAGTGGGTGGTAATTGTCTAAGTTTGCTCCCAGTAAAAAAAAAAATTGATTCGCGCTACGGCAGTGTTGTACACAAACAAATAGCTCTTGATTTTCGATCTGTATACGTTGAATTATAATCGCGTGTAGAAAACAAATACGTAATACATATATCCTGGCGAGGACGAAAAAGATACAAAGTTCGTATAGCCGAGAAAATATGCGTTACCTATTGGATTTATGTGTTTTCGTTGTTCTTCGATAAACTTATTACAATACAGTTGCACGAGTAATCGAAGTACCTACCTATTTTCTATTGATTTTTTAAGAAGGTTTTGGATACGAACAGAGAGATTAAAAATGTATAACTCTATGACTCTATTGAGTACATTTTCATTATAAAATCATAACCCACTCTGTCGCGATCGTTGATTGCAAGATTGAACACGGGTCAGGGATTCCTGTGAATTATATATTTATATTTAAGTACTTCGTAACGTAGGTAGGTATATTTCGCTCTTAGGTTTGAGAAACTTTATGTTTGCTTTTGAAAACTTGGTCGATGTCTATACATGTAGATTTGTTTGAACACCATAAATATTTTACTACTCGCTTATATTAAAAATATCCAAACGATAAATCGCAAAATGCTCTTTTTATATGCTTACTAAACGTATAACGACTCGAATACCCATACCGAATGATTAAAAACAAACATCACAAGAATATAGAATAACAGTATTCTTAGACATGTGATTATTGTACATCGTGATGGAAAAACATACTGTAAGTGAACGAAGGAAATTAGAACTAAGCCGAGTTGTTAGAACTAATTTTTAATATTGATTAATATTAATTTACTACATATTATATATAAGGCGAATTGTAAATAAATATAATAATTACAAAATAAAAATAACAAACGTATTGAACTTGCAGCTATTTCAATAATCTTATTATATAATATTTAAAGTATTTTATACTAAACCCTTAACCCATTTCTATGGATTAAGGTAACAGCTAATTTTAAGACAGTATTTAAAATAAACATAAATACATTTTTAGAATTAATTGAATTCAATTCTTTTGAACAGAAATGCACAACATTTAACACAAGGTTCATCATAAATTATATTTCATGGCAAAAAAGAACAAAGTTGAGCGTATTTTAATAACATTTTTTTATAATTATTTATATTGTAAATTTTGATGAAAATCGTACAAATTACTGCATTTTAAATCATGATACCACCATACCAAAATTCGGCGATGGTATACCGTGGTATAAAAATAGTCTTATATGAATGTATCGCGCGTATCCGACAATCCGATTGGTCGAATAATCAGAAAATAATTAATAGCTGTTTTCACTCCGTATGACGTAACGGATCGTGAAAATTAAATTTGAAATATTACTCTTCAGTTGTTCGCCAACAGCCATGTAGTGCGTATCGTAATGCGTGCGTTTTTTCTTCTCCAATCGGGTTGTATTTGAGTTTTCTAATGAATTAATATAGTAATTATTATCGTATGTGACATTTGGCCGTCGAATAATTACGGAACCTTAAGATAGTTTTCAGTTTTCACGCAAACAGGATAAACCACGACGGGGTAAGCATTGCGGCTTTCTAATAACTATGATTGCTAATACTAACTATTTTTTTTTTTTTGTTACTTTCAAAGCCTGCAGTCACCAGGGAACCTATGCCTATTATTTTCAAAAACTATTATTTTGTGTCACTTTAAAAACTCAAAAGCTTGAAGGCGCCGGGGAACCTATGTCCAGTTATTTTTGAAACGATAACTTTTTGTTACTTTAAAAAAAAACGAGCAAGGGCACCAAGAAACCTATGCCCTTTTTGAACAAATCCCCATTTTTTTTTTTTTATTATTTCTTGTAATTTTTAAAACACAAGCCCGAGG
This sequence comes from Tuberolachnus salignus, assembly GCA_956483605.1. Lineage (NCBI taxonomy): Eukaryota > Metazoa > Arthropoda > Insecta > Hemiptera > Aphididae > Tuberolachnus > Tuberolachnus salignus. The sequence continues at coordinate 2,900,235 of OY101434.1, forward strand.
GTGTTGCGTGCTGGAGAATTGTATTACATTTACACATTTACACATTTCCTAAAGAATAGTTGAATGTAATGTAATTATTTTATATATATACGTTCTAAATGAGGTACCTATATAATAATTGGATGAAATTACTATCAGAGTTAAAAATTGATCAAATTTTTTATTAAATTTTAGGGTTAGATCGGATCAAATAGAATTTAAAAAATAGACTTTGCTAATGTATTTTTCGTTTTCAACTATTAATAAATCGAATGTAATTTATTTAGGATTTTTACCATCCTAAAAAGAGTTTTCTGAAAAAACTTGTCATTGGAAAACAAATAGCTTCCTCCGCTATCTATACTCGCAATCTAAATCAATGATGAACATAATACGTTCTTTGAAAGGTTTTAGTTTTTTAATTATGTTTTTAAATTGAATTAGTAGGTTTTGATTATTATTCTGTATAACTTATTAGCTAGTATTCTTCTAAGATTATTTTCTTAAAAAACTTAAATAAAATAAATTATATAAAATCCGTATGATTACGTAGTAATATAAAATGTATTTTTATATCTACCTAATATAACACAGGTATTTCTTTGTGAATAGTAAATTTAATTAACCAAAAAAAAAAAAAAAACTATATTTTAGATAAAATATTTTAAATATACGTAATATTATATTATATTGTATACATATACATTATACATTATAAAATGTTTTGTTATTTTATAAATAACGTCTATTTAAATATTTTATTGTTTAATTTATCTACCGTAATTTATATGAAATATTGTTTTATGAAGATTACAAATTTAAAGTGGCAGTGACGTCAAGTCGCGTCCCTTATTATTCAACACAGGAAATTTTTTTTAAAAAATGTAATTAATAATAAATCTATATTATACACATAGATATACGATTTAAGTTATTTAAAATTAGATTTTTATATGTATTACTTACCTATCTACTTGTATATCAACACTAATTATTAAAACTACAAAAATCATGATATTTTCAAACTAATATGTAAAAAAGATTTATTATTAAGATAAATTATTATCATAAAAAATATGAACCGAATTAGGTATAGTTTCCGGATTTTATTAAAAAATATTGCAATATCATCATAAAAACTAAGATTATTGTAATTAACAAATAGAATAAAATCGATTTTTACACCAATATATCCATATTAAATATTAAGGAATTTGTTCAAATAGGTTGTGTATTCCGATTAAATGAAATGATGATACAAATGGCTCTTTTTATGTTTGCATAAAAGTTACGTATAAATAAGTAGGTAATGTTTTCAATATATAATTATCATAGTTTACTATCAATTAAATGTAATAAACAATTACAATAACTTTAAATTATTACAGACAGATAACCTGTAAATAATATATGTTAATTAATATAAATTTAAGTATAAGTTTATACATATAAATAAAGTTCCGTAATGCGCATAAAACTAAATAAATGCGAATATTTAGAAACTAATCCTTAGGAAAAATGTTGTGAAAAAATACGCTTTTAAACAATAATAATAATATGCTGTAAAAGTACCTACCCGCATAAATACAGGCCTATGAGCGGCGTGGAAGGACCGTTGCCCTTAGCAGCAGAAATTTGAAGGGCGGCCAATTTTATAAAACTTGAATTTTTAATATAAAATATATTTAAATAATATAAAGACCTGATACTGCTCATGGATGAGCCACTGTTGTAAGTGGGAAGTTGAAAAGGTATGAGATTTATAGAATAGTTAAGTTTAAATCCAATCGTTGAAAATGGAAAACGATTCTGAGCGGAGCTCGGTAAACATTTTTGATAAATTTAAATTATAAAACCAAGAGTTCAAAAGTCTTGTTTATAACAAATTTTATCATACATTTGAATTTAAAACCTAATAAATAAATATGACTTTACGCTTAACTTTTTAATATATACCTTAAATCAAATTGTACATGTTTCAGAGACATATATTTTTATTAATATATATATATATATATATATATATATATATATATATATATATATATATATATATATATATATATATTAGTTGTAGCTACGATGAGCGGCAATTTAATATTTCTCCTGGCAGAACATTTTGTTAATACGAGCTTGCTCATATAATATTCAGCCTAAAGCCTCAACCTCATGTCTTTCTTGATACACTACTGTATAAAATAACACGTTCAAATTTAATTAGAATACAAATAAATACAATCGCAATAGTATAATAGTGTATTCGAAGAAAATCGAGTAGATAAATAAAAAGGACTCTGACAAATAATTAATGTTTACTGTTGTTATTAAATATTATCAAATTAAGTTTAAATCAAATTAAATATAGTCTTTAATGATGAACATTTTAGCTTTACAATTAAATTAAACTTTTATGCGATGAATAATCAAAGACTCGACTTTTTACTCTGTAGTTGTTATTAAAAAATAACGTAAATAGATGAATACAAAAACATAATTATAAACATCGGTTATTATTTCTTTCGATACCTAAACCAAAAATGTTTGTGTACTACACAGTTAAAAATAATATACACTCGGCCTCGGCTTGAACATCACGCTTAAACTCCGTGGTCGAGGGAGTTACGAGCTCGAAAGAAATTATGTTTTTTTATTCTATAAAATAATATTATTGTTTATAGATAGTAAACGTGCTTCGATATGATCATTAATTTAAATAGGCTGTTAACATATATAAACTTAGTTATTAATAATGCTAACCTTACCTATATACCTATTTATGTACAGAATTAGTGCCATCATTGATAATAATATAAACAAAATAATCATTTAAAATTTTAAATAATCTAAATGCTTATTGATTACTTCATTTTTATCATCATGCACTAAAATAAAAACAAAACTAAAAAAAAAAAGTTAATATAAGTTACAACAATTTAACCAATAACTGTAATGATATTAAATTAATTATTTGTACAAATCGTCTAACTTTTAAAAATAAAGTAGGTAGGTAAGTACTCAGTTTTTTTTCACAACTATAGTATTATTAAGTTTTTAAATAGTTTATAAAAAGTTTTATCTATAACCACAAAATATATTTTCAAATTAAATAGAAAAATGTGAAAGATTCATCAAATTTTGAATAAGTATTATCGTTTATCATGTTAGTCACATGGAATATTTAGTATTTTCGGACTTTCGTAACCTAACATAATATAACTAACTATCTAATTAGTTAATAAATAGAGTAAAATTAAATTTATAAAATACGTGTATCTACTTTTAGATTAAAAAAAATATTACTGACTACGCTTAGAAAATATTTTGTTATTTTAATTATTTATTTTATGTATTTTACTATTTCGGAAAGCCGATTAATATTTCCCCGTTTGATGTATTAAGGATAGAAGTATAATTATATAGGTATATTGTCAAATAAATTTTTGTCTTGACAGTTTGTTGAGAACACCGTAGGTAGGTATCTAATTAATTGTTTTATCCAGGAATTAAAAACAAATATATTATGTATAAAACGACATAATTTTAACGACTGAATTCAAATGGCGGATTTGAGCAAAGTATCGATTCAGAGATTGAAATTAAATCATTTTATTCACTGATTCAGTGAGTTCCGTTACAAAAGATAAAACATTGATATTTCTATGCGTATGTTAATCATTTCGTTTAATAAATACATGGCAAGATAGTGAAAAATTAATATTGTGAGTCCAGGTATGCTATTCAAATCTACATGTAAGTAAAAAAAAAAAAAAACGTATAGGAGATAAAATATCTCTGCACGTGTCTCGCGGTTGTAGTGGATAAAATAATTACATACCTTGTTTTAGGCTATAGAGTTAAACTTGGCACTTTTATCACGTTATAGGTAAATTATTAATTTTCGTCACAGTACACGTTTTTTTCAAGGATTATATATATTTAATAGTTTTTACTCAAATAGAATTAAAAGTATTTAAGTATTAAATTATTTGGGCGTTCATATAAAAAATAAGAAAAAACGCTGACTGAAATAAAATTTACAAGCTAGATAGGATTTTATAATTATATTTCAAATTTAAAAGCAATCATATATCCATGTAACGTTGTGTTACACTCAAAAACAGTTTCGATTAAAATTACATAAGTTTTAATTTTCCTTATTATATTTTATTCTTGTCGTTTTTTTCTTAAACGTTCAAAGAACTGTTATAAATACTTACTTGTTTATACAGAATCGCTATAGTTCAAATGAAAAATCGATAAAGTGATACTTCTCCAGAAGTGTTTAACGAGAAGAACATACAAAAAAAAAAAAAAAAAAAAAAAAAAAAAAAAAAAAAAAAAAAAAAAAAAAAAAAAAAAAAATACAATTTTATTATAAAACTATGCATATAATTGTCTGTGTTCATAATAATAATAATTATAATAATAAAGAAATATATTTATAAAAATCAGACCGATTTCGCACGTCTTGTAGTAGTCACAGGAACGAATTATTGAATTCATCATTCATGTGACTGTGACTGAAAATGTTATCTATTAAAAGGTGATATAATATTATATTTCTTTTAGAAATGATAATATAATATTTTCGACTATACTACGATAATATTATAACTATAACGATATTATTCCGTCAATAACGCAATTATATTAAAAACATATTATACTTAAATTTGTTACTTTATAGTTAATATCGACCGGTGGTGTGGTTACCACTCTTATATTATTAATATAACGCTACTTTTATTATAGGAGTCAGTAGGCGTCTGTTTTAGAGTTTATTTATTGGACTGTATAATATTATAGATGTATGTTGTCATTTTTATTTTTTTATTTTAATTTAAACACAAAATAATCGCGTGAAGAGTAAAGCAGCAATTTATTGTATTATACGTATCTAAATAATAATCATAATCCATAATACCTTCTAATTTTTTTAAATATTTATATAGTAAGAACTTACGTGAATATGGTTAAATTTATTTAGTGAAATTTTTGGAAAACATTTCACTATTTTGGCCAGTTTTATTTAAAAATAAATATCACTAAAAATTTCATTTGTGAAACTATTTATAAAAGAATAAGATAAATGTTGGTTGAACGGTTTAAATTTATTTATATTATCACTTTTTGAAATAATTAAAACATTTTAACCCGATTCGATAACAAAATAATACGTGTTCGTATTATAAGAAAAAGCGTTCAATAAAAAATGATGAGAGTTAAAATTTTCTAATTTAATATGATATTCAATTTAATAATTTGTATGGTTTAAAATATTTGTCAGGATCTTTAACTTGTATAAAGAGTTTACATGCAAAATTGCCAAATGTATACCAATATATACCGTCGATATATCTCGACAACGGCTCAATAGAAATAAAAAATGTCAACACTAAAATTTATTTCAACTAAAACTACAACTATTTATGGAATATTAATGTAGGTATTGTCATTTGAAAATCAAAAGTTAGTACTTTAGTATGTTACACCACTAAACATAAGGTTGGAAAAAAAGGGCAACGTGACATTTTAAAACTGCACGTATCATACATTATCTATGAAAAAATTCGACTAAATAAAAAAACGTTTTAGTGTCCTAGATAGGTATTTAATGGGTGTGTTTCGGAAGATTGATAACTGTGCATTTTAACTTCAAAATGTAAATGTTTTTGTCAAAGTAGGTACTAAGCAGTGCCGGAACTAGACATTTTTACAGCCAGAGATAAAAATACTGTACGCCCTATGCGGTGTTCCCCCATATCTCTTCTTCGTTTCGTCACTCATCATTACTTTTATAGTGTATCACTTATTTAAAAATTTTCTCTTAGTCTCATAAGATATTGAAAAATGAAATTAAAGAGGTATTTATCAATAAATATATATATATTATATATACATAAATATGCGAATATGCCCCTGCAAATTTTACGCTCGGGAATAAATACTCCCCCGTCCCTAGTCCGGTTCTGGCACTAACCTAATTGTTTACTTTTTCGTTTCACGTGTGATTTTATTTAAAAAATTAATTAATCGTTATATTATTATAAATACAACAAATATAAATTAATTACGTAATAAAATTGTATACATTAATATAGTTCCAATGGCTATAAATCTAGATTTTGATGTTATAAATAATAACATGATAATCATGAGTCATTAATAATGTTATATTTCTATAAAACAAATTTAATATATGATTTACTTAATATTTTGTTCACATGTAATTGTGATAACATTTATTCAATGACTTAAGGTCAAATTATCTATTTCGATCATTCCATTAATGAATGCTATGTCTGTGGATATTGGAATATTACAAATATTATTAGGTACTATATTTTAAATCCAAAAACAAATTCGTAAACGAAATCTGTAAAATAAAATTTGAAAAATTAATTTTGTAGTTATTACCTTGTTTAACTCTAAACATTAAAAAAAAAATAAAAATAACAATATATTGAATAAATTATACAACTTATTTATTTGTATAATACTAAAATAAATTATGTATAGATTGTAATATACTGTTTGGAATAATACAAATATATAATCTTTAGATGCTTTAGCATATCTTACTATTCGATTAGTGGATTAGTAATACAATTACTTATTTTAACTAATATTAATTTAATAGCCGTTGGGAAATAAATTAAAACTGTTAGAATGCTGTAGATGTTTTCAATGGCATTAGCATTAGTGAATCTCGATAAGAATTAATTGGAACTTGGAATAGCAAACTAACGAACGAAAATAATATTTCTCGTAAACGTACATCGAAACGTATGTAGCTCTAGACATGTGTTATTATCTTAACTGTCGTATACAATATTCTGACGTGTTAACATTATCTAAAAAAACACGTTTATCGATACATTACGCGCGTATTATACTTTTCTTTTCACCATTATAGAACTAAGCAAATTCTTTTGGGTACCTAATTAAGATAAAGTTAATAGTGAGATTACCCTGTAGTTTATAGCTATAATAGATTGTTATTTCACAAAATATATAACCAATACAAAACATTTCTATACTTGCCGCTTTTAATCTGTCCGATTATAGTATAAAATCCAATATAAACGTACAATAAGTTAAACCTTACATTATAATTTTCGATGAATTATTTATTATAAGATGTATATTTATAAAAATAACAATTTTTAAACCCATCACGTTATAATATTATTAGATTTGTTTTTCATCGAGATTTTGCTCATCACATCTTTTTTTTATTTCAATTGACTATACTATAATATAACTAATAGTAATGATATAGCATAACATTGCGAAAACTTATACGATCGCCTAACATTTCAATCGTCGCGAAATAATTATGTTTTTTATTTGAATTATAATAAAAAATAATTATTGACAATCAGCGTATAAATATTTACTAACTAAATATTGGTCTATATTCAATTAAAATTGCAAATATTTCGTATTATATAATATACTCGTATTGAGACTTTCTTACAATTTTTGAACTTTAGTCAATACAATTGTTAATTAAAAGTAAAACTGCTCTACGTCTATCCATTGTTAAAAGTTGATTATTATTTATTTGAATTGTCTACTGATACCTTTAATAATATTGTGACATTAATATTTATACGAATGACTACTGTACTACAGTTTTGTAAAACTCGTAAAATATACTTCGTATTGTTTAAAAATGAACTTTATCTATTTAAATGTATTAATAATTAGCTTAGTACTTTGAGCTATATGTTAAAATAAAATAATGTAAATTAATTACCTACTTATACTCTTTATATTTATTTTTAAAACAAATTTCCCTAGGAAATTATATATTAAACGTAAATAGAAAATATTATTCCATTAACGTAGGTATATATTTTATATAAATGCAAAAACAATCTGGGATATGGTTGTATTGTAAAATATTATAATATTTTTTAGTTGAACTAAGTAAAGAACAAAAACGTTAAAATATCTCAAAATTATCTTTTTATTAATATATATTTGTACTATTCATAAAGTATATTTAATGAAGGAGTCTATGGGGTTTTAATTTAATAAAAGTATAAAGTGATTATTTTGCTAAAGTAACTTTTCGGCAATTTTAATGTACGTAATCCCAAAGGGGATCTATCTTTTGCAGTATTTTTTTTTTTGCATTTACATTAATTTATTGTATTCTCAAAAGTGAAAAATCACGTAATAATAATATAATAACGTTTTCTTGAAACTGCCATTTTGTATTTAAAATTGATTGATCGTTAGGATATAACTTCTTAAACAGTGTAGAGTATTAAAAAGTTTGCATACAATTAAATAATGTATAAAAAATGGAATTAAAATATTAAGAGAAAAAAAACTAAAAAGAAAATAACGAAGTTATATTTTTTCGCCTAATTAAATTTAATTAAGTATAGGTCAGGTTAGGGCTCGGCAATTTATCATTAAACAACACCAACACAATACACTCAATTGTAGAATAGGTAAGTGCATTATTGTTGTATTTACTTATTAATTCGAAAACAATCATTCAGATTGAATGTGACTATTCTTGTAGAAGGGACTACAAATTTGATGAATTGTATCCCGGAATGAGTAATGCGGAAAATCTGACTGTTATTCATTATTGTGAGAAGACAAATTATCGCAGAAACATTAAAACGTCGCATGACTGACATTAAAAAAAAAACTGAACAAGTATAAACTTTCAACCGTGTAAACCGACGTCGATAATATTATAATTTATTTAATGTATACTTATAAAGAACCAGTGTCATATTTACGGAAGGAGTGAAATGGGAGATGGATCCACCTCCATGAACTTTTTTTTTACTATTTTGAAATAGTAAATACGTGTTCATAACTTTAGTAACGCATACAGGATTTTTTTCGAAGGTATGTTGTATTTATAAAAATTCAAATATAATATTAATGAATGAATTTTGGTAACACATTTTGGAATTATGGTATTAAAAAGTGGACGTAACTTAATACAATTTGGAGGGGATGAGGGAATTGGAGCCAGTGACCCCTGGATAAAATATATATCTCCCTACCAAGACAACATTTTTAATTATGCCACTACAGTACACTGTAACGAACCAGTGTTGTATTTTTCGATGGGTAGATAAAAAAAATTAATCCACCCCATGGGCCATGGTAAAGCAAATAATTATAGTTATCACGTTTTAAGAAATTTGACATACCGTCATATTGTTTTATGGTCATACTGAACAACATGATTATTATAAATTATCATATAGATCGTAGGTGATGTATGTAGGTGCTCATATTTTGGTAATTAATATTTAGCTTTTTTTTACCATTTTCTTCTATTGCTGTGTATTTTTAAAAGAACAGTTCAAAATTCAGTTATTATTTAATTTATTGTTTTTGATGATTTATATTTAAAGACATCGGGTTTCGAAGTATAGTTGTCTTGTTCTTAATGATTTCATACAGATTAAAAAATTAGATTAAATTATTTCTTCGAATTCGTCATGTACTGCAATAAACCGTCGCGGTTATCTGAACTATAATTAAGTAATAAAAAAGATTGTGAATATTAAACTATTCAGATAATATTATGTCGATCAACAGATTAATAATTTAAAAAGAAAATTGATTTATTACTGGTTGAGTAGCTTACTTTCCGACCACATATACAACTTATAGTTATAGTAAAAATTCTACCAAGTTGATATTTAAAATTACCTATATAAATACGTTTACTTTACTTAAGAAGTATAGGTTCATATCTCTATAGGTTACCTATCTCTTTCTATACAATAACGTAAATGACGAAGTTCCTATATTTGTTTTTGCTTTCGTCATTAGTTTTTTTAAATCGATTAGCAATGTCACATTCATTTTATTTATAAAATAAAATATAAAATATAATATAATAATAATATTATATAATATTTTTTTTTATATTATGCAATTATTACTTTAGAAAAGTATAATATATTTTTTTTATAAATTCTGAGGTTTTTATGGTCACCCTAGTATAACATTCAATGTGTAATAATTTTCATATCTATAGTAAACATTTATTTTGAAGTTTTAAAAACGTTTAAAACATTTTTTCTGCGATTCTCTAAATTTTAGTATATTTTTTTAAAACGATTAAAACAAAAAAAAAAATGAATTTAAATCGTTTTAAATGCGTGGATTTGACATTACCTAATTAATTCGATCTAATACTCGAGTTTTGATTAAAACTATTTAGAGGTTAAGGAATTTATTTAAACGTAAAATTGCTTTGTATAATTTTATAAACATCTAAAATACCTACCATATATGGATACCTAATTCGATTTACTATAATTAATTAATAATTAAACACAAATGTATAATGATAATATCAATTATTTAAACGACCTGCATTTAAATAATAATTATATGAATAAGGAATTTGATTAATATTATAAGTGATAGTATACATATTATAATAATAGTATAACCTCCTAATGAGATTAACATTATTAACCGCCACAGTAGTATGTTATAGTAACCATGAAAGTTGTGATTATTATTAGGATTATCAAAAACAATTTGAGAGCAAATATAAAACGGTGGTCTTAAAATAAAATTAATAGTGTGGCGCACTGAAAATAATAAATATTAGATAACATTTAGTGACAGTGGGTCGTATATTATTATAATTTCAAAACAAATTTAATTAACTACCGTCAATGTTTTCAAAATATTATTATTGATTAATTGATTAATTGAATGTACTTGCCATAAACTTCATTCTTGAATAATTCTAAAATTACACACAGTATGTATATACTATAATAATATTATAAAATATATTATTCTATATTTAGTTGTTTGCGTTATAAAATTGATTTAAAAATCTTTTATCACATAATATCTATCATATAGGTCCTAAACTAAACAGTGAACAAGTTTAGTAAAATTTAATATGTTTCCATGTTAATATAAGTACATATTCTTTTATTTAATTTTTTTTTTTTTTTGCTGTACAAAAACATACTCTATATTTTACAAAAACCAAAACAAAACATTTCAAACCGATTTTTGTGATAAATAATATTAAAGGTTAAAAAAAAAAAAGGTAGGTACTGCACATAGGAGGGCCACTGTTGTAGAAAGGATGTTGAAATGACGGTATTTTAATTTATATTTGTACGCAACGATAAATAGTTGTTTTAAAATTGAATATTGTATTAATTGTATTAACTATAAAAATTACAAATTACAATTATTTGTGTTAATTCGTTTCAATTTGGTGAACATTTCTATGGAGCCAAAATCGATATAAATCGAAAAATAAATTCAGATTTTGAAGAAAATCATGTATATGATTTGTAGATTTTGCGTAGGTATTTGCTATTTTCCAATTTATGCGAGAAAAAAACAATTTGTGACGAAAAAATACTGGCAATTGTAATTTATTTTGTTGGTAAAATATGTATATAATCGATTTAAATTTATCGGAACCTATTTGTTTATCAACCGGACTTCGGTTAAGAATCGTTTTTCGTCAGCAATGATTAATCGTTACGTACAGACATAAATTATGTTCCCCTCTTTATCCTACCTTCCAGGCTTCCCACCTACAACGGTGGCCTACCCATCGGCAGTATCTATACCTTTTTATTTTAATTTAATTTGTTTAATCCCCTCCCCCGTTTAACAATAAGACCGCACGGGCATCATCAACACGGAGATTTTGTTTAACGATGTATGATATTATTATCAATGTTATTATTGGATACGCATAACATAATGCGATTAAATAGACCGGGTACTACATTTTTTTGGTGACTGTCTCTCGCCAACGTTAAGGTTAGTTTACTCGGACTGCTGCAGCGCGCAGTCTCGGTAGAAAAATCGCGGAAACACAACATATCCTATAGCGTCTATTACGTTTAACTTGAACGTTTTTTTCTTACCTTATAAACATATTAAATTAAATTATTATAATATATATATATATATAAATATATTTTAAGTTTTTAATAAATACAATTTGTTTTTCTTGATTTGTTTTTTTTTTTTTGTTTTTTTCGTAACGGCTTCGAAATGCTTCTAGTAAACGTAAACAAATTTAACTTGGGCAACTTAAGACAACTTTTCGCAGCTACTGCAGGTTAGTACATGTACTACATTATAATAATATCTCAGAGACGTTCATATATCTGTTATTTAATTTAATTTAAGTATAAACCTTTTTTTTTTTTTTTTCTAAATAATATCAGAATATATTTTAATACGGTCCAATATCCGAACGGGAACATTAAATATATATTATATAATAATTAATAATAATAAAAAAAAAATGTATTCTCAGACTATATAAAACCATACGTATTGAGACCATAAGTAGCATATTATGTTTAAAATAAATTTGTATAAGTATTAAAAACTCGGTAGTGTTTAACTAAATAATTATTGTTTTACCGGACGCATTCAATTAAATTGGAACTATTTCACAATTATTATTTGTTTAACTATAACACGAACTAAATTAAAAATATTTTGTCGAATAGAATAGGAAAGAAGAAAAATTAATTTGTTTCCGAATAATTTATAAATTGTAATTTTTTTTAAACATTTTAATTATTATAATTACAACCCGCAGACCCAAATCGTAACATCCAATAGTTTTACATATAAAATATACTTATTTTATACCTACATTCTTAAGCGTGGTGATAAGCTATTTAGATGTAGAACGATTAATATTTAAAACTTGGTGGGTATTATTTTTATGCACAGTAACTTATATTATCTCAATTTTATTAAATTCGTGTTGAAAATTAAAATTAAATGGAGCGCGTGCAATAATATTATTATCGATAATTTTGATGTTAAGATATATATATATATCTTAATGATATAAGGTAGAAATATATAGTTATGTGGGTATTAATATTAATTTAATTGCTAGAGGTCAGAAGAAAAAGAAAGAAAAAATTATATTAAGAAAACATATTATTTTATTGTATCTACTTGATAAAAAAAAAAAATGTATTGAAGAAACAAAACCGAGACAACTAAATTATGTGTACGTATATAATATAGTAGTAAACCGTCTACCATTATTCGGATTTTTAGTCAACTACCACGTCTGTATTATTAACATTTGTATTATTATCGTAGACTACAGGTGAAAAGGGATAATCGATAGAAAGACATTTTAAGCGGATCGCAAAATATGCGTTGATCATTATTTTTACATTACGTGTAAGTGCATTAGTAGTAATTGGCAAGGAGTTCAAATAATGTGCCGGGTTAGCATTTTGTTAAATCAACATTTCTTTCGTTTTGTTAAATTTCAATTATGTGTGTTTATAACAAACACGAATACTATTAACATAATATAGGTATAGTGTGTAATAATAATACAAAATATATACACATAATATGTATAATTGTATATACTTAATGCTTATATATATATAGCGACGATTAAAAAAAAAAAAAAAAATATATTAAAAACGATCGCGACTATTAATAGTAATATTCTTTTGCGCGGTGTTCAAAATACCGAGTGCGGGTACTTTTGAAGAAAAACAAATACCATAGGCAATTTTGGCGGCTAATGATTGTGCGAAATGAAAACCATTGACCGTTGTTGTCCCACAGAAAATATAGCTACCAGCTGTAGACAAAATAATCTTCATTTGTATTATATATTTATTGAAAAATCGCCTTACGAATCGAATTCGTGTGGAATTTATAGTCGCAATATTATGAAAATAAAATAAAATTACGAGTTGGTTTACTAGCCGCTGCAGCAGGTCGACAAGGGTTTGAATTTAAAATATTATACTTAAATAACTTATATATAATAGCTATACGTGCATTTTGAAAAACAGCATTCTGATAAAGATCTCCGTATATATTGCAAATATTATATAGGTAGATACATAAATAACGTACGGTAAGTCGCTATAGGTATATATAAGAAATCCACGTGTAGTCGATTTACATTGCGGACGAGAGTAAAAAAAATAATACGTATATGAATTGATAAAAAGAAAAAAAATAATTTTCTCGTATTACTGCAGACGGCGTCGCCGCGTCGTCGTGTGTATAAATTATACACGGAGGCCCGAGACAGAAAAATAGAAATTGCAGCAATATAAGTATAACTTGCGTCGTAAATTTTAAATGCAAACCTTTATGCATATTACATGTGCCTATATATATTTTTAGCAAAATTATTCTTTAGCAAACTTAGATCAAATTTTTTTTAAAAGTATTGCGATAAATACTCAATTTTAGAAACACGATCAAAACAAATGTAAATTTAAGTTTAAAAGATTTAAGGAAACTCCAAACAATGTATGATGATGTTATTATGTATTGGATTTTGCGTAATTTTCCAATTGTTTGGCAAATCAATATTTATTAAAATTCAATCAATGAAAATAATATAAATTTAATCTATTTTAATGTGTGTTCACTGTTCAGATAACACATAAATTAATGGAGTGGCGCGATTAAAATTATACAGACTTCAAATACCGAATTTGCCGATCTCAAAAAAGGTTTTGCACAATATTATTGGTCCTTTTTAATAATAAACAATTAGATATTTCAGGATAATAATATAATTGTAATCACGTACGATCAAATACAAAAAAATTATTAGTTTTGCCGACTTTAAAGTTAAATATTCGTTGAATTACCGACCCAGTAGTCTGAATTCTGAAGTTCGGGGGGAGGATTGTACCCTTCTATATCTTCAGTCCTGCAACATATAACAAAAACGTATTAGAATATTTGCATTTAATTTCTAGCAAGGAGAACGACAATTTAAAAGTAATATAAAATTTAGAAAAATCCAAATAGTTATATTTATATTATACAATAATAATGTTACGTTTCTTACTCTTAAATATTTAATTGTTTTCAAAATTATCATCGTTCATTTTTGCTCTTTTTTTTTGACAAAACAGCAGTATTGCTGGTTGTACAGAGGTGTATTGAATTTGATAAACATTTAACTTATAGTTATTAGTTGGTGTTTGTGTATTGTGTTTCATTATACATACTCCAAATCTAAAACGAGAATAACAAAAAGTATTGTTTTTTTTTTTTTAAAGAATAAAATACCTTTCCGAAGTATTTGGGACAACTAAATAGTTTCAAAAAAAAAGTGTATTACAAATATTCAGAATACTTAAAAAATTATGCCGAATGCAGTATTCAAAGTGCATTTTTCGAAATACTACCCATGTCTGTTATTTAGCTAGTGTGTAGATATTGAAATAAAATATTATTTATACCGCATACTGCTGCTGCAGACGAGCGATGGTACGGTGTACGGCGTTACTCTAATGTAATCGCTTAGCCATACAAATGTTGGGTAATTTGTTAAATTCTTTACTTGGGGTTTGAATATGTTTAAGACTCCGCTATAGACGGGTAAAAAAAGTATAAAAAAATTACATTTATTGATAATCGAACGATGGAATAAATCGTCTCATTAATTTAATGCCAGTAATTGGCTCATTGCGCTCGCCGTTGGTTATTTATTTATACATGTGTTTGTATAACACGGGCGATCACGCCATACGGTTCGCAATTATTTATCCCGATTGCATATTATTTTGTTAATCCAGTCGTCGGTAACCCGCGACTTAACGTAATATTATATTATACTATTGAACGGTAGCATCTCATTTCGTTTTATTCTGGACTAAGGGCAAACATTTCATGATAACATGCCTACTTCCAAAAAAAGTATAGAAACAAATGGTTTCTGTTATCTTAAATGAGGGACTGCCGAGGTTGTCCCGTGACCAAATTTTCAGTGATAGCCGAGGAAAACTAGAAAATTATAATAGACATATTCCTAAAATTTCGTGGGGGGGGGTGAACCCCAAAACCCCCTTTGTATACGTGTCTGTCAATGCCTATTGGTTTAAACCTAAATTGCTATTTCGCAATATATTATTGTAGTTATGTAATTGTATACGGACGACCGTCGACGATGTGTTGATTTCAGCGAGCACAATGGAAATCATGAGTTTCCGGTGCGAGGGCGATGCTTGGAAATATATGGGCGACATGGTAGCCGATGAACCCGAATCAATCAAAAACTATAAAACCCGGCCGAAAATCCTTTGCAGTAATATTCGTAATATTGTATTGTACGGAATTCTGTAAATATACTATAGGTGGCGGGGGGAGTTTGCCTTATTTAACCTCAAGTTTCGTGTACAAATTTTCAATTTTTTTTTTTTTTTTGGAGACTATGCTACGCAAATTAATTATTATATTTATATTTTATAAACGAGTAGTTTTTCTCTAACCATTTAATCATAATAATTATGTATCTGTGTGAAAATTTACGAAAAATGATTATAATGTTATTGTTATTCGGTGTAGGTATATAAAATCACTAGGCAAGAAACAAACAAAAGTCGTGTACAGTGTCTTTACCTAGAGGGGGCTAAGGGGTTTTAGTCCCTCCCACCGTTGCCCGTGTTAAAATACAATAAAACAATATTAACTTTTCAGCAATGAAAACTTATTACTAATTAAATAATATAAACTTTGCACATTTGTTGCACTATTAAATCAACTAAATACAAATAATACTGTACTACACAATTATGTACATTAAGAAAATAATCTCAAGTAAAAGGCCATATACGATAAATTCAGACATACTTTGATTGTATTATTATATATATAATTTCCATTTACTTAGTAAATAGTTAGCACCTCCCCACCCTCATTGAAAAAACCGGGGTACGCTATTGGGCTTATGAGTCATTCAAATTTCGCTACACCTAATATATTACACACACTAAAACAAAATAAATTGATTAAAAAATATACTTTATTTTCATACACAATACACAAATTAAAATACTCATAATATGCACATTGACAGTAATACTATATAAAACTAAGAAGTAGGTCCTGAAAAAACTGCATTTATTTATTTTTATTAGTATTATAATTTATAATATTATTATACTTCATTATTTTATACGGGTATGATCGAAAACCAAGAAAGCAAAATATATATTTTGTATACTGCAGTTTTTTATCTTTTTTTAAAATGTTTATCTCTCCTGTTATTTCAAAACACAAATTCCATATTTTAAATACAAATATTAAGTACACCTATATGTATTTCAAACAGCGTAAGTGTTAATATTTCCAAAAATAAAAAAAATGTATTTTATAATATATTACCTATATGAAATAACAGTATCGAAAATTATAAGCTTATTTATTATCAGTTAGGTAGGTATATTTAAATTGAATTAATTTTTTGAAAACAATATTATATAATACTTCAAATTCTTTAACGATAAAATATAAACCAAATGAAATATTATTATTTAAAATTAAGTAAGAAAATTTTTAAACGAATTAAATAATACGCAGTAAAAGTACATATAATTGGTACCCGTACCGTTTGTTACTACATTTTGTAGGGCACATACAAATTTGTAAAATAGTACTTAATGTATTATGACAATCGAACGAAATAGGCGAAGATCGTAACATTACTACTGCGTAGACTGTAACTAAATATCCAAAACGTTGAAAATCAAAATTATCGAATATTGTGGAGAATTGCTGTAGGTCGTGTTAATATGTATTTCATGATAAGATTTTACAGAATTCATTATCATCACATATTTGACAATCACCTTGCCAGTCGTATTACGCGATTTAGAGTACTTGAATATTATTCATAGTTACATTATATTATATTAAGTATTACAAATGTTGAACATTCTATTAGTTATGATATTGTTTGTACGTCTACTCCACTCTGTGAAATTATTCATTTCATACCAGCAATACGTATACCATTTTTATACACATTGCGAAAATAATAAAATAATCAACAAATCATTCGATGTGAAAAATTACACGGGTTGATGATCTATATAAATGTCGAAATTATTTAGTTTCCATTTCGTGACATTTTTCCATGTTTCTCAAAGTACAGACAAAAGACGCTTCCAATTTCATGGAATGTATTAAACTATAAAAATATGAACAATCATATAGTCGTATATCTTCAAATTGTATATATATATATATATATAGTATTAACAAGTATTAAATACCAAACCTAACCTATACAAAATGCATTGAAGATTTAAGTAGTTAAATTCTTCTCATTTTAAAAATATTCTTTACAATTTAGATACGTATAAAATATATATTTGAATTAAAATTAGGCGTAGGTTCTCGCTAGGAAATTACGTGTCTGCGTAATTATTCGCTTTAATCGTGTATCGTTAATAATCTAAAAAAAAAAAAAATTGTCACTATTATAGACGTTAAATTTATTTGCGTTAATAAATGTACTTATTGTGTCCTCTATAGATAGGTAAACGTAATTTACACAATGAAAATAGTTGAAGTGTATTAATACACTTATTCCGGTCGTATAAATTGACTACGGTTATTAATAGGACCCTGCATGCACAGGAAATCGTAATCAACAGTGTTAATAATGATAAATTGAATGGTTGTTGTTCCAGCGAATCTCGTCTCGTTTACGTTTGGAGTGTACACGGGATGGTCGGCGACGGTGACGCCCAAACTCCAAGACTCGTCCAACACGCCGCTAGAAACGGTGCTGACCGACGAGTCCCTCTCGTGGATGTGCAGCTGGGGAATGTTTAGCGCCATATTGGGCTCGTTTTTCTGGGGACTGGTGGCGGACAAATACGGCCGGAAGGTGACCGGTTTCCTCACCATGGTACCGTACCTGGCCAGCTGGATCATACTTTTGCGGATCAAAACGGAAACGGCTCTAATGGTGTCCCGGTTTCTGGGTGGTCTTGGAGCCAGCGGGGCGGCTATCAACATTCCCTTGTACGTGGGCGAAATCAGCAACAAGGAAATGAGCGCAGGCCTTGGCTCGTTGTTCATACTCATGTACAACATCGGCGTACTGTACGCGTACATATTTGGCGTGTACGTCAGTTACGAGTCGTTCAACGTGGCGTGCCTGGTCACCAGCGTACTGTACATGTTCGTCTGGTGCTACGTGCCGGAGTCGCCCGTGTTCTACATTCGGCAGGGCCGGATGGACGACGCCAAGCGGTCACTCAAATGGTTCCAGGGAAAGGACAACGTCGACGAGGAGATCGCGAAAATGACGAACTGCGGCCACCACATGTCCGCGGCCACCATGGCGGACTACACGGACAGGCGCACGATCAAGGCACTGGCCATCGGCATCGTGTTCCAGACGGGCACGCAGTTGAGCGGCATCAACGTCATTCTCATGGACACGGTCAACATATTCAAGCGGAGCGGTGGCAGTACGCTATCGTCGGAAAACTGCACTATGCTTGTGGGCGTGGTGCAGGTGGTCGGTTCGATTATTGCGGTGTGCACGGTGAACAGGGCAAGTAGGAAGTTCTTTTTGATATCCACGTACACGGTCACCTCGCTGGCGCTAATCACGATCGGGTCGTGTTTCTACGTCACCATAGTGTATGAACCGTACTACAACACCGGCCTGGTGCCCGTACTCAGCCTGTCCCTGCACGTAATGGCTTTTTCGCTGGGTTTGGGCATGGTGCCGTACATAATATACGCTGAAATATTTCCGGCTAACGTACGCAACATGTGCATGTCCGTGTTGATGTTCTGGAACAACGTGCTGGGCTTCGCCGTGCTCAAGGGTTACCCGAAAATGACGGAACTGATGGGCGCGTTCGGCTACTTCTGGATGTTCGGCTTCATGTGCCTGGCCATCGTGCCGTTCACGTATTTTTTCGTGCCGGAGACCAAGGGCAAAACGATTAAGGAGACGCACGACAATCTCCTGTTGTGGTTCCCCGACATCAGGAACAATGAGAAAAAGACCGCCAACATCACTGCGGCGGTGCCCATCGAAAACGGCATAGTCGAAAAGGTCAAGTCCAACGGGCAGATATTATGCGGTAACACCGAGAAAAATCAAAACCGCTTTGTCGAACCATAGACACCGCGGAGCAATACTGACAAATAAAATATAGGTAACCAATATGGTTATACGTTCCTGTATATATATACATATAGGTATAGAGATATAGGTATAAAGACGTCTTTGAATAATAATATTATGTGAAAACACCTAATACGTTTCCATTGAGGATAGGGGGGGGGGGGCAAAAAAATAAATACATCTTAAACGGATCGACTTTTCTTTTCTTTTTTCTACGTATACCGGTGTCGATTTGTATTTATAGTTTTTTTTTTATTATTTTTATTATTATTATAATTATTATTATTATTATTATTTATTCGAACTTATATTTCGTCGATACGTAAATTATATAGCGATATATGTTTACATCGACATTGCCGTAACGATTGTTATACAAGTATTATAAATATTATTTAAGCGATTCATTTTATATACCTGTTTTTAATTTAAATAATACCGTTACAACAATGACACGTAACGTTTATATATATATATATATATATTTTTTTATTTTTTTTTTAAACGACGAGATGACAATACATCGTTTATCATCCGATCGCGCGGTTTTGTATATAGATTTAACACGTGTATAGGTATATAAGTATTTACATAATATATATATATTTTTATTATTATTATTAAACATCATATATTACAATTGTAATAAAAAAACATAACTTTATACGTTTTACATTACACTAAATCTCATTAAAGTATATATATATATATATATATATATATATATATATATATATATATATATATATATATATATATAGGTATAATAGTGCGTCGATAATTTTAAAACTTTTGTATTATCCAATTATCGTATTACATTACGACAATGTTAATATTATAGTTAACAATAGCATCTGTTCTTTATATATATATATATATAACGAGTGTATAAGAAATATTTATGTATACTTCTGTAGATTGGCATAGCTGACATTTTCAATAAACGTAGTCTATGATCGACTAACTATTATTATACGGTAAATTTAACCGTTTAGCAATTTTTTTGTCGTTCTAAACCACAAGTTCTCAAACTTATTTCATCCACCGCCCACTTGTAAGAATCAAACATTTTCCAGAGCCCCCAAAATTGTTTAAGCTTACCATCTGTAATGTATCTTAAATACAGTAATTACTGCAAATATATATTTAAACATGCCATATCGTGTTGCCGGTTTTTTTCTTTGTACGTTGGGTCCGACATAGTCTTGCCCCAACATTTCTTCGGGTCTTATACTGTCCTCTCCCCTAAAAACTATCAACGTCCATAGGGGGGTGCTACCGCCCACTTTGAGAAATACTGTTCTAAACGGCGGCAATGGTAACATCGGAAAAACGGGAATTAACAGAAACCGTTATCGTGTCATTTATTTATTTTTTGGTTTTTTTCCCCCGACTAAAAGGAAAATCAAAAAACGACCTGCTATGCAACGCGCCGACCAGACAAATTTCGCTACTACAAATCACCCATAAAACATCGTCAACAGATGATTAGAGCAAAAGTTCTTGTCCAACGGTTGTTTACAGACAGAATAAAAAATTCAAATATAAAGCACTCTTCATAGTAAAACTTTATTACTCGTTACGCTCTGACTTTCGATTTTTTCCCGTTATTAGGAAAATTACGAGGTATTTCAAAAAATGACTTTTCCAAAGTTTTATCTTAATTTAATATGGCACAAAAAATCTCCTATAAAGTGTTTGATTGGTGCTCGGTGTTTAGGGAATAAACCTGAAGTAGTAAAGTACATTATGGATATCAGAAGTATGGTACCAGGAGTCCAGATGATGGTCGTAGATCAGTGGGTTTGCATTAGGAGTCAAGATATTTCATATATCACCCGTGCAATTCGCTTTATTTGAATACATCTACCAAATCCTACTAAAACCCGTATATAATTTACGTATATTTTCAGTATTATGTAGTAAAACATATTCCTTTTTCATTAAACTTAGATTAGTTAATTATTTTAAAGTATCAAACTTTAAAAAAAATGTATCTATCTATTGATGTCGAAAGTGTCATTAATAGGTGGCTGCTTTCCTCAAATTCATCCTCTATATTTATAATTTAGTTAGACTTGGTTTAGTTATTTATTTATAGTTTTCTATATCTATCAATTTTGATGTATAGCTACTGAAATGCTTTTAGAAAATCGGAGCAAGGTAGAAAAGTAGAAAAGTTGTTCGCGGACGTAGAAAAAAAAAACACACACATCATAGATAAAATATCTTCACACAGAATTTAAAATTCAAAGAGAATTATTTGAATTGTTTAAAATATGGGGTATCTACCTACCTATTACCTAAAATTTATTTTGGTGAGAAAATAAATAGAAATTAGTTTTAATGGTTAAACACCATCTAAAAAAAAAAAAAAAAAATGTTTAATACATAATATTATTACGATTAGTTTAAATTGCTTAAATTGACTGAACTAAACAATGTGAACTCCGACTACTACTCCTTACTTTATACAATATTTAATAAATTGTAAAATATTTGATAAAATTACAATTGATAAATGATAATAAAATCGAGACACGGCGCATGCGCATCAAACGAGTGATTATTTTTTATCTATTTTTTAAGGTTGGCACTTTGACTTGTTAGTCGTTTTTAATTTGTGTAATTTGTTCTAGCCGGTCAGTAGCCACTAACAGTAGAATTATTTATTTTACTAATATAAGAATATTGTAGAATATAAAATACAATATTTAATTTTGAAATTATGATAGCAGCTTCATCTCTTAGCAAACTCTTTCGTCACCGTTCTAGTATTGGAAATTTATTTCGTGAATTTTCAAAAATTACAACAATGGACTACGAATATGGTAATGGTAGAGTTCCTAAAGATCCATTTCTGTTTCGACAGGTTATTAATGTTTTTTTAATAAATCTTTATGTAATTTCTTATTATAACATAGGTACTTAATTTACATTTTTATTTTATTTTATATGCTTACCTACCTAGTTATACGATAGAGACACTTATTCGTATTCTTACTTGTTAGCTGACAATATTACAAAAGAAGCAATGATTATTGATCCAGTTTTAGAGCAGGTGGCCCGCGACCATTCAATACTCAAACGACTCGGTTTAAATCTTTTATACTGTGGTATGTAATTGCCTATATTTATTTTTCAAAATATTCATGTTGATTTCAGTTTAAAGTATTTAATAAAAATAACAAGTTGATTTCAGCCAACACTCATGTACATGCTGATCATGTAACTGGTACTGGTGAACTAAAGAAATTGATACCGACATGCCAAAGTATTATTTCTTCAAGTAGTGGTGCAAAAGCAGATATATTTGTTAATTCAGGAGATGAAATAGAGTTTGGACGCTACTCAGTTGAGGTTAGATCAACTCCGGGGCATACTAATGGTAAACGGTATTAATATTGTACTTTATACATACTATATATTTCTGGAAAGTTTATAGCAATAAAAGGGAATATGTTGTTAACTTATAATATTATTTTATTTTTTTAAATATATTATTATAAGCACATTCAGTAATTTCCAGAATTCTTACTTGACAATTATTGGAATAAATATAGTTAACCTAGTGCCCAATCAAATTTTTAAGTATCATTACGGTCATATAAACAACTATAAATATATAAATATCTCCAATTTTATGAAAAATTTAGAATTTAGAATTTCTTCAAAATAATTATTAATATCAATTATAGTCTTAATCAATTTTTAATTTCCCTCCCAAAATTGTTCAAATGTAAAAACACGTATAGCGTATTTAACATCAACATCACATATCTCAGTTTATCTATTAAAAAAGTGTACAATTTGGAGATATAAGTTATTTATATTGATTTAACAATTTTTTTTTTTTCATTGATGGTACAAAAATAATTTTACAAAAACTTACTTTTTATTACCATGCAATATATGCACACTGGTGAAAATCAACTACTAAGTATATAAATATATAATGTTAACAATATAGATAACACATTATTTGTATGTATAAATTATACAAAAAAAAATATGTTTATTTATATTTTAAATACTGAAGTAATATATTGTAGACAATTTGAGATACTTGCAAAATTAATACCATTATGCCTTATACAGTAAAAATGAATGTAATCAGCTTTTAATTTTTAAATTAGCTTTTTTATTTGGACGAAAACTTCATGATTCATATAATGGGCATAATTTTTAATCTATTTTATTTTAAATGTATCCGTTGTTTAAAACATAATTTGTTCATCATTAATGTAACTTAATAAAATTTAAAATGATTACTTATTTATAGTAATATACAAATGCGCAACTAGGGGGGTGCTTCAGCATCCCCAAGCTCTATTTCATCACCTCGAGTCGTAAAACACTAAATCAAATTTGAAAAAATAGCAGTCTTTTCTTTCCTGTTTTTTTTTTATCAAAAAGATATAGAGTTGCAGCGATCAAGCCCCACACACTGTGTAACTTAGTACTTATTTGCTATCTGTTCTAAAAACAGTTGTAGACATTACAGATGCTGTTTTTATACTAAATATTATTGTGTGATTTTTATTGAATAATAGTAATTTTAATTATTACTTAATTGAGGAAGGGTAGGTATCTGGGGTTGTAACTTAATTTCAGCATGCCCAATATTTGAGCTCTAGTTGCGACTTTGGTAATATATTTGTTAATTGAATCTTTTAGTAACATTCTCTTATAATTATGTTGATAAAATTCTTGCAAATTAATTGTAATAATAACATTTGACAAACAAATGCTTTTTGGAAATCTTCCTATAATTCAAAAATTATTATCCATAGAAATGTTTGTTTAGTGGTGTATATTAATAGTATTTAATATTATACACAAAGTGAAATTTCTAAAGTAACATAATTTTCTGTCAATAATATTTAATCATTGTGATCATAATACTGACTACTTAATTGAAATTAAAATGTTGATATTATGAATTTTGGGCATTATCCAAGTTCTGCTTCATCATATTCAAATGTAGTCAGAATAAATTTGATTTCATATTTTTCAATAGAAATGTCGTTTATTTTACATAATATTAAATTATTGTACTTTTTATTAAACTATTATATTAAAAATAAAATTGTTGTATGTAGTTTTTTTTTATGTTAGGTTGCATTACATTTGTTTGTCATGATGCAGCCGCTGCATTCCCAGGAGATAGTTTATTGATTGGTGGTTGTGGACGTACAGACTTTCAAGAAGGAGATGCTACAGCATTATACTATTCTATTCATGAACAAATATTTACGTTACCTGATTATTATAAATTATACCCTGCTCATGATTATTTCGGTATATTTTAAAAAGTATATGTATATATATATATATATATATATATTTTTTTTTTTAAAAAACCTTTAAATTATAAAAATAATTTCATCAAATATTTTTTAATTATACTTTTAATTAGTATAACTATTGCAACTAACCATTAATACACTTTAATTTTTAATAGTAAATTATTACATTTTCATTTATTGTTATGTCATATTGTTAAAGGGAATGTTAATTTTTTTATATTTTATTTTTACTAATATACAACCTGCACTCATATAAAATATTGAAATTATTACAATAAATGTGTGGTGAAGTAATCAAAAATATTTTTATTTATATTATTCAATTACTAGATATAATATATTTTACAGGTCAGACAGTTACAACAGTTGCAGAGGAAAAGACTTATAATCCACGTCTTACAATGTCGTTGGATGAATTTATTGAAGTGATGGATAATTTAAATTTGCCAAAGCCTAAAAACATCGGTTAGTAATAGATATACAAATTAAATTATTTATTAAACTTAAAATGTGTACACTTTTACATTATGGAATATAACTTATATTATTTGTAGATATTGCTTTACCGGCCAACTTAAATTGTGGTATTCAAGATGACTTCAAGAACAATGTTTGAGACTTATGTGTTACTAATAAATATGTGTTACTTGTGAATATTATATGAATTATTATTATTTTTTTTTTTTTGTTAAATATGATTAAACATTATTTTACTTATAAATTATAATATTATTTAAAGCTATTTTACTCAAATGAACTTTATTTTATCAAAATTAGTTAGGTAGTATCTGAAAGATATTTTAGTAAGCAATTATTTAAAAGTGAAATGAAATTAATCTAATACACATGATCCAAGAAAATTGGACAAATAATTTGTGTACAAGGACAGTTTTCATTAAATTGTATACAATACATGTTGCTGTACTACAATATAAATTTATACTTTGTACCATATTTTGTGCAAGAACAATATAGTCAATATACTAGGCTTAAATTATAAAAAACCATTAAATATGTAGTTATTTTTATTTTATTTTTTTATTTTGTATATTTTATTTGTTTTATTCATGATAATTTTGATTAAACGGAACGCTCATTATTTTAATTATTTTAAATTTTATATTTTCATTTTTCAGGAATGCAACTTAATGTCTCTGTCATTAATGTTATTCTTGAATTTCAAACGGTTGAAATAAAATATTTTTAGTATTATCATAGTTGTATACTTAACAACTACCCAGTAGAACTAACAATGTCTAATACACATTATATATATTTTTAACATTTAATTATTTTTACACATGTTTAATATTTTATTGAGTGGGTATTAATCTAATACAATTTTTGTTATATCATGTTATTTAATTATTCTAAATTATAATTGTTGGTACTACCCACTCACCTAATATAATTTATTCAATTACTAAGTCAATAGTACTGTAGTTAAACTTCTAATTAATGTCTGAATGATATATATATATATACTACCCAGGTGCGTACTGGGTTGCTGGAATACCAAGAATATCTCAGCAGGCCCTATACAGGTTTTGTTTTTTTTTAATAATAGTCACAGATTAGCACTATTTTTGATTAATTTAAGCAAAAGGGAGTAACTGTCGATATTTTCAGTTACCTATTGATAGCTATTTGAAATTTTCAATATTTTCAAAATCAATTTTTCTTTTTTTTTTTTGGTTTTATGTAGATGCAAATGTTTAAATATTCGAAAATTTGACACAAGGGTCCCCCAAACCACGTTATGAATTTCTTAAGTGTAACGGGGTCTCCCGTTGTTCTTACAATAAAAACATAGAAAATCTGTAGTCAGGATTTTTTTTATAATCTTTTAAAATAAAACGTGTAAAAATCACGGTCATTTTGCGTACCTACTATACCAGTGCTCGTACGTTTTTCATTTATGTGGATAAAATTCTTTTGGCTCCATAAAAATGCTTAACAATTTGAGACATGGTTCATCAAAAGTTTTACTTGAGGATGAAACAAATTGGCGGGCACAGTCCTTGTGTGTCGTGATAACACACATGCATTGATACTATAGAATATAATCTGATAGTATTTTTTAAAAACAGTTTTATCTCTTAGATATAAGTCATATATTCTTGGAAACACATCTAATCGATTGAGGACAGTGGGAAAAAAAAAAGTTTTATAGTAATTGCTCATAAGTTTTACAATTTAGATTAAAATAATACAAATTGAATTCATTTTCTATGGTTTACGTGTAAGAACGACATCACCCCTGGCGAAGCGCATTCTGGCGGATGCGATAATTCCAGGCCACTTTTATACATTGTATAGGGTTCAGTCTTCAGTGATTTGATATTAACTGCACGGTATTTTTTCTCTATAAAAATAGTGTTCATGCTACTGCCAAGTGCCACATACTTTTTCCTTTACAATACTTGCCCTAGTGTTAAAAACAATATATAATATTAGGCCCTCTTTTTTGTATAATTTATTCTTGTCTATATACTACCCACTAACCATTGTCCTCTCAGGCCCCCCCTTAATAATTCATTATTGTAGGTGTAGTACCCGTGACAAAATAGGTCTTGTACTGTAATAAACCAAATTTTTTCGAGCTATGTTAAGAGGTTATAACATTTATACGGTGTTGTAATGATCTTTAATAAAATGAATGTTAAGTCACAAAGTATCGTAAACTCAATAAAAACGATTTTTAAAAGTTATTGCACTTCTAGTGAACAACTTTGCGCGGCACGAATTAAAAATGCAACCGCCATTTGTACAAATCACTTAACACCAGAAATCAAATTGCATTTAATCACAGAGCAATGCAAACTGTGGCATTCACCAGCTGATCAATGTGAATTTGATGATCCATTTTGGGCGTTTTATTGGCCAGGTGGCCAAGCGATCTCGAGGTAAAATAATAAATAACGACAAGTCATATTTTCAACTAATGTGCAGTATATGACAGAACATCTAGTTATTTATATTTCTTTGTATAAACAGCATTTGTGGAAATGATAGTAATATGTTTTTTTGTTTTTTTATAAAATAAGTAGTATTATTTGTTAAAAATCTACAATTTACTTACTTTAATTGATTTAGCAGTCAACAAATATTTAATGTTTAGGAACTGAAATACTCAATCTATACTACAAATTATATCGAAAAGTTCAGCTATTTTGGTTCAGTGGTGTAAGACAGGTGCAGCAGACTTTAATATGATTTGTGATCGACCCCCGAGTTTCCCTAGGTCTACGATTAAACCAAAACAATAACAATATATGTTATACATAATATGTGTTACACCTTTTTTTAAATTTAATTGAGCTTTATTTTGACCAGTTGATCGCAAACTGGTGGTCTACAAGTAATAAGTATAGCAGGAGAAATTATGAGATGGTTGGGAAGGTAAAATGTAGATGGAAGCTAGGAAAGAAGTAGACCAAATAATAAGTTGCTAAAGGTATAGGAGAGATCTGAAGTTATATGGAGTAGACAGCTGATGCATGTGGAGTGGATAGTTGTGAACTAATGGTGATGGATAGAAAAAAGATGTGGAGGGTGAAATATTTTATTTTAATTACTGTCACATACCATATTAAAATTACTGACACTATTCTATCTTAGGTTTTTATTAGATAATCGTCAGTATGTGAACAACAAAAAAGTATTAGATGTTGGTAGTGGTAGTGCTGCATGCGCTCTAGCATCAGCTATTGCAGGTGCCAGTCAAGTTACAGCTAACGACATAGACCCAGGTGTTAACTGGTTAAAAAAAAATTATTTACTAAGTATTATTTTTTTTTACAATATATTTTTTGTTCTTAACAGTTGCATGTGTAGCAGCTAAACTGAATGCTCAATTAAATGACGTCTATATTGATGTATTACCTAAGAATATTTTGTTTGATGATTGTTCACAATGGGATGTTATCATTGTTGGAGATATGTTTTATTCAAAAGATATAGCTGACTTACTGTGGAAATGGCTAGATACACTGCTTCAACATGGAAAGATTGTGCTGATTGGTGATCCTGGTAGACATTGTTTTAAACCTGAATATCAACTCCTGGAACGGTTAAAAAAACTTGCAGAATATAAATTAACAGAAAATTGTTGCTTGGAAAATCGAGGATTTTCTACTGCATCTGTTTGGAAGTTAGACTGAAATTGTGACTGATACATAAATCAGTGAGAACACATTAGATTTAAAAAAAAAATTATTTTTACCAGTCTTTCTTAAATGTTATAATAAAAAGTTTCTACTGTATTTGAAAAAAATTAAAATAACTTACAATATACAATAAAAAATTGATTCTATTATTAACTAATGTTTTAATCAAGGAGCTGATAACTGTTTAATTTCTCTGTGCTGTAGAATCCAGCTTTTACTTGTCTACCACCAAAAAATCTGCCATTTAAGTCTACTACAGCTGTAATAAAATGTAAAATTAAAAATGTTTACACCATTAAAGAAATTATGAAAATTGGTTACATGATAATAATGTTACCTTTGATTGCCGATTCTATACGTTTGAATTCTACAAATATGCGTACAGCTTCTTCAGGATCTACATTTGGAACTTCGTAAATAACCACTCTGTTAACATCACCATATTTGGTGTTACATTCGTCTTTTACTTCGGGTTCAAGATCTTGATCAACTTCACCAGGTCCAACCATGTTACGTAAAAGTACTACCTATTTTTATTAAGTATTAAGTATTAAGGAAATGTAACTGTTTTAACTTTTTACCTTTGACTGTTCTTTCATAATTTCTGTAATACTCTGTAGAGGTTTAGGTGGTGGTGGGGCCGGCGCTACAAAATCATCTTGTAACAAAGAAGCCATTGGAGGTGGTGAAATATTACCACCTGGTTTTTCATGAATAATCCTACCGCCTCTCTTGCTTGTTTTTTCTACTTGTAATGCTACTGAGATACCTTGTTCTTTTTTTCCCAAACCTTGTCCCTCCTAGATATTAAATATAATTTATATTTATTCACATGTTATTATATACAAATTAATTAATATTATTTTATGACCATCATGTTCATTTTTAGGGAAGTAATCGCAAACAAGTTTTATTTTTGGAATTTGTTTTATATGATACTATTCAATGGTACATTAAATGTTGAAAATGTTGTGTTTGGTGAATATAGATTTTAGGACTGTAAATTTAAAATAAAAGATTGGGTTTATACGGAAAAAAGATTATAGCACATGCAGAAGTGGGAAAGGTCCACTCGGATATATTATATCATTGTTATTGTTTAAAATAATAACTTTATCATTGATCACTATAAATCAATTGATGTTTTAAGAAAATTTTATAAGATAATAATGCACTAACAGAGTCCTTTACTTTACAATACATACATATATTTATTTTTTTAATTAAAACATTTCTATTACATAGCTCTCTTTTTTTCTTTATATATTACAGAGATAGGCTTAATCTTATACCCATTACCTTTGTGACGTCATAGTTTTCCTTTAATAAAAACACATTTAATTACCTTAAAGCCATATTTAGCCATTATTTTAGCTGCAACTCCCATGCCCATACCAATTCCTGAAGATTGATGTGGTCCAGGTGGTGATACAAATGACTCTTGTAATGACAGTGGTGGTGCAATGGCAGCACCAGGAATTCTAGCCAATGGTTTTAATTCATCTTCTTCACTATCACTGTCTTTACGGCAACTAAATCCAGAAAAACTTGTTTTTCTTTTATCATCCATGCCAGGAGTTAAACTACCAGCAGGTGTATCCATTATGTTGTAAGCACTAAAATAAAGATTGATATATTTCATACTATTTAAAAAAAAAAAAAAGTTATTATGTAACATACGGCTCTCTATTTTTATTTCGTTCTTCTCTTCGTTTTCTTCTTTCTTCATCTTCTTTTTCTTTTTCTTTGTCTCGCATGTCCCTTAAATCTAAAATTGTAATTATGACAGTTATTTTTTATGTACATAATATTTCATGATGGTGTTTAAAAATGTAGTTATAAGAGTCAAGTAATACAAAATAATATTAATTTAAATACTACTTTCCTATTAATAATGGAAGTAAAATTAATGAACTCATTTTTATACACAATTAAATCAAATTAAAACTCGAAGAATTAAGTTTACCTCTAACCACTCTTTCATAATCATTGGGTATCATGGGGTCATATTCATTGCCATCAAAATTCCAGTCCAAAGGTGGAAATGTTGGACGTTGTTGTTTTTTCCCTTCCTATTGGTGAATTTTGCAAAAACCATATATTATAATTATTATGCATTATATTATAGATTTTAATGTTAATTACATAAATAAATACACAAATATGTTTTCAGTAATACCAGTTTTAAAACTACTGAACTTACATAACTATTTTTTGATTATTTATTTCTACATTACCAGGATTATTTGAGTAGTAGTAAAATGTAGTTATAAACAGCTGTTTTTTTAATATATAAAATTAAACTTTAAAAAAAATGTTCTATTTCCAATCTTTTTAAATATTCTTGTGTGTAGGAAGGTAGAATATTATACAAATAAAATAAGATTCTGAATGAAGTTCAATTAATCATTATTTATATTGAAAATTAATAGTTTTTCAATTACCAAATAATGTACAGATATTTATATTTCCTTTCTAATTGAAAATATATATATGTACAATTAAATTATATCAATTTTATTCAAATAGAATCAAAATCAAATTAACAAAACATTTTGATTACCTGTATAATGTTTATAGTTATAAATATTTAGATATTAAAATATTTTTATCTTACTCTGGCCATGGGAAAAATTGTAAAGCCAAGTCCTGGATCAAACATTGATTCATCATCATCTTTTTTTTTTAAATCAATCACTGGTGCTAAAATTGATGTTGTTTTACGAGTTGCTTCTCTTCTTGGCTAAAAGAAAAATAGGTAGCATTTGAATGATCGTCTAGGGTTAAGACACAAGTAAATCATACCAATGAATGCCACTATAGTGAGATTAATATATAGTATATATTAACAATAATTTAAAGAAATCATACATTTTAAGGGTTGTAAACCTAAACCATTTAAGAAATGATAAGACAAATTAAACATTAAAATCTAAACTTTGTTTGTAGCATACACTGGTCGATTTTTATTTTTCTAATATGTATAATATGATTTCATTACGAAAAATTGAAATTGTTTAATTTAACACTGCATCATTACACAGAGAAGAAAATAACCTTTTAATTAAAATCAAATTTAATACTGTAGACTTTGTTTTTAATATTTTAGAATGTTTTATATTACTTAAACTGACATTTACTGGTGTTTTTACCCTATATCTTAGAACAGTAACTATTTTATACAAAGAATACCTACTAAATATAATCATATTATATTTTAAATTTAAAAATAAATAGGTAACAATAGGTATATGATTATTATTAATTATTTAATTCTCATTGCATCCTCACATACAAAATACAGTTTTAAATTAAAACAATAATATAGCACATAGGCAGTGGCACCCAAGTCCTCAAAATTTAGTTTGGCGAAATACATTTGAATAGATCCCAATAACTAAATACAACCCATTTTTTAGCCAAAATTGTGGTTAGAGTAAGTTTTTAATTTAGTAGTGAAGCTTGGCAGCCAAAATAAATTAGCCTTATCCTTAATATTTAAAGCCCAACCTTAATGTAGGGTTTGGTGCCACTGCCCATAAGTATACAAACCTGGGTTTGTGCAGCTTTTTTCAGCTGCATTTGTGACTGAAAGAGCTTCATTCCCGAAGACCAGCCATCTGATTTTTGTTTAACCACATCGAAATCATCGTACAAAGACATAATTAATTTTTACAAGGTAAACTAACTGAAAACAAAATACGTGTTCGATTAACATTTGAGACCAATTATTGACACAAAAATCTATTGTCTCTATTCTACAAAAATCTCCACAAATTGAATTTAAAACTATAATAATTGTTGTGTTGATGTTTGTATAATGACAAGAATATACGATAAGGTTATCATTAAAATTAACATAATCATGTTTAATCGAGATTCGAGACCATAGAGTATTCATCGTTTCATTGAATTTATTTATATTATTATATTTATTTGTATTCTATCTTAATTTGTGTATTCTATAAGTCTTGAGTGAGAGTACTCTATAATACACCTGTGGTATTATAACCGCCTTTATAGCACGGACCACGGTTTAAGATATGTATTGTTTGTCTGTGGATCATAGAAAATAGATTGTCGGTTTTTTAATAATACAAAAGTGAATAAAGTTTATGCTTAGAGGCTTAATTTGAGTTTAATTTGAAATATAAATCAATGCTTAGAGGTTCTCAAGCAGTACATATTTGGCTACCTCTTATCATAGATTTAATGTTATACATTTTGCTAAATATTTTTCATTATGGATAAATTAAAACAACCAATAGGGAAAAATTCAAAATCTAAACAGTAAGTTTGTGAAAGTTTAACTTAATATTGGTCTCTATCATTTTTATATATTTAAAAGTAATGTATATATATATATATATTTTTTTTTTTTTTTCAGAAAACAAAAATTATCTGCTATAAATGCTTCAATTAAAAAGAAAAAGGAATGTGAAAAAAAAGCATTAAACGTTGTGATAGAATTAATAGATGGAGGATTGGAAAAAAATGTTTTATTAGAAAAAGTAAAACTTAAATTCTGTTTGTATTAAATTGTATTACTTATACTGTACAGTAGTTTATTTTTTAAACTTTATTGCTAACCCTTATAGCAAAAATATGTCCATGGGGTGTACTTAAATGGTACTAGTAGGATGATCAAGACTATTTTCAGAACTTCCAGAAGTCTTTATTTTTATCTTTAGGATATTTCGTAAATATGAATTAAGAATATCCTAATGGTATGAATTAAGGTAAACAAATTTTAGTGTACCCAATGTGAATGGAGACAGCTACCAATCAGCCCTCGAACATTTATCCTACCGAGCTACCTAATTAATATGTAGATTTCAATAATTGTATTAACTAAATATTTCTGAGCTTATGACATTTAAAAATAATATGAATATTAATATATAGAAATTTACTAATTAAGTAGTTATAATTATATTATTATGTTATTATAATTCACTAGAAATATCCTAATAATAATGTTAAGGATAAGAATAAGGTTAAAATGTTATACATAATATAACGTAATATAATTATTAATTATAAACATTTATAGTTTAAGGTTTTTTAAATAATACTGATATTGTGGTTATTTTTCTTTTTTATAGTTACATCTAATTAATGTTTGTCACTATGAAGATGTAGTAGAGGAAAGATTTATTTTGAAAATATGTGGATATACATGTTGTAATCAACAATTGATCTGCATTCCAACACAACAATATAAAATTTCATTAACAAAAAAAAAAGTGTTCGATATTACTGATCGAAAAGTAAATACATTTTATGTATTATATTTTTTTGTACTTTTTAGTTATGAACTTGTCATTACCCATAATTCTGGTTTTCCTGAAAATTCTGGTAATTCCCATTATGTTTTACTTTTTGCTATTAATATTCATAGGTAAGCTTTTATTATTTACATTTAGTATGCATACTAAATGGTGGAAGATCTAAACAATTTTGGCAGACGGGACATATTATTATTGACTTATTTAAAGCCTATCATTTTTCATCATCAGCCTGGTTTTTTTTTTTTTTGTAATTACAAATTCAATTTCTATATAGTAAACTATTTTATTTTACTATATAAGTTTGTTATATCAGACATGGAATAACTATGTAAAATAAAATTGATTTGAAAACATATTGTTACACTTATTTTTCTTATATTTTTAATTGATAATTAACAAATTGCAATAAGGCTATGTATATTTCTTATTTGGATTATAATATAAAGTTTGTTAATTAGCACAAAACCGATAGAGAATAATAATAATAGTGGCATGCAAATAGAAAATAATAATTTGTTTGCAACAGCACATACTTCACCCGAATACATTTTTGTTTTAGAAGTTTTGCTCCAATTTATGTTACAAGAGTTCAAAATATCTACAAAGTCAACTCTTAACTGGTCCATTATGGATGCGTGATACAGACGAAATACCTAAATTTAAACTTTATGAGAAAGTTTTAATGTTAGTTAACTTACAGTGAATTTCAATTTTAAAACATAATATTTCATACCTATTTATTATTTTCTATTTACAGAAAACCTCCTGAAGATATTGTTAATCAAGATGTCACCAATTCTAAAAACTTAAATCAAAATAACAATGAAAATAGTAATAATGTTCGGTCAGATGAAAAATTACAGGAAAAAATATTGGAATTGAAAATTTGTGATTAATATAAATAAAACATTTAAACTATAATTTATTTTGTATTATTTAAGGTAAAAAGCAAACATATGTTAATAAATTATAAATTTAATATCAAACTCAGTAATCATTCATACTTATCGATTTTAAACATTCTCTTTTAATTTAAATGTTTAACCAAGATACTCCACTTAAAGGAGTACTTTTTTTAAATGGTTCTCATTAAAAATAATTTTGCTATGCGACTATGTGATCCACATGGAGTAAACAATTTTTATTAATTTTTTTTTTTTTACAGTAAAAGTAAAGTTTTTTTTTATTATACAATTATGTGTATAGTAAACGATTAAGTAATAAGTTAAAAAAAAAAATTTTAATTATCAGTTGATAAAAATAATTGGTACTTATATTTACATCAAATAGTTTTTTAGATTCTGAGCAAAGTAAAGTATGTATTGGTTTTACTATGATATCATAGTGTGTTTTTGTAATTTTATTTTTGTCTAAAAACTTTCTACTAGAAATTCTGCTCCAATTTTCAATTGTAACACATTTTCTAAAATCGTTTTGAATCTAACTGATACATTGGGGGAAGGAGGGTAATTTTTCTTCGTTGTTGATTTCTTAATAATTTAACATATGATAATAAAAGTTTCATTATTTTCAATTATGTCTTTTTGTTGTAATTCAATTAAATATAATCGTAGAAACCTGAAAATTTCACATAAATCTATATTAGTTTTTATATATGTGACATTTATCTGGCCATTTTTGAGCTATTTAAAGGCATTTTAAGTTTTAATTTGGTTTTGTGGATAAAAATTGTTTGGCTAAGTAGAAATGTTTGAACATTTCACACGGCGTTCATCATACGCTGTACTTAGTGGTAAAAAAAAAAAAAAACCTTGATCGTAATGTAGTTTTTTTTTTTTATATAATAGTTTTAAGTTCAAATTTTGATGAAAATCTTAAAATTCATGACGTTGAAAATTATGTTTAACCGAATTTCAAACCGAAGAATCATAATTCTTAGCAATGGTTTATCGTTGAGTACAGATATAAATTAAATTCCTCTATGTATCTTACCAACTTCCCACATTCAACAGTGTCACACCAGTTAGCAGTATTCGTGACTTTTTTTTGTAAATGTAGTTAATGCAAGTAAATGCATAATAAATGCAAAATATCCAGGAAATTATTTTTATGTATGTACATTTCGGCGTACAACAGTGATTTTATTTTAGGATAGGAGCGGCAAATTCGATTTAGCATTTTTAAGCCGGGCCCTGATGATAAGGTTAGATAAGATAATCACAACATTAGAAACAGACGTTTGTGTATGTAATATCTGGACCTTAGTAGATATTTGTGTGTATACCGCGATCTGGAATATAAATATTAAGAAGACGCCACACCGGCGATTTTCAGTGATAAAATCATGTTTACGCCGACCATCTATAGAACCATATATCTACTAATATAACCAAATATACTGTAGTGTATTTATCTATGCTAGAACTCACTTAGTTTTTGTTTTAGACGATTATATAATCTATGGTGTAGACAAAGTGAAATCTTTTCTTACGTTAATATTATCTAGGCACTCAAAATTAAAGTGTTTGATTTCACTTAAACCATTTAATCTAGGTATTAAAGTATTTTGAACAAATTTGACGTTCTTCACTTCTTGATTAGGCAACTAATTAGGAAATTAAGCCAGTATTTTGTTATTATTTTAAATATTGAAAGTAACTCTAATAGGAAGAAATTAATCTACCTTCACAAGATATTTTAATTATTTCCCATATTCTTTCCAATTTAATACATTTGATAAGAATATAGATAGTGATACTGGGATAAGGCAGCGAAAGGTAGCTGCAAACTCATTAGAAATTTAGTTTTAATTTGTATTAAATTGTTTATAAACTGTATTAATTAATATGAAACCATATAAATTAAAATTCATGGCAAATTAAAATTACTGTGACAATGATTTTTTGTATTATTGATTTCAGTGTACCTATGTATTTCATCAGTATTATAAAACATAAACAGTACTTCTTTCGTTTTTTATTAGTTTGAAAAATTATTTAATAATAGTCAAATATGGTTTAGATACTAAAGAATGAACATGAATTTTAAAAAAAGATTTATTTTATTGCTTCTGTTCATAGTGTTAATTTTATGTTTTTTGTTATACTCTCTATTAGAAACCCCTAATATCCACCCAGTAAGTTTTAAATAATTAACCTTTTAATTTTTTGTTTTTATATACATTTTATGTTTATTTACATTATATTTTAGCCATATGAAACTGTTTCTCTCGTAAAAGAATCACAATTACAGTCAACATATGACAAGTCAGGATCTAATACTGAGAACATAAATATCCTAGAAAACAATATTAAAAAAACTATACCAGAAACATCTAGTGAGGTAAAATTATAATATCTCTACTTTAATATTATTTATGTGCTATTGTAAAACTATTTGTCACATTCTAGACGTGAATTAATAATTTAATATAAAATGTCTACTAATAAACATACTGATTTTAACATTTAACTATCTTTTTTACAGTCAATAATACAAAATAATGTCGAAGACACATTTTTATCAAATGGAATATGTGATCCAAGTATTAATGTAAGTTATATAAGTTATAATTTGTATTTTCATAATCTGGAAACTGATTGTTGATTAGACGAGTAGAAATTTACTTTAAATTATTATTTTATAGGCAAATTTAATCATACTTCTTTATTATTAAGATATATAGATGGATTTTTAAAGGAAAGAAACATATGTCAAGTTATATTCTTGGTATTTTTGAATATCATTACTGAGTTACTGTTTACTTTATATTATAATGGGTAGAGTACTTACCTACCTACCTAAAAAGTTTAATTTGGCATTGTTTAACTGAATAACATTTGAACAAACAATAAATATAATAGCTGTTAAATCTAAACTTATTTAAATATAAATTAGATAATACTTCTGTAATATTTCATAATTGCTAAAAATTAGAGTTATTTTGTTGAAAAATCTATTTTTATTTAAAATGTGAAACCCATTTTAATTATGTAATGTGTATATTTGTTTATTAATATAATAAATCGAAGCAACTAATTATTTTATAATGTTAAACTATACAAATTATTTATTTAACATAAAATTTTATTCAAATACATTTTATTTTTCAAGAGAATTTCAAGTAGTCAGATTTAAGGAATTCATAAATCAAATAATAAACCTTAGTAACATATTAATCAAACGAATGATACATGTGAGAAATTGTGATAAAAGCAAAAACTATATGCCATGGTGAAAATTATTTATTTACCTATCAGATAATCAAATTATAAAATTAGTAAATAGAAATGCTAAAAATTACATCCCAACATTTATTAGTGGTATATTAAATAACATAGATTTTAAATAATTTATATAAATTCATAGTTTGCTGTGAACTATTATATTATATATTATATATATACATTTATTTTAGATTTTTAGTGACCTAATGAATGTATAAATTAAAAATGTTTATGTTGCAATTTTACTAGAAGTTTCATGTTTTGTATTAACAGAAATAAAATTCACTGAAATGTCATCAAAAAAACCTAGACCCAGAAATACTGATTTTTAATTCCCTCAATAATTTTTCTTACGACTTTGTATGCGTATAATATGTTAATATTTTAGTTTTTAGAGTTTACATGTTCAACATAATATGTTTAAGAATGTGTTGATACTAATTTTATTTGTATTCATTTATTTACATAGATTTTTTACTGTAGTAATACAAGATTTATTTTTATTACCTTTGTATTTATATTTTTAGATGTGGGATTTATATGATAAACTGCAATTTGACAATGTAGATGGGGGTGCATGGAAACAAGGTTGGGATGTTCAGATAAATGAAACAAGATGGAATTCAAATAATAAGTTAAAGGTATTTGTGGTACCTCATTCACATAATGATCCTGGTTGGAAACGAACTTTTGAAGAATATTATCGTCTTGATACAAAAAATATATTAGATAGTATGGTGATTAAATTATCAGAAGATCATAGGCGAAAGTTTATATGGGCAGAAATGTCTTATTTGTCTTTGTGGTGGAATGATATTGATCAAGCTACAAAAAATAAAGTGAAAAAGTACAAATATTTCGGTTTAGAAATTAATAATATTTTAGATAATTATTTTTTATATACACTATATTATATTATATAAATATCTTTAGATTAATTGATAATGGACAATTGGAAATAGTCACTGGTGGATGGGTTATGACAGATGAAGCTAACTCACACTATTCATCTATGATCACTCAACTTACTAACGGACATCAGTGGTTGATGACAAATTTAAATATTACTGCTAAGTAAGATTTACAAATTTAAAAAACAACTTAATATTACATTTAAGCATTTTTTTTAATTATGAAATTTATTAGCAAATATTGTATAAAAACTAATTTGTATCATTATTGCAACATCTCAAATTTAATCTCAATGATATATGTTAATTTTATGTTCACAGTTATAGTTGGTGTATTGATCCTTTTGGGGTTTCTCCAACTATGCCTTACATATTGAATAAAATGCAATTTTCTAGTTTAGTTATACAAAGAACTCATTATTCAATTAAGAAGTATTTGGCTAAAGAAAAACAATTGGAATTTCGTTGGAGACAACACTGGGGTATACATAGACATATAATATAAGGGAGCTAACTTCCTTATATTTCGTGGATTGCAGTTTTCATTTTATTTGCATAATAATTTAAACATTTTTGATTTTAATAGATACAGAGTGCAATAATGATAAAAATGAGTTGTTTACACACATGATGCCATTTTACAATTATGACATACCTCATACTTGCGGTCCAGATCCAAGTGTTTGTTGTCAATTTGATTATAAAAGATTTCCAATATTTGGGTTATATTGCCCTTGGAAGTTACCTCCAGTACAAATTACCGCATTTAATGAGGAGAAGAGGTGAACAAATTTGAATTAAAATAATTAAGTGCTAATAAATTTTGTCAAAATAAACTCAATATAATAACAATTAACTTATCCTTATTTTTATTAATAGAGGATTAATGCTATTAGACCAATATAGGAAAAAAGCAGAGTTGTATAAAACAAATGTTCTACTTGTTCCTTTGGGAGATGACTTTCGATATAACACCGCTAGAGAATGGGATTATCAATTGAACAATTATCAAAAATTATTTGATTATATGAACAGTAATAGTGACTTATTACATGTAGAAGTTAGTTTTGTGTCTTAATATTATTATACATTTGGTTTTTTTGTTACTAATATTTTATGATTTATTAATTTGTTTTATTAAAAGGCATCATTTGGTACATTAAGAGATTATTTTGAAGCTGTCCAAGAATCGCTTAATTATAAAAATTTCCCATCATTAACTGGTGATTTCTTTACATATGCAGATAAAGATCATGATTACTGGAGTGGATATTTCACATCCAGACCCTTTTACAAATGTATGGATCGAGAACTTGTTGCTAAGTTGAGGTACGATGCAATTTGTTTAATAATATTGATGTAATTTTATATATTTTTATATATACTATTTTAATTATTAAATAGTTAAATAAAAAAAAAAGAACAAATTAAACATTTTCAAAGTAAACAAGTTCTAATTATTTTGTTACATATTTTTCTAGGGCAACAGAAATTCTATATTCCTTAGTGTGGCTGAGTGAACCTTTAAATTTGACTTCTTGGTTGTGGAAATCAAATTCAGAGTTGTATAATTATTTACAAGCTGCAAGAAATGCTCATAGTTTGTTTCAACATCATGATGGAATTACAGGGACAGCAAAAAATGCAGTAGTTAATGACTATGCCCAAAAGTAATCTTTATACTTATTTATTTATAATTTGAAGAAGTAATGTTGATATATTATGTTTTCAGAATGCTGAATTCATTAACAAATCTAAATCATATCATACAACAATGTATATATTTTCTATTATACCAAGAAAAGGTTTTATTTTTATTTTGTAACACACATATCAGGATCGGATTTAGTACTCTTAAGCCACTATACTATGGGATCCCTAAAACTAATGATTTTACCTAGGCTTAATTCCTCGAATATAGAAAGAAAAAAATATACACAAGTTGATAAAAATGTTTATAACACAGGAAAAACAGTTTAAGTTGATTCTAAAAATATTCCACTTGAAAATGTTACTAATTATACTCTGACAGTTACTTTTGGATAGTCCATTCTAGTAAATTGTAATAATAATGATATGTGTTAAGTTAGGGTTAAACACTGTTTTTGTTTATACAAGGAACTGTTGTTTAACATTGATTATATCTATTTCCGACCCTGAAATATATTTCAATGTATTTGTTGATAATTATATTAAAAACAATTTGTTATGCCTTAGGATAAATATATATTTGATATTAATATTAACTACTTTGAGGTAGATTATTCAAGAGTTTACTATAATAAATTGGCCCAATATAAAGTTATAATATTTGCTAAAAATCAAGATTCTCAAAATGTAATTGTGTTCAATTCTTTGACATCAGTTGTACGACATGAAATTGTCAC
This sequence comes from Tuberolachnus salignus, assembly GCA_956483605.1. NCBI lineage: Eukaryota > Metazoa > Arthropoda > Insecta > Hemiptera > Aphididae > Tuberolachnus > Tuberolachnus salignus. The sequence continues at coordinate 2,942,419 of OY101434.1, forward strand.
ATTAGTTGTGGCAAGTGAAAACATAAAGGTTAGTTTAGTGATTAAACCTATCTTAAAACAAAAATGCTTTATCAATAAACATATATTCAACAAATACAGAGTAAAATGTAATATCAGTTTACTATGAAAATAATACTCTATAATTTGTATGTATTTTAATGTAATGAGTAATGATTTTAAAGTGATCATAAATTTGTTGATTCTACTAAGAGTACTAAGCAATTCAACCAGTTAAACTTATATAATGTGACATTGTGACACAGTTCCTTTATAAACAGTATTTAACTATAACAGTAACAGTTGATAATAATAATTGATTATATTTATTGATAATTGCATTTAGCAGTACTTACTGCATACATAAAGGTATACATTTGATATATTGTTTTATATTTTTGTTGATTTTTGTCTGAAAAATAATATAGGTAGTCAACGCAGATGGTGTGGATATTTTGTTTCAAGTAGATTCTACTTGTAACCTTCTAGAAATGCCGTTACCTAAGCCATGTTTTCAATTGCATTTTGTTGTAGAACTTGGCCCTTTGGAAATAAAAAGATATACTATTATCTATATGCCTACAGATATCAGTACCAAGTAATTTTAAAAACTTGTTATGTTTACCCATTTGTTGTGCCTGTCAGTTATTGCCGACACACAGATATTTTAGCAATACATTTGTCGGCGATAGCCGATAAACAGGAATTTTACTATACCTGCAGGTGCACTGCTAAATTACCTATTCATTGGCCATAGCCAAAAGACAGTTCATAGGTTAAGCATTTTATTTAAAAATTGTTTGTTTTTAATATAATCAAATATAATTTATACATTAATAGAATGTTACATTTCTATTCAAATAAAACATTAATCTTGTTGGCTTAATATACAAATATGACAATACTATTAATATAAGTTTATATTGTAGATTCTCAGCATAGCGAAGAATGTATTATTGGTTTTACTATGATGTGTGATTTTCTTCTTTTTTTTTATGTTAACAACTTTTCTACTAGAAAACTCCTAAATCTGATCAACAACTTCAGGTGGTAGTTTTTGGTAGCAAATATTATCTAGTTGGTTCATTGAGAATGTTATTTTTGGATTTTCCTTGTAGTTTTCTCAATAATGAATTAATACTAGGAAAACGCATTAGAAAAACAGGAATATTTATACAATACCAGTTTCTGTTATTTTCGGTTTTTTTTTTTGTAAACTAGTTAAAAATACGAACAATTCTAATTTATTTTGTAGTTACAATTTTCAGTTTGATTTGATCAGAACATGTTTAACCAAACTTTGCTCAGAATCGTTTTTTATTTACACCCTGTACAGATATATAATTTTTTTTTTTAGAAAATATATGTCAAATATCAGTGTTTACAACCCTGAAATTGATGCAGTTTTAGATCCTAGGATAGATATTAAAACAATTGATTTGGAAGAATTTTCAATTGAAAATGAAAAAATTGTTGCATCATTTAGCCGTGATGGTTTGTTGAAAAATATTATGCTTAAATCTTCTGGCAAACAATATCCTGTATCAATCAATTTTGTGAAGTAATAACAATTATTATTATTATTTAATACATTTTCACTTTAAATGTATTATTATTTTTAGATACGGTGTAGCACGTGGTAAAGACATGAGTGGGGCTTATTTGTTCATGCCATCGGGGGAAGCGGTTGATGCTCATGCCAATGAGCAACAACCCACAGTTTATGTAATCAAAGGATATGTTTTATCACAGGTGATAATCCAGTATAACAATGTGAAACATTCAGTACTAATCCGCCATATGAAAGGTTTTTTCACATTTTATTTTCTACATTTTAAAATATTCAAAGAATATATTTCAAATGTGTACAAAAGGAAATATTAAGAATAAATCTTTAAATTTTTTTATTCAGACATAAGTGATGTTGAAATACGGAATTTAGTTGATATTCGACAAGAAATGAATTATGAATTGGCGATGAGAGTTACCACTGAAGTGGACAATAATAATGTATTTTATACTGACTTAAATGGATTCCAAGTAATAACTTCATAATATGTTAACTATATATACCTACTAACATAAATGATTGTATTGTATTATATCAACGTTTTATTAAAAATAAATAAATACGTAAAATAAGAACAATACAAAGCCTGGAGTATCATATAAGTAGTGTGGAAGTACAACCTATTTTGATTTATAAAATCATCATCATCAAATGAATATAAAATCAGAATGAGGAATACATAAAAAAATTACCATTTTTTACACAAAGAGTAAATTCATTTTTAGATTGTAAACCAGATGAGATGATATTGATATAAAAGTTTTATGTATAATAGATAATACTCTCTGTGTAATAAATGGTATTTTTTTCTATATATTTCTTATTACCTGATGATGATTTTTTAAAATCAAAACTAATTGTAACACACTACTTATATAATACCCTAAGCTTTGTATTGTTCTTATTCTGAATATTTTTTATATTTTTTTATTTACATATATATATATTTTTAAAAAATAAAATGTTGATATTTTATTGAGTAATAATTTCTAAAACAATGTTTTGTATTGTGTTGTTTTCATTACAAGATGACCCGTAGAAAGTATTACAAAAAACTACCAATTCAAGGTAATTTCTACCCTATGTCTAGTGCAATATACATTGAAGATGACAATACTAGAATATCATTACTATCAGTCCAACCGTTAGGTGCATCATCATTAAATAATGGACAAATGGAGGTAATATGTTTTAAATAAATTTATTTTAACATACTTTTGTTAACTTTTACTGTTTTATAGGTTATACAAGATCGACGATTAAGACAAGATGATAACCGTGGGTTGGGTCAAGGAATTTTTGATAATGTACCCACACTGACATTTTTCAGACTACTTGTTGAGGAAAACATTGGTAACTGTCAGGTGAATATGAATTTATAACACATATAATATTAGAATTATTGTTTAAAGTAGTATTAATATATATAAATAAACTACTATATAGATGGATTTACCAAATCTGACACCCCTTGGAATGGCATCTATGTCTACATTGTTGTATCCCATCATATCACTATTAGAAACATCAAAATATGATCACTTAGAAGACACATACACTAGTTCCCAGTTGACATCATTACCAAGCGATGTTCATTTAGTTACAGCATCATTAATTCTCCAACAATCAAAACCCGCTGTAGGATTGGTTTTTCATAGAACCCAGACAACTCAATGCTATGGTTTTGAAACAGTCAATACAAATTATTCAAACTCAGTAAGTATTTCATTTATTTTATTTATCTGTTTTTTTTTTTATTATTGTTGATAACTTGTAGATTGATTTTAAACCACTTGTATCTTCATCGGCTGAAGAAATATCTGTATATGAATCCTCACTGTCTTTTGTGCACATTGGATCAAAAGTTCATGTCTTAAAACCACAAAACATGAAGCCAATGGAACTTAAAGGTTATGTGATAAAAAAATAAAAATTATTAAGCATTTCGTCTTCACAATCAACAACAATATTATTTAACAGTTTAATAATAGCATTATACCAAAATAATGTATGTAAACTTAACTAAAATAAGCTATGATTGTCGCAGAGATTAAGGACCATTCTCACTAACATAAACGAAGGCATTTATCAGATTTTTAAGCTGAGTTTACAGCTGATAACCAATACAATTGGTGTGCTATCGCAAACTCCATTTAAAAATCAAAGTTTTTTTGCTGAGAATGTATTTAATTGCTGGTTAAATTGTGTTAATATTCAGTTAATGGTCATTACTAATATAGTCTACATAGTAATTGCATTGATTAAATATATACAGTAATATTAACATATATTTTTATCAATGGTAATTGATAAAAATGTATCTTATTTTAGATGAACAGGATTATAGTAAAACTATTGTTTAAATGTGATATTTTAGTGTTTTAATATTATCATTCTAATTATTTTTATGAGTAATGAATATTTATTATTATTTCAATACCTTGTAAGTATACAACTTTCCTAAAAGAGAAATACCAAACACATATATATTAATTTTGTTTTGTACATAAATCATATACATGAAAATAAATTATTAAACAACTCTACAAATAGATAAAATTTCCGAGTATGTTTGTTTTGTAAATGAGTTAAATTTTGTAAGTTGAATATTTTGCTCTTGATTTCCTTTTATATTTATTTTTTATGTAATTATATTACTACAAATACTAATTAAAATGTAGTATTAAATACTCGTTAAACAATTTTATTGTTACAGTATAATATGTTTTATTTATATTGTTTATATATATTTGTTTAATGGTGAAAATGGGTTGTAACATAATAAAATCGAAATCTAATTATTCTCGCAGTATTGCTTTGTTATTTTAAACCATATATTATATATATATATATATATAATATAACATGTCACATTGTGTTACTGGAATTTATAGGTAGTATTGGGAATACCATTTAAATATATTTAATGGTCTATTAAATTCTAGTAACAACACACTAAATGTGATATAGGTATGTATTATACTATCACAGGATTGAGTATTAACAAATAAAAATATCCCAGAAAAATAATCATAGATTAATATTTATTGATAGTTAAATATTATTTATCAACTATATATATAAAAAAAAAATCAAAATGTATATTATTAATCGTGCAATGTATATAAAATATAAAAAATTTTTTTTGGAATTACATATTTTCTTTAAGATACTAAAACTAACCTATATATATTTAAAAAAAAATTGCACACAATTCTACTAAAAAAAATTTCACAAAGGTTTATTAAGTAATTGGACTTGTAATTATAAAATATTATTAGGTATCAAAACGAATTCACTATACAATCTAAATTATAAAAAAATGTGCACTTCAGAATCATAGATCTAGTCATATATTAATTATGGACATTTTTAATTTCAAAAAATTATCATTGATTTGATTTCCCATCTACCATAGAAATTATACATTTGACGATTAGGAATTTATTATGAAACATAACAATAAACATCACATTTTATTGTATTTATTCATATTCATTTAATATAAATGTATAAATTGTGTAACTAAAAGATGGAAAACAATTGGTTTTGATCAATTTTACTCGTGACTATTAAAAAAATTATATTGCTCGATTATTTAAAAATACAAAATAGACTAGACCATAAGTTCTGAATCACCGTTAACTATATACTTAATAAATTAAGAATTTTCCAGTTGGAGTAACCATTGGTTTATATTTATTTTGTCATTTTTAAGTGAAGTATTCATGTAAAAATATTCATTAATCTTTTTTTGTATGTGTAAATCAATATACATTACTCGTGGGAACGAGAAAATGTAGTAAAATTATATTATTAAATATAAATTATAAAAAATATATTCTTATCAAAAAAATTGTTATATAAATATAAAAAAATTAAGAGTATAAAATTGTAAATGTATGTAATTTTAACACAAAAATAGTTTTATAAAATAATATAATAAATACCAAACAGTCTCCATAAATGCATAAAAATGTATAAAAGTAAATAAATATTATATTAAATGAGTATTCTATTTCTTTGGAAGACTAGTAACCGATGTAATAAACTACCTATTTCATGGACTCTAAGGTAATTTGAATACTTTGGAAGTAAAAATTATACATAAATACCTCTGTATAATATTTATGAATGTATAGATATGTATACATTTTGTTTTTATCATTGCACATTTCCACATTAAATATGTTTACTTATTAGCTTGTGTAACGTTGTAATTTAGTGGAGTAAGTACATTTGTGTTTGCTTTATTATAGTGTAGGCATATTTAAAAAAAATTCAAATTTGGTGAGTCAAAATTACCTCTTTCCATTATTGTACTTTAAATATGTTTATTATTAAATAGAAATTATGTTTTTATAAAATCATACTAAGCTAAATCCAATAGAAAAAGTAGCAAAATTAAATATCATTTAAAATTTTTAAGAGCCAAGTCATACTTAATAATTATATGACTGAATATATAATATGACTAATGACTTATGATTAATATGTATTGTATAAAAAAAGTGTGTATATAAATATATTTGTATTATTTTGTATATATTTTTTTTAATGAAATTATACAAATATTGAGCAATGTTAATTTGTTTAACAAAATTCAATTTGATTAAATTTGATTTGTGTACATTTTTAATACCTTATTTATAAAACACTTGCTAAATATAAAATGGAAATTAAAAAAAATTTAAGTACATTTTAAATTTTAAACTCAGTCAAAAATACTTTTTTGTCGGTTTTGATTAATTTTAATTAATGTATTCAATAATTATAAACCAAAATTGTCATAATGAACTGTGATTATTAAACTCACTAGTCAAACATTTTATTATAGACTTACTATGTTTAGTAAGTTATAATAATTTTCTATAATAAATAATTTATTGAAATTATTTTTTAAAAAGGACCGTAGAGTATATTTTTTTATTACTTGATTAAAAATAGTTTATCATATATATTTTAAAAATTCCCATAATATTTTATCACACCTACTATTTTAGTTTTTTCCCCCAATTTTAAGTGCACAAGTATTACAAAGGAATTATAATAATATATTGATCTTATTAATATTCCCATTTTGTAGCGTTGTTATAGTCTCCATCACCAAGTCTAAACATTCCATTTTTACCAGCAGATAGATAGTAACCCGTAACACTTTTAATACATATTCTTGTTGGTTCCCTTAACTCGATAAAGAATCCTTCAGGCACATCAGATTCAACAGAAACTCCTTCATCATTTGCATTCCAATATTTATTAGTTTGTCCTAAATAAAAATAAGTATTAATAATAAACGATTTGAATAAAGATTTGGCTATGCTAATAGGTACCTTTAAAAAATACTATTCCTTGATCTGAACGTTCAACTTGTATTGTCTCATAAGATGCCTTATTACATTCAAGACGCAAGCTTGATGATGATTTGTAACCAACAAAACCTTGGTCACATTTTAGTACCAATATTGGTCTATAATTTTTTTTTTTTTTTTAATTTTAAATCAAAATAGTGTTAATTATTGCAAAACTATAAGAGATAATAATAATAAATAAATATATACCTGTTTATGAGATAAAAGAAATATTTGCACGCATCATCGATGGCATCAACATTGGCATACAGATGACCAGATCTTTTAGTAGAAACATATTTACCATTGTTTGCCCGGAAGCAAACTGACCCATCCCCTTGCCATGCCAACTCAAATAGTGCATTTGACGATCTATTTAAAAAAAAAAAAAAAAAAGTGTTTAAACAACCAATTATAAAAAAAACAATAATAATTAACATACTTCTTATCAGCAACAGCTTGTATTCCACCTCCAGTTTCAAGAGTCCAATATCTATCTTGCATTGTGCGTATGTACCATCTTTTAGTAGAAGGATCGAATTCCAATTGAAAAGTCTCATGGTCGGATATTTCATCTTGGTTAGCTGTTACATCAACTCCTAAGATAAAACATAGAAAAAAATTATGAGATAAAGCCATTGAAATTGTTACAATAATAAACACTAATTACAAACACATTATTGATATGTAATTTTGTTCTAAAATGTAATTGTATTGTACAAATCCATATTTTGTTTAAATAACTTTTATTTAAAATAAAAAATTCAATAATTCAGTTTAAAACTTATACATACCTATTTTTTTTATAATATATTAATTATTTTAAATTAAAAATGTAAAATGTATGTTTTAACTGATTTTAAAACATGACATATTAAATTACATACATAAGGTAGTTTTAATTTTATTATTATACTGAATATAAAAATAATTTAATTAATCGTTCCGCGCTACAGATTACATTTATTTCAAATGTACATAAACCTAAATGCTATAGTATTATAATTGTAGCACGGATAAGAAACGTAATGCAAAATAAAGGATTTTCTATTCTTAAAACAACATCAACTATTTCAACATGTTCAGTAGACTGTGATTTAACTATAATTAGCTCCATTAACAATGGAGAAGAGAATTCAGTAAGCATTTTGCACACTGTTAACCATTTGAACTGAAATATTTTAAGCGTACTATTTGTACTAAATATACCTAGGCTGAATGTTATAATAGCGAGTAACGTTGTAATTTACAATAAAGAATCTATCATTTTTTTATTCTTCAGAAAATATTGAAATAATGAAAGTTAAAAGTGACTAGTAGTAAACTTATCATATTATAGTTTTTATAGAAGGATAATAAAATAATATTGTAATTAAAATGTATGTGCCCTATCTGTTGTGTAATGTATTCAGAGTATACCTATATTCAAATTGTATGTGCATTTTTTCACAAGTTATTGTAATCATATAAAATAAATTCAACTTTGTAGACCATAATAATCAATTAAAACAAAACATTTACAAAAGTAATTTTTTACAATATCAAGTGGTTCGTGTTTAAAAGTACGGTATATTAATATTATCGAAAACTTGAGAATACGAGTTATATTTTATAAATCCCGATACGCTTATTTTGAGATAAACGTCCGGCGGCAGAAACCGATTTAAAGCATTATTGACGGTTTTGTCTTTTTTTTTGCCTTTTAATTAGTCGAGCCGATTGATTACCTAATGCCTAGGCGGCCGATATTGAACACAAGTTCGTATATTCTAATAAAAGCTTATTTAAAATGAGATACTTAAACGCTTATCGTACTTTATAGATTATATAAAACAACCAAACGAGGGATTCCGTGATTGCCGAACGCTAATGCATTCTAATAAAGCGTTTAAACGTTGAGAAATTATAATGTCGCGTACATGGAGTATCGCGCAAACTCACTGCCAGATCTAAGGAGGGAGGGAGAGGGGGTTGGATTCATGAGTGGATCGTTCCCTCTCTCCCCCCAGCCATGGGCAGTGTTTATGTGTACATACGTAGTCACATGGATATGGGTAGGTGTGTATAATATGCGAAATATTTTCGCCCCTCTCCGCCCAGAGACTTGTCAAGTACCCTCACCCCTGAGCGAACTAACCAAAAACCGAAATAAATATTTGTCTATACTGCAAAGTACAAAAAAAAAAAAAAAAAAGAAGATTTTAAACCACTCAAGGTTAAAAGATTAATCTTCGAAGCGATGTACCAATGTGTAAGGGTGTACCTACCTACTAATTTTTTATCGTAATATTCACACGCGTTGAAAATGTATTTTCAATTATCTACGAACGAATTGCGCCTAAACTGAAAGCTTAATCGCATTTGTGAACGAAATATTAAAATCAATATCTATATGAATATGCATTCATCGAGTCAACCAAACACGTAGGTGCCTACTATAATTCGAAGTAGGATAAGTTTTAATTAATTATTACGGTATTAATTATGCAAATAGAACTTGATAATAGTTTCGAAAAAAAAAAGTACTTCTATGACAATGATACGGCTGTACGTACATTTACACGAGTATATTGTCACGAATACCTATGTTTAAAGACTGGGCAGTCTAAACAAGAATTAATAGATTTTAGTTAGTACGCACGTATAGGTAAGCCCAACCTAAATCCAATTATGAAATACAATCGACTTGATATTGATTTTATCAAGAGTCTCCTTTGTATAACAGTTCGTATAGGTATACAAATATTAAATTAATTTCGTTATTGAAATAACTATGGTAATGCAACTTAATAAGAGATTGGATATTTTATAACAATAATGATGATGGACATTAATTTCACAGTATATAATAAAATCATATATTACAATCGCAGTAATAGTTATTTGAAAATAACTTTCGGATCAAACAGGGGCTGCCTTTTCTATAATTATAAGACAACATAAACACAAAACAGAATCGTTGCACACAGTCATAAATACACTGCAACTATTGTTTATATTAGGTATAAATACATACAAAAAAAAAAAAAAAAACAATATATAAATCCCAGAATCTATAGACTATTTATGTTTTTAAATAGATAATTGTTTTTATATGTTTTACGCACCATTAGCGTTCGTCACGATTAATTACCCATTGGAAGGAGTCTAAAATCACAATTTATGCTTGTTAGAATGTAACTCGAGCATCCGTGGGCGTCGATTATTGGAATGCCTCGAGCACCCCATGATTATTAATTGCATACAAAATTTAAAAAAAAAACTAACAATACATTCAAAATATTGATTTTAAAGTTATAATTTATTTACCTATAAGTTAAAATGTATATATAAAAAAAAAAAAAGGTCTATATTAAATGAGGTAAACGGTTAATTGGTTGTTAAAAAGAAGAATGTTTATTTTTAATTTTGCCTGTAAGTCTTAAATATTTTTAGGATTTTAAGCGCCTCGTGAAATTTGGAAAACTCGGCCGGCGCTCGTGCCAACAACAATTCTGATCACTCTGCGTAAGTATTTTTTTTTTTTTTTTTTTTTTTTTTAATTTTGGATTATATTATAGGAACGAAAATTAAATGATGTTTGTCGTGACAACGGTATATTATAACAAATATTACGTAAACATTACATAAGCGTAAAATAATTTTTGCATTTGGAATTTAAAATTGTATAATAAATAAAATATAAATATAATACATACGAGTTTCACTAAAAAAAAAAATAGTCATATTATTTATTAAATAATTTATTATCACCATCAGATATATTATAGTTATTATTAATGACGAATTTATGGATCATGACTAATGGAATAATTGTCGATATATAAAATTATTCATTATAATGACACATATAGAATTATTTATTAAAATACAATTTGTTTTGTATAAGAACGGTGGATGTGTTTAAAAACATTAAATATTATTATTTTAAACTGGTATATAGATATTATTTTTTTAAACATCAAATAGACGCAAGTACAAACAAAAATTATCGGCGTCACTATACAATAATGTGTATAATATATGTGAACAAAAATATTCGAAGATACGCACGGTAAGTACTAAATTGAAGACATAACGAGAATGTATTTTTAAGAGTAACGAAAAAGCGTCTCTTTCAGACCGTGTCAAATTAAAACAACAATTATAAAGAAGAAAAACGAGGTTTATTCACCTGCGTTATAATTGCTATAATCCTCGGGATATGGTGTTGAACAAGACGAGTCGAGTCGAGTCGACATTAATGAATAAAAAATGCACGAGAAAAGTTATAAAGAATATAATGGCTATACATATTAGCACGGACCTATCTATTATATACCTACGTATATAATATAATTTCAGGCTTCAGCGACTTTTGTTCACAATAAAAACTTTACAGGTTTATGGTGGACTTAAGTGAATGAAATTTTTAGCTGAACAGACATTTATTTGTAGGATGATTTTATATTAAAAAAAAAAAAAAAAAAAAAAAACAATTCAGACGCATGCATGACGCATTATTGATTCGCCACATTAACGTTTTATTATTCTATCCGTGTACAAAATACTATACATTATCAATGTATCTACTTCCTTTGAGGTACCACAATATTATTATTAATAAAACAGTTGCAACAACATTGTTTTAAGAATATAAAATAGTTTATGTTTTATAATAAAATATAGATATTATAGTAAGGACGTTTAAATACATATACAAAAATAATATATTTAATGAAATAGGTACCTACGTGTAAATACAAATATATAGTATAGTTAACACATAATGTAGTAAACTGTATAAGACCATAATATACAATAAACCATATTGAATTTGTTTTGGATGCGTTTTAAAAAATACACATCTCGAAAGTTTTATTTATAGGGCATAACAAATTTTTAAATTAACTGCAGAGTACTCAATAAAGAAGAAGGTTATAATTATACTTAATATCGCAATGTCTTTGTCATTTGAAGTTAAATTATTTCCATTTTAATATAATTGATTAAAATAAATAAATAGATAGATACAAACATTAAAACAGGATATATGAATATTTAATCATAATTAATATAATAGTATTCCTCTACATTTTAATTTAATACTAATATAAATTTATAAGTATTATTGTTAAAATTCATATTTTGATCAAATGTATTTTTATCATGAATAGATATAGACATTATTATATAAAAATCGTTGGGTCGTTTGGTTGCAGGTACTTGAAGAGACTGTTACACAGGAATGTAAACAGGTTTTAAATGTTATGAGCTGAATTCCACACAAATTATTACTGTAATTTAGACTATAAGTATTACATTGTTCTCCAAATGTTCTCATATTTATATTAAGTAAAGAATTCACAAAAAACAGATACTAACTAGTTATTTTAAAACATTTGGCCTTAAAGTCTACCAGGCTTATAATAAATTGACTATATTGATATTATTCTCTGATAACAATAATATTATATTAAAGCAATATATGGGAGGATTATAATAGTATACATAATATTAATTGCAGAATATAAATGTAATGCCACTTTATTTATAGCTGTGAATGAGTTTCAAAGCTTCAGATTAAATAATATTTTTTAAATTTTTTTATAGTTGGGTAAAAATTAAATATCCCCAACTTAAACTTTTAGAAAAACATTAATCAATTAAATAATGCCTAAAACACAGTGAATATTGAAATTAAATTTTACAAGTCATGTAACCTAGTAATTTTGTGCTTCTCTATCTAGTGTGTGCTAGGCATTATACTTTCCAATACAAATATAATGAACAATATGATTAAGATGTATAAAGTTATCAATCAGTCCAAAGGTAACACAACTATATATATATATATATCGTATATAAAGTTAAAATTATAGTTTAATGTCTAATAATTGTTTAATAATATAATTTGTTATAAAAAAATTTATATTTTATATTTTTAAATAATTAATGGAAAGTTGTGAGTATACTTTATTAAATATAGTTTTTACTATGACCAGTTTCGGCAAAAAGTAATGTAAATATTGTGAAATAAACATAATCTTTAATATTATTAAAATATATTATGTAGCTGTTATTATATTAAAACATAATATAATATTTATTTTTTGGTATATCGTACATTGCATAATTTGATTATAAAAATGTCGTTTACATTTGTTTAAATAACAGATGTATAATTTTAATTATAATACGATGGTACTAACCTTGTTTAACTGATACATATTTTGAATTCAGAGCCGCAATAAAACTAGCTTGTGGTAAAGAATCTTCAAGGGTGAACAACTCATCTTTGGTAACTGTCTGTGATCGTGTTTTGAGGAGTGCTTTAGAACCAATTGGAGATAAATAACCACCAGCTTTGTCTCTCAAAGCTAAAGAGCCAGCCGAATGATACTCAAGTGAGAACAAACAATTGGGTGTACACGTGTCAATTAGTTTTCCATCTCTGGATAAGTATTTATTGTTGCATGTATGAATGGCATACTTGAAGTCATCATCAGGTCGTAGTTCTAGAGTAAAAAGTGTATCTTCACCCCAAGGTATATTTGCATCGACATGAATTTCATCCAAGTTTTCCGATAAATGAGCAAACCGTTTTCGACCAACGGATCTCAGATTCACCTTAGATTATGTAAATCAATTATTAGTCATGACATTCAAATAAAATAAAAACTATAGGGATACATTATATATTATAATAATATAATTGACTCACTTGAGGCCTAGCAGCTAAATGAACTAACCATAGTTCACTAGATCCTGCCGCTTTAGCAGTACACTTGAGATTATCCGAAGAAGCACCCAAGTAGTAACCACGTACAACATTTTTTAAAGCCCAGCTCCCAGAGTTCCCATCAGTTACAGAAACTTGAAATACAGTTCCGGGATCAGTGGGATCATCGCCATCACATGTCACATTTCCAAACGTATCAACAGCTAAGTATTTATCCAAATGTGAACGCAATCGAATGGTGGTAGTATGGCCATCAGTCGACAATGAACTATTAGTGCTAGGTTCCAAAGTCCATAATTGTTTTTTTTTTAATGATGCACCGTTAGCATTAATCTTGAAACCAAATGTTTCAGCTGTTAAGTAACGTTTAGAATCAACATTGACCAAACCAATTGTCCAACAACTACACGGTAAAACTGATTGCTTATGTGGCCCGTCGTTAATTTCATGATTATTGAACCCGTTCATGATCAAAAATTACTCTAAAATGAATTAACAATTATCTATCAAAATGGTTTTGTATAGCAAAATAATTCATTGGAAAACAAATAAATAAATTTTAACAATCTTATAAGTAAGTAAAAAACGGGAAGCGCTTTAAATACACAATCAAGACATAACTTTATGTATCTACTTATGCCATTTTCCATGACCCTTAATAATTGTATACAAATTAAAAATTAGTTTTTTAACCTACCTAATTTAAATGGTATAGGTAATATTATACTTTATTTATGTTTTAGTATATATACATACATAGATATTCATAACTGTCTATACTTAATTATAATAACAGTTGTATTCTATTATCTATCCAACATATATATAATCTAAAAACATATTTATTTTTATGAACGCTTATAATAACATAGTAAAGTGTGTTGAGTTTTAGTTGTATTATTAATGTTAATTTGAATATACCAAACAATTATTATTAAACAAAATTTGGGTGGCGGGCATAATTTAAATATAAAGAGGTGTTAAATTACTTTAAATATTATGAAGAGAAAGAAAATGCACAATGTTATTATTTGTATAATATTGCACGCATGTTTTTTAATATGTCTCATGTTTTCAATTTTCAGCAAGCTACCCCCATAATAGTCTATAGTGCAACCAGGAAAAAAAATATTTTATTACATATAATTTTAACTTCTCTCATTTCATCCAGCATCTAAGTGCATATATATGTACCTACCTATCACAAGTTTATTTGGGTTAAAAATAAACAAAATAATAATAATAAAAAAAAAAGTTAATATTTATTATATATATATAAATATAAATTGCCCCTACTTAATAAAATAATTTTTTAAAAAAAATATAATTTTTTTTTCATTTTCAATATGTACCTAAATACAACTAAAAAAAATCAAATGAATAATTATTTTTAACCTTGTGCTAAACAATACTATCAACCGTATCACTTTTAATAAGCACATCATTCCCAATACTTTCTGTCACCTAATGAAGCCTTCATGCATCCATTCAATACGTGTTCGGGTATACAGTGCTATTTTTTTTATTATATGGATAACTAGTAGATACATCATTATAGTGTACCTACCTACGTATCACATATAAAACAGTATAATTATATTTTATAATTTAAATTATTTATAGAATATACCCTAAGAATTTATAGAATTATAACCTAACCTAACCATCGTTGATTAAGGGGATTCGAAAATGTATTCCTTATATCTTCCGTTGTCCAACACATACGTAGCATAGGATTTTAGACCAACTTTTTGTTCATACATCGGATTGGTGCAGTGAAGCAATTAAAATTCTGAAATTATTTGTAAATTTAGTTTTAGTGTTTTTATAAATTTCCAAATCAAATTTTTTGGAAATTCAGGTTACTGAAATTCGAAAAAGTAGCGAGATTTAATTTCACTAATACAACTCAGGGGGCTTCTTCTTGCGAGTAGTTAATTTCCGGTGTTGTAACCGCTTGGTAAAATGTATGTCTTAAAATAATACACACGTATTACGATATATTTTCTATTAAATATACCTACATAATCAGATCCGTATTTGGAAATTATACGCCCGGGGGGGCCACATATTTTAGCCACCCTCTAAAAAAATTGTCTTCAACAGTAAATGAATATAAATAAGTGTAAATTCACCGAAGGTCCACAAATACCAACGCGTAAAAGCGATGATACATAACAAAATATAAATCGATACGTAAGAAAATGTCAAAGGTTATTTGCCGGTGTTTAATGTACAAAATAACACCTTACGATAGTGATATTCACAAAGTTGTGAATTCAACAAAATCGATTGTAAATAATTACGATTGTATACCGCAGAGATAGAAACGAATAGTCCCGCTGTGTTACTAAACATAAATATAAATTACATTTGTTCCGCTTATAAGTCGTACAATTAAAATTACGGTGTCGTGCAAAATGTCAAACTACAATATATGCCGTTAATAGCAATAATAATAATAAAATAAACATAAAAAAAAAAAAAAGACTGAACAGACAAAGTTCATTGCGATAAAATAAAACCATAAAACCGCAAAGCGTCACTATTGATGTTCATATTATAAGGAGTATCGGGGCGAGCGGTATATAATAATAATAATAATAATATCACGACATATCGCGGGCCACGGGATTTGACATTTTACGTGGGTGTCACGGTATAAAAATACTGTAGAGAGGAGGCGCCTCCTCTACTGGCTATACGGGACACGACGCGGGGAAACTCCGTGCCGTACAAAACGCGTAAAGACGATTGCAGCAATACGCACCGGCCCGCGGTCGGACCCGGTAATTGTTTAGGGTTAGTCCCCGTGGGCGGGCGGACCTCTTCCCCAGGAGACAACAGCGCTGACGAGTTGCCCCCGCCGCCGTCCAAGGAGCGCGTCGGAACCGCGGTACGACGGGACCGACGAGCCCTTTCCTTTTAAACGAATTCGGAGGGTAGCGGGCACACGGCTGCCGACGTATACGCGCGCGCGTGTAAAGAGGGATCCGCCGTCACCAGAGGAAATCGAACGCTAAAATTAAATAATAATGAAAATTGTCGGCGTGCGCCGTATTTTCGTTAACGCAATCGATTTTCGGCCGGAAACGCGCGACGAAAGTGCTCCGTCTGCTACGCACGGTAAACATAATTTTACGCGCAACAATAATCAAACAAATACAATACAATACTATTAATGTGTGCGCATTAACGGGTCGACGTCGTGTTTATTATTATTTAACAATAATTGACAATGTATACGTACCGGTTGCCGCGTATAAGTACGACTTCAGTTTCGTGTAGTAAACAACGGTAAATTATTATTATTATTATTATTATTTATTTATTTGTATAGACGGCGACGGTAACCGGTGCGCGTGAATGTACAAGCGCTCGCGGAGAGTGCAACGACGAAACTGCTGCCCGGACGGCTACGATTATTTACTTATTATCGAATAACGAGGCGGTGCCCCACCGTGGCCGACACCTATGGGTTCCGTGGATTCCGCGACGAAACAACGGGACTGGCAACGCGGGCTATACTACCGACGAACAGTCGTGTGCAGCGCTAACTACAGCGGCGGTGTGCGGCCCGTGCGTCGGCGGCGTCGCGGCGGTGGTGCGGTGCGGACGTGCGTCGAAGACCCTCGTCGCGTCGACTTCGGTCCGCTGCCACCACCACTGCTACCAGTACCAGTACCGCCACTACTATTACTACTACTACTACTACTACTACTACTACTACTACTACTACTACTACTACTACTTCTACTACTACTAATACTACTACTACTACTTCTACTACTATGAATGTGTGTGTGTGTGTGTGTGTGTGTGTGTCATGTAGGGGTAATACGCACGGCGGTACGGACCCACACGGCGCACGCGTGCGTATCGACATCCGTCGAAGGACGGTTAGGTGGTGGTGGAAGGAGAAACGGCGGTCCAGTCGACCGTTCGACGAAGTCAGTTTTAACATTATACACGCGCAGAAGCGGCCCGATCTCTCGTGGGACAGACTATGTAGTTTCTTTTTGTATCCGTGGTGCACGCGGACACGGACGCTCACTCGGTTATACGCCCTACCTTGAACTCTACCGAACAACATCACTGACCATCACTCTGTAACCACTAAAACCGCCGCGCCGACTCTTCTGCCCATTGATTAAAAAAAATAAAAAAAAAATCATCTTTTTTTTTTCTTTCCTATTATTATCGTTATTCGACTCGAGTAATGAGATTTCGCATACTGACCACGTACCCACGTATACGTCACGGTGCCGTCCACTAATATATACATTTTGAATGTGTAGTATATAAATATTATTGTACACGTACCCGTGGTATATTATATATTTGTATTATTATTGCGCCGCGGGCGGCTGTTAAGTAAGGTTAGTTTATTATGCGACGCGTCCGTCCGTCGTCGTCGCCGCCGCCGCCGCCGCGTGCGTAGTGCCGCGGAGACACCACTGTTGGTCGTGTACGCGGAATCGCGGGGAGACGACCTTGTACTGTCGGGGGGGGGGAAATTCGGACGTCATATTTTTTAGAAATAACCCGGACGTTCTGCTACCGACCGTAAAGTCCCAAGACCGATCAGTCAATCGCCGCAACAATAATATGATATCTATCACTACAACTCCGTAAACTATTTTAGGATTTTTTTTTTTTTTATTTTATTTTATTTATCGTCCGTTGGTCCACGGACCAATAATTTCCAATAGTATTTACGTTTTACTATATTAATATAGTAGTTCAGTAAAAACGAATATTTAAATACATAAGTAATAAATACATATAATCTAGAGATTATAATATATGCAGGTACGTTTTGAAAAGTACCGCTATACAGTTTTTTTTTTTTTTTATTGAAAACCGTAATTATAATTTTTATTTAAAAACTAACGGTACTATACGCAATACTGTTTTTACGATGATGTTTTAAATGTTACGATTTTTATATTTTATTAGGTATTATTCGTTAGGAATATATAAAAATAAAAATCGTCAACTATTTTAGATATTTACAAAGTATATACCTACCACCTATTTTGTCCTTTATGGCTTTCTTATTATCCATATAGTTTTTTAGTTATTAAATAAAAATGTGTGTCAATGTTCGTGTCCATATTTCAATATTTTATAAACATTAAAATAGACCGTTTTACGTCAGGTATATGTATAGTTTAATAAAGTACTTATAAATAATGTTTTATTTATGTACCTCGACGGTACAACGAAAAAACATTAATTCTTTTTTTTATATTCGTGTATAATAATTTCAGTACTTTTTACCTAAAAGTATAAACTACAAAGTGACCTCAATCTCAAACAACTAAACAATATTTTATATATTATGCAAATGGCGAGGAAATAACAATTAACGAAAATGAATACAAAATATAAATATATTTTCTGGTTATTTTTTATTTTGTTTAAAATTTTAACACTATTATTTTCGTAAATATTTTAAAACGGGATAAAAGTCTAACCGTCGAAATACCCAAATAATTGTAAATAATCGTATAGATATATTTAAGATTGATAAAATGTTCGTCTCTCCCTGAGTTCATCCACAAATTCGTTTTATCAACCTATACGCATATTTCCGACTGCGGTAATGTAACGGCACCACTTTTGGAATTATACCATGTTTTAATATAAATATTATAATACCTTACCCGGTGTGTTGGTTATTTAATGCCGCAGGAGATGTATAGTCAAGACTCTAGATAATACTTAATAATTAAATAGAAAATCGGTTTTAAATGGATATTGTCTATTTTTAAAGTTTTAACTATCATTAATGTATCATTCTACTTATTATAAATATTATAGTATTATATTTTCCCTGTAGATATACAAATGTTATGTTATCTTTTATTATCCATTAGATATTTATAATGTATTCTCGGGATTAAAATATAAATGTTAACATACTTAAAATTTCTATACTTTTTTCTTTCTTTTATTCAAAGCTGAGCGAAGGAAGGATCTATTAGTATTTTACAATAACGCGTTTTTAATGTTTTTATCATATATTTTTTTTTATGGATAATTAAACACGGTAAGTATATTTTTACATCATTATTTACTGTTTTATTTTATGTTACTGCAGTATACTTCTTTTAGATCTTAATATATTTGTTCATGTCCAAAATATTCCAAAATAATATAAAAAACAATTTGAAACAGACTGCATTGGGGTCAGTGGCGTATTAAGGCCGGGGGCACCGGGGCCCGCAATGTATGTCTAAGTTGGGGGTCCACAGGAGGACCTTTATTATTACATTTAAAAATACACTTAACATTTTTTTTTTATAATTTTTAAGTTGAAACTAATTAGATTTAAAATACGAAAAAAAAAATAATAAATGTATACAATAATTTTTAAAATATTTTTTTTATTAGCTCTTAGAATTACTATTTAATAACCAATATTTGTATTATAATTTAATTTTTGTGTTATAGAAGGCCTCCATATTTTATAGGCCATAGGGCCATCAAGTTTCACGATACTCTACTGATGGGGGTGCTTGGGATTAATCTGTGTACATTCACATAACTTTATTGAAATCTATCTCTATACAATTCAACTATGTTACTTATAATTTTACAATATTCGGTACCTATGTCCTTTATAACTGTTCTACTGCAGTTTCACTAGGTCAAATCTCAGATGATGATTTATAACTTATGGCTTCACATATTCTTAATATCAAACCATAAACTATTAAATATTTATTATTAACTACTTATTATTATTCTGTGAAAGCCGAAAGCAATTAAAAAAAACATGTTTGGAACAACTACATTAAACTGTAAAGTTATATAAACCAATAAAATAATACAAGATATAATATTTCAGGGGCCATTAAATTATTTATTTATGGTGTTCATCAAAAGACGATTTTCGTCGTATTTTGAGGATTAGTAATAAGTAGTAAAAAGGTAACCGTGAAAGTTTTAAATAAAAATAAAATTGGAAAATTGAATAATAACACAATTCCGTGTGAATAACCTGCAATTCACACGAAACCGCGACGGTCCAATTACAATTAATTCAAATAATTATATGTTTGGAACTATACCGTAATTATTCTTAAGACCATATTGTTTCTATGTTCAGTGGTACAGACACATTTTTTACTGGGTGTAAACTTACATAATTACCATCCACCCACCCGCATACACCAATAATTGACAAATCTCAGAAATATCAAGTTATCCTAAAATAAAGTTATTACAATACGCATGAATAATTTAATCAAATAATTCCCCTTCAGAATCAATATCCCAACTTTCGTTCAAAAAAATTATTGACGTGACAAAAATATAATGATAGCTTATTGAAAAGAAAAATAATAATAATAATTGATTTTCGTGGACATTTTCTTAATTATTGAGAAAAAAGGGGAACATTTACGGATAAAATGGTTTCATTATTTTTAAGTTTTTATTTTTGTTGTAACTCGGTTAAAAATAACCGTCGAGACTTGAAATGTTTACGGAATATTAATGTTAAGTTATGTTTATTTCAAGGCGTTGGAAATTTTCAAAACAATCTGGCAATTTCATATAAGCGTTTTAAGTTTTGCTAGTTTTTATAATGGTTTTTTTTTGTGGTTTTGTTGATTTAACCGACCAGAAATGTTTGAAAATTTGACACAAGGTTCATTATATATTGTACTTAATAGTAAAAATAGTTGAGTTTATTTTAATAATTATTTTTTACAAGCGTTTAAATTATACATTTATATAGAAATTGTAAAAATTATGGCATTTCAAACCATGATTAACCGAACTTCAGTCAGAATCGTTTTTCGTTAGCAATGACTTATCGTTACGTACAGATATAAACTAAATTGTTCTCTATATCTCTTTATCGGTGGCTTTACTTACTAATACTATCTCATACAAGGACTATTTTTACAGTTATTTATAGCTATTTGAAATTGTCGAGATTTTAGTTTTTGGGTTAAGTTGTAGATTTTGTTTTTTTTGTTTTTCGTGGTCGCAAATGTTTAAATATTCGATAAATGCTCGAACATTTGACACGAGGGTCGCTCGTAGACCCTTTTAAAATTTCTTAAAAAGATTATGAGGTCCCCACTTATTATACTATACAATTGCTCGTACTTTTTCCATTCATGTTGATAACATTTATTTGGCTCCATAAAAATGCTCAAAAATTTGATACATCACAAGTTTTACTTAGGGATAAATAAAAATAGTGTGCCCCATTTTATAATTTCCCGGGTATAAAACAAGGAGCTAGTATTATGCGCCTGTTTAATAGTTTTAATTTTTTATGTTTATTACTACTAATACGTTTGTTAAAATATATATAAATTATAATTATTATCAATTAATCATCAAATTAATTTTTTAATACTATTTTTATTATATGGCTGATTTTTGAAAGACTTGACCGTTAGTATTTTTTGAACCGTGATCAATTAGATACCAACGAGTGAACGCAAGTACGAATGGTGATGGACTGATGAATATGACGGTCTAGGACCGTTTCAGAACCATAATAATAAATGTATCTTTAATATGGATACATTTATTAAAGACTTGAATATACATGTAAGTAGTATAGTTTTACTATTCCTGGCGTAGTTTTCTTTTACTGATCATATTCAATTTAAATAATATTTTCATTTGTTTTTATATTATAAATAATATTATTGATATTATTCATATTGTTTTCTTTTATTGATCTTTTTATATAAATTGTAAAAACTGTTTAAAAAATAAATTAAAAGAAAAATAAATGAAATAAAAATTGAAATAATAAGAAAAAATATTTTCTATAATAAAGTGGAATCAATAAAAGAAAACTTTAAAACACGTTTAAATAACCCCACGAATGACTATAAGTTTGAGTTTGTAAAATTAATAAATTTAGAACAAGGAGAGAAATATGAAGTGACATCTTTAGAATTTATAAAAATGAAAAATATGGTAAAAAATTATTTTAAATAATAAATTAAAAGTAATTTTACCAGATTCTTACATGGAAAAATTAAAAAAACATGAATATACTAAATAATTATAATACACAAAACACATCAAAATTAAAATTAGTTTACAAAGGAATGGATGAGAGGGATGGTTACAAAAAAATTTGATTACATTTGAATAATTATTATTCAGATATAAATCCATATAATGCAAAGATCATAAAAAATAAACCTAAGAATAAAATTATAAAAAATTATATTTTTAAAAATAAAGATGGAAAAAGAACATATATTTGAAAACCAACTTAAAATAAAAACATATATTGATCAAGAAAACTCTTGGTTTCAAGACAAAAACGTAGTACTATATTAGGTTATAAAAATGCAAATGATGCTATAAAAAACCATGTAGATTATGAAGACAAAGTAAATTTTGAAAGTATAAGAGGTTGCATTTCACGACCCCTTATATTTAATGAAAAAATGTCAATATATAACAGTGAATACAGTCTATATTTTAACAGACGACAATAACTTAATTCAAAAAATATTCAAAGTAGGGAAAACAACAAAGAAGAATTTAAAATCTAGACTAACTACGTATAAGATTTTCTAGATCTTCTCGCGATAGTTATTACATCTATATAAAAGAAACAGTAAACAGTATAATTCAAATTATAAAGGAATTTTAAAGAATTAATTTTTACTTAAAAGTGTTATGGAAAAAGTTCTAGATTGGAAGTCTAACATAACTGTAGACTAACGTATTTAACATTATTTTATTATAATATTATATATTATAAATGGTATTAATCAAAATAAAAACATAACAAACTATACATGGTGAACATTTTTCAATAGGAGTTGTCGGTTTATCAATTAATTTATATTTAATTAATATTGAAACAGATTGTGACTTAACAACAAAAGGATAAAATAATTAAAATTAAACAAGGGAAATATACTATAAAACAATTACACAATATTTGTAAACCTATAATATTTTTCAAAAACAGTGATAAAATAAATATTTCATCTAATAATTTCTTTTATTTAAATAAAGATTTGAATAATTTTAATGTAGAAGAAACACGAATTAATGAAATACTCAAAAAGCTCAGAGCGATCACATTTTTGGGGTTTCGTAGACAAAGAGTAGTTTGCACCCTTATTTTGAAAATCGTAAACTATTGTGTTATGACGAATATTTCTTATTAACAAACAAACACGGTCGGATTGTGTGTCGATACATGGTAAAACGGTCTCTCTAAGTTGAATTCCCTAGAAGTTATGGGCACTCGAAAATTTATCTTGAAATTTTCAAATTTCTCTTTCGACGTCCGGCAAAACTGTTGCCGTAATAGTTCTATTCAATTACGAAATTTTCGATTATTTTTATTTAATTATTGATAATATTTGGTCAATCGAGATTATTCTTTTCTCGTCCTTATCTTTCTCATTCTTAAATAAAAAAAAAAAAAAAATCGTTTTCCTATTACTTTTTAGTCTTTTTTGAGTGTGTGAGAATAATCGAGAGTGAAAGGTGGAGGGAGGTTATTAGTTTAAAAAAAAAAAAAAAAAAATACAAAATAAGGTATATTTCTCATTCATTATGAAATTAATTAGCGCGGACGTTTTCGCGGTAGGCACAAGCCACAAAACCCTCGGTGCTTCAATGTCCCTAGTGACATTAGTCGCTTTCTCGAAGCCGTACCGGTTAGACGGGTTAACGTACGCTCCGGCCGTTGTTTTTTCCGCCTGCCCGCAAAAGTTGGCCGATTCGAACCCGGTTTAAATTAAAAATTGCGTCTCTTCCCGTACATTACTTTCCGCCAAAACGCGTTTAAATCGCCTTTTTTTTTTTTTTTTTTTTTTTACAATATAACCACGTGTTTTGTTTTCCGCGTTTTTCTAATGCATGTTAATACCTTGAGTCGTCCCGATCGCGTTGATTGCGACTATCCCAAGATTCTGGGGCATTATCAGTAAGTACAATTGATTCATTAGTATATCCCTATAACCACCACCACCGTCGTGGGTGCAAAACCGTTGCCGTAATCGTTCTACTCAGTTTCCATAATTTCGATTTTTTTTTTTTTTTTTTTTTATTAATTCTTCTTATTTTGACCAAATTTAGTTTTCAATTATTCGTTTCCCGTCCTTATCTTTCTCGTTCTTAAATAAAAATTTGTATTGTTCTTATCCTGTTTCGTATTTTTCGTAGTTCCGGGATATTTATGACGTTCAATTCTAAAAAATTTTAAAGTTCATTATAATTTCAAAAATCCGTATCTCGTATCCAATTCAATATTTTTCTGGCATGTTGGATGTCAAAATACTCGGAATGATCAGTGCAATCACATTTTTGGGGTTTTGTTGCCAAAGGGTAGTTTGCACCCTTATTTTTTAAATCCTAAAGTATTGTGGTTAGACGAATATTTCTTATTAAAAAACAAACACGGACGAATTGTGTTTCGATACATGGTAAAACGGTCTCTCTAAATTGAATTCCCTAGAAGTTTTAAAATTCCTCATTCATCTCGTTCGTCGTCTGGCAAAACTGTTGCCGTAATAGTTCTATTCAATTTCGAAATTTTCGATTATTTTTAGTTAATTATTGATAATATTTGGCCAATCGAGATGCCTATTATTCTTTTCTCGTCCTTATCTTTCTCATTCTAAAATAAAAATAAAATGTTTTTTCTATTCCTTTTATATCTTTTTTGTTTAAGTGAGAATGATTGTAAGTGAGAGGAAGTGAGAGGTTATTAGTGTTAAAAAAAAAAAATACCAAATTCTAAGAGTTTTAACTCTAAAAAGCGGAATTTGAAAATTTGAATCCCCCTTCAAATTTGAGGGGCAATCTACCCTTTTGTGAACATAACCCCAAATTTATGAAAGCCCTGAGTTTTCTGATTATTTTGACACCTAACATGCCAGGAAAATATTGAATTGGACAAAAATGGCCAAATGACGAAAAGGTTAAAGAGGAATTAAAAATTTCAACCCCTTCACAAATTTGGGGGCAACCTACCCTTTTGTTAACAAGGAAGCTATAAAAAAAAATTGTCGCATCCCCCTCCTTTAAGGGTTAAATTCGAGGATAAAAAGTATCCTATGTTCTTATTCCAGGACATTTTCCACCCGTGTGCCGAATTTGTAGCTAAATTGAATTAGTAATTTTTGAAATTACCCTCCGTATACAAACAAATTTTAACTTTTTGTAATATTATAAAATATAAATAAACATCTAAGTGAAAATGAATGAACGAACAGAAACGTTCTTGGTTATGGAAATTTTTTTTTTTTTTCTGTCAATGATTAATTATTGAACAATATTTTAAAAGTGGAGCATGTCGAATTCGATTATTGAAGCGAAAGACACTTATATTATTTGAAGCCTCTTTTTTTTTTCCAATTCGAACATTGCCCGCATCAGAGTCTGACTGAGATTCCGGCCCGGCCCGAGGTAATATTATAAAATCAGTCTTCTATTCAGTTCATTGGGTATTTATGTATTTTCCATAAACACAAAAAAAAAAAAAAAGATCGACGGATACCTCTGAGTTTAAAATAAACACACGAGATCCTCAGTCTCAGAGTGGGTCAAATTAAAAATAGTCTCTCTAAATTTGTTTTTAATTTTGGGTCTTCTAAAAAAGACATTGTAAACTCTTTAACAATTCGTAAATTAATCAAGTATTAATATCGCATGGCTTTAAGTTTCACACTCTTCTTTCGTTATTAACACGGCGGGCCTTGGCGATATTTAATCTGATATTTTCTCTTGTTCGTTTAATAATCGAAAACAGGAACATAAAAAAAACCCGTCCGTTACGAAAAAAAAAGTTCCGATTTATTTTTTTTTACGTTAAGATATCGGTAGACTACACAATATGTAATCTGGGGCTGGTAATAAGCCGCAGTAGGTATTTAATGAGCCGACATAGGTTGCAGTAGCTGGGCTGGGGCCAGCGGCGTAACGCGACAATTTGGACCCTTTGCAAAAAAAAAAAAAAAAAAAAAAAAAAAAAAAAAAAAAAATGGCCCCCTTAAATATATCTTGAGTAAAACATAAACTGGAGATGTAAGACTTTCGACATAATTCGTTGATTTGACTACAACCAGCATAAATATGAGAGCTTCATTTAAAACAAAACGTCCTACAAACACGCGTGACACCTCAATCGAACCATTAAGATCCCCGCTATACGATTGGCGTGCCAATTCTGGAGGAAAAAAAAAACATTTCCGCTGGCCTTTGAATCTTACTTAGTGGATGACTTTCGTACGTGTTTATCAAAACCTGTAATGTGTTTAAAATTAAAAATAATAATAATAATAATAATTTAATTATCGTTTTATCTACTATCGAAAATGAGTCGGGCAAACGAAATATTGCGGAATCGTTTAAAAAATACGTTTCAGAAGACGAAGGGTTCGTCAATACTACCGCAGACCGGCCAAGTGATTGTGCCGTTATTTGAGAGGATTGGTTGGTCATGATGAAACCTGATGATGGTCTACAAACTTTTGGAATGGGCCGTAGACATAATTTTAGATTACGATGATCGATGTACGGAGTGTCGACACAGTAGGACAATAGATAAGACCTCCGCAAATAATGAACCTGTATTTAAAGAGCACTATTGAAACTATGATAATAATATATTAAAAAATTATCATCGTTCGTTGATCAGTTAAATATTGTTGTAAAACATTGAATATGATATTAAAAATTGTCGTATGATGTTAAAACACACAACGCGTTAGAATAATATTTTTAAATGATTCGGTGCGTTTTAAATATGCATTTGAACCATAGTCGTGCGCAGACTTCATTCGCAGGTTAAGCAATAAGAAAAAAAAAATCGTGGGCTCCCCCACAAAATCACACTAAGTTTGTTTTATTGAAAGTATTAAAACGTTTTAAAACAGTTTCTTTTTATCGGCACAAACGGTTTGAACTCATCAATTACTTCTTCAATATCGATTTCTTCAAAATTCGATTTTTTTGCCTTAACACATGTGAATCAACACGTCCTAGTAACATTGTTTTCCTGGGTTTACATTTCAAAATAGGCAATTTGGTGATTTTACATAGGTTTATAATAGTTGGACAAATAATAATTATATCGTTATATTGTTTCTCAGCCGCTCTCTTCAAAATCAATAATTAAAATTATCTTGTCCGGCGGCGACGGCGGCTATCAGTGATGATAACCGTTTGTCTGTGTGTATAAATGTACATGTTAATGTTATTATTTGATAAACGATATAGCAATAAAAATTGTACAAGATAAAAAATAAATAAATTAAGGCTGCGGTTACTATGGATGCGAATTCTGACGAAAATGTGTTCTGACTATATAGTACGTCCGAAATCCTCGTCAGAACAAAGCGGTTACACTTTGCGCGTTTTCTGATATTCTCATAATCAGTACGTTTCTGCCAACCAGCAAACATGGACGAACTCGATGAATTCTGTTTTCTTGAGGGTTCGTTAATGAAGTTATTGTTGTCAAACGGCGGAAGCACAGCACACGTCAACCAGTTATTTTCTGGAAGAGACGACGAAGGATAGTTTAAAATGTTATTTCAATAATTGTGGGATCATCTGTTCTCGTACACGGGACTGATTAATTTATCGGTGAATCCATTGTTCCAATAAATTAAAATAACACAATTAAAATAATTTAAATTGTATAAAGTATAATCAAATATGCCAAATCACGTCAAAACAGACGCTGTGTCCGCACGAAAAAATCAAACTTGTTTGAACGCTCAAATGGTTCTGACGACATCGTGCATTTCGTCAGAATACGCATCCATAGTAACCGTAGCCTAACCAGTGACCAGCGTCCTATTATAATAACGATTGTAACGACGTCGAACAACGTTTGTAAAATCATAATTTCTAATACGTTTTCTGCCATTTATATGATATTTTGTACTTATTATTCTGCTTGTATATTATAATTGGACATTTCCGCGATATTAGTCGGGCGAGTATGTTATTTTGTTGTTTTACAACAACAACAAAAAGGTTACAACGGTAACCAGTGGCGTAAGTGGATTAAAAAAAATTAACGAGGCCAAAATAATTTATTCAACAAAATCAAAACCATAATAAAAAATATTAAAATATATTTTATCAAAATAATCAAACGACTAAACGAAAGAATACATCATTGTTTGAACGTTAGTTTTCTGATTTTTGTAATCCGGATAATGCGATGGCGTCGTCAACATCTGTTATAGAACAGCGGAAACAAGAAATAGATATAAACTTCTAATGGAACAATTTGAGGAAAAACTATTTTGGAAAAAAATTAAAAGTTATTAACCGTAATCCATTTCACGCCTGTTGTTATGCTTTTTAGATTCTATTTTAAGCATAAGTTCTAAATTACGGAGTTATTCCGTACAAGCACCAATTACGTTCGACATTTAAACTTTGAAAAATAAAATAAAATAAATTGTATGACGATAATTTGTTTGTTTCTCGCCATTGGTACAACTTATGGCGAAACAATAACATTAACGCGTACACTTATGCACGCAGACAAACGGTTGTCATCACGGACAGCCGCCGGACAAGATAATTTTTGTTATTGGTTTTGAAGAGAGCAGCAGAAAAACAAACGATATAATTATTATTTTTCGAACTAATATTGTGCGGCGGTAACGGGCCACAATTCATAAACAGCCAACTATCTGATTATTTCATAAATCAGTCAGTAGTCTGACCGGTTGTTATTACTACTCGTTAGTCATTAGTTTTATTTCATAAACGGTACTCGCCGGTTGCCAGTTTTCGTTTTACATTTTAACAGTATGAACAATACTATTATTTAGGACGTGCGATTTGATGCGTTTGGTGTGTATTTTCGTAATTTCTTCGCGTCAATTGAAAATATTACTATAGGTACCTTACCTATACGCCTCGTAAACCTTCAAGTTTAATTAATTGAATTACAGAACTGATCCGAATGCGCAGTAATAATCATAAACATGATTGGGAAATCTACTAAATTGTTTTTAGTATTCGTGGTCCTGTTTTCGAACAGTGCGGTCAATTGTAAGTTTCAGTTTATTGCCCACACATTATATTTTAGTAGATAATTTAATAACTGTTTACTGATAAATTATGTACATCATAGACCAGTACCTAATGTAATAGTATACATTTCCGTTGTTATTTCAGGTGATCTTCGTCGAACAATACAGTTGGCCTCAAACACATTTAGGCGCTTCACATTGAAAATCTAATGTTGCAATAAAATGTGTTATACGTCCATAATCTCTACACCAAATTTACAACATGTACTTCAATCAGAATGCAGAGAAGATATCTAGATCCCACACGTGGCTAACAATTGTTATGATACATTAAATTTTAAGTTATAAAATATTAAAATCATTCATAAAGATTTTTAAAACAAAAAATACAATTGTCTTATACAAATACTCAGAAAAACTGGTGTGGGTGCTCAAGAAACTAGGTATTTACATTATTCCGAGCTTTAATTATACATGTCAAAATTACAGACCACCTGCATGCTTTTACTGTTTTTTTTTTTTCAGTGAATACTTGTACACTACCCCTTTCTAGACGTGATAAAATGTTTAAAACATGATAATTTTCGAAATAATTATTAACGTTTGAAAATTTGACACAAGTTTCATTCTTTTGGCCATATAAAAATATTAATAATCTATTGATAGGTTTTTTTTTTTTTTATAGATATTTGTTGTCATGATTTTGACGGAAAATGTCTTCATTTCCAACATCCCGTCCACAACAGTGGTCCGTCTATTAGCAGTATTTTTTGGGTTTTTGTACTTACCCTAGGCGGAAAATGTAGAGTACCATTACTTACCTATTATTTCTGTAAATAATTGTTTTGCCGATATTGTTTGACCATTAACCTTGTGGTTAATATGTAAAATTCGTAATATAATTTATAACGGCCTTAAGTTTGCAGCAGAAACGCGTGTCCCGCAATTCCAATAAATGAAAAATATGCCAATTTCTTGGCAACGGTGAACAGATCATTTGAACGTGCCAAGCGGTTGCCGCCAAACAGTTTCTTGTAACCAGCGCTACCTAACGGTTTTCGATTGTTCCGTGTATAACATATGTAACGTGATAATTCGTCAAGTGCTTCAGACACAGATTAGA
Source organism: Tuberolachnus salignus (assembly GCA_956483605.1). Lineage (NCBI taxonomy): Eukaryota > Metazoa > Arthropoda > Insecta > Hemiptera > Aphididae > Tuberolachnus > Tuberolachnus salignus. The sequence goes on from OY101434.1 coordinate 2,973,200, forward strand.
ATTGATAACAAAAGAATATTTGCACCTCTCATTATTTTATTAGTCATCACTCGGCAGCGGCAGCCGTTTCACCGTTCGCCTTTTACCTACCAATTTAACAAATTGTGCGCATATTGTGTTTTTTTATTCCATTTTTTTTCGCATTTCAATTACCAGTATACCTATTACGATTTAAAAACCGTTTAGGTATTTTATTCTTATACATTTATTAAAACTGTTATGAATGCTCCACAGTTATGATAGGGAAATTAAAATTGATCTTAGTATACACCGTACTATTTTCGAATAATGTCAATGGTAAATAATACTCTATTTATTTAATCGCTCGATACCTAGTCACCAAGTCGATCCATATGTTATAGTTTAGTTAATTATATCCACTGTTGTTATTATAGGTAATCGTCATAAACTAATACTGACCGATAATGGTCCAGTCACTACCGGTGCGACTGTCACTGTGAATGCCACAGTTGTTGATTATAATGGAGTTTGTGTTAAAGGATATTTGACTTACAATTATGAAGATGACGCGTTTCCAAGACATCAATCTAATGTAGAGTAGTATACTTAATTATTTAAAAATTAATCAATTATATTATTAGTTTTCATACAACTGCATATTTTAGCATTTATATTTATCAATATTAATTTTTGTTATTTTTAAAAAATTAGAAAGCAGTTGAAAGTTGTGAAGCAATTTTTGACATACTATTTGAGGCAACCATTGGACCCTCAATTTATAGATATCATATTGACGTTTTAGAACGATTATTACCCTCGATAAATATCCCAATTGCCAGTGATCGGGGTCAGCTGAATATTACGGGTAATTATCATTTCTACAATACAATTTTATTATATAGATTTTGTTCAGTTTATTTTTACATTTTAATATTTTAGAATACTTAAATGGTCAGCTTCAAGTATTCCAAAATAACACAAACATTTCAAAAAATGATCCACATACTATTTATGTGTCGTCTACTTTAGAAACTATATTCAAAGTTGAACTCAATGCTGCTGATTTGAATTATCTTAATAAAAATGCTAATTCGACCACTATTTACTGGTTTGTCGACTGTGTTTATCAAGGAAATGCCACCAACTTTACATTTTCTAGCAATTTTACTCATACGGATACGGAGCATGAAATTCTTGGCATTATAGTTGCCAATATTGGACCTCGTCCACAACCTACACCACCAGTTACAACTACTGTTGGTCCAAAAATTACTACTACTAGTACTACTATTGCTCCTACTATAGCTCCTGTTACTACCACCACTTATGCCAGTACTCTTTCTACGACTCCAGCCGTGACTGTTGATGTTAATTCTACAACCACTACATCTCAGGCTCTTAAAACCGATGTAAACTCTTTATACCATATAATAAATTCGACATATACCACAGAATGTCAAGAAAAAAAAAATATTGATTTGCTATTATCTGTAGTTAATTTAGAAAGTAAACAAAAGTATGGATATTTTAGTCGCTCTGTATTAGTCAAAGGTATTTTTTCTTTGTTTTAAATTATTTAATTTTTGTTATGCATTTTTGAATTAAATAAATTTAATATTATAATATTATTTTATTTATTTAGGTCCAATAGCAAATGTTAAGACTCAAGGTAAAGTGTGGATACAAGAAGGTGAAATGTTAAATCTCCAAGTAATTATAAAATGGTATTGTAAACTTTAACAGATAAATAGCATATTTGTTACAAATTATTAGGTGAGTTGTAATGGTAGTGGCCCGTTCCGTTACTGTGCGTATTATGTACAAGGATCTTACAATATAACTGGCAATGAAACATGTCAGTGGGTAAACAATTTAATACAATGCCAAACAGTATTTTTTCACTATTTTCGCCAACCTACCAACTATACATTAATTGTTATCATGGCCAATGATGTTTCAAAAGTTATAACACCAATTGGAATTAATATTTATAAAGGTAATTATCAACCCTTATTATTTATTTTTTAGAGTAATAAAATTACATTTTTATATTGCATTATTGTGTCCATTATACAGTGTTTGAAATTGACATGTTTTGTTTTTTCACGAACATTAATAATTTTATTATTTTTCAAATAATATTGTTCATTAACTTGATGTTTAAGAAAATAATTTGGCTGTCGTTCAATATGCTAACGATCATTAATTTTTCAACATAGTATGCTACCTACCGCTTTACATTATAAAACATTGCCTTACCTCACATTAACAATATGTATTTTTGACATTTTTCCAAAAGTATTAATTCTGTTTATTGATCTCCACCAATCTTCAATTAATTGCCATTCAATTAAACTAGTTGCGCCTTTAATTTTTATTTTCCATTGGTTTTTTACAAAACGTCAAAGACCCCAATAGTTTGTTTATACACTTTGGTTAATGGATCAATGACATACTGTTGATGATTTACAGAGCTACGAGTATGATCCATTTCTCTTAAACCTTCCATTCATCCGAATAAATAGTTGTCCTTTTTTTACTTTGTTTTCTATAATTAATTTGTAATTATGTCATTCTATTGTGTTTAAGTACAATATTAAAAATCTAATCTAAAATTTCTATCTGGATATTTATTGGTTTCACAATCAGTTAATTAAACTGAGTATAAGATACAGAAGTAACATACTAAAACAGCATATGTTTCCGGTAGGTATTAATATAGCGGTATGTAACATATTAAATAATATCCAATCATTTTTATCACAAATTCATATCAAATGGTTCTACTAAATTGTTTTGTAATTAATTTGTAAGTTTTATATGTATAAAATCGGTTTGCTATCAATTTTTTAACCTAAATTAATATCCAGGGTAATCATAATTTTAAAGAATATGATTGTTACTTTAAGATTACCATGTTCTTTTGTTTTAATTAAATATATATGATATTGGTTTTTAAATAAATAGTCCTAAACACTGTTAATCTTTTTTTTTTTTTTGTATAATTTTCAGTAAAAAAACAACCTCAGATATCTGTTATTGTTGTACCTGTAACATTCAGTTCAATTGCAATTATTATTGTTGTATTTGGAGTAGCTTACTATTTTCAAAATAGATCAAGGTATATATATTAATATTTAATTATTTTTCAACTAATTATTATTGTTATTACGATGGTCAATAAAAATAATTAGGCAATAAGTGTCTAAAAGTACTACAATTTTTACAAAACAATTTGTTTTGTTTTAAGTATACATAATCGGAAAACACTTTTCCACACTTTTCTATCACTTTCATATCTCTGTACGGGTCTAGGAAATGCCTAATTGGATAAACTACCAACGATTCTACTGGATGGTAGTCCAGTATAAAAACATCTGGTGCGTATGGCATCTTCCACTTCTTTGTTTGACTGATAGATTACGAAAGGCGATTAAAAAATGACGATCGGGGAAACTGACAACAGAAATTTTCCTTCTCCACATTCACCACACACCATAATGGTCCTCCAGATATTCAAATAGAAAATTTGGGAACATCCTCATATGATCCTGATTTTTCATTTTGTGGTTTTCATGTATTCAGGCCCATGAAAAATTAGCTGGTAGCGGTTTGATGCCACTCAGACAGTGGAATCAAAGGTGCCACACACAGTTGATGTTCGCAAACTGGGCAGGATTTAATTAATTGTTTCAATTAAGCATTCCCAAACTTGTATAGAGATAAGAAAATTGTAGAAACTTGTTTGGCAATTATGTAAAATAATAGCTTATAATGTATATTCTTAATTAAAAAATAAAAAAAAACTGATATCAGGTTTGCATCGATATCAAAATCTCAACTGTACAAAACCTGGAGGGTAAAATTGTTTAACTCCAAACCTATGTAGGGGTTTGTATATTTCAGGTTTTTACGGGCTCCCTATTGATAATTTTCATGTGATTTCCATTATTATTATAATATAGTTTTTAAAAATCAATAAATATTTTATATTTATTTGAGTATTTTCTATAGATATATGGTTGAGGTAGCAGATTTTGACTTTGCCAATAACTCTGACATGGATTACAAAACATTTAGAGAACGATTACGCGATGCCATTAGTCAAGCTATTAACCGCACACAAGACTATTCTGAATACGACGGCAGTGAAGAACAAGTTGGTGGTACAGTTACACCTCAAAATCAGAAATATGGTAGTATGCAATGACCAAGTACTACAGTCGACCCAATTAGATGCAATGTCTAAATGACATTGCATAGGGCCGACTATGGACTAAGATTGTACTGAATAGTATACATTTTTGAAACGGTTCCTTAAAAATAAATTTTCAGTAATTAAGTTTTTAGCATTCCAAATATTTTATTAAAACAAAAAGATGTAATTTAAATTTAATGTACACAAGTTACATCAATGATTCATTTTTTGGATTCAAATAATTTAATATTATCTTATTTTCACAGTAAACTAGACCTAACTAGAAAGCTAAAGTACTACTTTATAAATTTAAATTTGATTTGTAATATCAATTTAGAATTTTGATAATTAAAATAATTTTTTTGTTTTGCAATACTAAATAAGACTTAAGGTACATTTGAAGTAACTGTCCAATAACTGTATTCAATTTTAACATATTTTTGTTTTTAGCATTTAATTTTTTACTTAAATTTGGTATGAGTTAATAATAATTATTAATTTTACTCTACTAACTGCATATTAATAATTATTAACCTTCATAGTTACTTTGTATATTCTTACATTCTATATTCATGTAATTAACATTTAAATTTATTTAATATCTTCAACTTTATTAACTTTAAACTTAATCGATATAAGGATTCATGTATTATACTATTTTAATATAGAGAGCTCAGTACTTCATGCCTTATAAACTATTGAAATATTTGTGGATTTATTATATAACACGGTGAAATAACTAAAATAGCAACTAAACATGTGTTTATAAATATTTGATTCATTTAGTTATTCATAGTTGCAACAAGTGGCAATAAAGAAAACATATTATTCTATTATATAAATATAATTTTAGTATTAATTTTGAAATTAATCATAGTTTATTTTAATAATGATTCCTGAGACATATTGAATTAATGACGATATCACATATACTGCCGTAAGAGGATATTTTGATTTTAATTTATTAAAAAAAGAATAATTTAAAGAATATTGTTCAATTAAAACCTTCTGTGTAAATGTACAAAAAATGTTTTATATATAAATATATATATATATTAAATTAATTTCACTTTATTTATTTATATATTTGGATAGTTTTTTTTTAACCTTAACATATTTTAATTAACTTACTTTTTATGTTAATTTGTGTTATCGAAAGTATAAAATATTTATCTACATATCCTAATAGTTATGTGCCAATATTTTTCTAAGGACAATATGCCATAATGGTAATGACAATATTTGCATTATTTATTATATTGATTGTTAAAAATGTCTCAGTTAGCATAGTTAAGTTCTAGTTTATTCAACCCATATTAATGTTATATCATTCAATTATAAGGATATAATTATATATTTAATTTTATAACATGTACAGAGATCAACACGCTCAGTAGTACATTTTAAAAGTTTATTTTTAATTTACTACATTGACATTTTATAGTACGCGGTTTTTTAATTATATATAAAGTTGTATTTGTATTAATTTTAAAAGTACTTCTGGGTCGTCTTGACAACCGTAACTTTTAAATAAAAACAGTTAATCATTCGTACAATCATTTACATTTATTAGGTATTATAAAAAATATTTTATAATTTTAATCAAAAATTAAATAATTAATATGAAAATTCATAGTTAATAATTTTTTTGTGGATGAAAGTATGTTCTAATAATCTGTAAGAATTCTTGAAAATTAATTGTTTGCCAATTTTTTGTTACTGATAAAATTCAGTGAGGTTTGAATTTAAATGATGGCGAGCTATTCCCTTCTGTATTTTGTTATGATACAGATTATGACACGGGAATATACATTTATGTGTAGATGGACAATTGTATTTAATCGACCGCATACCGATAGTATATTATCAAGTTGTACGAGGTAGTCTTGGAAATAGTTTGGTAGTCGAGATAACCAGGAAGTACTGTTTTATATGTATAAGGAGTATTATGGTTGTTGTAAATATCTACATTGTAAAAAAATATTAAATTATTAAATTTTGCCGTTATATCGTTATTGTAGTAGGTTATTCGCGTTATCCGTTGTTTAACCGACAAATATATTTAATGTTTCGATTTTTTATTCTATTAATATTTATTTATTTTTTTTATATGCGTATATTATTTAAATTGTATAGGAATTATATAGTTTCTAGATATTATTCGTAGTCATATTAGATATATTATGCTATTATCTATTTGATTATTAATAATTCTTATGTACTGTTATATTATATAATATGATTTATTAAAAACTATTATGTTATCGCATTATATGTTTAATATTATATTATAAATTCAATTAGATTTTTATGTAAAACGATACAGTAGTCTAATAACAAAACTATTCTGTTTATCGTGTATTCTCATATTAAATAGAATTATCTTTTATGTAACAAAATGCTAATTTATACGAAATATTTTATATAATACTTTATATAAATTTGAAATATGCCGCTAATCGAATAAGTTTTGTTTCGAATAGTTATTATATATATTTTTTTTTTTTTAATTTTTATTTTATGTGATAATTTATTATCTTCAAATTAAAAATATCTAATAGATACAATGAAACCCAATCACTGTAATAAATACAAATTCACATTCGAGAATTTTCGTAGGAACCTAATATTTTCATGTTCTAACGGTGTACCAAGTATGGTTAGGTTAGGTTATTTTCCCTGCGCTCAAGATGTAACAGATTGTGGAAATACATTTTTAAAGTTATAAAAAAAAAAAAAATTATTTGAATGCAAGTATCGCTAAATCTTCACAATTATAATTATATATACAATTTATTATTTTTCTAGCTTTTATTCTGTAAATACATCAAAAACCTTCCTCAAAATTAAACGCATGCAGTGATATTATTTTCAATGGATAAGATTCCCTAAGGCGTCCAATTTTTCTTAGCTCAAGTAGGTTAGGTTAGGTGAGGATGGAGTCGGATGGTCCCGATGCCGGGTCAAAGTGCTCGGCAAAAGGCCTCCAACGTGCTACCGGTGCCAGCACCACGGGGCCCAATGCAAAAACCCGGCAAGGCAGAGGCGCCGTCAACTGCGGGACGGAGAGACGGGACCGGCGGCCCCAGGTGGATGCCTCCGACCGACGAAATGGAGAGTTAGCTGTGGAGGTAACAGCGGACTCCCCTCCCACGATCGTGAGGGCAGCAAGTGGGCCTCGGCCCGGCCGCTGCGCATAACGCGAATTATAATTGTATAATGCGTTTTTTAGGGATCCGTCTCCCGAAGTAACGCCTAACGCGGTGATTCCGGGAGGCGGGTGTATTGCCGATTTAGAAAACCAAAAAAAAAAACTAAGAGTATCTACACTACATACAGATACATCGGTACATGTATATGTCTTGTTTCTACTGAATATAGTTGACATAAGAATGTCGATGTCAATTTGGTATTAGATACGAGGTGACGAGGATTAAACTGTAGGTAACTTTTTTAACACGTGTAAAAAATAAACAAGTTTCAAAGACAGGAATTATTTATTTATTTTTCAAAGAGAGCAATTATTTTTATTGAGTATACATTTTTCTAAATTTTTATTTAAATTTTTAATTTAAACTACAGAATCGTCATTTACAATACTTTTAGTGATGGATAATAAAGGACGGTGTGTACTGAAATATGAAACGTACTCGCGAGTATCAAGCTTCTCGATGTGTCGATAAAATACGGCGTCGATACAAGTTGAATTGCGCGATGTAGAGGTTTTATAACAAGTATTGCACACGCTCATATTATGAGAATCTAAGTCTGGGTATTTTTCGAGCAAAAAATCTACGGCTTTCCGGTGAACGTGCTTCATATCTTTCTCGAACCAAAGGCGATCGCAAACAGCGCAGGAAACGCCGAATTTGTTTTGGATAAAACGAAAATTGAATTCGTTATCGGCGACGGGAAATTCGTCAATACAGACATTTCGCGGCGGTTCGGTTATCGGATTGACGATTTTTAGCTTGTTAACATGGGGGGTAACATTCTCGGTGTCGGACAAATTAACAGAATGACCCCCAGCTATGGCTGGGACATATACATGTCAAAAAAAAAAAAAAAAAGGATTACCTTTAACTGTTATGTACTTAATTTTTTTTGGCGTTTTTCCAATTTAAAGATTAATTACAATTAAACGAATAATTAAATCCAGTAGGCGGGCGTAAATAGGGCCGAATACACACGACGTTTTTAAGTCCGATGTCGAAACGGATATTGTTGTCGTATCGAATAACCAATTGTTGTACAACGGTGTTGCGTAATCGACGCGTATTAATCGTCTAGTCATTCTTTACAAATGGTCGGTCGGTTCGGAACGATCTCGGCAGGTGCACTCGCGCCACACGGGTGTCGTGCACTCGTATACATTATGATAATTACCCATTTAAGTCGGCGACGACCCGCCCGCGAGCACCAAGATGATTATCGCCCCGGCAGACATTGGGCACATTCGTATATACGAGCAATTGTATTATTCAACGCTAATTGTTAAATTATCGCGTACCTACTTAACCGTGCACAGCTATTGCGTTACTGTTACTGCTGGCCTACGGGCCTATTATTAATAGGTGCGACGACGTGCTGGCCGACTCTATTCAATTGTTTAATTAGAAATACGTGTTTGTTCGTTTGTTTGTTTTTTTTTACGGCACGCACGCCTCCCCTGCCGGTGGGCGACTGCGCGCAATTGCGATTTGCGCGCGGACGAAAGGATTGGCGGTACCATAAGAATCCGCCAGAAACGAGATTTACCCCGAGATTATCGCTCTACAGACCGTTTTTAATTGAATGTTTGTACCTGCACACGGACCTGTCTCACCGTCCCCACTCCGTAGAAAATAATACAAATATGCCATGGCACATCCAGGTTTTCGAGACTAGAGGTTGTACAATTGTAATTGCAACACAAACTTGTACGGAGACGTGAAAAGTTTGGGAACATGGACATTATCATTAGGGAGCCCGTAAAAAACTGGAATATACAAACCTACACGGGTTTTTGGAGTTAAACAATTTTGCCCTTCGGGTTTTGTACGTTTGAGATTTTGATTGCCATGCAAACCTGATATTAATTTTTTTCCAAATATATAAATAAAGTGAAATTAATTTTATATTTATATATATATATATAAAAAACATTTTTTGTACATTTACACAGAAGGTTTTAATTGAACAATATTCTTTAAATTATTCTTTTTTTAATAAATTAAAATCAAAATATCCTCTTACGGCAGTATATGTGATATCGTCATTAATTCAATATGTCTCAGGAATCATTATTAAAATAAACTATGATTAATTTCAAAATTAATACTAAAATTATATTTATATAATAGAATAATATGTTTTCTTTATTGCCACTTGTTGCAACTATGAATAACTAAATGAATCAAATATTTATAAACACATGTTTAGTTGCTATTTTAGTTATTTCACCGTGTTATATAATAAATCCACAAATATTTCAATAGTTTATAAGGCATGAAGTACTGAGCTCTCTATATTAAAATAGTATAATACATGAATCCTTATATCGATTAAGTTTAAAGTTAATAAAGTTGAAGATATTAAATAAATTTAAATGTTAATTACATGAATATAGAATGTAAAAATTAAATGTAAGAATACAAAGTAACTATGAAGGTTATTAATTATTAATATGCAGTTAGTAGAGTAAAATTAATAATTATTATTAACTCATACCAAATTTAAGTAAAAAATTAAATGCTAAAAACAAAAATATGTTAAAATTGAATACAGGACTATTGGACAGTTACTTTAAATGTACCTTAAGTCTTATTTAGTATTGCAAAACAAAAAAATTATTTAAATTATCAAAATTCTAAATTGATATTACGAATCAAATTTAAATTTATAAAGTAGTACTTTAGCTTTCTAGTTAGGTCTAGTTTGCTGTGAAAATATGATAATGATAAAATATTTGAATCCAAAAAATGAATCATTGATGTAACGTGCGTACATTAAATTTAAATTACATTTTTTTGTTTTAATAAAATATTTGGAATGCTAAAAACTTAATTACAGAAAATTTTTTTTTAAAGAACCGTTTCAAAAATGTATACTATTTAGTACAAACTTAGTCCATAGTCGGCCCCATGGAATGCCATTTAGATATTGCATCTAATGGGGTCGACTGTAGTACTTGGTCAGAGTTATTGGCAAAGTCAAAATCTGCTACCTCAACCATATATCTATAGAAAACACTCAAATAAATAAAAAATATTTATTGATTTTTAAAAACTATATTAGAATAGTAATCGTTATTAGTTCACATGGAAATTATCAATTTTTAGCGATGTAAACCTGATATCATTTTTGTTTGTTTTTTAATTAAGAATATATATTATACGCTATAATTTTACATAATCGCCAAACAAGTTCCTACAATTTTCATATCTCTATACAAGTTTGGAAATGCTTATTTGAAACAATAAATTAAATCCCGCCCAGTTTGCGAATATCAACTGTGTGTGGCACCTTTGACTCCATTGTCTGAGTGGCATCAAACCGCTACCAGCTCATTTTTCATGGGCCCGAATACATGAAAATCACAAAATGAAAAATCAGGATTATAGGGAGGAAGTTCCCAAACTTTTTTCTTCGTAGACCACTCGCTAATTTTGTCTGTTTTCGTAGACCCCCGATATTGAATTTTTATACAAAGTCATAGTTGTGTTTTGACGTGCTTACACGGAGCTACACAATCGAATAGGGTTTGCTGCGGAGTAAACAATTTTAAAATAAAAAAAAACGCGTCAAGTTCGTTTTTATACACACCTTTGTTTCTTTAATAATGACATTAAATGTATTTAATATATTAATCATTTGAAAATAAAAGACAGGAAAGGTTTAAAATTAGATCTATTAACATACAATTTTTTTTTTTTATTTTAATGGCAGGTGTTAGTCTGATGCTTTGATATTAAATTTTCAATATTTGGTTTCAAATTGGTCAGGTTTTTCCTTGAACCTCCTCTACCAGTGATTTGCAGCCTGTTTCTTTCTTTTCTAAGAACATTGGCAATCGTGCTAAAACCTCTTTCCACGAAGTATGATGACGACAAAGCTACCAAGAAAGTTTTTGCTTTGTTGAGACATTCCATAATGTAAGGATAAGTAACACGTATGTCTCTCCGATGGTAGATCTGCTGATATCCATTTCTTAATTGCACCTTATGTTCTTTGCTTGTACTTATTCCGATTAGTTCTTCTTGTAATACGGTATCTGATTCTTTAATGTTACCGTACGGACCGATAATCCACTGTGGTATTTCCAATGTCGAAATATCCTCAAATCTCATTTTAAAGTTCGTGCGAAGGACATTTTAAATGTTCAACATCGAAATTATCGACAATGTTGTTTATCGTTCGCGATTGTCGCACATTTCCACTAATTTCGTAAAAACTATGATGCACACTCAATAACTCCCGTGGACCCCTCCTATTTATATCTCACGCAGCCCCAATTTTTTTTTTTCGTCGACATGGACCCCTTTTAGGTCAGAATCGACCTCGGGGGGTCGATGTAGACCACTTTGGGAACGATTTACATTTTCAAATATGACGCGCATCGAATTATTACAAAGAAATCGTCTTTTAAGATGTCCGTGTTTCCACTACCGATATAGAAATTGAGATTTTGCTGTGTTATCATCATCTGCAAATTACACACCATCAAAACAAGTTGTAAAAATTGTTTATTTTTTAATTATTATTTTCGTGTCGCTTTGCTTTGCTTAGTATGCTCTGCGAATTCGCATTAAAAATCATACGAAAACAAATATTTATTAACAGCTGTAAACAATTTTTTTTTTATAAACGTCTAACCATTTTTTTTTTTTGGTTTCTTCTTTGTTTTTCGCTTTCTACGGTCCGGCCCGCTAGGGGTTTTAAAGTTCTTAAAACCGGGCCACCAGTAACTCTGAGCCGCCCATCTGCCCGCTCAAATATCACCGCCCGGTTTTACAAATATCCCCAGGGGCCCGGGCGGAAATTTCCGTCCCCGTAGACCGACAACGACGAAACGTTTATTGGCGTCCCGGCGTGCGCGATAAACGTGACGTTTAATTCCATTTTCTCGACGCCGACAACGATATTACACACGCGCGTACCAGATAAACGTTTGAAATCAGTACAAACTGCTGTGCACACGTACGAATTATAATAAAATATACCATACCGGTATTTCCTATTTATTTTTTTCACCTATACACGGCCACGGGTATTTTGCATATCGGCCGTTCTGTATACGCATATTAACCGTGTAAGTGCACACTTGACGGTGTCTTGGGCGTAAAAGGTGTTCGGCCGGTGTACGCGCACAGTGGACTCTCTCGACAATGCGGACCTCGGCGGTGCGAAAACCTCTATAAATCGGACCAGTCGGTCGGTCCCCCGAGAAGACCTCCGAAGACAACACACGGATTCCGATAAATCCCCCTCCTCCCCCCGATAAATCGCGAATAACAGCGAGACCGTACTGCAATTCGAATTTATCAACTGTATACCATATATCAGCTCGAGTAAATTAAACGCGTATGTATTATTATTTGTTTACAACTTACAATACTTATATGAAAATAATGTTTAACAACATTCGTTTTGTGTTGGCTATTCCGGTGTTTGTAACAAAATCAGATAGTGTGTAGTATCACTACCGGTGCGGGGCCTGAGTAATAAATTTCCGGGCCGGGGATTTTGATCGTCGAGAGGCCGCCATCCCCATTAGAAAAAAAAAAAAAAATAAAAAAATAATAGAAACGTATGTTTTATTTCGAAAACTTTATTGTAACTTATAGGAACATGGGTGTTTTTCTACGTTCCTTTGCACGTTCATCAATCAATGCGTGGCCGTAGGATCATTTTCGAACCGTGTTCAATTCGTCTTGAGTAAAACACATTTCAAACGAGTTTTAATGCGTTCGAGCGCCGAGAAAGAGCGTTCGCCACTACAGTTTGTACGATGAATATATTAACACTGCTAATACCAATACGCCGATAGGGTTTTTTTTTTTTTTGTATTATAATTATTATGTTATGTCCTAAAACGGCATTGGTCTGTAAAGTATAACAAACATAACGAATCGAAATGAGGCCTTACAAAAACGGAGGCCAGGCGACCGACAAGGTCGTCGAGGTACTCGCCTAAGTCAGGGCCTGCTCCGGAGTCCTCAGGTTGTCCGGAAAACGTCAACAAGATATTAGCAATCTGACTATACACGAGTATTAATTTTGGTTTGAACGTTTTTTTTTTTTTTTTTCCTCGCCGCAAACCATTGTTTGTAAAACAACCATTTGAAGGAGCGGGCCCGCCGGGAAATTACCCGAATTTCCCGGCTGCCCGAATCCGCCACCCGGTGTAAAATATTATACTTAGAGGCGTGCAGCTACAAAACCGCACACGCCGCCGAACACAATCAAATAAACCGGATATAGGGGCCCCGGTGACCATTTATACTGTTTTACCGTGGTTTTTTTTTTTTTTTGTTGTTGTTGCTATTTTTTTTTATTTATAATCCCGACGGCGTTTAAATTATCATTATTCGTAAGGCCAACGCGAGTTAAATAGGTAGGTAATAATAATTATAATTCAATGCGAGTAGGTTTATTATTATTATTGCGTAATAATAAATTGCCGGGGAAATCCTCCGGTGCGTTTTTATCCGTTTAAGACGCGGACGCGTATCCGAACAAAGGAATATATACAACCTCCCTGCGAACGCGCACAATACCAGGGGGCACAGCGTTTCAATTCGGGAAAATAAAAGAAGAGGGACTGTGAAATTTACAAAAAAAAAAAAAACAACAAACATCTATCGTCTCTTGCGGTCGTTGAATCCCCGGACCTATTTATTTCATCCGTTATAACAATTGTTTTTTTTTTTAATCGTAAACAAATTTAAAAAAAAAAAAAAATACGATTATGTTTAGATTTCGATCGTTACCATTCGACCGGGCGGAATGGGAACCAAATTATTCAACCCGACTTTTTATTATCCAGTAAAAATAGGTACCCAGACATAGTTTTTTTTTTTTTTTTTTTTTTTTTTTTTTCCCCGACGTGTGTCGTCGATTCCAACACTCGCGGTCGGTACTTTATTTGACAATCTTTCCAACAGATTCAATTTTTTTATGACATAAAATACATTCAATTGTAAAGACCAATGTAATATTTGGGTTACACTTTAGTAAATATTAATTATAACTATTATTTTTAAGGTTATTAGAGTTTATAGTGCCTGACTAATAAATGTATAACGAATACATATAATTTACTAACATTGAACAACGTTAATTACAATATTTGCCCCGGTTATCGGGTTTCAAGTGTTTATGCGTAAATATTCCGGTCGTTTTTACCCGGTTCCGCTGTGGCACGGGTTAAGATAAAACATACAAGGGAGATAAAAAGCGACGGTCGCGATGTTACCCATAATTGCGCATTAACAGTAACGGCACAATCGTTTCCTAGTCAAGCGAAAGAAGACGTTGTCTTCAATTTTTGTCTAATATCGCCAACAGTAATATTTGTTCCGGGTGTATAAAACCATTAAGCCACCCGGGTCACAATATGATTCGAGCCATCTGGGAAATTATCGTTCCCGGACCAGCCACTCCGTTTCTGGTTAACATTATACTTGCCTATACTTAATTATCACGCGGAAAACGTAAAAACGCATTACAGTGCATAATAATAATAATAATAATTTACGTCCAAAGCATAAATATAAAAATTAAAAAAAATAAAAATATGTATATTTACAATAAAATGGGTGCTACGAGTCTGGAAAGTCGTGGAAATATCGCGGAGTTTTTTTACAAAAAAAAAAATAAATAAATAACCAGCGAACTCGTGGAAATATCAGGGATTTTGTGATTTTTTTTTTTTTTAAAATTTAAAATTAAATTTTTATACAATTTAATTGTCAATTTACCTTTGTGTATTTCATGTATTCCTCTGCCGCGGTTCTATTTATTAATGCGAATTTTCGTTAATTATTTTTCGCGGTGTATAGTACATAATCGTCTGTCTATCACGGCGCCCGGGTATGGGCAATTTTTCAAAAATTGTCTCTGGAAAACACGTAAAAAGTCAGGGAATAAAAAATAATTTCTTAGCAAGAGAGAACGCTAAAAAGAAAAAACTAGTAGAGGAGCCCCGCCAACCTGCGTCCTCTCCGCCATTCGAACACTGATTGTTATAGGTGACCACCGCGCGCCATACAACATCATTATAAGATATTATTCGTATTTATTTTTTTTACTCAAGAATAATATACAAGTCTTTTCATTGTACATGGGTACATTATTTAATCGTAAAAATATATATATATATATACGCATGTAATATATAAAATATGTATTGCGTAGGCACAACATTATACTTGGGTATACATAACAATAATTTATGTATATATAATAATAATAATAATAATACAATTTTTTTCCGTGTGAACATTCCGCCGCCTAATAACCGCGTATAACATTCAATGTACAGGGTGTTCGTATTACCATTGGCCCGGAGTTTTTTTATTTCATTTTTTTTTTTTTTTTTTTTTTTGTAAGACATTTTTGTATATCCCCCCCCCGCTCTGGCCGGACTGGTATAATATTCACTGTACACTGTACACGTGCGTCGACATACGATAGTATTGTATGTGTATCCGTTCTGTTGAACAGATCGTGTCGAACGAATATAAAATATATTAGAGCGAGCTGGCGATATTGCGCAACAGGAAAACGGGGATACTGGATAAAAAACTAGAGGGAGGGGTGAGGGCAAAACGATTTATCCAACAAAATCAAAATCATAAACGTGTTGGGCGAGGGGTGGTGTTGAATTAATTTAATCGCTTTTATCACATTTCAGTCTGAAGTCTACTATACATTTTCGTTAAACCTTAAATTTATATAAAACTATAAATCACAACGAACAAATTGATATATATATATATATATACTAAAAAGTTATCACATATTGAATAACGCGATTATTTATAATAATTCGCTGTTACTGTAGATCTTCAATTTCCATACACCCCGGGACTGTATTGTAGTGTATATCATAGATCTGGTAGAAAATCCATCGGCACCTAGGACAAAACAAACAATACTCTTTTTTTATACTTTACAGATCGGGAATCATTAATTCCCTGACGAGGGAATAAACGATTATTATTTATTTTAGACGTGTTATTAAAGCTTCAACGGCGGGGGTCATTAACCGGATTATAATTTCAATATTACCTAACATTTTTAATAACGTTATTTTATATTTGACCCATTGAGGCAGGGATACATTTCGAGGGGAGCGAACCCACAAAACCATCTCCTTGCGTTCGCCTCTGCACTGAGGTTGCACTGCCCCATGGACAGCACGTGAAGCATTCCGGGATACCGATATCTTTTCTTGGGCCGAGACTAAAATCGTGTTATCATTAAATTTATTTACGAATAAATAGGGCTGCATCCCATCCGTTGTAATAATAGGTCTTACAATGTCGGTATATAGAGCAGTGGCGATCGCAGGAGGTGTTTTGGGGGTTCGAACCGTCCCGAAATATTAGGAAAATTTGAATAGTTAATAAGTTTCACGGGACTTAATTAATAATATACGCATATACACGGGCCGTGTAAATTTTTAAAAATTCACATCAAAAAATGTAGACCTAGAAACAAGGGAACGTTTGATTATGACATATGTGTGGAGTACAGCATTATACGGCTGTGAAGTCGTGGACATTAAGCCGAACAGACGAAACCGCCTTAGACGCTATAGATATGTGGTGTTAGTGGAAAGCGGAGAAAATATAATGGACGGAAATGAAGACGAACGAAGATTTAGAGTTAGATTTAGTAAAGGAAAATAGATTTTCACTGAGCGACGTAACATCAAGACCATCGTGTTGGAAGGTGTGATAGAATGGGAACCTCAAGAACGTGTTGTATAAGTCGAATAATCGAAGACACGCAAGAGTCGATTCGTATAAACATGTCAAAGACATAGCCACAAGATAGAATCATCACGGAGAGACCAATTTCCGGTTTGAACGTTAAAAAAAAAAAAAATACAAATAAATATACACGAGTACCACCCCTCGCCACCAAGAGTAATAAAGTACGATGTTTGGACATTTTTTTTTTTTTGGTCACCCTCTACCATCCGCCTCCGAAATTTTTTCACGCGATCGCCAACCCTCCTCCCCGGTATATTGGCTTGAGTTTTTTTACACGTTCCCGAACCGATTTAAATGTCCAAACGTGGCAATAGGTGTTTTTTTTTTTTTAAACGTTCCGTCCTGTACAGGTGCGCCGCCGTATACAGCGCGTACGCGCAATGCTATGGTCGTTATTGTTATTGTTGTTATCGTTGTTGTTATTGTTGTTATTGCCGTCGTCGTCCGCGGGGGCCGGCCGGCCGGGCGCGCCGTTAACGCGTGCGAAACCTTATAACGCCGTAACGGTCAATTCGGATTTCGGTACGTGCGGAGCATATTATGTCAATGCGCATTATATTATATTTCGTACTTACTGCTACGTATATATATATATATATATACGTATGGAGATTATATATGTATGTGTACGCCTGTTGTTGCAGTGTAGGTCGAGCACCACGTGCGTGCGACCCGACAAAACGGGAATCGCATACCTACGCCTACGCCGTAGTATACAGCGTGTTACGCGCAAACGGAATATTCCGGCCTTTTCGGGGGCCCGACCCCTAAGACCCCGACTAGATCTGGGCGATTTCCGGTGTTTTTTGTCGGTTTTTTTTTTTTTTTTTTTTTTTCGGTCCGTCGGTAGTCGAGACAGAGTACCTGCCACCTGCTCGGCGGTGTTCGACACCCGTCCGGAGAAAGACGCGCATCTAGATGGACATTTTCATATCGAAGATAACAAGAAAAATAAGATAAGTAAATCAATGTTCCGTAGCAGGGAATATTAAATGCGCTCGTGTACCTTTTACATTTGGTTAACAAATACAAAGTCACTAACTATATTGCGTACAGAATTATTTTTACCGTTTATTTCCCCCACTGTTCACTAAAAACGACAACGACAACAATGTGCAATTAAAAAAAAAAAAAAAAATTTTTTTCTTCTTGTCAAGTTAAATTCCACTTACATCAAATATCTTATTCGAGATAATTTAAATATTCGTTATCTTTATCTAGACAATTTCGGAGCAATTATCCTTATCTTTATCTAGAGTCGAGAGCACTCGAGAGTTTTTCCAAAGCCGAAGTACTCGACTGTGAAAACGTAGTTACTCGAGCAAAAAAAACTCGTGATCGGTAATTTAATCACTTTTTTTTTTAATTTTTTTTTTTTTGTTGTTGTTCATTATCAATAATTACACTATCACGGTCCTAATAACGATCGTATTATAAATATTAATTATTCATAATAAAGGGTGGCCACGGAACGGTTGTATGGTCCAGAATTTACTAAAAAAAAAAAAAAAACAAAAAAACCCATAATTACGTATTAACGCGTTATCGTTTTTGTGCGAAACACCACACTGTATATAATATTATCGCGTTCCCTATATTATTCCAACGGATTATTATTATTATATTTTTATCGCGGAAATAACTTGGCGTGCGAAAAAAAAAAAAAAAAAAAACCTATTTCCTATAATAGTTATATAATTATTTCAATGTCACGTTGCAACACCGTCGTCCGGGTACTATTACTATTGGATACTATTTGCGCTTGTGCATTTTTTTTTATTGGAAAAAATACAAATAAACACCGTCGGTGTGTCATCCGGATCCGACGTCGGCCTGCATTGGCGCGCGCACGCTGGACGTCAAGGGTTAGGGGTTATAACCCGACCTCCGTGCACCACTCTGACAATTGACTTAAAACCGTAACGACTACGCGTGTGGTTTATTTAGTAATTTAATGTAAAAATCGTAATATATTTTTGCCGAGCTCTGTTATATGGTCACGTAAACGGGATTTTTTTCTACAGAGGGGCCGTACATTTTCGCCCCGCGTCTTTTAAAGAACTTTCCAGTGATGTCTGCCGGTTAAAACGTACCACCCTGTCACCGCCCCCTCCCCACCCTGCATGTTTCTAACACATTCTAAGAGTTTATCTCGAGAAATTCGCTATACTTATAGAAATAACGAATCGTACTTGTTTTTATTTATTGATATCCAAAGGCCGCCGTTTAATTTTATTTACATACAAATTAAATACGTCATGATTTTACCTTAACGAACCAGATACAAACGGATAAATTATCAACGGACCGATACGACATAGGACTTTTATTTGTACGGTTCCTTTAAAATTTTATACATATCACATCGTGGCGACCGAGGTTTAAGATATATTAGTGGTGGTTATAGGATTGTAATGTACAACGACGATATTATTTCCTATATCCTGTATTTATACCACGGATTAAGATAGACGTTCAAGATTCTATCTTGAACCGAGATTTATAACACTACATTTTAAATGTTGGACCCGGGAAGGATTTAAGTTTTCACAGTTGATAGTCTTTTACTACCGACACTATCGGTAAACATTATTAACCGGCAGAAGAACTGCTGTAACAGACCCCCTCCCCCCCCCCGTCACCGTTTATACATTTTTTATTTTGGTATTATCACCGAAAATTGAATTTTTGATATTCCGCGTAGGTTCACTCAGTTTTTTTTTTTTTTATAAAAATAAGTACTACACATTTTTTTCAAGTATATTGAGATGATACAGTAGCGGAGCCTCCACGCCCCGTTTAAACTACTTCCATACCGTTAAAATTAACAAAAAAACCATTGCCCAAAATTATTTTAATAATACAAGTTTTTTTAAAAACACAACAATAGTGAAATTTGCTGTACGGTACCGTACAATAGAAAATCACAAAAATATCGTATATTACCGTACAAATCTTTACCGTATGATAATATTTTATCGATTTGTTCTTTGTGGTTTGTTGACATTCATAATTAATAACTGCGTTTAAAATGTGTACGTTTAAGTACATATTTATTAGTACACGTTTTTCAATTCCGTACTGCACACTAGTAATTTCGGACTACACATTTTGTGTCAGAGTTCACAAAACTGTGAACTTGGCTTGGGTCCATTATCATATGTACTTATAGGCGCCTAATAAAAAATACAACATTTATTTTGTTCCGCAAAGTTCAATTATTGAAGTATTTCTACACAAATCAAAATAGGTATTATTGATCTATCTGAACGGGAATTTTATTTTCGATATACGTTCATATACAATAACGCGTTTGAGACTTGATATATTTATATATATATATATTTTTTTTTGTTAAAAATGTAACTCGAATTGAAAATACTGCGATGGAAATGAAAAAAAAAAATAATAATAAACAGAATCTAAACAAAAAAAAAAAATGATCAAGCGACTCGTTAAAAAATAATAATAATCTCGGGTAAACGGATTTTATTTGATATTTATGTACTTATAATTTATTCGTTTGTATCGTTATAATTGTGTCCGTATGCAAACAATTCTATAATTTTTATGACGAATAATAAAAGTTCAGGTTCTTCTGAATTCCGGGGTACAAAAATACAAAAAAAAAAAAACTCATTTCGAAAACGATCTTGAGTATAAAAAAAAATACTAATAATATTACAGACAGCAGCTAATGTTTCGACGATGTGTGTATTAAATAATGTTTTCTCGATACCATTAGTAAATTACAGCGAGTATAATATCAATTTTGTTTTCTCTGAGGGTAGTTAAAATATCAGTTACCTTAGTTACCTTAGAAATATTACGTTTGTTGAAGTTTTTTGTTTTTCCCCGTAAACATTTTATTCAAATTAGAAACGTTTGTCGACGGTGTCTGTATGGAAACAGAGATCGTAATTTATACATTCGGTATACAGGTATTATAGCAAATGATGTGTAGCGTATTAAAAGAAAAACGAGTTATTACGAGTTATATACAAAATGATGAATCTTCTTTTAAAATAATTCCGACCGGTCGTGTAACTGACTCATAACATAATAATACCGAATATTATTATTGTTTATAACCTGCAGTGTTTCCCAAACTTATTTCGGTCGTAATTCGATATTACGAGCGAAAAACAAAAACAAAAAAAAAAACCGGACCTATATACAAGTATGAATGGGAAGTTACAAGAGACAATACTTGATATGTACAAGGTATTTTGGTTAAGGATTTAATTTTTTTTTTTTTTTTTTACTATACAAAATAATTTCTTATTTTTTTTTTTTGTTGATTTTTTTATGAATTTCGAACTTTATAACGCCTGTAGAAATGTCATTGAAACGTCCGAGCGTTCAAGTACGAGTACTCGGCCAAAAAACAAAAAAAACAACGATCGAGTCGAAAACAAATGAAAAATTTGCCAAAACGGTTTCTAGAAAATGCCGGTATTTATATTTAAAATTCCTCGCCGAATTGTACAAAACGACCGATACGGTTTGACTAAAAACCAACCGGTGGCACCGAGAGTAAAACACAATTTGGCACTGAGTCAGTAGTAACTTCTACTTCCCTTGTTTTACACTCGTTCGAAGGCTCGGCGAAAGACGTTTTTCGTCCGTCCGATAGCATCATCCTCGTCAACAGCACGAATTTCTCGAAACCACCTGTGAACTTCATTAGTGGGCATTCTTCGATTACACGTGTCCGATACGATTCGGTCTTGGCCATCACGTCTATACACAAAGTGGATTCCACCATCCATCATTTTATTTTTTTTTTTTTTTAACAAGTTGTTCCATTTTCGCTGTTCAGTTCTTATTCGGGACACCGATCGAAATATATAAAAGCGCGTCTATACTATTACCGCTGATTTTAGAACCGACACGGATATCAGCTGTGTTGTACATTCGGGAATAGGTATTTATAAGTATATTGTTGGATGGGAAGAGTGGGGGGGGGCGGCGGTTAGGTGTCGATTAAACTACAAATGTGATTTTACGTTTCGGATTCCCTAGTTTAATCCAAAGCGTAGTAGAAAAATCTAATATTTCTGAGCAATGGTGTAACTGGTTAAAAAAATAATGTATTCATCAATATCAAAATCATGAGGGGTGGCGATTTTATTATTATTTTATGTAAACAAAATAATCAAAGACTAATTTAATCATTTAATCACGTAATTAAACAAAACTTAAAAAATAAACGAATGAATACATCAATGTTTCAATGTTAGTTTTCTGTTTTTTTTTTTGTAACCCAGATAGATGCGATAACGTTGACAATATATCAACACGTTATATAAACCAGGAGACACGTGAACTATATATAAGTATGAAATAATTTGAGGAAAAAAAATATTTTTAGTCTTATATGATTTTTCTTTATTTTAAAAGATTCAAGCCAATGCCGTTCTTCGTTTGGCCTGCAAACCGTCGTCGTTTGTCTTACACAGTCGTCTGGATTTTAACCTTTTTTTCCCCTTCGGACGGTACTGCAGATTGTCGGGTTGTCGGGTTCCTCTTTATTGTTCTGACCGTAATTTGTGTGGCTATTTTGTTTAGGATTAGACTACGTGTGAGAAACCTGCAGTATGACACAGTTAAAAACACCAAAATCCGTTTCAGGGGTTTCCGGATTGGTAATTTTCGATACGAAACTTAAATATTTAAATCGAAATGGCCACCGTCTAAATATTTTTGTGCGGTGTCTTACAACTCTAAAATCGAAATAATGTGCCTTTTTTTTCCCCATGTTTTCCGTACGCGCGTTTTATTTTGTATTATAAAATTGCACAAAAAAAAAAAAAAAATACTTGTAAAAATGATATACGGCGCTATTCGTACGGCTTAATTCGATAGTGAATTTGAAAATAATTTCCAGTTGATAAATAAATAAATAAATTAGTTTTGATCGATTTCGGGTTTTCAACCGTAACGTACGTTATGGATATCATACCGCAGCATGTTGGGAAGCACTGGTTTACACCTGGTACACCGAATCCCCGGCGTCTAGAAAGAAAGAAGAAGAAAAAAAAAAAAAAAACAAAAACAAAACAGAACTTTTATTTTTTTTTTTTTTTTATTTTCAAAACTCGTTTCCGTGTTAACACATTACGCGCATACCACGGCCGCTGCCGGCCGTCTCGCGCGGACCGGTCGGCGGCCGGGGCCCGTCGACGTCGCCGCCGCACCGGTTCCGTCCGCAACACGTACGCGCGTATATTATACGGTACACGCGGCCGCGGCCGGGCTGTTGTTGTTGTTGTTGTCGTTGTCGTTGTTGTTGTTGTTGTTGTTGTTGCCCGAAGGCCACGGACGTTACGGTGAGTTTTATTAGAATAGTGTTACGTGTACCATACTCTCGGATCTGTTGTCGCCGTCGATTTAGATTCCGAGCGCACCCAAGAATGAATCGGTTTTACTCAGACGTGTGTGTTTTACTTTGTCTGTAAACAAATTTCCTGTCAAGATTCCGAAAGAATTATGATGGATCTGGTTGGTGCATTAGGGGGTCATTTTTTTTTTTTTTTTTTTGATCGATTAACGAGGAAATAAACCGTTAAAAATCATCCGAAAACGTTGGTTATATTTTATTCCTCCTAATTGCGACTATGTCACATTGAACGTAGAAAATGATTAAAAATTATATTATATTTCAAAGATTTTTTTATGTGAATAAAATGTTCGGTTCCATGTTAAAAAATCCTCGAAAAAATATTCCACGACTAAATATAATTACAACGATATAATTATTATTATACATTTGTTTTGCATATTGGAAATCGCCACAAAATGTATTTTCCTTTACGAAAATGCCAAAGTAAAAATTAATTGAAATATATATTTTTTTGTCAATTATACATTAGTCGAAATATTATTTTGAAGCTCTCAACAGTCGCTCTATTGTTTTTTTTACTCGTAAAACACATTGTCGATCAGTGAAAACGGTCGGTTTCAATTGTTTTGGTTGGGTTCTCGGCCGACTCGACTACAAGGGTAACATTTTGCCCGATTATTTGTGGATTTTTTTTTTATTATCCGAAAATGTCTCGACCGGGGGGCAGGTCGGGGCGCCCTAGGGTTTTTTTCTTTTTTTTACTGGTTCCGTGAGCTTATAGAGTCACCAAGAAGAAGTCATCGTCACCAATAAGTCTAGTCGGGTTGGCCATCGGCGGACGGCGGCGGCGGCCGCCGCGCGCGCACACCAACGCTGGCGCGCGTTTCGTTCGCGGCGCGCCGGCAGGACCCGTCGTGTAACCGATCCGCGAGCGGTGGCGGTGCGCGGGCGGGATGGACGGGGGGAGTGGATGGGTGGGGGGAGGGGAGACACTTCTCGCCGCCCGTCAGTAGTGTCGTCGTCGTAGTGGGTATAGGCGCAGACCGTCTCAGTGGCAACGTGACCGTCCGCGTTTGTTGTCCGCTGTCTGTCGACAGTGTTTGTTTGTTTGTGTTTGTTCGTGTTTGTGTGTGTGTGTGTGTGTTTGTTTATAAACATAACAATAACAATATTAATAACAATAATATTATTTCCTTCTGTGGTACACTCAGCCGCGAGTTTTTTTTTTTTTTTTTTAGAGGGTAGGCGCGTCGTAAAATAATAAAATTTAAAAACCCCGGCCGACGTTTTTACGTGTTTTTTTTTTTTTTTTTTTTTTTTTTTTTTTCGTGTATTTTTGCGAGCGGCGCGCGCGTTTGATCCATCGACGTAAGGCCCCGGCAACGATATGGAGACCGAAGAAATCACCAAGCTCGTCGACGGGATCTACAAGGTACACGGGGCCACCTGTTTATATTACTTTTTAGGCTCGGAATTTAACGCAAACCGCACTCGTTTCATATTTCCGGGACGATCTAATAATAGACGACAATAATTCGATTTGTGGAACGCGGAACATTTTTTTTATTATTTTGCATTATTCCGCGTTTTTCAATTTTTTTTTTTTCGTTAGTTTTCCGGTGCATATTTATACACACGTCTATACAAATCAGCGGTTGAAATTCAGGCAATTCAAAATATATCCAATGGAATTTATTCCTTTGATGTTTGATCCCCGGCGATCGGACAAAATAACAACTCTAATCGGTCAGACGGCGGTTTTTTTTTTTTCAAGACATTCTTTTGATAGTTTTCAGGGCGTTTTAATTCGGGCCGTACTTATTGCGATTATCCAAAGCTGAACAGTAACTATAGAATTAAAAAGTTAATAGTTACAATAGTTGATTTTGCTTTGATAGCTTTTACGAGTAGTAAAAAAAAAAAAAACAATTAAACTTAATATCGTATCAAGCGGACAAACGAGTTGGCGATTCAAAAGCAAACCTTCCCTAGGTTTTTTTTTTATCAGTACGTAATTATTATTAATCAAGTAACGTGTCGCTTTGTATAAATTACATTTAATTATAGTAATATGTTACAATTTGACGGATTACTTGACAAAAAATAAATAAATTAAAAATTAAATTATTACTGTGTGTTATGCGCAATTTACGTTTTTGATAATTTTTAACTTGACTTGTTAAAAAAAAAAAAAAAAATGTTAGTAAACAACTTACACAGTAACTACTTTTAATGAATAATTTTAACTTGACTTGGTTAGTTTTAACAAATATAAGTTGTTTTTAAAAAGTTATTTGTGCGTACCTGTAGTTTTTGCATTTATTTTTCGATAAAAATTATATACTTTTTCTGAAATATATTATTAATAAATAACAAGACGATAATATATAATATAAACCGTAAGTCTATAAAAGTCTAAATATTAGAGTAAAGTTCACGGGTAATTAAAAGAAAATTAACTTTATACTTAAATTATTATTTTTTTGAAAATGTGTACCTTTTTAATTCAGTTACTCAAATTAGTTTTTTATTTAGAATAACTAAGATTATATAATAAATATATCATAAAGATAAATTAAAATACTAAATTCGCGTACGAGATTTACGAAAAATGTTGAGGAGATAGGACAGACGACTCTCCTTCCCCTCAATAGATATGATTGACAGTTTAAATTTGTGTTCAATTTGGTATTATGAGGACAGCACACACACTTGTATTTACTGTTTCGGTTTTACAATATCTGATAAGTATGGTTTAGACTTAATAATATAATAATATAAATCGTGGCGTAATTTCAGATTGAAATTAGAGGTTTAAACGGAATGAACAAAAATTTAAAGAGGAGAATATTTTCGACGAGAGCAGTACGTTGCTGTTTTTTCCCCTGAAATATTGCCAAACAAAAAAATGTATTGCAACCGTGTTGGTTTTGTTTTGTATAAATACATTTTTTTTTTTTTTTTTACACTCGCGCGTGGCATATTACAAATTTTCGTTGAAAAGACCTAAACGCCTGACAATAATTTACGTCATTTCTGTGGTTCGATTTTAAAAATTAAGTTTATAAATAAGTTTACCTTTGCTTATTTTGCATTTTTTGTTTTTTTTTGTTTTATTCAATTGTTTACCGTTTGGAAATCGATAAATCTGTACGAATTGTAAATTCTCGTAAATACTTTGATAGAAAATTGTAAAAATGCCTCCGACCGATGCAATATAAACGTGCATTATGAATTCAAACCTAGTTTTTGTTTTCAAAATAAAACTACTGCAAGTACCGACATTTTAACAAACCACCATTTTTGTTCTATTCCTGTAATATCAAATCTGTGTCGACACGTAATATGCGACGTACTCGATGTTTCGTCGGAGGCGGTTTTTTTCTTGCCGGTATCCGGAAACCGTTCACAATATTATTTACTATCGATGCCTTCTTATGTACCTATAAACACAGAATGTAATTACGTTCGATTGAAAACCGTGTATATTTGTCGCAATTTAAAAGAATATTATAATTTGCGTTGCACTTGGAGTGTACGATAGAACAGTATACACGTCGGGGGGGGCGATCAAACGAAGGGGTAGGAAGTAGGGGGGGTAAATGTCCCCCGCGCTGTTAAAAAAAAAATATCCCCATACTGCCACCACCCCTCCCCCCGTCGCAAAGTGAGGTTTTACGCCAAATTAGAATTTATCGTGTTCGTAATAAAGTTTGTTACAAATCAAGAGACTGTTTGCACACCAGAAACGGGCAAATGGTTTTAAAAAGTTCTAAAATTCGGCCCTCTTCTGTAAGTAACTTTGAGTCGCCCGTCCCCGTTGATGGTGCGAGGGAGTGAGGCGGCTTCAGAGAAACCGAAATACGGTCTAAAAAAAAAAAAAAGAATGTGTTCGATTTTATACAACACAATAATTATTACATTATTACTCTATAAATAAGACACGATTTTCTCTCCCGTTAAATTTTCAACCGAATGTAAAATCTGTCCGGTTGTAAATTAAGTTTCGGTCGGTTTCGATGTATATATATATATATATATGAATTGTTATTCTCTAGGTGGGTAATATATAAGAGACTATAGGGCAGGGAGGATTCACGTGGGCAACTGGTATTCCTATGAGGTTTGGGACTGCTGGCGAGCCGGTCAACATTTTTCATTCGACCGGAAAATTACTCGTCTCTTTAATCGAAACGGCGGCGGCGGCATTCGGGAAATGGAAGGAAATAGTCCGTTTGGCTATATATATATATATAATACGAGTATACGATAAACGAAACACTCGTAAAACGTATATATATATTTTGATTTAGCGTCGTTTATATTTTATTTTGTGATAGCCGGTGGCTACCGCCGGAGTTCACGTTATCGCGAAAATCTCAACAATTTTCAACTCTTTTGGTCGGCGCGTTCGCAATACCACTCGAGGTGTTTTTTTTTTTTTTTTTGATTTTTTTTGTCTCAAATAGCAACCCTTATTACCGTCACCAGACACGGATAGCGAAATTTTGTTCCGAGTCATTTTCATCCAATGCCCGCGGTTCCTAAACATAAAATTCACCGAGTTACAGGCTATTCGAAAATAATTCGATTTTTCCAAAAACACAAACGCGCTTGTGTCGAGTGATTTTTTTTTTGCATGGACATTTTTGTTAAATGTATTTTTTTTTTTTTTTTTACGGACCATTTAAAAACCGTTGTTTATGCAGATATACCGATAAACTTATGAGATTTAAAAAAAAAAAATTACGGTAGCCCGCAGACGAATAAACAAAATAACGAATTTTGGCATCAACTAGTAGAGAAGTAACTCGTCGACTGGACGCGTGTTTTAACGATAACGGGGGAAACATTGAACATTTTATAAGATAATAAATAATAAAAATAAATAAAAAATAATATCATATAAAGTTAATTATCATTTTAGTTCGTAATAAAAATTTTCAAATCCATAAAAAAAATCACTCTTGTGTGTTGTTTTTGAAAAAAAAAAAAATCGAATTATTTTCAAATTTCAAAATGCTCAGTCAATTTTAGGTTTAGGACCATGGTTCGAATGGACCGAGTGAAGACTAGGGAAAGAAAAATTATCTATCCGTATCCGGTGACGAAAATAAAATTTAAAAATTTGAAATTTTCCCAAAATGTGTACTTCAATACCCCCTAGATATCACAGTAAACCGTATTTCGATCTATGGTCACCGGGTTGAGTTATTTAGCGGTACGTACAAGACAGGATCACACTATTAGGCATCTAACCTGTGCAAATATCTACAGAAAAAAAGAAAAAAGGAAAAAAAAAACAATTTATCGATTTTTAAATAATTATTCGTTTACAATTATTAACGATTACGGGTACCACAATACGCGTAGAGATAATCTAATCGTACAAAATCATATCATTTTATTATTACCTACAAGAAAATAATACACTCTTTCTGGCATCCGTATACAGGCGTCGCAGATGAACTCGGTCTTGGGCGTGTACGAAATAAATTCTCCTCTCCTATTTGGCCCATATCTGAAATATTGAACACCCACGGTAGTCGTGCTACTCGCTCTTACGAAATACGTTGAATATAATATTTCTTCTACTATTCCTATGCCGACTTCCATTTTATCTCATCTGTCCTTATACCGTGGGACTTCCCTCGACGTTCCTTATTGCATCGTTTCGGTAGTATCGGTTTCCGCGTTCCCGTCACCTATGCACTCGAGACTCGAGAAATCGTATTCATTTCGTATTCCCTTTCGTTCTTATGGATACAACACCGTCTAATTGGCCGTACACTCGGTTTTTCAAACGAATACGATATTAGCTCAAGTCGTTCGGACGATAATGTTGTGTATTTAGACTTCACGGCAGCTTTAGTCGACCGTTTTCTGTGATACATGTGATCCATATCACACCCCCGACACAACTAAAAAAAAAAATAATTTTATTTTCGAGCTATATGACTAGCAAAATATACGGAATTTTATCATCTATAATTTAGTATATCAGTATTTTTTCTTCATTTATTTATTATTAAAAACAGTACGTGCTATAATGTCTTTATTTCCGCTTATAATGAAATATAATAGTTTTCAGCGTAAATACATATACTCGTTATTTAGATACTTTTGAAATGTGACTTTATTCTGACCTGACTAAATGTTACGTATTTACGTTTTTATTCAAGCCAGAATAAATTCGCATTTCAAAAGTAACAGCTTCGCGTGGGATAAATTGATCGATTTTTAGTGATATAACGAAACTTTAAAAGTCGATTACCCAACATTTTCTTATTGTTTATAACTACTGTAATACAATCGTTCATTTTTTTTGCACTTTTCGAGAAAAAACGATCTCGAGCCCTAAAACTGTTTCGTGAAACTCCCAAAAACATTTCGAGGCCATAGAAAAGAGACAAGGGAACTGACTAGCTTGCCGACGGGGTTTCTCATCTCACCTCCAAATTATTTATAACAATTAAACGGAAAAAAAAAAGTCGGTAATTTTTTTGTCAATTCGTTAAGTCTCAGTAGTATATTATATTATTGTTGTACAAAAAAAATTACAGTTTGGCGCAATATAATTATAACACCGGCAATGTTTATTGACGATAGTCTGATTGGTATAGCATGCCCGTTTATATGATAAAGTATATACGAAAAAAATCTATAAAAATCCCACCCGGGTACCTTGAGTACATTATATAATAGTATCTAAAACAGCGTGGGCACTCGTAAAAAAATAACATTACACGTGCCGCCGAATAAAAATCGGGAATATATAACACAAGTGTTGTTGGCGAATTTTCATAAACACGATTTATATATTTTTTTGTGCGAAACAATGCAATTCAAACTTTAAAAGGACGTCACACCCGCAATCGTATTATTACACCGTCTCGTCCTTTTGTACAATAGGAAATGTAGCGAAATTATCACGATACGCTGAACTTAAATTGCTATGCGCGAATCAATTTTAAGAGCAGCATATATTTAAGTGTATCCGCGTCGCCTTTCTGTAGAATATTATTTATACTTCAATTATTTCAATTATATTAATTTTTTTTATAAATATTCTATTTCACAAAAAGGTTATACGAGAAGCTTTTGAAACACTCTCGAAAATGTCCTCCTACATTATAATTCGTTCACGAGTGTTTAAATTCTCATTCAACCTAAAAGTTTTCTCACGTTGCCCCCGTTGGATAGACAAACACCGGGCACCCAGACCGGTCCTTCTAAATTTGATGAAATTTTAAAAGCGGTCGTATGTAGTACATAGCAAAACTAAATCTAATCACTTTTTGTCATCAACTCTAGGCAAAGCTGTTATAAGTTTGTTTTTTATGTATTGTAAAATTCAAAAGTTTTGATCTTCGAATATATTCCGAATGATCACATCACTTGAAATTCCAGTAACAAAAGTATCTAAATTAATAGTATCCCGTTTGTGAAACGTTTGAATATTCGGGCCAGACATAGTTGTATTAATGTTGCATTTCTGCAAAACAGTTGCTAAAGGAAGAAGCTCCCTTTAGGAGAAGATAATGTTTTAAAAGTA
Organism: Tuberolachnus salignus; assembly: GCA_956483605.1. NCBI lineage: Eukaryota > Metazoa > Arthropoda > Insecta > Hemiptera > Aphididae > Tuberolachnus > Tuberolachnus salignus. The sequence continues at coordinate 3,004,243 of OY101434.1, forward strand.
ACTACGCGAAGAATAAGATAATTTAAAGTTCAAACTGATTTTATTCTAAAGGAAAATGTCAGTGTTTTCGTGGTTAGTCCTAATTTCCTACGAAAGGGTTATTCCTACATAAGTTTATTCGTACGTGTCTTGAAAATTCGATAAAACTAAACATAAATTATTTTCATAATATTTGACGTCAGTGTATTTTTCTCGGTTTCGCAAAATAAGGTTTTTAAAAAATATCGAAATAAGTTTTTATTTTAAAATAAATCGTATTATTACCTAAAAGAAAATCTATATCGATATTTTTTGAAGTTTTGAAATTTTGCGTTTTTTCATTAAACTTTGAGCTTACGTTACCACGTGTTAATTATGTTCGATCGAGCTCAAACTTTACAGACACTATTTATGGATGTACTGGAACAAATTTCCTTTCTGGACTTTTCAAAATTTAACAAAAAATTGTAAATATTGGAGTAGAATATTTTGATAATATAATTTTCATTAATGCTCTTAAATTTGATAAAAAGTATTTATATAGGCATACTTTTATATCTTATACGATTTTAAGTACCTATTATAGTTTTTATTGAGAAATCGTATACTTTGAAAACACATAGAATACGACCAGATGTGTAAAATTACATTTTTTATCAATACGAATAAATTAAAAGAATATTAATTTTTTTTTTAATACATGAATATTTACAATTTTCAATAACTTATATTCGTCGATACGATGTTAGCTACGTTCTCTATTGTCTTTATGTGGTTAATCGCGAAACGACTAACGGTAAAACATATTTCTATTTAATCTTTTGTGCACTCCATAGAGTACAACATTTTTTTTTTTTTATTTGTCAATAACAAAAACCCAATATCAATTATGTTTATTTGTTCTATTATAAATGTTAATTTAATTATTATTAGTGATTTAAAAATTGATTTTAATAAATATTATACGGGCATCTCTTAGTTAATAATAAACTTTATTATTATTATTATTTTTTTTGAATACTCATACTAATACGTAATATCGAGTTGATTGTTTTTAAGTTTTGTAATACCTTTCTTCTTATATCCACCTTAAAAATATGATTAACTTATAGCTCAAAATAATAGAACCCAGTAAATAACTTGCATAACTTATTGTTCTGCATTTGTATCTTGGTACTTATATTTTTTAAACACCTATTTCTTTTAGATATTGAGAATAATTGATAAAACTTTTTATATATATATGTATTCTCAATTGTTCAATGTGTTTTTTTATTTTTCTTTTCAAACGACAATTATTAAATAAGATGGAGCAATTTTCACATTATTTTGGTAGGTACAAAAATAATAAGTATGTTTAAAAAGCCATTAATATGCAAATCATTAAACTAAAAACAAACGGTTATTGCGGATCAGTGTAGGTTAAAAGTTGTAAATCCCGGTGAAGTTTAAAGTTTCGTTAATTTGTCGTGAAAAATATTATAGTACAAAGTTTCAGGAGACTATAAAACTGTACATTACCTGCTTAACAGCCTGTATATGTTTAGCCGTTTTTAAAACAAAGAAGAAATAAACGAATAGTCATCGTATGGCAATTAAAAACGTACACTCCCTGTCTTTATATTTATAAACTCAATCGTTAGTCGAATACATTTTTTTTTTTTTTTTTTTGAAGTCTTCGTAAACCGTATAGATTTTAATAATAATAATGTTTACTCGACATTTCAAATAATAGTAATTCGATACAGATTCTCGTATTATGTTAAAACGTGATGGCCCGTGACCAATATTGTAGTGATAAAAAAATAATAAGAAAGCAAAAAAAAAGAAAAAAAAAGTGTTTTTCATACACGGGTGCAGACGCGCACAGTCGTTTCGAAATAATAGAAATAAAATTATAGTTGTATATTATGAGTTCGATCGAGTTTACGTATATTTATTTTAACAACATTATACATAAAAAAAAGAAATGATACTGTTCACGGGTGAGCCACTGTTGTTGGTGGAAAGTCGTCCCGGGACGGTAGGAGATGAATTTAATTTATATCTGTACGCAACAAAGATAACGAAAAACAATTCTGAGTAACCTTCACAGTACGGATAATCGTGTTTAAAATGCAGTGTGATTTTTACGATTTCTGACAAAACGTGCGCTTTAAACGCTTATAGATTAAATATATATGTTTTTTTAAATTATGCACGACTTATGACGAATCTTGTGTCAAATTTCCGCGTATTATTGCCGGGCCAAAAAAAAAATTGTATTCATATAAATCGGAGAATAGCACGTGACATTCCGTGGTTTTTACGATTTCTACAATAATCCGAAGTTCAAACGCCTATCACACACAAAATATAAATATAAATATGCCCGCGGATTTCCGATACTTTTATATGACCAAAAGAACAACTTATGATGATACTTGGCGGTGTCACATTTTCGAATATTTTTGAGTAGCCGAAAAAAATCAACAATTTTAATTTAGGTTATTAAGATGTCAGTTTAATATCAGTATCCAGTGAAAATGTCAAATCTGTACGATTATTTTTACACGAATTGCAACAAACAATCAAAATCGAAAATAACAGAAAACTCCGTAAATATTCCCGTTGTTTCCGCCATTATTGGGGAAACTCATAGAACGATAAAACCAAATCACACCAACTAGATTGAAAATGTAACAATAAACCCGCCGTGTGGGTTTCCGTTTGGAGTAAGGTATTTCTGGTAGAAAAGTCGTCGGGCAGACGGAAAAACGAGCATAGTAAAACACAGCCATGCTCCGAATCAAAAAAACCATCGTGGACGTTTTTAAAAACCCCGAGTTAAATATTAAGAAAATACCGCACCACTTGATTTCCGCCCTTTTCACGTATTTCTAGGGCTAAGCGATTATTGGCGGTCAGGGAAACTCCGTCGTCCACCACGCCACTGAGAACGATAATACATTTCCGTCGTTTTTTGTACGTTTTTATCATAGTTTATTTTTATCGGGATTTAATCCAGTATAGGTTACTACATTTAATAAAATTATTAACTCACTTCAGTGTGCACGGAATACACGCACGCGTGTCGATGAAATGTAAACGTAGGAAGTTTTGTAATTTAGAAAGGACTTTAGCGATAAAATTATGTTATTTGCTACTACGTTTATAGATCAATATTATAAAGCAGGTGTGTTGTAATACGCACGCTGGACCATATGTTCGCATAAATCGTAAATAGCAAATTACACAGTTTCGTAATTTTTTTTTTTTTGGGAGGGCGGGGGGAAATGCTCAAAAAGATTTTTAAATTATAATAATCGTTTTGTTTTTACAAACACGTCGTTTCTCTCGGGAAATGATCTTGAAGATTTTCGGTTTATCGTTTGAAAAACGGTTTTTGAATAAAATGTATCGGTTTCATCGGCTGATTGTTGTGTGTTTTTGGTTCGGTACCAATTATCGCTAAAGAACAATTTTTTTTTTTTTTTTTATTACGAACATGTAGGAATCTTTCGGTTTTTCAGTAATATTTGTGTAACCATCATTCGTTGGTCAAATGGTTGTAATGATTATTATTGACAACTGTTATGACACTGTTCTAAAATTGTGGTTATCGATTTTCGCATCGCATCAAATAATACACGGTAGACAAATGTTATCATATGAAATCATATTTTATTTGTATGAAAATAATATTATTTTATCAAGAATTGTAAATATTTCAAAAAAAAAAATAAAAATAGTTTAGACAGTATTTCTGATTTAGTTGGTGCATTAGAGCGGTAATTTTTTTGATTTTCGTTGTAGTATTACATAATAATTGGGAAAAACCGGGCAATGGTACATTGTTTTCGATTTTTTTTTTCTTATCCTTATAACTCGGTTAAAAATAATCGTTAAGACCCGAGAAATTGTTACATAATATTAATGTTAGACCTTACTCAGAGATGAGGGATGGGGAGGGACAAACGTTCAAAACGCTTTTTCGAGTTTTCGAGTCTTTCGTTAGTTTTCGTTTGGTTTTGTTCGGATGAAATTGGTTCGGCCAACCAGAAACGACGGAGGTTATTATCGAGAAAAAAAATTGCACAATACGTAACGTTGTAAGAGAAAAACTGTAATATAATACGAATTCTGTTTTTTGTTTTTACGGGTAAAGCGAAAATGTTGACGGTTTTTTTTTTTTTTTTTTTTAAAAATAACGCGCGGTATTTCAAAACACAAATAACCAACCGAACTTTGAATCTAAGAATCGTTTTTTTTTTTTTCCCATCGACGCGTCTAAAAAGTCATTGAACACGATTTGCTGGCCCATTGATCGCTTATACCCACTCGGTATAATACATATAGAAGTATTTGCGTAACAAAATATTACGTACGACAATAATAACAACGATATCTATTGTCACGGTCATAGTATAGTACAGGTTTTTCTTTCGGATCTATTGTGGGTACCTCTCTACTCGGCGCATATCGCTCCGGTTATAATACGCGATTATATTTTGTACGTTGGGCGTAAACATTGTAAAATATATTAAATATAATAATAATAATAATAATACCGGCACGGTGCCCCGAACCTTTCTATCGAAGAGGTCGACAAATTTTCGGCGTAACCGCCGAACAATTAGCAATTAAAAAACAAAATAAAAAAAAAAACCCACTATTGTTATACCGTACGCCGCCGGAGACATTGTGCGTACACGATTTTATTATTATTATTATTATTTTTCTCTCGTCTAGTCGTCTAGCGTTTTACCGCGACCCCATCATATCTTTTTCGTCGTCCGATGTGCGAGCGAGCGCGCACACACACGCGAGCGCGCGCGAATATAAAATAATATCGTGAAAAAAAATTAAAAAAAAAAAAAAAAAAAATACCACACCGAGTGAACCCGGCTCGCGCGCCGCGCGGACACTTGAAGGTCGTCCGGTCGACGGCGACCGACGACGATGGTTGGGAGTGCCGCAGATTCCATTCGAGCTAAACGCTGGTTAGAAAAAAAAAAAAAAATTATTATTCAAGAATGTTACCCGCTGGGGCGGCTGTATCCGAACAGTTTGCCTTTTCTCTCTCTCTCTCTCTCTCTCTCGTATTTTCTTTTTTAATACTCCGTAAAGTGGTTACCGGCCGATGTATTACACGTATACTCTCAGGCTTATTAGGCTATATTATACCCACCGTCCGGCGTAATATAATAATAATTATTGTTAGCCTCGTAGTCTAGCGTGTTTTTTATTATTATTATTTTTTATATATATATATATAGAGCCCGAGGAGGTTCTCCTGGCGGGACTGGACGTATAATCTCACTTTTCGGGGCTGTTATAATCGTACCGGCCTCTCGTATATACACGAGCGTATAGGTTTTTAACAACTGACCGTTAACGATAATTTATTTTTCGTATCGTTTTAAGGTTTTTTTTTTAAGGAACAAAAAAACCGTTAAAATTAAACTGTATAGTAATGCAAACACCGATTTTTAATGTCGGACCGAACTATTTGCCGTCTAACAACGGGCAAATATAGCAAATTACGTTATGACTTTAGAACGTACATTTATGGCGTATGACAATTTTAAAAAAAAAAAAAAAAAAAAAACCTACGTGTACAGCCCTAGGAAATATTTCGCTCATTAAATTTTGTTATTTACGTTCGAATCCCGAGTTCGACCCTACGCGTCACAGTTTACGTTCCGAGTGTACCGTAATTTGCTATTTGTCCGTTAACCAGACGGAGACGGTAAATACCGGCGTGACGTCCACTTAAAAGGTTTTTTTTTTTTTTTTTTTTTTTTTAAGTTCGATTGTTTAAAATGCCGCGTTATTCCGATAGACCCGGGCGAACCGAATCCGTTAACCGTGCGCAATTTTTATTCAAAACCAACACAATACAACGATACTGATTGCCTCTATATGTTATAATTGTCAACACTATTATCGATTACGGTTATAATTTCCACGAGAATAATAGTACCGACATCGGTTTGATCACGTTTTTTATATTTTGCGGACACGTATCCGATGTCCGGCTTTGGAAAACATTCGTTCGCTGCGCATCGTCAACGTCCCCGGAATACCCGAATTCGATTCAATGTTTGATTATCTTCTTCTCGCTCTTCGTCCGCACGATCATCGCCGGTACGAATGCCGAACCGAACTGACCGCGGGCATTCAGTTCGATTCGATTATTTGCGATTTTCGAACCGAACCGAGAACAGTAAGGATAATAAATGTATACGCTTGACAGTACACTCGTTAAAAAGTATTTATTACGGGCTTTAATTAAACAATCATAGTTATAGGTTTTTATTTGGGAATAATGTCGCAAGTTTGTAAATGCACGTGTTTACACATACGAATATTTTTTTTTCTCTCTCAAGTTTTCCGCAGATACGCGAATCTCTTTAAACAGTAGGACTATTAATGGTATTGGTAATTTTTTGTATTCTACTAAATAGTGATTTCCAAATATATATATATATATATATATTTTTTTTTTTATAATTTTTCAATTTACTCGTTTTGCTTAAATTCAAATTATTAAAAAAAAAAAAATAATAATTAACGATTGCGGATTTTAACACGCAGGGGGGAATTAATATGCGTTTCGATATTATCATACATGCATTCATCATCGTTGGAAACGTTTTCGCAATAAATCGTTTTGATATAAAATGGCACCTGTGCCGCGGTAAGTATCCCAAGTTTAATAACACATTGGAGAGGTCAGATCGTTTTTTTTTTTTCCAATCTGCCAACGGTCAAGGCAATTACGAACGTGCTTTACGTGTCCATCAACAGGTCGCAGGCGTGCTATTCTCAATCACGTTTAAAGACGTGAAACAGGAAGTTAATTCGAATAATCCGAGACCTTAAGGCTTATATAAACGTACTTTTTTTTTTTTTTATAAGTATGACGACACTAACAATTGAACGACGCATACATTATACACTTATAATTTTATCCGTGTATTTTCATTAAAAACTACAATTTTACGGTTTAAGCTACGGAATTTATACATTCCACAATAGATTATCATACATATATATATATGTAGACTTTAGAATCTAAGAGTCTATCATCGCGGTCGAAATTTTTTTAGACAGTGATAGAGGAGGTAATGAAACAACTGAAAATAAATACGAATTATTTTATTTAACTATATAATTTTACAGAGGAAAAAAATTCGTTTATTGTGAAAAAATTACTGTTACTTAATGAGAAGTCCGGAAATTGCTCGTCTTTTAAAACTTTTAAAACGTGGCATCAAACCGACATCAATTCCAACTAGCATTGTCGTTCGTAAATGTTCGTCGTTTAAGTTGCTTCTATACTTCGATTTGACGTATTTCGTTTTTGAAAAAGTTTACTGACATACGCATATAGGTGTAGAGCTAAACGATATCGATATCGTTTCACGTGCGCATATTTTGAGTTTTGGAATAGGGTCGTCTGGTAGGATGGCGCAGAATTTTCGCAGTCTAGTTTCCTTGAAACCGTTATTGAGCCGGTTGTTTGACGCGAGTGCGGTAACTCCAAGTCGATGGTCCGTTGGTTAAGTTCGAAATTTCACGGTGAATGGCTTTTCGGAAATTCCGACGCGTTCGTTATGAATACATCAGTCAACTTGGGGCGGGCCGGTTTCAAAAAGCTCGACGACGGCCCGTAGGTTGGAGACCCCCGCATTGGATAAACAACGATCAACTGCGATTATCAAAATATTGACCTACCTATATAGAGCCTTCTATTGTTACCGTATCGAATACCGTTATAGTTAATTGGCGATTTTTTCGTCGTCCAACACGCAGCCACGACGCGTTATGAATTCTAATGGGCCGGCGTGCGTGTCTCGTCGAATATAATAATGACAATAATACAAATAAAACAATTATTGTAATATAGGTGACCGGTCGAAACCGAACGGTTCGTTTTATCCGCGTTCCGCTACGTCCTATCAGGAGGTGTACAGGCGCCAAATAATAATTGTAACCGTACCGTCGACGTTTTATACAATCGAATAACGCGTCTTAAGACGGTAAATATAAATAACATTTGCGACACCGTGTTGATATTATGCATTTCTTAACGACCATTTCGGTATTATATTTATGTTTTGTAATGGAAATGTTTGATTTTTTTTTAATAGTACCGCTGTATATTATATAATTACTTTAACATGTTTAGACGAAATCTAAATAAGGCGTCTATATAAATATATATATATATATATAGACTGTATATTATATGGTAATATAATTAAATGTATTGTAACGATTATAAACGAAATAAATTGAATAAAACGCGTACGAAAAAATTACATGTCCACGCGACCCGTGTTATATACTCCAGGCTTTGCTTTGGATTCTGAGCGAATCTATTGCTTTTACTAGGATCTGTGTTTTTTTTTTTTTTTTTTTTTTATTTTGTATGTCTGTAAACGACTTTTCTACCAGACATATCCTGTTCCGATTCTCAAGTGTTCTCATCTTTTCCGAAAGCATTTCAGGACGTAGTCGTTGCATTATAGGAGGTCATTTTTTTTTTTTTTTTTTTGTCATTCTAGTTTTCTTAATAGTTAGAGGAAAAAAACGGGATAAATTACGGCAATGGTTTCATTATTTTTGATTTTTTTTTTTTTCATTTTGTTGTTAAACAAACTCGGTTACAAATAACCTTAGGGACCTGTAATTTTGCACTGAATATTAAACGTTTCTAGATTTTCAAAACATTCTGGCTAGTTTTCTAAATTATTTATATGCATTTTAAGTTTTCGTTTGGTTTCATTTCGGATTAAATTGGTTTGGCCGACCGGAAATGCTTGACAATTGAAATGACGGTGTTTATCATAAGTTGTACTTAGTGATGAAAAATTAAACATTTGATACAAAATGTATCATACATTTGACTTTGACGTTCTTATTGTGTTTACATATTATACCCGTCCTGTACCTCGTATGTGTAAATATTATTTAAATTTTAAGATTTTACAATTAGATTTAAAATAATTACACAGTAGAGTAAAAATTAAACTAAAATATAGGTGTCTTATATATATATATATTTTTCGCTTCTATACACATGTGTTTGTAGTATTGTTAAGCCGAACAAGGTTCTGGTTGTTAAATAATATATTAACATTATGCATCGTATAAAGAAACCCGGCCGAAAAGTAAACGTTGTACAGTATGGAAATCAATTTACTTACAAGGGAGATAATGACGAAATTTACTTGTACAAATCCACGGGTGTTAAATATAATGTGTATGATCAAAAATGTACTCATATAAGGTACGTAACTGTAAAATGGCGTGATATTCTAGTAACATTTGTGCGTATTAATGCGCGTACGAGTGGTCCAACAAAATACGGTTTATATTAAATAGTTGTTGAAAGTCGAAATCCACATAGGTCGCGATTGCTGTTATTACGTGTGATAGCTACTTGATAGACGCGATTAGTACACGGCAAATATCATAGACAATTACATTTCGGTCAATTACTTACCCCGTATGTAATATTTTGTATCGTTTTTATGTAATCACGCGAATGGATTAATTTTGCGTCGGCGTCGCGTTGCACAATTTCCTTGTCGATTACGATTCGAATTATTACATTAGGTTTTATTTGGATAATATTATGAAGAATTTTATGAGAGGTGGTCCGGCACGTCAGCGCCGAACTCGCCGTACGTCTCCGTCACCCGGGGGACTCTCTAGTTCGATAGTAATAAGTACGTCACGATCCATTTATGTCTCTCTACATAAGTTACGTATGGTCTAATAGATCATAATATCGTTATTTATTATTATTATTATTATTAACGATAATAAATTTAGCTTAATACAAATACTTTTGGTATCGGAAGTTCAAAAAGTTTCGACGGATCTTAAGTATATTTTAATCGTACGTTTCGCTCTACAGTTTGTGCCGCAAAAACAATAATTCGCGTTTAATGACTAAACCCAACTACTGTAAATCTTTTTTTAACGCACGCGGTTCCTAGTTCCTAACGATGTTCGCGAAATATCCATAATTGAGCATAACTCCAGAATGTGATATTATAATAATTATAGGTACCCATTTAACTTTAGTTTTCATTTTAACCTGTTCGTTCGCCTTTTTTAAAATTTTTATTATACACGCTCGTCGAAGATTATTGTTTAGGTTAATAATTACGTACGTTTTTTAAGTAAAATACAATACTATTAAAGGTGAACATTGTTTTTTTTTGTTTTTTTTTTTTAATAAGCCTGACAATACGTTACGTAATAATACGCTCGCGGACGATCACAGTGCCAAATAGTTAAATTTAATTCTCTCGGGTGTTATTTTTATTAAAAGTTGAAATTTGCCATTATTTTTAAAAGCCGATATTTTAAAATATTTTACCGTACCTATATCAAAGCCGCTCTACACGCTCCCCGAAAATCATCTTACCGTGCAAAACCTATAAGTATCTATAAGATCCTTGTAGACATCCTATATCATACATATACGAGTATATGTATACTATTCGAGTATATTTACAGGGGCGATGAGGGCTATTTTCTCTGTTTGTACATTTCGAGGGAACTTAGCCCCTTCAAGCCTCCACCCCCCCAAACCCCTTACACCAAATACACCAGATGCTGCACTAGTAGAATGCATCTATTATGTTATATTACGACAATGTACTTCGGTAACAATTTGTTTAACACGATTGTAGAATTTCGTTAATTACACATTTATATTATTTTATGTCTGTCACATTGTGAGAGTTATGATTGATCGCCCGAACCCCCATATTGTATGAAGGAAATGGGCGTCTAGATAAAAAAATAATATAAAATGCGTGTTAGGCGTGAAGTGAAAGTTTTCGTTTTCTAATTTACATTGTGTTAAACATAAAATTAGTATAAACGTTTATTGACGGGCGATGATATATATATATATACGCAGGAAAAATGAATAAAGTTTAGTTAATAAATAATAAACTTTATAATATCATGCGAATATAGATCCTTTATAAACAGGACGATTATTTTATCATTAACTAGCGCCTCTCTCGGAGGATTTTAAGTAAATTCGATATTTGCGAGGTATTATTTTTTTTTTTTTTATATTTTACTTTTATATTTTAAAACGGCAACCGAAACATTATTAAGAATTTTGGATTTACCGTTTACGAGTTATAAAAAGTTTAGGATTTTGAACAGGGAAGGGTAAAAAAAAAAAAATTGATTATCGCCCAATATATATTTTTTTTAATCCGCGTAACCCGGGGACACCAGAAATAATAATAATAATAATAAAAAAAAAAAACACAATAATTATCGAATTTTACGAATTCACTGTTCATAATTGAACTTTACCGTGAGCAATTTAAATGTAACGAATCGGGTCCCGTACATCCGCTTACGTTAAAAATTGCAAATCCCGGCGCGTCACACACGAAAACGTTGACAAACACATCCATTTATTATATTAGATTGAACGTACTCTGAGCGAAATAATATTCCGCACTATACGTTAGTAAGGTTCTTTTTTTTTTTCTTTTTTTTTTTTTTTAAATTGTATAGACGGCACTATTACTTACCTATACGGCGATTTGCGTTTTTGACACCTCTATTTGTCGTGCGCCGTTTTATTTCGAGTCTATGGTACCCACGTACGCACTATTACTCGTACAAGACAATATGTCTGAAATACACATATTTTTATTTTTATTTTTTTTATTATCTTCCGCAAAAGTAACGTTACCGTTAAACAATAATAATTATATTACGCTACGTCATGCGGTTTAAATAATCGAATCAATGAGATCCTCGGGTGTAATAATAATAATAATAATAATAATAATAATAATAATAATAATAATCGTGCCAAAATTCGTATAAAAAATATTCACTAATAACTAGAATTTATATATATATATATTTTTATTTTCATACATTACAAATAAACTCTACGTTTTTTTTTCAACCGGAGTCAATTATTTATAGTACATTAACATTAACACGTGTACAACGTAAAAAATAATATTATACATTTCTTCGAAAATAACTACGCGCAATATTTATTATATAAAATAAATAACTAAACGTATTTAATATATAATATTAATAAAATTGTGTATTTGTATACATAAAAAAAAAAAAAAAAAAAAACGCCGATAGCAATTTTTCGGGTTTGAAAACTTTAATATCTCCATTTAAATAATAAACCGAATTTAAAAATGTTTACTATTTTGTTGTTGTTGAAGTTTTTTTTATTGTATCGTTTAACACGAGAAATTAGTACTTATACAAGTGATGTAACGGTCACAGTCGCGATTACTTTTTTTTTTTGTTTTCGTAATTTTTTTTGATTTTTTTTTTTTTTTTTGATAAAACTTTATATATATGAATTTTAGTACTTTACGATCGTACGTTCACGATATACAAAAATAAAACACATCCGAACGGGATAGTTAAAAAAATGTTTCGTTCAAACGACATTTGAAATTCCCAATGCACAATAACTTGTCATCACAATAAACGATTATAACTGTATTTTATAAATATATATATATATATATATTTATTTTTTTTTTTTCGTTCTTGTCTTGCAGACGTTCTATGCATCGGTAATTTGAAACTACCGTACGTACATTACCTTACCACGTGCATAACGATTATACACGTTCAATCGTTAATCCTTATCTAACCACGGAAAATACGTATACGGGCGTGCGGCAAAGAAAATGTTAGAAATGTATAGGATTAGAAAAAAAAAAAAAAAAAAAAAAATCTACATAAACGGACAGAATTGATTTATTCAATATGAATAATATATTATTATAATTTTTCTATTTTCTATCACTGAACACGGGGATAATATAATATAATTATATTACACAAAAATAATACTATTTAATTTTTGGTAAACTTTGATAAAAAAAAAATAAATAAATAAATAAACGACGATTAATAATCGTCGCTTTTTTTTTTTTAAAATAATAATTTCCCAACAACATATTTATTTAATATTTCATTTGTAATTAAAATTTGATATTTTCTTTGGGTTTTAATTAATATTTTTTATTTTCGTCGATTTCCATTTCAATAATTAACTTATTTACTCACTCGCGAAACTCGATTCGTCACTTGTACCCACTACACTAATTCGCCATTACTTTAAATACATATTCATTTAAATATTCGATTATTTTAGATTCTGAGCGGAGCGTGGGGGTCTTGTGGTTGTACAATGACGTTTATTTTATTTTTTTTACATTTTTTTATTTTTCCGTAAACACATCTTCTACCAGAAGACTTCAATCCGACCTATACACTCCCATACTGTTTCCGGTAGCAAATTTTGTCTAGTCGGTACTGTAAAAATGGTTATTTTTCGATATACCTATTAGTTTTTTGACGCGACAAGAAAAAACAAGCGAAAAATGGCAAAAACACGATATCGTCAAATTCGAGTTTTATTATATATTTTTTTATATTATGTTAATTTCTGGATTACCATGGCAACAATGAAAAAAACACGACTCGATGCGATTTATCGTTGCATACAGATATAAATTAAATTCCTATCTATATTACTACCTTTCCAACTTTTCACCCATAACGGCTATCCGCCCATGGTGCGAAGTGGCGTGTACGCCTATTTTTTTAATAAATATTTTTCGTTTTACACGATCGAAGAATCGTTTTTCCATTCGATTTCCACGCGGGTGTAGTAATACGTATTACCCCGATCCTGTGCCTACGACGCAACTATAATATTATTATTAAAACTGAAACTAGTAAATGTTTTGTTGTTGACGTTATTATTTTAATCGATTATTATTATAATTTCTACACTATTTAGAGTCGAATTTCGGATAACTGAATGTGTTAATTGAATTCTCGAAACCTAAGTAAATTAAGATATATTTTTATTTTAATTTTTTGTGCGTGCGCGTGTGTGTTGTTTGGGTCCGAGTTAAACGTATCGTACGCCGATGATGGACGGATGAATAAGGGACGGGGGGGGGAGGGGGGACACGGCGGCGTGCGCAGTTGTGGGTAGTAAACTTCACGCGTACGGCCAAGTCCCAAGGCTTTACTGTCGGGCGCGTTGACGCTGAGTTTTAGGTCGGCCGACCGTACGCCGCCGACATTCATAATATTCCAGTCACGATTCGCGTTGTACATAAACTATATAGAAACTTCTCAATAGGTTTTTCTGTTTTTTTTTTTTCCTTATTCTTCGCACGCCTTTAAATTGTGACCGAGTAGAGATATTTTTTTCTCGTCCGTAGGTATCGTAGGTATACGGCCGTAGACCGTGTAACGACGGTGTATAGCATTTCCGTCGCGCCGCACGTGCTCCATTTTTCACACGGAGATAATTTCTACGTTTGATATGTTAATACACTCGGCGAGTAGTCGCCTAATACAGGCAGGTGCGTTATAGGGTGACGCCCGGCGTTCCGCGGTCGAGTGGAAATTATTCCCAACGTCCCCGGTCCCGGGTCGCGTGTCGTTTTCGGAACGTTCACCGCCGTATTGTTATAATTGCTGTAACGGCCGACGAACGAGCCGCCAGGCCGGGGCCCCCCGGTCGCGTTCTTCGATTGTTATTTATTGGCATTTCCGTTTTTACGGTACGCACAATCGGTATCCCGCGAATGAATTGCGCCGCAATATATTCCGTTTAAATGATAATAGTAGAGTGCATATCGCATATCGCGGTGTACGATTGATAGCGCAGGATTTTTACTTATCGTGGATCATATTTACAGGCCGACAATGGGGATTTCCGACGATAAATTCGTTTATCATAACCAACTGGTTGGTAATTTTTCATTCGGATTAGCGTTTTGCATCATTTCGACATTTATATGTATATATATATTATTTTTTGGTTTCAAGCCAAATTCACGAAACCCCGTTAATAGGATTTTTTTTTTAATTTATTATACGAGTCATATTTTTGTTGATCAAAAAATCGTTATCTTTTAAAAACCTAACGAATAATAATCTTCCGGAGAGGGGACGGAAGTAAATTATATTAGTCGAAGGATTATAATATTAAAATATTCATAAATAAATCATTCCGAAAACAATTATAATTTAAATTTCAAAAAAAAAAAAAATAAAAAAATCTTAAAGAAATATATAATTATATAATAGTAATTTTATATTATTTTTTTATTCGTGTTCCGTGTGTACAGGATTGTATAATTATGTTTTCGGCTCTCCCGTCAGGTGTACTGCGAACAAATAAAGATGATAATTTTAACATTTCTTTTTTACGATTGAAATTAATTTTTAAATTTTAATACAACACAGTAGTAAAAAAAAATCGTAATCGTTTGGTTTTTATTAGTGTGTCGGCCTAACTGCTCTATTCAACCATCCGCATGACAAAACACGGAGCAATCATCATTTCGTAATTTTATTTTAGTGCTTGAACACAAGCGATAACTTTTTTTTTTTTTTTTTTTTTACGGATAATAAACACTCGATTTTCCGCGCTTTGCGAAAGTACGGCGTTAGAATAATGGCCATCGTGCATCGTGTTTTATTATTATTAAAAAAAAAAAAAAAAATAATAATAAAATAATAATAAAAAAAAAAAAAAACCTCGTAATCAATCGAGAGAAACACGAACGACGACAACGATCGAACACGCGTTTATTGATCGTTTAGACTATTTATTTCACAATCGTTTGGACGTAAACGCGATCGTACGATTATCGTACGTTTATAATATACGGCCGAGGTTCAAGATAGACATCGTCATCGGCGAAGGTCGCGTCGGTGTGCGTTTACCCCGCGCAGCGGCTGCGAATATTTCTTAACGATAATAATTTTAGGCGACTCCGCCTGTTGTAAAAAAGGCCGGAGACGGCCTCGGGGGGGGGGGACACTCGGGGGACTTTTACGCTTCCGCAACCGTACAGTATACGCAATATAATAGATTGTAAAACCGAGACATTTGTGCGTACCGTCTGCGGCACGAATACGTTTAGTCCTAAAACGCATTTCAGAACGGTTTTGGTTGTTTTTTTTTTTTTTTTTTATTCCCCCGTCACCTTTCACTTTTTTTCTTTTTTTCATCTCCGAGTCGGACGGCGGCGAGGACTCTGCTCGTCGTATACAATATATTTACGTACGTCTACATACGTACATAAACTCCATATTATCATAACTTTTGTAAACCCTAGACGGATTTATTGCGCTAGATTACGAGAATAATATAGTCTGATTTTCGTTATTGCGCGTTTCCCCAACAAGCAATCGGTTTTCACAATTCTGCGGCGAGAAAGTTCGGCCGGCGCGATCGGAATATTCTGTTACGGGAACAATGGGGTAACTACTTTATTGACTCACCGATTTCACTCGTGTCCTCAGTAATATACAGGCCCGTATATTATTATATTGTTATCCAATGTGTACACCTACAAATGATTTTTAAGTTTTAGAACACGACGCCGTATGTTTGTTTTGGACCGTTGTGGATCGTGTATCGAGAAAATATATATTTGATAACGGATAGTTTGCGAGTTGGTACAGAAATTTTACGTTTTGAACAGTGCTCGTAGAATACCAATGCTATTAGTTTTGATATAATGTGTTGTTTTTTTTTTCTCCGCGGGAATCTTTTTTCGAGACTAGGCATTTTTTTTTTTTTAAATATACGGAATGTACTTTAAATTTTTTGTTTTAAAATTCTCAGTTTAATGTCCCGATAAGGGGACGTTCTGTATTCCCATATCGTTATTATAGTCGAAAACGAACGGGCTAATATAATCCGTTGTGTGTATGTTCGGGAGTCAAAAGATCGATGCGTGCACGCGTATTTGGAGAATAATGCGAAACTTTAAAAAAAATAAAATAAATAAAAGAGTGTTTTCTTTATACTTTTCGTATTCCACCCCCCAATTGTCTAAAAGCCAAAAAATGCGAACGAAATGTCATCTAGATTTATGGAGTCTTTCCCCTTGTGACTTTCGGCAAGGACACGTGTACACACACGCCCATACAGTAATATTATGCCTTCAAGGTAAACGTGATTTTTCCACTCGTTTCGTTTGTATGACGTCCCGTGTACTTTTTCACATCGAGAGATACGCGGTGCATTTGTTTTGGAATATGTAAACACACTACAAGTAAATAATGATGGAATTATTGAAAGCAAAACACATATATACATATATATATACATTTCCCCTTGGGATTCAGTCCGGAAATAATTTTGAAATATCATATGTATTCTACTCGTTGTAAGCAATTTGTCCAGGTTAAAACCGCTGAAATTTGCATACCCGTACGCAGTGTCACCAGTGCGAATGTGTATTGTTATTATTATTATTATTACTATTATTCGATTTTATCGTTAAAAAAACCAAAAAAAAAAAAAAAAAAATCTAAAAGCACAAGTATTAATAATAGTCAGTAAGCGTTCGTTTGTTTATTAGTACCGGAATGCAATTAATGTTCACTAGAACGTAATGTTCGATAAAAAAAAAAATTTCGTTTAACGTTCGAATAATATGTTCTCGTAATATTTAATCGATTCTAGTAAAACAAATGAGCAATAGTATCGAAGGACGGGGTGGGGGGGGTCTTTAAAGGACATTTAAACTACAGGCAGGCACCAAAAAAAAGTTTAAATTCTGTTATTATAAACGCAAGTACGACTTTATTCGATCCAAGTGCACAACAATATACGAGTACTCATGTCGTCCTTGTTTGAATCGGGGCAATTAATTATATCAAACTAAAAAATCCAATATAACGTGGGGCAATAGTCTTTCGATTTGGTATTATATTGTCGTCTCACCGTTTGTCATTATCAATAATTATTTCCGGTAGAAAATATTAATAATAAATACCTAATGTTACAGTATTCGTAAATAGTTTTTTTTAGATCGAAGTCCGGAGCGAGTGGGTTTTGTGGTTTTACAATGATGTTTGTTATGTTTTATTTTTCTGTAAACAATTTTTCCACCAGATGACAACGTCCGATCTGTACACTCCCAGACTGTTTCCGGTAGAAAATTTTGTCTAGTCTTGTACTATAAACCGGCCGTCATTTTTCGATATAACTATCTTAGTGTTTTCAACGCATCAGAAATAACTACCGACAAATGACGAGAAAACGGCAAAAACACGATTTCGTTAAATTCGAGTTATATTATTTCTTTTTTATTTATGTTGATTTCCGGATAACCATGGCGACAATGAAAAAGCGCGATACTACTTATACGACATCGCTCAGAAACGTCTTTCGTTTGTAATTTATCGTTGCACACGGATATAAATTAAATTCCTATTTACCTTCCCAACTTCCCATCTACAACAGTGACTCATCCACGGCGCGAAGTATGTACGCCTTTTTTTTTTTTTTTTTTTTCAATTTATAAAACTAATATTAAGTTTAATCAATTGTTTTCGATAATATTTCAACATAGATACCGGACGAAATATTCGAGTAGGGCGATAAAAAAAAAAAAAAAAAAAAAAAAATGTATTTTAAAAGATCAATATAATATAGTAGGGGCGGAACGATTAGGCCGCACGGTGGCATAATCGTCAATGGATTGTACGTCGTTATAGATAATGACTGATAAATATTATGCCGTTATTACGAATTTTAACGTTCCGGAATTTAACGATGGATTGTCTTTCATTATAATATTATAATATATATATATATATTGGTACCCTTAGAGAATCGTTCCAACACGCTTATGTATCGTTCGACATACTAATCCCGGGTCTAGTGTTACCGGAAAGCGTTAAATACGAGTATGTCAGAGATCGATAGTGATCGATATATCGTTTAAAAAATAACGTTGTATTAATAAAAACGAACAAAAATAAATATCACCGAACGTGTTTTTTTTTTTATTTACGTCAGCAAGTCCGTACAGGGGAAATTGTCGATTTTTTTTTACTACCGGAATAATATATTTACGGCACAAGATTCGAGCCAAGTCTCGTTTTTAAGTTTATACTAGAAAACAAAATCGTAGGTTTTACGATAGATCCGTCGACGTCGTGTTTGACGATGAATATCTTACTCTCGATTAAACTATAAATTAAACCGAATGTAAACACAATCGTCCGAAGACAAACATTTGATTCGTAGTAAACGACCGTTTCGATCGATTTAATCACGATTGATGGTTATTTAATGTATTAAATGAAAATTATTTGAAAATTATTCGGTTTTATTTTCAACAATCACTTTGTACTTTTTTATATCATGGGTTTTCTTTTTTTTTTTTTTAACACTTTTAACTTATAAGTTTACCCATATTTTGTCGTTTCGCCGTGTACTTGTCGTGTTGGAAATTAATCCGTATATAAAATTTAGGGTGAAATTGCTCGCGGAAAAAAAAAAGAGTAATAGCAAATTTAACCGGATATCTTTTATAGCTGCGGTTATTTACGACAGTCTCTATGGAACGTTTTTATACGTCCAGTGCGATTTATCAATATATTATAATAAAACAGTACAGTTTCTATTATAATATAGTTCGAGAGGGCGTCACAATAACATTTGTCGTCTCTGTCTATCTAACGGACAATAGGTATAACAAAAAAATTATTTTCGTATATTTTTCCAATAGTATTTGGGCTCTAATAGACATAAAACAAAAATTAACGACGGCAACATTTACTATGTTTTCACAGTGGGATTTGTTGATATTTCTATTCTAAATCCGAACAACAAATGCCCGGGAATTTAGATATCAAAAAATTCCCACGTGAAAACATAGTAAATATTGTCGTCGTTAATTTGGTGAAATTGGTTTTGTTTTAAGTCCTAGTCGAGCCTGAGTACTATTAGAAGTACGAAAACGCATTTTCGTCCGACCATTATCGGAAAGAGATAATAATTGCATAAAAAAAAAAAAAAAATAGTTTATTAATTAAAATAGAAATTAAATTAACAAATAATTATTTAAAATCGAATATATTTAATATGGTTGAAAATAGCGAATTTGTCGTTCATTATCATTTTTGATTTTATAAATAAAATGTAGGTTAGGACAATAAATTCTGCGGTATTTATCCTATAAAGAGATTCCGATTTATATTTTTGGCATTGGCTAATGGTATTATTAGTTTAAATCTATAGGCACTTTTAAGGTATTATTAAAGAATAATAACACGTTAAAAAATGTATGTAGAAGTTTTAATTAAACTGAACAAACCGGCATATACGGTGCACAGTGCACATAATGTTAAATTAAATCGTAAATCGAAAAACTTTTTATTGCATTAGATATTGATATTGACGCAAGACCCAAAACAGTCAATAATTATTCAAGTATCAAAGTTTCCTGAACTCGTTGAGACCCGACAAACACATTGATGTTTTGAAAATAAATGTATACTTAAGATTCTTTATTGATAAAAAAAAAAAAAAAAAAAAAAGTAATAATAATAATAAAAAATATGTATAGTGGTACTATTTATTTAAAAAAAAAAATCGCTTAATCAGCTATAATACAAGGTACCAAATATATGGAATGTAATATACACGAAACTAATTAAAACTAAATATCTGTTTTATTTACATTCGAACAAACTTTAAATATGTACGTTTATGAAAAAAAAAAAAAATATATATATATAAATAAATTAAAAAAAAAATAAACATAGAACAACGACCTTATTAATTCTTGCGAGTGGTTTTAATATTTATTTTTTTTTTATAACTCTACACGCGTTTAATTTTTTCGGGTAAGCCAAAAACTGACGCGCATAATATATATGTGCAACAATTAAATTATATTACTTATCTTGTAGTTGCTTGCGATTTAACAAGTGAAGACTGTGGTTTTATTTGTTTATTTATTTTTTTGTTACTAAACACTTTTACGTTTTCCGCGTGTTCCATATTGAGTTCCCCGTTTCCGTGTTGTAGTGATAAAATAGAAAATATTATCGTTTAACAATTGGATAAATAAAATAATAAAAAAATCGAATTTAATTTTAACCGTTTAAAAACTGTAATATTAATTTTAATTTTTTTTTTTTTCCATTCAAATTGGGTTACGCGATTTTCTTCTAAACAGATTACCCTGTATAATTCCACGGTACTGTGTTGGTATATTATATAATATTAATATTATTCAATTACTAAATGCACACGACGTTTAGAAATCAAACGTGGTTCGGCTCTTCGTATCTAAATTACTAATTATTATAATTGCATTCGTTATTGACGCGATTTAATGCAACATTATTATTTTTTTTTGTTTTTTTTTTTTTGGTTTAGTATAGACCGTTTAGGTCCTTCGCCCCTTATTCCTCTCCATCTGTCTCTTTCTGTAGCTAACTCCTCACCGTTCAGAACTCCTAGTATGATAATGTCCTTTATGTACTTTATCCACCGTTGTCTTGGACGGCCGAACGGTCCTTTGCTCTTCGGTATCCATTTTGTCACTGGGCCGATTGTCTGCTCTCGGTTCGCTGCCCAGCCTTTCCATTTTGCTTTTCATCGTAACTATTATGTCCGGATCCTCTAAGATACTAATTACTTCTTCATTATATCTTTGCTCGTATTATCCCGTGTGTTGGTTTCTCTCGGGGGCCGACGATTTGTCGTAACACCACCTTTCTCTCAAATCTCGCTATTTTTTGTTTGTCTGTTTTCGTCGTGGCCCAGATTTCACACTTTATTTACATTAATTAATCTGACGTTAGCCTGATTGAAAATTGACTGTTTAAAATATCGTCGTCGGCAGTATAACATTTAAAAAAAAAGGTACCATAGATTATTCGAGTTTTCGTGTACAAAATAGCTGAGAAATACAATTCAAATAATATTTTTTAACGATTTTTTATATTTTTATTTTATCAAATTGATATTGGTTTTAACTTTTCGATAATTTCAAATATTAACCGATTGTTTAATAAACATTTATATGTTTAACGCATTTGTTATTTTCCCGTATGAATAATAATATTAAACAAAAATGTATATAAATATTTTTGCGTACATACAAATGTCGCGTTTAATAATTTATTTTTTTTATATTATTTAGCGTGTTTAAATATCGTAACGTGTAATTCGACGACGCAATTCTTAAATATTTATTAAAAATATGTATTGATAATAAATATACTCGTATATATTTATTTTGATCTAAATCGAAAATAATTCCATTCAATATTTATATTTTATTTGAAAAAAAAAAAAAATAATAATAAAAAATCGTTTTGAAAACAAACACCGCGATAGGTAACTACTATTTTTCTTTATTCGTATCGACCGAAAAAAAAAAAAAAAAAAAAATAATTATTTTACATCTCTGACGGTGTAGATATCAAAAGAAAACCATATTTTAGATAGAAATCTCTACACCGTAGCAGTGTTATAAGCATCGGTTCAATATATTATTAGCTTATTTGCCTCTACGAGTATACAAGAGTATTATACACAAGAACGATTGAATATTTAAAAAAAAACTCTCGCGTATACTTAATTTACTGGATTTACTAGTTTTCAGCCGACCAGTTGTCGTTAATATTTTAAATTGAAAATACTTTCTTATAAATTCCGAATATAAATTTAAAAAAAAAAAAAAAAACATAAGAAATTAATTAACAACGTTTTACACGAATATATATATATACGTATGGGATATTATTCAATTTTTACAAAATAAATTTTCATTTCAAATATTATCTGTAATGAAATACAACGTAAAAAAACAAAACAAAAAAAAAAAAATACTAGGCATCTGGATAAATAAATTGTATGATTTTTTGTTTTTAAATTTCACAATCGTTATCGGGAAATGTTAGTTTCGGGTGGCGTGCAATTACAAATCGGAAATTTTATTTTTAAAATGTGTTTTTTTTTTTTCTTTTATTTCGGATCCGATAGCATTTTCAAAGTTAGCCACGGATATTTATTTTTTGAGTTTTGGCGAAAAAACTTTGTAACGTTTGTGTTTTAACCGAAGTTTTCTCTGATTCGTTTTTTGTTAGAAATAATTTATTATATTCTTATTGAGAAATGTATTGGTTTTACTATATGTGCTTTTTATTTTTTTTTTTTTTTTTTAGTTTGAAAATAACTTTTCTTCCATAAAATCTATCAAAAAACGACAAGTGAGATGTTTTGTTATATTTTGGATCGGGTCAGCGAGATTGTAATTTTGTGATTTTCCTTAACAACAGGGTAAAACAGTAATGTTTACGCAATAACGGTTTTCTGTTATTTTTATTTAGTGTTCAGTTAAGAATAATCTTAAACACCGGCAATTTGTACCGAATACCGAAATGTAATATATTATTACATTATTTTCTAGACGTGATACAATTTCACGAAACATTCTGGCAATTTATGCCAGAACAGTTATTTGAAACGGTTTTATTATTATTATTATTATTCGGTTCGGTTGCGGATTAAATGTTTTCGACTTTGCAAAAACGCTCGACAAATTTATAGGCACAATTTGTCTATTTCTTTTCATAACCGTTCGAACGTAAAATTTCGCCGGAAATCGTACAGATCACAGAGCGTGCATCATAGCACTCGTATCCACAAACAGAAATTTGCTCGTAATCGCTTATCGTTATTAACAGTGTGTCTTTGCGTACAGATATCGGGAATTCATTTGCCGTCTAATATCGTACGCTCCCCCCCCCGAATGATCGTCTACTACGGTATTATATATTATATACACTTAAATTGGGTTTGGTACCTCCTACACGTAGTATAATATAGTAATATTGTTGGCCACGTGACTTACTCCTCTCTCTCTCTCTCTCTCTATATATATATATATATATATAATAATAATAAAGGGTAGAAAAAATAGGACGAGGGGGGGGGGAATGAAAAAAAAAAACCGTAGCGATCTCCCCTACTCGAGAAAGCGTTTAATTTATTTGAGTGATATACGCAAGACGTGCCGTAACTTTAGACGGTGGTGAAAATTCAGCCCGGGGATATTATATACGGTCTGTATATACGACACGACGAGCAGAGGAGTCGGGATCACTTCGGCACACTTGTCCGTGTCGAGCTATAAAGACGATATTGGCCCCGAGAGAACGCGGACGGGGAGTGTACGAAGAGAATAAATGCGGAGGACGAAGGTGTGAAAAAAAAAAAAAATAAATAAAAAAATATATATATATATATATATATAAGAAAGAGAAAAAAAAAAAAAAACGTGCCGAGACCGCACGCGCAAAATATCATTGCGGGTTTGATTGGAACCGAATGATCGGCGCTGCGGCGAGGGGCGGAGGATGACGGAAATAACGGGCGCGGAATACGAAATAAAAAAAAAAAAAAAACTACGAAGAGGGCAATCGGAATAAGCCCACGTCATTATAAATACAGGGAAACACACATTCGTTTCCGATACGCCTATACATCTATCGTTTCGGATTATATGATATTTCTGCGCAGAAATTCGTCTATACCGTTTTCGTTACCTTCGATTGTCACGATTTTCGAAAAAACCAAACAAATTAAATCCCTAAAGGCCTTGCGTGCCGTATATCGAATTTATTCGCACGACTAGAAAATACACCAAAGTGCACTTACTTTTATTTTTCACGAAACCTACTATACGCACATAATTATATATTCTATATATATATCATTATATGTTACACATATTACACATTGCGTGGTGTTTTTTTTCTTTCTTTAATCTTTTTATCCTTCAATTTGACTGTACGCACACACACACATATATATATATATATATATATATATCGAACGCAGATCGTGAAATATATCTGTAAGTTATCATTATAATAAATTATAATATACCACTGGCGGATCCAGAAGGAGGGGCGATGGGTTGATCGCCACCTCTCCCCTTTGGCTTGTTTTTTAAGTGTAAAAATTTGGTTCGTCTAACAGGTGTGATGAGTGTGTGCTGGAAAATATTTTCGCCCCCATTTTCGGCGCTGGTCAAGAACCGCCCCTGTTTTACATCTTTACACCGAAATAAATATGATAAATTAGGTGCATACGAACAAATAGATACATTTTAACGTTTTACCGGGGGGGTAAACCTAATCTGACCCAATCTAAATCCCCCCCGCCCAACAGAATTACACACTCGCGTTATAATTTTACTACATTTAATGTTTAGTAGTATTAAAAAAGAAAAAAAAAAAAGATAACAAACATTTTTCAGTTGGTTTATACCTAAAGACCAGACAAAACCGTAGGAATTTTGTCCGACGCATTTCAATTTCGAAAACGGATTATGATTATTTAGATTATTGTTCACTATATGTTACGCTGGAAATTGAACTTTTACTGTTTTACTGGAAAAAGAAAAAGACAAAAAATACATTCTTTTTAAATTGTCGAGAATGTATTCAAAGTATTTTGCCTTTAACTTATGATAATAATGAGGACTAAAATTTAAAAAAAAAAAAATTATTCCAACGTATCCTAGTAAAGAACCTAAAAAATCGTTATAAAAATGAATCGTTAAAATATACGTTTTCAAAATCGAAATCATTTTCTCCTCAAATGGGTATTGGACAGTGAACCAGTGGAAAAGTTTTACCATTAAGTCGATCGTTAAAACGTAAAAAAAAAAAAAAAATATTTGGAAAACCGCCATCAATGCCCTTAACGGATTTACAGGACCTTCGTTAAAAAAATATCGATAAATAATCGAGCATTTGCCCTATCGCACTATACGTTATTATTGATGGATACCGGATTTATATTTTCTTAAAATTTAAAAAATACACTTGATATTGTTCTCTAAAAATAATATTTTTGATATGTGAACTTATACTATGTAAAACGAATTTTATTTAATTATTATTATTTTTTTTATTTACTATGTATTGTCGTGGGCTAATATAGCTATTACTACAGTATAGTTGTGCGTATATCCAGAAAAAAAAAAAAAAAATGTTTTGTAGATGAAAATCCGGACTCTAACAATTATTATTATTATACTGGTATGGATAATGGCAATAATAAAAATAAAAAAAAAAAGGGGTTTTTTTTTCGACATATGACATAATGCAATAGCGGGTACCCTGCAGTTTTTAAATAATTTGTTGTTTTTTTTTTTTTTTTTTACGTCGAGATGTAATATTAATTCGACAATTATTTAGACATCATCACGGTGTGCAGCGCATAACGGTTATGATCGTTTCGTTTTACGAATACACTCGAATAACTTTGAAACTTTAGTTAACAAATAGCACAGCACAATATACGCGCCCGGTAGAAACGAACGTACGATTAAATAAAATGAATAGAATATATCTCGACTCTCGTGTCGAATAATAATTATAACAATACGACACTGTTCGTAATATGTTAATAATAATATACAACTAAAAACTATGCACAAAAGGAGAAAATTAGTTGTTATTATTATTATTATTTTTTTTTTTTCTGTGTAGTTATTGAGTTTGAAATTTAGTTTCAAATAAAATATTTGAATAACGACGGCAAATTTGATTTTTTTTCCTATTTTTTACTCGTATACGATTTAGTGACTTGATTTGAAACTTCTAAACGCTCGAGTGTACGTAATTATTTAAATTTAAACGCTCGTATATGGTACTCGAGATTTTCGTAATTTATGTATGTGCTCGATTCTTTGTCTATAGACTACTTTATACCGCTGCTATACTATACGCTATAGGAGGTAAAACTATTTTTTTTTTATTTATAATATATACTCTGTAACCGCGATATCATAAATTGATAACATCAAAATGACGTTTACCTATTTTCGCGTACGGATTACGCAGTTACAATTATAATATTTGAAAGTTAAAATGGTAAACTACAACAGTTTTGTAACCGTATTGTATAGCAAATACACATTCGATTCCGGGGGCGTTGTGGGAACCGGGAGGTTGAAGTTTATCCAGGCCATCTTTTTTTGTTCCCCCCCCCTCGATAAAAAAGGTACCCGGAATTGGTTTTTTTTTCTCGCTGCACTTAATTAAACCGCTGGTACTTTATTCGATATTTTTTTTTTATTCTAAATTTCCAACATTTTTTACTTAAATATTAATACATAATTGTAAAAAAAAAAACATTACTGGATACCATAAGTAACCTATACGTGTATATTCTATTCAAGTCCGTAAAATGGTCGGGCCGCCGGGTCACAATACGATTCCGGCCGTCTGGAAAATTCCCATTTCCAGACCGATCCTTCCGCCCTTGCGTTCAATCGGTGTTAAACGGGTAAACTATTGTTGTTGGCGTGAATCTAAAATCGGTTTGGTGAGTGTATTAGACGGAAACATTTTGCCGAATGATTCGAGTCGTACAGACGAGAATTCGGTTGTTACAGTAATGTATTTATACGATTCGTTTTTAATACTGATATATTTTCACCGCGGTACACTAATTGTTAAAAAAAAAAAAAAAATGAATTGAGGCCTAGAGCAAACTTATTTTTATCACTCGACTTACAATTGTTACATTTAAATTATGAACGTTTTAAATGCATTAATAAACGATAAGTATTATACGTGTGTGTGTGTGCGTGTGTGGTATAATATTATATGTTATAGTCAAACTCCGAATAAATTAAAGCCGGTAAGAATACGTGCAAATTGAGTCGAACAAATTGGTTTTTTTTTTGTAAATGTTATTCTGTTATCACTCGGCTTGTGATAAGCTGTAAATGTAAACATTGCGTCGACGCAATGGAATCGAATCGGTTATTTTATACACCAGCCCATCGGATGAATACATATATTTTAAGCTTATATCACGCATATATTACAATATAATTATATAATTTATGTTGTATGCATAAATTTTAAATTAACACTTACGCGGACAGCGAAGAGAAATTGATATAATTTTACTCGGATGCAGATTAGATATTAAATATTATGTTAATATTGAAATTATGCGGTGTGGTTGTGTATTATATTATTCGATATACGAGTAAGCGTGTAACGCATTTTGTACTCTCGTGTGAGGACCGTACCCTCAGGATTGGTCAATCACTTTCGCTCGGTCATCGCTCGACCATCATTGACGGTTTTTTTTTTTTTTTTTCTTTTATGACGAGAAAATTCCGTGTCCCGAACAAATAATAATATTCGTATTTAAATACGAAAATGTAACGTACAGAGTTGTATACTATTAAAGTAGGCAGATAGTTGAAGTTTTCTTTTGTGCGGGCACGCCTCATTGAAAAGCTGCTCGTCTTCAAACGGTTCGAGTGGGTACAATGTAAAATATAAGCCGTTTTATCGGTTCCGTACACTTTCTAAAATATCGGATTAGAAATTATTAAGAGTTAATATTTATATAACCCCGATTACCTAAAAAAAAAAAAAAAAAACCGATGTGCATTTAGTGAACGTACAAACTATGGCTATATTGTCGTATTATTTTATGGTAGACCGACGGTTTTATATTTAAAAATAAATTTTCGACGATTAATTTCTACTATGCCGCGTGACTATAAGATATATTTTATACTTATAATATATTATAGGCATAACACAACACGAGAGATATTTTTATTTTAACATTACGCTTATTCACATCGTATATTTTCCTCTTTGAGTCGAGAAAATAATCATCGAATACAATAATACAATATTATACGTACGAGTGTACCGTCGGAATTATCCGGTTCTTACCTTTTTTTTTTTTTTTTTTCTTTACTTGAAAAATATGTATTCATTAATTTTTTTAACATTTTTTTTTTTTTTTTTTTACCTATTTTCGTGTTGTATGTTCAAAAACACGACTGGAGCCGATATACACAGTTCCACACTAATGCATTTCGCCATTCCAGATACATTAGCCAGGCCAGGTATTAGACGCTTACAATGCAATCTTTCCGATTCAGTTTCACAATAGTGTTTTCGAGAGGTTCGCTTTATTGAATAATTGAACATATATATATTATTTCAAATGGAGTTGTATCAGTTTATCACGGCGCGGAGTAACGGTTTTTTTTTTTTTTTTACAAGTCGAAAGTTTCTATAACAACGGCGAACAAGTCGAATAATAAATGCATTGTACGACGGTCGTATTATTATTGTATAGGTACTGAGTTTACGTCTCTGAAACGGGTCTAAACGAAACGGAATACACGGGTTACGCGTACCGAATTTTCCGTAATGCATAATGCAAATTGCTAATAGTTATAATATAATTCCTAGGAAAGTATATTACTTTCGAAGGAAACGGATTTCTATGCGTTAATACGAGCAAATGAAAACGAAAGAAAAGAAAAAAAAAAATGTGCAAACACATCGAGTTCCGGGCCCTAAACTCACAATAATTCGATCGAACACATAATTATATTGCTATTATAGGAAATGTCTTTGGCGCAGATTATAACACCGGATTGGTATTAATCCGGTGGTGTAACGCGGACAATTTGCCCTCCTACCGGTGAAAAAAAAACAAAAACCGGGCCCATTAAAAATATAAATTTCAAAAAAAAAAAAAAAAAATTAAAAATGATTGATTAATAATCGTACGATACAGTGTACGAAATAAAATGGTGGAGAATTCGAGTAATTTTATGTCGTAAACCAATAAGCGAATGACACCGTTGTATACCAATGTGTTCGGCATTATAGATTCTATAATTCAACACTACAATTAGGTCGAATAATAATTTCCGAGTTCGATTACGCACATTATTTTTATATATATATATATATCGTGTGTACACGTATACATTACGGTATTCGTGTACAATTTTTGTAGCGTTAGTTTTCGCGAATTTTCCGTTTCGTATGTCGTTGTTAAACCGCTGTACAGACCCGAATAGTTTCAATTACCGCCTTTATACTTATTCGCGTTCATGTTTAGGTGTTCGTAAACATTTCAAAATCGTAGATTTATTTATTACTATTGTTCAGCCGTAGGTATTAACCGTTTTTTTTTTTTTTTTTTTTTTTATTAAACTATTAAATCCTACGGTATACTCTGTGCAAGACACTTTATGTCTACACTATACTTACGTCAAAGGATAGGTATTCGAGTATTATAATATTCATAATAACGTTGAAGTTTATAAACCATGGTTTTTTTTGAAATTTATTTTCCCAAAGTCGTATTGTACAATAAAATAAATATATATATAATAGATATTCCTATTCAATTATCTAATTATCATTATTATCACTCGGTGCGTTATATGTGCATATAGTTTTTCGTTTAAAACACCAGGGCAAGTGGATTCTTAATTTGAAATTAAAAAAAAAAAAAAAAAAAAAAAACCGTAACGGCACAACAATCGTAGCGGTATAATATAACCGCCTGTTGTTTGCACACGAATAATTGGGCACATATTTATAGTAGGGGACAAAAGGTCGGAATTAAAAAACAATTTAAAAAAAAAAATCGCTGGTTTTTAAGGTTGAGTCGATCCAGTGTCAAATACGTTTTGTTTTTGACAGAGAAATAATTTTGTACCGGGTTTTCCTGGGGGGGTTTTATCCAGTTATACACTCGCGTTCAATGCAATCATATTTATACGTAGATACCAAAAATAACGTATACAAGACGAATTATTTTATATTTCTATTAAAATATGTTTAAAAATCGTAGATTTATTTATTACTTTTGTTAAACAGCAGGTATTAATCGTTTTTATTAAACTGTTAAATCCTACGGTATACTCTGTACAAGACAAATATTTACACTGTACTTACGTCAAAGGACGTATACATCGAGTATTATATAATATTCATAATAACGTTGAAGTTTATAAACCCTGGTTTTTGAGTTTATTTTTACCAAAGTCGTGTATACTTATTGGTGGTTTTTTTTTTTTTTTTTTTTTTGTAATTTTTCACGTGGTATATATATATTATTGTTAACTATAGCTTAGCCGTGCCAATAGAAAAACTATTATCATCATACCCTATCGCCGAGCGGTATAGTTAATACGTTTTTGATTATTTTCGGCCGTCCTATTGACTTTTTTTTTTTTTTTTTACGTTAAAACCGTTGTAAAACATTCGAGATAGGAGGCGCGTACAGGGCGGCGAATAGCCAATAAATATTACGCGATTCCTGGTCGTATGACCACGTCCGTGCGGGAGTTTTTTTTCCGCTCGGTCCGTTCGGCATGTTCGACGCGAACAACAAAACGTCCGAAAACCACCGCACAGCTAATATTATTGTCGATTCGGTATCCGGCAATCCATTTTTCTCTTTCGGTTTCGTTAAGAATACAAGTGTATAACTGTAATAATGAATAATAGTAGGCGCGGACAGTAACGCGCAAAAACAATGTTTGTGCACAATTCAGTTTGCGGATCTGGCGGATTACACACGACGTTATTACTATTGTTTAGCCGTGTTCATTTTGTAAACGTAAAACTACACGCGATTACGTGCACGTCTGCGCTGCATAATTTAACTGCGAACCGATTACATTTCAATACCGTACCGAATTATTATTAAAAGACGAACGCCGCCATCGACAGCCCCCCCCTCCCCCCCCCCGATAATATTTAATAGATTTTTTTTTTTTTTTGTTATTTTCCGCGTTTCGGAATGTAAAACAGTAGAAAGTCCCGACGGGCCCCGATGATTTCTAGGCCACACGTTATTACGCCGGCGTGCCAGCCGTATAAAACACCTAGGCCGTACGCGAGTTTACCGTTTTTTTTTTTTCCTCCAGGTGTAGATAATAATACAAGACCGCGGTGGATAATTTTCTCGACGTAAAATGTCAATTTATTGAGCCGAGCTCGTGACTCGATAATCCATGGGAATTTCTTTATATACGCGTGTGTGTGTGTAAAAAAAAAAAAAAGAAAAAAAAACGCCCTCGAGATTTTCCCGATTAATTCTCTTACGCGTCCGCCGGGATCGTCTCGGCCGTTTATCCGGCAACACGACCAATCCCATAGGTATAAATATATATTATTAAAGAAGTCAAACAACGAGGATAATAGTAACGAAATATGCAATCGCACGGACCGACAATTAATCGCCCCCGGGGGCCCGTACGGTTCGTGATCTATAAAATTTCGGAAATCGAAAGCGTTAACCGTAACGTGCCGTCGGAAATCCGCGATGGCGTTTTGGCCGAGAAAATATTATACCGTCGTAAACGATATAATCAATATTTATACAACGGGTGTAAATATTTCGGTTCTGTTCAATTTAACACGTAGTGATGCATTATGAATGAGCAATTATACAAATTCAAATTGACGTTCTACTATTCCGATCGTCTGCTCGTCTGGACATTTTTTTTTTTTTTTTTTTTGTGTATATGTTTTCGCACGCTTTATAAAAGTATAAAATAAATTCGACCATTTTCCCGCCGTTTATCCACGGCATTTTTTTTTTTTTTTTTGGGAATATTTTATACTTTATAATAATTGTGTTTACACGCAAATAACGTTGTCCAACGGCCGTTATAAATCGTTTAAACTATTTTACGTTTATCGCCGGTGTACAGGGCGGTTGTTTCGTGTCCATACGTACGGTCTCGTATAGAATACTGCCACACCGGCAGTATTTCGGGATTGCAAAAATATTTTTAAACACCGCCGTACAGATTCGTATCCGTAAAATTATATACCGGCGAACGAATTTTCTCGATTTCTTTCGTAGGCAACCTCCGGTTTACCGTAGTGAAATCGCCCTGTAGTACGCCCAATAGTATTTTACGTATTATTTTACGCCCGTATTGGTAATACGTCGTAAATAAAATAAATTCGCCGTACAGGACGAAACCCGATCGTATTATATATGGGACACACGACACCAAATCGGTTTAATTGCACCCGTGTAAAATATGCGTACACGGTGATTCGTCGAATTTTCAAAGGAACCGTATTTTATCAATTTTTTTTTTTTGTTGTTTTTTCGTAAAGACATATTTATATATATATATATATAAGGGTCAATATTTCATTATGCTTAGTTATCAGAATACGTGCACGTATAAACGTTAATAGTTTCTACGGCGTAATATACCGTAGGATAATCTCGTTAGTCTCGATGTTCACTTTTAGTATGAAATTACGGTTTTACTTCTGTAATTATTGTTATTTCCATACGGTACGCATCACTCGAATCAATTGCGCGCATTATATTTTTTACTGAAACACTCGAGTGCTATGCATTTAGAAACATAAACGGTACACAATTTTGTAGTGCGGTTTCATACTCCTATTATAGACGCGTAGTTTTACATTTAAAACACTCATACTACGCTACTACGTTAAAAAAAAAAAAAAAACTATTTAAAACTCACGCAATTCAATGTTTTGTACTTGTTTAACAATAATGATCATAGGGTAGTGTTTGTAAATAGAAACAAATCGATATATCTATATACACTAGGAACCGGGTGCCGGTTTAAGTATTATAAACGAATAAATTATTCTATATTCGAATTTTTCGATGTTATTAGAAGGTCATTATTTTCGGTTGGTAAAAACGATCCGATTTATACGAGTTGTCTCCGGGCTACGATAAAACAAAACAAACCGATCTCCGGATCGTGGGTTCTCCTTTTGATTGCGACGGCCTTCGTCCAGCAGCGGACTGGCCCGGGGTTCTAAAATGCAATCCGACTACAATAACTATAATAAAAATAAAAAAAAAAAACAATTAAATGTACGACAATAATTATGTGGATAAATTGTATAATTAAACAATGTATAGCATTATAAAAACTTGAAATTGTCACCGCGCCCCGGGCCTTTTTATCTCGGCCCGCCAACTGTTTTCATTGGCTATCGGTATATAAACTAAATTGCCGCAAATACCCGTTACGTTCCATCTTCAACAGTGACCTACCCATTGTCAGATTGCGATTAGAGTACGAAGCGGAGTATTATTTCTGTTATGACGAGGATTATTTTATTATTATTATTATATAATTCGTTAAAAAAAAAAAAATAATAAATATATATATATAAATTCCTATAACCGTGTTATAAGCGTATTAAAACATTGATAATAACGTTTCGCGACAAATTCCATTGTTAAAAGTTATAAACGCCGTCTGTCCAGTATAGTGGCGATATCGACGTGGCAATGCGAACGTCAATATTGCCGAGTTAATATAATTTATCGCTTCCTACATGATAAAATAATGGGAATTTGCCAACAACGCTACAGTACAGACGCGTTGATTATACTGAAATATCAAACCGTTTTTGTTTGTTAAACAAAACTGAACGTTATATTGGTTTACCGCAGATAAAAAAAAATATATATATAATTTTATACGTAATTTACTTGAAACGGTGTTCGTTAAATCGCTGAAACAATACCCCGGTACCGGCTCAGATATTCATGTCTATTTTTTTTTTTTTTTTTTTTTTGTTGACATATTATAGAATAATTGGATTTCAATCGTATCGATTCTATATTATAGTTTTTGATTTTTTTTTTTTTTTTATCGTCTTGGAAACCGTTTCGGTCCTTAGGTTATGGAAATTATTAGTACTGTGCTGTTTCGTATTTAAACTCGATTTAGTTTTAATATTCACTTACCGTCACGTTATTCTTGAATTAAGACGAAATTTCGGCTGCGGGCAACCGCGGTTTTCAGGAATACTTACGTAATAAGGGACAACACGAGTCATTTTCAAAGTCCTGTTCTTATAACTTCTCAAGTAATATCTAATTTAATATTTATTTAATTTTTTTAGCTAGCGGGGAGAGGAGGGGTCCATGAAATTTTGGATCAATTCTTTTAAGTGCGCAGCTATAGCTAATCAATGATTTATTAGGTTCATTAAACATTTATGGCCTTATATATAACCTACTTTATACTCAAAAGTTAAGACGAGATATAAAAATTGAGCATTAGGAATATTTAATTTGTTCGGCTCGTGCCAGTAAGCACGCAGGGTAGTTTTTATTGTTATTAAAAGATTTTGGGCACAAATTTAATTTTCCAACCGGATTAAATTTTCCCCGGGTGGACATTTTGATCCGTTTCGTCATCAACCGGAGGCGTATTACCACCATAGCCGTTACGTGCAAAACGGTTTGAAAATTTAAATTTTTAACAAAACGAATCGAAATATCCACAAAAAAAAAAAAATAACCGTATTAAAATGTCACCGTACCATATTATTACAATAATAGTTGTGCAAAATATTCCGTTATTTTGATGATTGTTTACTCAGATAACTTAATAAATACATGTATTATGTATTAAAGTTTTTTTTTTTTTAAACATTATTTATAAGTGCCTAATGCCAATTTAACAAAACGTAAGATATTACACCCAGTACATACATAATGATATGTACGTTATTAGGTAGACATTTATAAACATTGGCATTGACCTCATTGCTTTGTTATTTAAAAACATATCGTAATGCAACTCGTTTGCAACATCGCATGTTCTCGTAGGTGAATTTAATTGCACGTTAAGCATTTTTTTTTTCTTATATTTATAATACATGTTACCTATATGTCCTATAGACGCTTCGACGTTAAACTATTAACCTAATAATGTATACGTACGAGGTCTGTTCAAAAAGTACCAGGACAAATGTCATTACGGCTAATCTACACACGATAACGTTTTAAATTATATATAGATGTATTCCCCACGTATTAGTGAATATTTTAAACAAACCCCGAAGTCGAGTTACCTCATCTCAATTTAATATAACACGTGGTTAAATTCAGTCAGTTTGTTCCGTGCACCGTTTTTGACATGTCCAAAATTAACGACCAACGTGCGGTGTGCATCAAGTTTTGCTTGAAACTTGGCCAAAATGCAACGGAGACGTACGCGATGATTAAAACTGCTTTTGGGGATAATTCCTTAAGTCGTTCCGTGACTTTCGAGTGGTTTAAACGTTTTAAGAATGGCGTCGACGGTCAACTGTAGACGATACACGTTCTGGAAGACCGTCGACATCTACCAACGATGATGTTGTGGAAAAAATTAGCGAAAAAGTGTGAAATGACCGCAGATTAACCGTTCGTGAGTTAGCAAATGAAGCAGAAATCTCGATCGGATATTGTCATGAAATTTTAACCGAAAATTTACAGACGAAAAGGGTAAAAGCTGCCAAATTCGTTCCGCGATTGTTAACTTTGGAGCAAAAGGTAAATCGTTTAACGATTTAATTGTCAAGACTTTAAAAATTGTTCTGCTGATGTTAATTTCATAAAGAATATTATCACATGTTACGAGGCGTGGGTTTATGGATACTATCCGGAAACAAAGTTCCAATCATCTCAGTGGAAAACAAAATTTTCCTCTCAGCCAAAAAAAGCTCATCAAGTGAAGTCGAATGTCAAGACAATGCTGATAGTTTTTTTTTTGATATTGAAGGTAATGTTCATTATGAATTTGTACCCTACGGACAAACAGTCAATCAGGTATTCTGTAAAGACGTATTGATACGTTTGCGAGAGAGAATTCGCAAAAAGCGCCCCGAAAAATGGCGAAATGGAAATTGGTTTCTTCATCACGATAATGCGCCAGCACATTCAGCGCTGTCGATTCGTTAATTTCTGGCTGATGAAAAAATACCTGTGGTCCCATACCCACCCTATTCTCCTGATCTGGCCGCGTATGATTTTTTTTTCTTTTCCTGCGACTAAAATCTGCGCTCAAAGGACAACGATTTCAAGATGTAGAGGAAATTAAAGCGAATACGGCAGCAGAACTTAAAGCTATAACTTTGGTTCAGTTCCAACGGACTTTCAAAAAATGGCAAGATCGCTGAGACCATTACATATCGTCCGGAGGAGAATATTTCGAAGGAGATATCTTTGAATAATAATAATTTTCATTTTTTGTAATTTTTAATAATAAAATCCTGGTACTTTTTGAACAGACCTCGTATATTTGTCCTTCCGTTTAAAGAATAGAATATTATTTGAAACATTTTTTTTTTATTATTTTAAATATTCAACCGTTCGTCCTATAGATCCTTTTTTTCTTCTTCTCGAAAATCATTTTCTTGCGGGTTAGTAAACATCCTCCGAATCGTATACAGCTAAATACGCAGATTTCTCGCGCGGTGGTACTTGATTTGTGATATGCATTTGTCTAGGTCTCCAACAGTTTATAGAAAAAAAAATAAAAAATTTTAAAACTTGACAACAAATGACGGGGTATCGTAATTGCATAGGTATTTTTTTTGTTGATTTTTTTGGTTATACCTTACCGGTTTACCGAGCTCCGGTCATATTCGTTTTTCGATCGCAATGGTTTGTCGATGCTTTCGGTATAATAACTTAACCGCCATTTTTAAAATCCCCAATTCCCAACCTATAACAGTGGTCTATACATATATTGTGCCAAGTATGTCCGATTCCGTTGGGTTGTCTAATTTACATTATATTTTTTTTGTTTTTCGTGTAACCGAAGGAATCCCCCATATCAAGAAAAATTCTAAACGATTTAAAATTAAAGATAACAAAAAAAAAATGACCGAATAATTATCGTCGTGCGAGTATAAAATGTTGTTTTTGTCGTAAATTGTTTTAAAAAAAAAAAAAAAACGTACAGCAAAAGTAGTTAGGTGCGCGTGAATAATGTAAATATCCCGTATAATAATATATAGGCGCGGAAGCCCGCACGCTGATTAAATAATTCGTTATTTCACTTAACGCGTATAGGGGGAAAAGAAGGAATAAAAAAAAAAAAACCCGAAACGTGCGCGTTCGTATTCCTGGCACGATTTCAGAATAAAACAAATAAACAAACCAAAAAAAAAAAAAAAAAAAAAATCGTTTGGAAATACCTCTCACCAGACCATTTGATTTCGCCTGCCCCTCGTCTAATACCCCCGTATACAT
Source organism: Tuberolachnus salignus (assembly GCA_956483605.1). Classification (NCBI taxonomy): domain Eukaryota; kingdom Metazoa; phylum Arthropoda; class Insecta; order Hemiptera; family Aphididae; genus Tuberolachnus; species Tuberolachnus salignus. Next base: position 3,041,960 of record OY101434.1, read on the forward strand.
GCCCCGGCCGAACGACGTGAATTCTCCTCGTCCTCGAATCGTTTTTTTTTTTTTTATTTTGTTTTTTTCCTTACGAGTGACAACGGTTGATAGTATTGTGTAATTCGCATACCCAATGTGGCTGTCGTGACTTTTTAGCAACCCTACCCGCCCCCCGATCGGGGCCGGATGATACGCACACACGATTACGGTGTTTACCCCGCGCGTATCGGTAGGCACGGGGCGGATATATTATAATATTATCGTGTGTGTTGTACATACAGAGCGATTCTTTTATCCCCGCGATCCGGTCGATTTTCCCGGAGACATTTAATGCGATTTCGATTTCCGTTTGTTATGTGGTTTTTTTTGTTTTTTTTTTTTGTTTTCAATCATTGTGCCATTGATCGTTTCGAAGCTTTACATTTGAACAATATTATCACAGCCTATTTTTTAACAACACAGTGTACGACCATAGAGATGATTTTTTTTTAACACGCATATCTATAGACTTTTAGACAAAATATATACTGGTCGCTGTTTGAACGATATTGCAACGTGTATTGCAACTCGTTAAGAGAAACAGGACCGAGGGCGGTAGAGTGTTTTTAAAATAAAGTATTGAAGATGAAAAATAATAAAAAATGATTTCACTGTTGTTAAAGTCCCCCCCGGGATAATCGCGCCGATAAAATAATCACCCTGTATATTATATTTGTTTTATTCCCCGTGTATGAGGCCTTATTACATAGTTTTTTTGTTTTATTATAACTCGTCGAGTAACCGGTAAGCAAACAAATAAACAAAAAACAAAAAAAAATACAAAAGAAAACAAAAAAAAAAATAACTATAATCATAATATTAGGTAGGCATTTTATAATAATATGCTGTCGTAGGTATTTATATATTTCCCAAACAGGCCCCGGGAAAAGGAAATGCGTGCAGTCGTAACATTTCCGCGTGCTTTTACCGCTATACTTACATAGGGTTAGCTTTTTTTTTTCTTGTAAAAAGTATTTTAAATAGCTCCTACTTTTCAAATGCGTATTATTAAAATAAATTTTAATAAAAAAAAAAAAACCAGTCTTACTAATAAAAACGAAATGGGGTCATATCTTCCTAAAGAAAAAAAAAAGAAAAAAGGATAAGATATAAATGTTACATAACTTTAAACATTTCTGTAATGCGAGTAAACGTGCCAAGAGAAATTTCGTATTTAAAAATGTAAAACATTGCCTTTACTGGTACTGAACATAACCTCGAATATTCCAATATTCGTTACGCCCTGATTTTATATTTTAGTCATTCGTCGTTGGTGGCAGTGATAAAAAAAAAAAAAAAAAAAACAACGTGTGTTATCATTTGGAAGACTCGCACAGCATTTAGTTGAACCAATCTCGTTGGCAGCACTACAAGAAGATTCTACACGCGCGAATTCTAGTTGATGTGAGTTAATCATGGGCATTCTTGTAGGAGGAAATATCGGTCCTATTACTACTACGGCTAGTACTGATTAGAATAATATGATATAACAGAGCAATATACGAGAACAATACAATAGAATACGATCAAACAAAATTAACAAAAAGGATGTTCGGCGATAATGCCGAGTGGGGTATTTTAATACAATCGCTCAAACACTTAACAAGATCGGTTTTATACCTATATTTACAGTATTACGTATATATTTAGAATATTACGGCCTGTTATACTCCAATACATAAATACATCAGATATCTATTTACAACGATATTATTGGATTTGGCGGCTATCAATCACCTACAATCAGCGACGGCCCGACCGCAGTTTAATATACAATACTATGCTTTTGGGGTTAGCTCTAGGACCGACCCCGAGGATATAATTCACAACGAGGCACAGCTCATTTTGCGATATTCCCACCCGTGGGCGCCTATCGTTGTTTATCACACTATACACAATTATAGCACACGGGCGAGGGAAAGTACCTCCTATACATATATTACTATGTCTGTGTTGCAGTATAAACGAATAAATAATAATAATTGATACAAGCCGGGAAATTGATTAATTCCGCCGATAGATAACATCAATCGTCTTGGAACGTGTGTAACAACAACGAAACACACTATTTGTTTTTATTAAAAGTCATGGATTCGATTAAACGACAACGGTTGTTTAAGCCTACTTGAACTAGGAGCGTGGACGGTATGTGGTGAAATACACGAGTTACAATTATTTCCATTTTTTTTTTTTTTTTTTTTACATAAATTTATGTTATGGAAACATTTGTTGCATTGCTACACTGTACCGTGTTCGTTGAAAGCTTGTTGGAGTGAGGTGGAGTTGGTGAAGATCCTTCGTGCTTCGTGGTAATTCGGGCGTTTGGTCACGATGCGATCGATAATATATTTTATATTATCTTTACACGTGTCACGTGTCGGGGCCCGCTCTTTTTTGGCGATGAGGTAGCAGTGGGATACATGGGTGAGCCCTATTTTCTGTCCGGAGTGATTGTCACCACCTCGTCTCTTCCTCCTTTGAGATTTTATGGGTAGGTTCCGTGTTTGGATAGAGGGTTTTATGGTTCGACGTTGATAACACGCTATTATACGGTGTATAATATTGAAATCTAAGTAGATAAATATCACGATACTTTTTATAAAAAAAAAAAAAAACAAAAATTATTAAATAACAGTTTATGTCGACATAAACGAGTTATAGTAAAGTATAGTGAACACATTCGTATTATTATTCCGACGTACACAGTAGTATACGTACGAAACCATCGTCGACGGCGCACAATATTTATAATTCAATCGGCGAAACTAATTTTGAATTTTTTCACTTTATAACACGCATAACATACTTAGACGTACGATTAAGGTTTATGAAAAACAAAGAACATCACGTTTAATTCGTACAAGACATTTCTATTTTATGATTTTTTTTTTTTGTATATTTTAAATAACCGTGTAATAATTTATTTTATATATATATATATATATATGTAAGTTTAATTCGGAAATTGTATACGATTGACGTAACAAAAATTAAAATACAGTTTTACTAATCACTCGGTGTTTGTGTACGTTTTCAGAATATCTTGGAGAAGTTCAATCCAGGAGCCCGGCAAATGATTAACGCCGGTAAAGCGTACCTGAAAGCCCTTCACGGTGAGTTATTGAAATGTATTATATTAATTTTTTTTTTATTTTTTACATAAAAATAAAATGCATATTGTATTTTTTTTTTTTATCAACAACTATATAATATGTAATACACCGATGGCCGTGTGTGTGTGCGCGCGCGCGCGCGCGTAATTATCGTATTCGACGACCGCGGGCGCGCTTTGTAACGTCCGAAGTTACGTCGGCGGTGTGATTATTTTCACGGGGTGCGCGGCGGCGGCGGGGGCGTTTTATTGGCCGGTGTCGGGACACGGGAATTGAGTTCGGCCGCAGCTAATATCCCGGCGTAACGTTCTTCCTTTAAAAACCAATTTAAAATAACGTCCGTGTTAGGTACGCCCCCTAACGGGACAACGTTGTATTTCGGTAAAAACGTAATTATCGTAAAGTCAATCCGGAAACGGTAATGCTTAACTACCGGGCCCGTTCGCCGCCGTTCCACCGCCGGCCAAACGACCGGACCGACAAAATCAATAAATCCATTGTGAATAAAATATATTACGCACCACTGTACATCATCCGATCTAGTCGATATCATAACGCCGCAAGTATTAATAGTTTGTTTAATCAAGGTCAGTTCAGTTTTAATATATAATATGTATATATACAAGGTGCGACAATAAAATAACGAGACTTTTTGAATATAACCTAAACTATTAACGTTATCTAGAAAACGATTATTGAAATATAATTAGAAAACACTTATCTAAAAGTACTATGAACACTGATGGTTCATCGATTCATTTTCTTATACGTTAGTAGCCTTGTTATTAGTGCGAGTTCGACTATACTGCCGAAAAATGTTAGATATAAAAATCGAACAACACGTGTTAACATTAAATTTCTTGTTAAATTAAAAAAAACTGCCGCGGAATCGTTTCGTATGTTATGTGAAGTTTATGGTGAAGAATGTTTATCAAGAGCTCGTGTTTTTGAATGGCACAAACGGTTTTGTAGTGGAAGGGAGGACGTCGAAGACGATGATCGTTCTGGACGTCCTACCACGTCTTCAACAAACGAAAACGTTGAAAAAATCGACAAAATTAATTAATCAATATTATTATAAAGAGGTATTAATTAAATTAAGAGAACGTGTCAGAAAGAAGCGACCAGATCTATGGAAAAATGGCTGGGTTCTTCACCAAGACAATGCTCCAGCTCACAGTGCATTTTCAATTCAACGTTTTTTAACTGAAAAAAAAATGTCTGTACTTCAACATCCCCCGTACTCGCCAGACCTTGCTCCTTGTGACTTCTTCTTATTTCTTTTCCCATTTTCAAACAGTTGATGACGTAAAAATGAAAACGGCAGAACTTCTAAAAGGGCTGAATGAAAGCAATTGGCAACACTGTTTTCAAGAATGGCAGCGACGTATGCAACAGTGTATTGATGCTGAGGGAAGGTACTTTGAAGGTGATAATCATTAAATTATAACATTTTTAAAATAAACAACTTTTATTCAAAAAGTCTCGTTATGTTATTGTCGCACCTTGTATATATAAATACAGAATATTATGCAATCTTCAGCTTAATACAATTATAAATAATAACATAATATGTGACATAAAAAGTTAATCATTTTTGCATTACAGCTATTTGTATAAACAAGTGTGATGTTTACAATTTTTACCTTTAAAAATAAATAAAACCATATTGGTTAAAACAATTATATACAAAATAGTATGTATGATTATGTGGTTATATTATAGCAGTATCGTCTATCACTGTATTAAATACCTAAAAAAACATCTTGTCAAGGACTGCCAATTTTTAGAGGAGGGACAAAATTAAACTAGCTAGGTGCTGCAACCCATTTATAGACTATACTTCAATAAATATTAAGTTGGTTTTACTTGAAAAGTAATGAGGGAGCAAGGGTATCTTTAAACATAAACTTTTAATAATAACTGTTAAGGGTTCTTCTAGTGGCTTTTAACAAAAATAACAAGTATTAACAAATAGTTCAATCAACTTTACATACAATTTATTATTTTGTTTTTAGATTCTGAATGAAGTGTGAAATATATTGGTTTTACTATGTGTTTATTTTTCGTAAATTCGTAATTTATTATTAATTGGCTTGCCCTGTACAGGTGTACAACGTTGTCGATGCGAAACTCACAGTTTCCCGGTTACCTACACAGTATTTTTTTTTTTATTATTAATTACCTTATATCGTAATTTTATTTTTTAAACAACAAAACCATATACCCTCCCACCCCGCGCTTACGCTTGTTATACCCGTAACAATAAAAAAAAAAAAAAAGAAACAAATAAACTTCCGGGGGGGGGAGGGTCTTCTCGCGGCCAATGGTTGCAGTTACGTTAAAAGATGTTCGCTTGTAATTAGATAAATCGTATACTTACGCAAAACGTATACCTTACTTATTTTCAACTTGAATTCGAAACGAACTTTCTTTTGTAAACAATTATTAAAATATTATATAGCGTGCCACGGTTTACGTTCTGTTTACGCTTCTCCGAAACAGTTTGTGTTGTTATTATTATTATTAATTTTTATTATTTATATCCAAAATTCCTTACCCCCTCCCCCGAGTGTCGGTTTTTTTTTTTTTTTTTTTTTTTTATTACCTTTCAAATTCGATCGCCGCATCGAAAACATAACCGTACAACGCGATCGGTCGTTTATAAAATATATTACCCAAAGTTGTTTTAATAGGGAAATTATAACAAAATCCAATAATAATATTTACAAGTCCGGCGTGTTTGTTTTATATGGAATTACAAAAAATAACCTAAAGAAATTCTTTTCTTTTTTTTTTTCTTTTTTTTATACATTTTTTTTCTATACAAAGTACGGCCCGCGAAAGTATTTAATCCGGCCCGCCGAGGGTCCATCGACACGGATAGTATATGGCCCGTATAGTATAAAAAAATTCCCGAAATATTCTGAAAATTATCGATTGGATGGTAACCTAATGATTAGGAGGTAGACATATTATACAATTTAAATTTAGTCTCGTTTAGATATCTGCGTTTATTACCACAGTCTCGATCTGACCGGTTAGGTTACCGAGAACCGCGGTCTAAGATAATACTGGACGACGAGTGTATTTGTAGTGGCGACCGTCGGACAACCGATTTCGTTATCTCGACATGCGTCTCCGAACTGATCGTATTCGCGGTCCGCCGAGCGACGAAACTATAGAATTTTATAGGCTCTGCGGCCGTAATTACATTCATTTTATTCGAATAACAAAATGAAAATTAGATAACGTCGTCGACGACATTATAGCGTATTATCGGTTTTACGATTATTTAAAACGAAACAACGACGATTCGGAATAATACAAATAGTTGTACAAATGATTACCGGGAGCGCTAATCGCCGCCGTCCACAGCTGATTTATCGCACGATACACTCTGACCAGTATCGTTTTTAAACAGCGCCTTGGAACGTGTAAATTGTGATGACTTGATATTGAAAGCAGAAAAATTAAACACAGACCGCGAAATTTAACGAGGAAATAAAAAGAAATTTTTAATGTTTCCACCCCCCCCCCTTCCCCATGAAAATCGCTGATTTATCACTACGAACATTTATCATAGTATTTAATCGTGAAAAAAACAAATAAAAAAATGTTTCTTTTTTTTTTCTTCCCGAATAACCCCGTTTTGCGCATCAGACGTCGTAATATACACTCGAGGCCGTGGTCCTTAAGTTTATGGTGTCTATGGGTAGGTAAATCGCGAGAGCTTAGAATAAAAAAAAAAAAAAAATGGTGCCGTCGTTTTCGATCGGTTACCGTTATCAATGATAACGTTTTCGTCTAATCAATTAATATTGTAATATTTTTAAACGTCAATATTTTTCGCCAGTTCAATTTAGTTTTCGACTATCAAACGTTTTATTAAATAATATTACCAAGAACGTTGATTGTTCGAAATGCACAGTAAACCGGAGAGCCTTATCGATTGCTGTTATCCGCGGATTAGTGTTTTTTAGTGCACGCCGACGATAACAACAATGTTTGACGGATGTAAAAATTCTGGCGGTGGTGGTTGGCGGCCACTCTCTCGTTTACAGGCCGTCCCTCTGTCTAGATCAGTGATGGGCAAACTTTTTTAATGGGGGGCCACAAAGTTTAAGAAATTCTAGAGGATGGCCAGAATTATAGAAAAAAATGCATTTTGTGTTTAAGCTTTATTAAATCATATAATAGGCATGTGAGATATATGGAATTGTTTTTGATTTTCCATAATATTTTCGAAAGCAGGTCCCAGCTGTGACGAAGCAACTTTCAACAGCGAGAAAAGGTGTTCATCAGTCAATCGATTTCTGATTGAGTTTTTCCGCAATTTCATGGTCGAAAAAGTCTGTTCGCACACATAAGACGACATAGCCATAATTTTCTGGGCGTGAGCAATTATCTTTGGGAATTCAGCTTTCGGCAGTGCTCTATAAAAATCTAGTTTTGTGGAATTCAAGAACAATTGCTTTGAATGGGTACTGCACTGCATTTCAGTAATTTCCAACTGCAATTCTGCAGATACATTTTCCGGATCTACATTAAACAGCATCGAGAAAACATCTAGCGATGATTGAATGTTCTTAAAATCTTGAAACCTGGTTTGAAATTCCGTGTGAAGATTTTTCAACGCCTTACTGAATTCTTTTAGCTTGTTCTCGCTCGCCGGTGACATGGATTTTAAACGCAGAAAGTGAGTTAAATCGTTCTTCGCCATGCAGTTACAAAACAGAAAAAGCTGGGTTTCAAATGATTTCAGACAACTCCAAGTCTCATCTATAAATCGGTTCTTTCCTTGCGATTTTTTTTATTTAATTTGTTATTAAGCGTTCAAGCAAATCGGTGCAAAATGCAAAATCGGTACACCGTACTTTGTCTTCGATGATTCGGAAATCTAGACTCCAGATTGACCGTTGTCGTATATTATCATTTTAACTTTACGGGGCATTTTTATAACGGATCGGACAAATCCCCGTACGCGTGCGCACGTTAATGTATCGTATTGTCTACCGACCGGCACGACGCGTTCGTAAACACAAGGCGGCGGGCTCCCCGCCGGCCGGATCTTTTGAATGTTTCCGGTGTCTTATGGTAAATAACGTTGTCAAAGATACACATTGCGAACAATACGTACGGACGGCGCGGATTTATTGGCAACTCACCGCGAACAATCATAAAATAACGATAACGGCAATAGTTTATAATAGTCCTTAAGAGTTTTCGTTGGCTTTCTCTGCGGCGGCGCGCACGCGACTATTGTAATAATACACTGCCGTATCCGTATTCTTCTTTAATATTTATACATTATATACATTATATTTTGTATAACGAACGTCTTGGCGATAGAAAACATTACACACAGACATAAAATATCATAAATATTTATCAACATCGCGTGATTGATGACGCGCGGACGCCCGCGCCTATCGTACGCACGGCGCGAGACCGTGGGGGTCGTCTTTACCGCACCACCGGAGTTAATGTCGCCCCGTAGGTCCGCTGCCGGCATGACGGGGGGAGGGGGCGGGGAATGATTGATATTCCGCGGCGTGCGTATAGTACGATATACGTATTATTATTATTATCCTATGACCCTGGCCGTTTCGTACTTGTATACGTCATAAAAAAAACCTCGTCTATATCGAGAAACGTTATTGTTAAAAAGTACACACTAGTAAAAATATCCGTTTCAAGGGCGTCCGTTTTATACGTTTTCCGCGCGATTATAATAAAATATATTACCGACGTGTACACGTTAGGGCGCCCGAAAATCGCAGGGACCGCCGGCCAGGAAATTTCTACCAATACGTCTAACATTAGGGGGTTCGCAAAAATCTGTGTTCGATTGGAACTTTTTTTTTTTTTTTTTTTTTTAGTGGTAACGCCACTTACGGGGGGGGGGGAATTCTACCCGTCAGGGCAATCCTTCCCCCCTGTTCGATTGGACCTAGTTTACAGGGCGCGGTTTAAGCCCAATACTTTATGGAAAAGTGAAAAATATTGTGTTTTTTTTTTTTTTTTTTACGCCCTTAAAATTTAATTTAACGAACAATTACATTGAATATTCATGTAAGAACCGATTATTTCCCAATCAATTTTTCTTTTTTTCTTTTTTTTTAATGCATTTTCCAAAGGTTAAACACCTTTCCATTCGAAATCGATAAAAATCGATCATTTTCGTGATATATGAAAATTGCTCGGTTTTCAGTTATTTGCGATTATCCACTAAAATTGTACAGTTGTAATGTTTATTTCCAAAAAAAAAAAAAAAAAAATATATTATCATAATTTTTAGTATCGTTAACCGTTTTTTTTTTTTTTTTTTTGTGAAATTAAAATTAATGATAGTTTGCCTTCTTTGGATTTCGATTGTAAGGTAGTAAAGATTATCGGTTATTACTTTATTAGTATGGCAATAAAACCTAATGCCCGGTCATGGTTACCAATCATTCAATAATATATATTTATTGTCCATCATATAGCGACTCGGGGTACTAGCACACAACCCGGTATGCGGTAATCGCGTTTGTAATTCGCATAATGTTTCATAATTCTGTACTTGTCGTGTAAATTTTCAACATGACGACAATCTTAAAGGATAATTATAACACAGAATAATAATTTTTAGTTTACATAAAGTACACAAATGTATTAGCAAATGTAATAAATTAAAATAATACATGATGCATAGCGTAAAAATAAGAATAAAAATAAAATTATAATTATTGTTATTCGCATAAATAACGGTTGTGATTATATTGTGGCTGTGTACGTGTATTTTTATCAATTGTAAGACTGATAAGACACCCAACTCCAAAAAACATGGCCGGGTGACTATTGTTTACACCTTGAAGTGTCCATTCTGATTTCATGTATTCAGATCCGATAACCCCGGCCTTTCACGGCCCCATTGATTTCTCGTAAAATTATTATAAAATCCAACGATAACAATAACGCTATACCACCTCATTTACAGGAGGATTATAGAAATGCTATATCGTTTTGTTTTAATACACTCGGAGCAACTTATCGCGTATACCTACTCTATACCCGGTCAATTTTATACCGTACAGATTTAATACCAATAAATTACTACGCAAAGTATGTATACGCGTTTTTTTTTTTTTTTTTTATTACATTAAAAGATTTAAAGATTCGGTAGTTTTCAATCAAACGAAATTTCGGTTGGATCACAGACATCACTTATAATATTTATATATATATATATATCTTATAATATCAAAATACAATAATTCTGCGTACACGTTTTTGTTATTATAAATTTTTCATAAAAGTATGGATTTTTTTTTTTTGCGATTGGAAAACTATTTTTCGGTTATTTACGGAATCTCTGTTTTTTTTTTCTTCTTTTTTTTTAATCAATTTACTCAAACCTATATTAATACATACGGTGGATATGTCTAATTAACGGAAACGGTATTATAAGTATGTAAAGTAATGGCATCCGGGAAAAGAAACAATCGGGTGAAGCGTGACAATGTGCAAGAAAAGTGGAAGTGGCTGGGGAAAATTAACGTGGAAAAAATTCACCGACTTTTGGTCCAAAAACCTTTCAAGCTGTCAAACTTTACCGTGGCGCAATAAACAAAGTTTTTTTTTTGAGGGGTGGAAAAATGGGGGAAAAGAAAACGGTTTTTATGTCGTGTAATTTTCATAAAAACCGCTATCAATTGATTCACTCGATTTAATATGGAAGTAATCATCTTGGGAAAAAGTTTTTTTTTTTTTTTTGCTGTTTTAACGGGTTATTATAAATTTAGAATTAATTTAAACCTATCTAGTATAGAAAAACTAGGAAAAACTACAATAATATTTAACAGCGCAAAAGGAATCGCGATGGTTCCTATATTTCCAACGGACCGACTTGAAGGTTTTTTTTTTTTTTTTTACGATCAGAAATATGAGTTGCTATTCAAATACCAATAGTTAGTTAACATACATCTGTCCATAGGTATGTAGGTAAACAATTTCCAATGCAGTCGAATCTCGGCACGGTAAATCTATGTTAATAATGTTCACGTTGCCCGTTGTTAATTAATTATGTCGAGTGGCAATATAACGGAAATTTGCAACATAGCAGTTTTAATATTATTACCCGACGGAATAACTCATTTCCCCTTTATTAGTTTGTGCACATTCGCGGCCGGTTAAAAAACAGCTAGGATAGCAGTTATAGTTGTTGGATACTCGGAACCAGAACGATTATTCATACTAGTAACAACAAATCCGTATCGAAAGAAAGAGGGTAAAGTATTTTACGGTTGGATTCAATACGCGGTTTATACGATTGCATGCACATAAGTGTTGTACAATAAATTACAAACAAATATAAATCAATCATTACAGATATTTTCAACGGCCGCGATAATGTCTGCTCGGTTATAACATTAAAATAAAATAAAAATTCTAGGTTAGGTTTTTTTTTATTTTATTGTATTTGTCAAACAATAACTAATTTTCTTGCCGATGATGTCGATCGTTTGTTTCTTGCCCATAAAAAATATAATGGATACGTTTATACAATAATAAATACGCCTACACTATAGTTCGCCATTTTATTAAATAAATAAAAAAAAAAAAACAAACAAAATATTTTGAAAAAAAAAAAAAATAATAATAATAATTGTGCATCGTTTAAATTAACCGCATTAAAAATTCTATTGTATCCGACGATGTAAATTATCGAAATGACCTCTACTAATACTGTGCACATTTAATATTATATAATCGTATTATACGTACGTACTTTTTAAAAAAAATATTTTATTGTTAACAAATAATACAAAATATTTTGTATATTTGGATTGACTTGGCTAGATTCAGTTCAGATTTTTAATTTGGTACCAAATTTATGTCAAGTATATAGACATTACAATACTCGATTGATTTATGTATATATTTAATTATAGGTATATTTTTTTCCTTAAAAACTTTGAAAAAAAAAAAAAAAAGTGTAAATTCCGTAGCACTAATCAATTAATCTGTCTAAAATCTTTTTTTACCTACCTAATCAATAAATTATTATAGTCTAACTTGTTTTTAGATTTGCGAACCGGGAAGCTCGTATTACAGTTTTACAATGATGTGTTTTTTTTTTCTCTCCCAGACAGCGCATTTGGGAGTAATAAAAATGCTCAAAAAGTTTTATCCGGCGACTTCAGATAAGTAATTGAACACGGGCGGTACTTTAGTCGAGTCATTTTTCGAATCGTCCGGTACGATTACTTCGACAAAATCGATGAAAATAAATGTAAAACTTTTAATTAAATATTATACACATTGTCATAAGCGTGTCATATTAACACACAATGTGTGTGTTTTTAATGATTATATGTCATTTAATCATTAAAAATCATTTATTTTTCGTTTTTTGATTGAATAACGTAACGTCAGCGTTTTAATTTTTAAAAAACATAATTATAAATAAAAATGAAATTTTAATTAATTTTAAAATTAAAAAAAAAAAAACACATCTTGTTTCTAGATTAGTGAAACATGTGCCCAAAAACTAAAAACGTTTGGTCACTTGTTTCTGGTAATTAATATTAGCATGCATAAAAAAAAAAAAAAAAAATCTAATTTACTTCGATAATAAATCTTTAAAAAAAAATATTATAAAAATAATTGATTCGATACTCGTCATAAAACTTAAGTTAAAGGTTTATAACGAAAGTTTTCGGTCTGTTTAAAGTTTTTATTGATTGTATGTGCGTTATAAATTATAAATTATAAGTTAAAAAATAATAAATCAAATGATGGCGACGTGGTAGGGGGAGGGATAAAAAAAAAAAAAAAAAAAAGTGAAAAAGTGATTCAATTTTCATTATAAGTTTACGCTATACAAGATATTGCAATATTGGATTTATATATATATATATATATATATATATATATATATATATATATATATATATAAAAAACAAATTATAATTTAGGACTTAAAGTTCGGAAACTAAAATAAAAACTAAATAAATTTTAAATTTGAATGCAGGTGAATTGTATTATATTTCAACTGTAGTAAAAAAAATTACAAATATTACACGTTACGCGATTCTCTTTTTATGAATGTATAAATTACAAACAATTATTCAATCCGAACGTTTTGCCGAAGAGACAAATTTTGACGTTTTTACAATATTTTATTATAATTGTTATATAAGGATCTTTATAGTATTGTCATTAAATCGTCTTTATAGGTTTTTTTTATTTATTCGAGTGGGTTGTTGTGTAATTAGTTTTCGATTATATCAGACGTAATGTAACGGGATGGATGTAGTGAATTAAGTGGTGAATCGGAAATGATCTTCGCGAAAACATTTTTGACATTTTAACACGTACACTTTGATATAAATATAATTTGAAAATATAATGTCTAGTAAATAATTATGGTTTTAATAAAACATGACGCGAATAATTATATTACGCCCGTCGAGATTTAACGAAATACAAAACTGTTAGAAACCAAAAACGCAGTTTTATTACAATTAATAAATTAAATCTTGAACGTTGTGTTTTTTTTTTTTTTTTTTTTACTGAAATAACCATGAACAATCGATTTTATGTGGACAATAGCAGTATGTGTTGTTAGACAGGTATTGTTATGAACTATTATTTTTCAAACATGAACATTTTTTTTTTTTTTTTTTTTTTTATCAAGTACACCAAAGTGCTTCTGTGAACTTTTAATCATAATTTTTTACTATCTAGTATACGGTATGTTCAACAGTGTAGGTGTTATTTAAAATATAAATATTTAGAAATATTTCCATCGAAGTAATTTACAAAATCAGTATTACGCCGTCAGTTTTAAAAATCGTTTATATGATGTACATTTTATTTTTATTTTTTTTTTTGTAAAAGATAATATAACAATATTATCATTGTAGTCTTTTCCAAAAATACATCTAAGAAGTGAATTTCGAAAATCACTGTTTTATAATAATTCTGTTCCTACTCTTTTTTTAAATTTTTTTTTAAGGGACACGTAATATGTATTTTACGTTTAACAGGGATAATCCTGTAGGCTTTGGTTTTTTTTTCTTTTTTTCTTTTTAATGTAACTCTCTTTATATTCCAGGTAATTCTTATTAAAAACGCTTTAAAGAGCGTCCAACCCGAATAAACTTAATTCCAAAGCAAATTCGTTAAAAAAAAAAAGAAAAAAAAAAAAAGAATACAAGCAAAAGCACTTGGGGTAGAGATGAGCCGTTTGCGATAAAAAGAAAACGATTCTGTTTTAGATGAAAACATCCTAACGAGAAACTTGCCCTTAGACTTCAATGGGAGCGATAGGGGGGAAAAAAGGAGGAAGAAGAAGAGGAATAAATGAATTGCATTCGCCCCCGTTAGATTATTCCCTCGGGGTAAATTTACCGAAAGCAAACAACACTGGCATTACTATAGAGTGAGTGATTTCTCATCTCTTTATCCGAATAATAACGTAAAAAAATTATATTCCTCCGTACATTTTGTATCCGAGTTTAATAATTTAGTAAACGAAAAATAAACAACAATCAAAGAATATATTATACGCGTGCGTTATTTATTTACAATAATAATGTATTTATATGTTATGCGTAATAAAGACAATATTTCATGCGATGCATATATATATATATTAAAGATACAATTTCAGATTGTACGTATAACAAAAATACGAGGAAACCATGACATTCAAATACGAAATTCGATATTTTACGTTTAGCAAATAATAATTGGCAATAAAAACGTTTCGATATATTGGTAAATGTATACAGGACGGTGATAAGGAGTAAACATAGAAATAGTATCGTTTCCCGGATACAATATAAACTATAGTATTTTACAATTTATTATATAATCGTGGTAATTTTTGGTGGAAAACTCGACGGTTTAATTAATAATAACTACACTGTGTTTACAAAAGGACGCTCTTTTTGAATTGGCCGTCGTTTTTTCGTTTTTTCGTTCAGTTGGTAACACTGTTGTTATGATATCTGTTATCTAGTATCGCTCCGGTCTATTCTTCTCTGCTTAGCTACGAAATTCAACAGAGAGAAATGCATCCTCAACGTGTGACCGTCTGGTGTGGGTTTTGGTCAGGCGGCGTAATTGGCCCTTAATTTTTCGAAAACGAGAAGGGGGCAGGTAGTGACAGTTAATGGTGAACGCTATCGTACCGTGATTACTGACTTTCTGTGGCCCCATCTTGATACAATTGATATCAACGAGCTATGGTTTCAACAAGACGGAGCTCCATGTCACAGTGCTGCAGAGGCCTTAACACTGTTGCACGAAAGGTTTCCAAATCGTTTGATTTCATTTCGAGGAGATCAAAATTGGCCGGCAAGGTCATGTGACCTTACTCCCTGCGATTTATTCTTGTGGGGGTTTGTGAAGTCTCAAGTGTACGAGTGGAAACGTCACACGATCACGGATTTAAAGGAAGAAATTCAGAGAGTCATCCAGGACCTCACCAAGGAGAACTGTAGGGCAGTAATCGCCAACTTCCTTAACCGTGTGACAGTGTGCCCCAACAGGCCCGGGGGGGGTCACATGAATGATATAATATTTCATACTTTAACCGGAGGTTCTCCTGATTCCAATGATGTCATTTTTTTTTGTTTTTTGATTAAATTAAATTGTTATTTTGGCATTTTTTTTTAAAAAGAGCGTCCTTTTGTAAACACCCTTCGTAATGTGCCCACTACCTGCATACGGGATATGTGTAGGTATAATGTTATACCTACACTCAAAAATATATATCGTTTAAATATAATAATCGTATACCGAAATTGTGCGGTATAGACATACCATGTGTACGTTAGGTTTGTCTGTAAAAAATACGCAACATTCGATTAGTAAATTAATTGTCTGAAAACCGTCTGAAATCTGAAAAAAAAAAAAAAAAAAAAAAGGGCGTACAGTGTTGGACAGACCCAGTATTCTTGTAAGTACGTCGAGATTCCTTTTACGTAAACGATAATTATTATTCACGCGTATTGGTGAAATATTACGAGAATTGTCGAAAACAATTGATATTTAACGATTAAGTAACGAAACAGTACGTAAAAAAAGCAAATGAAAAAGATTCGCGTGTTGTTGTTTTTTTATTTTTTTATTTATTTTTTACGTACGTTTTACCCTCTACCCTTCCCCACTTGCCGTCATCGGAATTAAACGGTTATTCGGAGATAGTAAACGAAACAATTGACATTTTAATAGAATTTTAAATCGCTGTAATTTGTCTTCTCATTGTTGTTTCACGTATCCGCGCCGTCGGTTTTAACGCGAACACATTATTGTGCGAGTGTACAATCCAGAATCCAGAACTCCACGTAGACGGCTGAATAGTAACGTGGTGTTACACCGGTTGTTCGTGAGTATACTGACGGTCCATTGTCAACAGTATCGCAGACGCAGCGCGCATCCGATGTTCCAGACGTTGATCAATCGTAACGCGTTCACGATAACGATACATTTAATCGCCTCGCCGATAAATTTCCCGAGTAAAAGCGCCATCGTGTATTCCAATCGTACACCTATTCCGGCTTCAGAATGCAATTTTCTCAGCACCAAAACAACAGTTTCTGAGCAGGTCTAGAAAATTGTAAATGCCAATAAAAAGTCTATGGGGATAGTAAAAACAAAACATTTCTTACATATAAAAATTAAACTACCCCTTACCTTTTTTGTGGGCAATAGAATCAGTCAATTTATTAATTTCACACCCTTCAAATCTATCTATGTTGTCAACTCCTCTTTTTGCCTGCAATTATAAAATTAAGAATAAGATTATGGTTTGAACAAATATATTTTTAATTTAAATGATACAAAAAAATAAACACCTGAATAGTAACTTGATTTGGTGAATTTGGCAGTGTATGATGACCACTAGCACGGTTTAAGTATTTATTGACTTGTGTTTTTAAATTAACACGGGAGTGTTTATTTTGTCGTAATAGTGAGTCTAAACGTTTAGCTTCATCAACAGATGGATTTGGACTGTCACAGTTACTTCCTGAACATTCAACTCCTTCATCTTCTGATGTGCCAACATCAGAACCAGCCTTAAAAAATATATATTTGTATTAATATCTTTAAGTATATACTGGAACAATGTTCAGAATTGGATTTTATATAGGTATATTTTGATCGGAGGCTTTATTGGTCGTAAAGTTAAAACTAATCAAATAAAATATACAAAATATATTGGATTTTTACAATTGCATTGAAACAAATTTTACTGGCAATGATTTGTCTTTCAAATAATCCACAATATTTATTTAACCAAATACAGAAATGAGTACAAATTATATTTTTCATTGTTGTGTTTATATCAATTGACATTGGTTAAAATTATTGCTATTTTACTCCATTAGCGAGTAAAAAAGTGCCAGTTTTATAATGTACAGAAATATCATGTTTTATGCTCCAAATAATACATTAACATTCCATATGACATTGCTAATGTTTAATAACAATATTACATTAGCCCATCAATATCGTAAATGTGAAGCGTGATACACGGAACATAATAATGCAAATTTTGAAAGTGGAAACACTATCAGAGTATTAAATAGTAAAATTTAAAATTTAAAAAATGATTTAAATGTAGTAATTCAAATAAACTGATTGGTATGTATTACTTACAACTTCAAATAACCGTTTGAATATTACAGCGCGGGTGGGGGGGGGCCCTCTGTTAATACCAGACAGTATAAAACCTAACAATTATCATTGAACGTACTCAAAAGAGAAACAACAGTACACGCCGTTGGCGTGCAAATTAGCGCTCCGGGCATTTGCGATTATCGGCGGAACACAGTCGTAATACATTTTTCTTTCGTTTCCGGTCCTCGGGAATTAATGGCGTATTGTCTAAATCGATATTAATGGGGGGGAGCCAACGGTGTTCGTCAGTTGTGTCGGCTGTAAAATAACATTTGACTAATGGACCGTAGCCGTTGGGCGGGTGACAAATAGCCCGTGCCCGTGGAAACGTATTTTTATTTTTTTTTATTTTTTTTCCTTCCCCCCCACCCCCGGGGAAAGACCCAAGCCGGAAATTAAAACGCATCCTTACGCCCCGGTATATTCTTCGTCGCATTAACTCCGCTCCGGTTTGTTTCGCCATTCGGAATTTCACAGCTAAACGACTTTTATTATTCCAAAGTAGGGTCGACGGCCGGGGTATAGGGCGAATTTCTTCGCTAAAGTATTCTTAGTAACCATCCTTTTTTCCCACAGAACGAACCGGCTCCCGTAATAATTTTGTATACACGTATTTAAGCCGAGCAACAAGAATAATTTAGTCGTTTACATCCCGAGGTACGTCCATGCGATTTGTACGTACCACCGGTATAGGAGACGGAATAAATCCCAGTGAATTCCAGCAATCCGTGTTTAGCGTGTTGCCCGTGTTCAGCGTGCGATTTTCGCAAGTAGGCATTTTAAAACACAAGACAAATTTTATATTTTTACGAATCGTAACGATACGAAATATATATATATATATATATGTAAACGGGTATGAGAACAGTTTTCAATTCGCGTGGATTGCAAATCGTATCCCGGCGCTTACGTTACGAGTTATGTTTAGATATATTTGACGGAGATGTCTAAAGGTTACAGATCAGGGCCGAGACGTATTCGGATTTGGATTCTTTTTTTGAATATACGAGAAAAGCCTAACAAAGCTCCCGCGCAGTCCTATAGGTCTCAATCCCTTATCTGTCGGACCAAATAAATGTGGGAACCGTAACACGCGGCACGTGCGATGAAAACACGATGGTCTCTGAAAGCTCGTGTCCCTCGAACTAGATAATTATTATTATTCACGGATCTACGATCTCAGGGAAAGTCCGTCGTGATGCGTATTACAAGATTTCCTCGCAGCGGTGATATATAGCCGGGTCAGTGGCGGCATGCCATTCCGCACATTCGCTAAGACAATAACTGGGAAAACCGTGAAAACGTCCTGAATTTCCCATTACTGGCCCGTACTGGTTTACGGTATATGATTGGTTAAAACAAGAATTAAGAGGCCGTCTCTGTCTAACTGACGGGCTACGTAGCAAAAGCACGCCGGCTGTGCAAGACTGCACAGAACTCGTCCGATTTCGGTTTCAGAGTAAAAACACCTGTTATAAAACCAAGAGAGGACTTTCTATTCTGAAGGGCAAAACGACACGTTTATCCCATTAATTCAAATATAGAAGCGTTCAATAAGCGTTGTTTGGCAATAACAACTATTTAAACGTTTTTAAACGATTGTAACTTAAAAAAAAAAAAAAAAATCGCATCGACATGCCCACTGGGGAATATTGCCCTACCTTTTAGTTATTATATTCGGTGCTTTTTTTTTTTTTTTTATCCCAAAAACCGAAATTAAGCGAGTTCTATGGAATCTGCGGCGTCCTCCCAAACGAGTCGGTAGAAAACGGTTTTAAAAAAAAAAAAAAAAAAATGTTATTTCACGTAATTCTAAATAAACGTCACCACCGACGAAACAAATAATAATGTTTGTCTATATCCTGTTCTAAACATTAATACGTACATATTTCTACTTGTCTCCCAAGTTGATACTGACGGTACGCGCACTACTTTTGATAATTCGACGAGTATTTAACCCGGTATATTATATATATATATAAAAAAAAAAAAACCGTTTTCATCCGTACGTCCGGTATTGCAGATACGAAAAAAAAAAAGAAAAAAAAAATTATAGCGTCGTCGTAAAACAACGTTTGCGATAAATACCGGCGGCCGGCGTAGCGTTACACAAAGTGACGGTAACCATAAGAAAACTTTAACGGAGATCGATCGGAGTACTCCGGACGAACGCGCGCGCGCGCGCGTATCAACCCCGGGTATAATAATAAACTAGCCGAATTACCGTGTAAAAAATAATCACGGGCCGTTATTAAAACAAAAAAATTGTTCCGGCGGTACGGTAAAGAAAAATAATAATAATAATAATAGAAATATATTATAATCGTATAATAATAATAATTCTCCTCCGGACTACGATTTTAACGCGACGCCCGCAGCCGGCCACAAGAGGGCGCGAAATAATAATAATAATAATAATAACGGCGGGAAAATTGCTTTTCGCCTTCAACGGCGTTATATTGTTTTTCGGGACGACCGGGATGGTTTATAGTTTATTATAATATATAGGCACCCGGAGTTAAGAAGAACAAAAAAGAAAAAAGGGAAACAAGACCAACAAAAAAAAAAGGCCCATCTTTCGGCCGTATTGTTATGTTTTGTTATAATTTGTTCCGTGTGCGTGCGTGTTGTTTTGTTTTTTTTTGTTTTTATACAAAGTGTTAATCAAGAAATATAATAAATAACAAGAGCGTGGTATGCGGCGATGGTTATAGGTCGGCGGCGGAGGCGGCCCGTAATTCCCGCCGTTCGTTTTTTCAAATAATAATAAAGAAAAAATTATTTTTTTTTTTTATTTTTCCCACGTAAAACACCCCGGCCGTACCACCACAAAACGCTCCTCCGGCCGTGTAGCGTATATTACGGCGTATATTATACGAATAATATTATAATATAATAATCAACTTCTAAATAACATCTCTTTATATTATTATTATTATTATACGGTCTGTATATATTATAACGGGCCGGCGGCGGGCGGGTGACAGGACACGGGGTGAGTTATAACCGCGAAACTTTTAACCGACGCTCCGCCGTACCCGCCCGCTGCCCGGCAACACCGTTTTCCCGTCCAAAAACTTTCGTAAACAGCGTTCGAACCGCGCACGCAAAGTATAGGTGGCCGTGTAATACGGACGGTGTTAATTATACAAAGACCCGGCCGCAATTTTCGAACCGGGGGGGGGGGCGGGGGGGTTTATACCTAACCTCCCCGGCCCTTTGGGGAAATGACTTCCGAGCCAAAACTATTTAAATACGTACGTACTGTATGCAATACGACGTACGTGCGGACGCGCTTGGCTACTCGAAAACGGTTCTGTCTTTCGCGCGTTCGGCCCGGCACGGCGATTTCGCAGTCGAGATGTTGAGGCGCCTAACCCGTACTCTTGCGCCCGTCGGTGGCCAATACGGGGGACCTTAGCCCCCCCCCCGCCCCCGCCGGCAAATCGTGTCTTAATCGAGTGTACAACGCATTGTGCGCACGGCCGACGTTTATCGATGGCACGGGGGGGGGGCCGAGCCCCCTGCGACCATTACTCCCCAAGACCCAAAACTTTTCGGGTTACACGCGCCCGCGTCCGTAACGCTGCGATTAACCGCTACCGGTATAATATAATTTGCTCGCGGTTTATTATATTGTCCGCAATTTTATACATATTATTTTTAATTCCATTTCCACGCGCCTTTCGAGCGAAATAATTTCCGGTCTCATACAACTCGTATGTATCCTATAATAAAAACGCGAGTCGTGCAAATGCGCTTTGTCAATCCGAAACGCTGTCTTTCGTAAGTCCAACCGGGAATTTCTTTCGTGGCCGGGGGTCGTGATTTCATAGTCGAGATTATCGGTAGCAAATAGGGGACGGTATACGGAAGACGCGCCTTAGCCCCCCCCCCCCCCGCCGGCAAATCGTGTCTTAATCGAGTGTACAACGCATTGTGCGCACGGCCGACGTTTATCGATGGCACGGGAGGGGGGGCCGAGCCCCCTGTGACCATTACTCCCCAAGACCCAAAACTTTTCGGGTTACACGCGCCCGCGTCCGCAACGCTGCGACAAACGGCACTGGGACGATACGATACCGCTACCAGTATAATAATTTGCTCGTGTTTTTTTATGGAACATATTATGAATTTTTTTTTTTTTTTTAAATTCGATTTTCACATGCATACAGTGGCGGACTGATATAAAAAGACCCGGGGTCCGGAACATTTGAAGTATTTATACAATTAATTATTTTTATAGATAATTATTCGTCATAAATTTAATTGTTCTTTGTTACAATTATTACGTCATTTCCGCCACTGTATACATATTGACATAATTAAAATATGTTCAACTTTTTTTAATAAATCATTTTAGTCGTACAATTTTTATAGCACTAACGAATAGATGAATTAAATATTAATCATAATTGTAACAATCGACAGATTCTATTAAATTTAAACTATTAATTATATTTAATTATTCACAATAATTAATAGTTGTACATCGATGTGTGATATTCATTAGTGCCAAACTGGTCAATCACCGTTGAGACATTTGATTTCTCAACCAAGTTTTCAAATTACCACGCACAAAACAATGACACGAGTAATAAGTCAGAATAGATTCGATTTGTCGTCAAAATGTCGAAATTACTATACAATTATATTTTGTCGTGTATATTTGAACATCCGATTTTTACTATACAAAATATTTCTAAAATTTGTCTTTTTAATTGTAATTCTGTTTGAATATATATATATATTTTTTTTTAATTCTCCCATTCCGTTTAAGTTTTATGCAACGTTACGTTAGGTTTTTTTTGCTCAATAGTTTATGCGCTTAAATTAATACTATAATTTATTAGTGTATCGTGTCGATTAACTTTTTCATTTATATTATTAGGGGAGGTGCATTCGTATGTTTTAAAAATGCAAACGAGAAATTATATACGGTAATGGTATAGGCGCCAACTATAGAACCGTTCAATTAGTTAATCGTCAATTTTATATTTCGATAATCTACAGGCCGAAGGTAACGACTAAATATATTTTTACGTACGAGTTAATGCGTTTTTTTTTTTTTTTTTTTTTACAACGGTGCGCTAGGGCGAGGTTATTATTATCTTTTTTTTT
Source organism: Tuberolachnus salignus (assembly GCA_956483605.1). Lineage (NCBI taxonomy): Eukaryota > Metazoa > Arthropoda > Insecta > Hemiptera > Aphididae > Tuberolachnus > Tuberolachnus salignus. The sequence continues at coordinate 3,064,894 of OY101434.1, forward strand.
TTTTTTTTTTCAATTTTTTTCACCTGTATGCACATTTTTATAGGTTTTCGAAGTACCAGGGGTGTTCGATCGGCGGCGGCGGGCTTATCCGTTTTCCGTGGACATTTGATCTAGTTAATTCTTCTTTGACGGGAGCGTGTTTTTTTTTTTTTTCCAATTTCCCATAAACACACGAAAAAAAAAAAACCTGTATATACACAGTATAAATAATAATCGACAAAAAGTGAGATTTACGACAGACGGTTTTAATTAAATTTATCACGGTTGTTCGTTGTAATTTGGAAAAAAAAAAAAATAATAATACCTAATAATCGGATGTGTTACACTGACCTGTCATTTTTAACGATTATTTATCTAAGTTTTAGATATTATATTATTATATAGTGTAGTTTTATAACATTTCGATCGTGTTTTCGGGCTAATAACAACAGGGCAGTCGTAATGTTAACAAAACAGCGTTTTTTGGCGTTTATAGGCATGTTTTTTTTTTTTTTGCTGTCGCGAAGCCGAATTTACCGTTACGTTTAATTTGTTTCGATTAGGTATAACGACAATACGTCTCGATAAGTAATAATTCGTAATCTATAAGTATAAAAATCAATTGCCGCGTGTATGTAAGATAATCGCTTGAGCACGGTTCGACCGCGATTTGGCTGATTTGATTTTTTTTTTTTTTGTCGTGTTTTTAGTTGTTAGGACAAAGTTTGTATGAAAAATAAATTATTTGAAAAATCGGAAATCAGAACCCAAGACCGATATTATAGATCAAAATATGGAATATGAGTTGTCATGGGAACATTTTCAATAGTTATTTAATTGTTCATTATTCTGAGTATGTTTCACTTTAAAAACTAAATAAGTTAAACATAACGAAATGTCTTAAAGATGTTACGGGCAAGAAAGTACCTTTTTAAAAATAAATTACCGGACAACAATAGTAATCCGCGATAGACCAAACCTAGAGATCCTAGAGATATTTTTGTGGTATATATCTCTTATGGCGAAGAGATAAAAATGAATTTTAGGAAATCCATCATCTAAAAAAAGAGTCGTTTACACGTGGATTTTACCGAAAATCGAGTTTCTAGATTACCTTGGCGACACGGATAGAAAAAAAAAAAAAAAAATAGTTGTTATTATTATTTGATTCGGTTGACACGGGACAAGAAAGTTATCTTTTAAAATAGTTAAGCGACAAGAAAGAATATAAAAAAATAAAAAAAAAAAAACGGCGATAAAGTTGGGGCCGATAGAGTAGGGCGATGGGCAGGGGGTAAATCCACGGTTATTTAATTTTTCTCGTACCGGATCAGCTGAACAGTATAATACGCGTGTCTTGTGCGTAATACAAACGTTATAAACGTCTCGGATTTTTTTTTTTTTTTTTCATTTTTTTTACGAACGATTTCATTATGGTATACGAAAAACAAAATAAAAAAAAAAAAACCCGTGCATCTTTAAACGTCTCTTCTTCCTATTATTCTTCTCGGTTATTCTCCGACCACCCACCCAGCGCCCCGGGCTCTATACCGATTATATTTAACGTCTGAAATATTTATTTTTCCAAAAAAAAAAAAATCAATATATCGATATTGTATTTTCTGTTACCATATACACGTAGGGGACGATAGCTGCTGCAGGAGAAATCGGGATATTATAGGTACACTATACGTGTATATATATATATATATATATATATATATATATATATATACAATATTATGCGGTCTCCGACAATCCATGAAAACAATATGACGCTAAAGCCGTTTTCTACACCCGGGCCCGTATATATATTTTGAAATACAACACACTCTTGTCCTCCTTCCCATCCTCTCGTTTCACCAACACCCCTAAGGATATATTGTATGTAATTCGTACCGGGGGTAACCGTTGGTAGCGCGCGTACAGACGACCGTCGCAAAACAGTCGCAAACCCCGTTGGTATAAATCCATAACGGGATAACTCTTATCAGTGTGCGTGATCCTGAGGTGCAGGTGCCAAGAGGCCGTGCCACGTCCGGTCCGCGGCACCCTTCCGGCCTCCCAACCTGACTTCGGTTCGTCTATATGCGCAGTTTTTCCAACTTATTTCGCACTCCACCATTTTTTTTTTTTAGAATCAAATGCAATGTCCAAACTCTGTTTCTCTTGCTCGTCTGTGAGCGGCGATTCGAAATTATTTTTAATCGTGCCGTATTTTATTACCCTGCACCGCAAGGCCACCGCGTCGCCCACTTTGTAAAAGACCGAATTCTATGTGTTTTTAATTAGTTTTTTTTCCCTCCCAAATTCGAGACCGGCGCGCCAGATAATTCGCTCGGACGGTTCGATTGTAATTTTTTAACAATACTCGCGAGTCGTATACATTTCCGGTACATCGTATCGTACTGTATAATATTACAGGCAATTTTTCACATAACATCATACGGCCATAAGCAGTGGCGTCGTTGTGGGCAGGAGCGAGTGAGGCGGGCACTTTCCCCCTGAAATTTTTGGCGGACAAATGTATCGTTTTAACTCTCCTGTCCGTCTAGATATGATAACAGTTGAAATCATCGAATCGCCAAAAGAAATGCAAATACCCAATACACGTTCTTAATATACTATAAGATAAACAATTTTTTTTTTTTTCCTTCTACAATATTAAATCAATGCCGTACAAGTTTGAATTTATTTCACGTTTCTCCTGTCGTATTAGTTATAATATCGTCGACGTACATTGTAAATATTAATCGCACCGTCTGGGCTGCGGTTCAATCAATTCGGAGCGCCGTGCAAGTGAATTGTATAACGGTAATCGGGCGGTGGCCGACATGTGTGGATAAGGAGGGGAAAAAAGAAAAAAAAAAACGCCGATTGTTCAAACCTTCCCCCCGTGGCTTGTGATTTTGGCGGATAAATCATTCTCGTGCTCTATGGTTACCCGTCACGTGTACCCGGTCGCCCCACTGGCTCTTATCTTCGGTCGTTATTATCGCGTCGCCGGCGTTTGGCACATGGTTTTAGTTGACGGGACGGCCAAGCGAGCGTCCCGTGTCAATAGCGAATGTAATTATATTATATGCCCACTCTGTATGCACGGCGGCGGCGGCGGCGGCGGCGGCGGTAATGGCGACGGTAAACCCGGGACGAGATGTCACCACCCGGCCCGATAGTAATATATGTATTTGTATTTAATAATAATGGGACGATAACGACGCCCGGTCGACAAATATTGCAATGGATTGTAAACGTGCAGCGCGTAGGTATTAAATACGGTACGTATAACATTATTATACCGCGTCTGATGTACGATCAAAGTGTTACGCCCAAAAACAATATTGTCAGCTACGGATCAAACACCAACGGCCATCGAGCCGTACAAATAATCGTAAATCTATCCGCAATAATATATGGTGTTTTTTTTTTTTTTTTTTTTTTTTTTTTTTATCTACACTGAAATTTCGGAATGTGTCTGAAGTTTGTCTAATATAGACAGCAAAAATTAAAATAATTATCTTTTTAGTAATTATCTAGATAAACGTATTTATCTCCCCGCCATCGCCATAATGATCTCAATAAGAAAAACAAAATAAAAATCTTCTTTTTTTCACATATCTATTTTGGTATTCTAGACTATTCGAGTATTTGTTATCATTTTCTGTATCTAGACGATTCCGGAGCAATTGTCTAGCTTTATCCAGATACATTTTACTTAACCGAACATTGGTTGTAAGTAACTCATTTTGAAGAAAAAAAACAAAATTCAAAAACAACTCATTATTAGTTATTTGTTTAAATAAATAAATTATTACTTGACTCTTTTTACTAGTTATTTTATTAAAAATTTAATTTATTTACGAATTTTGTGTTAAAACTATGCTATTTTCATTTAGGGTAATTTAAAAAAAAAGTAACTTTTAACACAATTTAAATTTTTTTTTTTTTTTTAAAAATGTCTTAACTTGGCCATTCAAATTCATTTATAAATTAAAACTAGCTTAAATTTAATAAAAAAAAAAAAAAAAAAAATGTCGGTCAAATCACCCAGCTTTGCTTTGCTCCGGCTTAAAGCCGAAATACGTATACCAAATTAGAATAATTGAGTGTTTAAAAAGACCGATTGCATTTCAATTTGTATTTCACGACTTTTCGGGCCAGAAAATGAAATCATCTCGAGACGATTGTAGAGAATTCAAGAGAACCTCTTTCGCCTAAAATATTAATCGTATTAATTTTTTTATCACTATATTTTTTTTTTTATTAATTAATTAATTCTATTATACCGCTAGGTAATTTGATATTTTACAGGAATCTTGAAATACCGTCAGATATTGTAGCACCGTGTCCGTTCGTCTATGCAATAGTATACAATGCCAAATTGACTATTACGAACGTAAAATTTAGTTTGTCCACGTGTACACCTATCAAATACGAACATAAAAATAAATACTTCGCGATTCGTGCATAATATTTTATCGAAATAAAATGCAATTATGCAATTATGGCTGCAAACGAAAAACCCGACAATTGTGTGGTATACAATATCGGCAATGTTTTTTTTTTTTTTTTTTCGCGTATTGTAATAATATTTTGCGTCACGAGTGATTTTCGTCAACGGCAAAGAAAAACACCTTTAAACCGATAAAAATAAGTATTTTTTTTTTTTTTTTACTATCTCATATCGTATAATATTATCATTTTCGAAATAACCTTTATGCGATATACACGTGCATTATATACGAGTGTATTATCTCAATAGATATTTACCGTAAACCCGTATGTATGCGTCGTTTATCAATATAATTTAATGTGTTTAATTTTAAATTATGACGCCCGGGACATATCGAATTTAGCGATTTTCCATAATATTAACCAAACCAATTTTATACGTGCAACGTACAATAAATTAAAAAAAAAAAAAAGAAAATACCGTACACACGTCTGAATATTGCGGTTTATATTTAAATTCTGTTTCGTATGCTTAAACCATAACCGTCCGTTGTCGTTTTCGAAATAATTTTAATATAAATCGGTGATTTAGCCGGGCAAGAGTGGGGCACGCCATTTCCACCGACCGTGTTTTTTTTTTAAATAATTATCATGAACGCATTAAACACAATCCGTTCACTTTTTGACGTACGCGGTTGATTTTCGTATTTTCCATTGAAGTAAATAACACCAGTACGTACTTATACAGTAAAACTTCCATATGACGAAGTCTCACGGAGTACAAAAAAAAAAAAAAAATCGTAAATACAGAGAAATTCGTTAAATAGAATTACATGTTTTTTTTTTTTTTGCATATGTATCAATTTTTAATTTAATATTCTACATTTTATATTAAAAATAAACATAAAATATCATATTATACCTACATATACATTATTTGTATTTTTTAATCTTAATTTAAAATAAATAATCAGTGAGTTTCGTTTGTTTATTGTTTTTATAAACCGTACTGTTTTCGTAAAATGTTCGATTTCATTGTGTTCAAAAAAAATTTCATCCGTTACATTTGCTTGTTGTCTAAAACCGTTTCTCACAACAGAAAAGGCGTAGTAACTCTTTTTTCTGTGAGTTTCCGTAATTGTTCTGCATGATCTCCTACGATATTATCATCATCTTCTTCTTCTTCATTTTCACCAGAATTTCCTGTTTTTTTTTTTTTTTTAACCTCTTCCACAATATTGTCGTCGGTAGGTTATTCACAAACAGCAATATTTTCATCGATATTCAAATAATTTTGTAAATTAACGCCGGTCATAGTCAACTGACTCCCGTTCTTGTTGTAAATCTGGAACTTCTATCTCAGTTTCAATAATTCCATTTTTTAAATCTAGCTTTGGAGAAACATTTTTTTTTTTTTTATAGTTCCGGACGTCACATCATTGCTCCAAGTTTTCAATACCTCAGAAATACAATCCCGTGGAGTAATTGATGTTTTCTGTTGGAGATTTGAAATAACTTTGTTCAGGATACGTTTTCGTTAACAATATTTAATATTCAATAGTGACAGAGTTTACAAAAACAGGTTTGTTCTTTATATAGAAACATCAGATTCGTTACACAGAGATAAATGTGCACAAATGAAGGCCATGGTTCTCAAAAATAATTCGTTAAACGGATGTTCGTTTTACTGTATGTTTAAATGTTATTATAGGGAAACAATCGGGTCGGTTTGTCTGTTTGTCGTTCGCCTCTTCTCGTGCATTTTATACCGTTTTTTAGACATACGAGTGTCTATAAGTTGACATTTGTGTAGTAAAAAAAAAAAAAAAAAACATATTATGCCCACTGTATACTCACCGTCGACTGATATATTTGACATTTCGAAAACGCGAAACGTCTACAGTGTTCCCCGTTCGCAAATCGACTGATGGTCGACCATCACCGGCTATGGTAGGCTGTGCCCTCCGTTTTCGGAATGAATTATAGTTCCTTCCCGGAGATTATTGGGCGTGACATTTTTTCAAACGACGTTAATTTTTCACCGCGGAACACAACGGATGAGATTTTTCTCGATCTTGTCGGCGATATGGAATCGTCTTTGCGAAAACGCCCACACGCCGCGTTTGCGGTTTTTTTTTTTAAATTTTTTTTTTTTTTTTTTTTTTTTGTTCGTTAATCGCCGCCGACACAGCGTGTCTTACAAATATTATTGTCTGCACGCTAACCTACGTGCAATTATTGTTTTATCGTACGCGCGGGCGTTGTGACAATACACAATATACCGTGCACCCACTCGCACGCGTACCTTATACGCGCGTTTAAGTACGATCGTATCGCCGAACAAGCGTATAATAATTGGCCACGGACGTGTGTCCCCGTCGAGACGATTCCTAACCAAATTATTCCTGTGATTCGGATACTCGCCGAATATTTATTTTTTTTTTTTTTATTTCGTCGTTAATTTTCAACGGTAACAATTAAATAAACGCAACAAATTTACCAAACATTACGGGGCGTATTCGCAAAGAGAGTGCCGTTTCGGCATAAAAAAAAAAAATGTATAATCATAAGAAACACGTGTTTTATTAGCGCATGTAGTTTTCTACAAATCTATTTTTCGTACCGCTGCGCCAGCTTCTTCGACCCCTGCGCATTAGATTCTACCCGCTCGAGAGTCGAACCAGTCGGCAACGGCGCTCTTGGGTCCCTCGTCGTTTTCGAAACGTTCTGCACCGGGCTTCGATGTTCGCGAAATGCAAGAAATCGAAGTGGTCGCTAGCATGCTGGGTCGGGAGTGTACGGCGGCCGGTCAAAAAGTTCCCAATCTTGAATTTTCTCCTTGGTTTCGGGCAGCGTTGTCGTGCAAGGAATTATACGCCGGATGACGGTTTGCCGGGTCGTCGATTTTGGATCGCAAGTCTCTCGGCTTTGTCTTAGCCATTGTCTAATCGGTGTCTTCACTCGCCACTGTAGGTCCGTGAACCGGGCACGACCCCCGACGAATTCCAGCAGCCGGACGATCCTTCTGCACACAAATTATCGCATCGCAGCGCGCATTTCAATATCTGCACGAGATATAAGTGCACTCTCTTACGGGCCCGACCCGAGTTCAACTGCGTCCCGACGTGCCAATACTGAAATACAAGCGGACGGTAACCTTATTTTTTCCAATATGCATCGTATATATGAGAAAGTAAAAAATTGATACGGGGGGAAAAAACTTAGCCCGGAGTGTGTTATTACACACGGGTCGTGTGTATTTATCGCCTCCCGAAAATGGTGACACGGAATATTTCGGCCGGACGGACTCGAATCGACATGCGATTATGTTTATGAAGGTGTGGCCCGGGGGGAGCTGGGTGTGGGGGCAGGTCGGGGCTATTAAAAAAAATACACATTTTCATCCCGTTCGCAATAAATATATTGAAAACGGGATGAAAATTAACCTCGGATGCCCCGGGGAATATTACACACATTATCTTCAACGAAAAAACTTATTTATTTTAACATCGGACAATGCTATTTTTTACAAGCCACATCAATATCGATACAATTTTTTAATTTTTTTATTTTTTTTTTCAAAAATTACCGGAGATACAGCCATCTAAAATTGATTAAAACCTATGATATTTGCTCGGTTTATAATAAAATTAAAATACTCGTGTTTTTCTATGCAAGTGTGATTTTATTACGACTATCGTTATACTCGTAGTTTTTTTTCTCCATATGACCGTAGTCGACGGTTGGTTCATTTTTAAAAAAATCGTGAAAATAAACCACGATTTTTTTCAACAATCTCTAGACGACAGTTAGACGAGATAGAAACAATTTGTAAGAGTCATCGATGTTACTCGAAAAAAAAAAAAAATAATAATACGATTTATTCGAATCTGACGGAGGACAAGTGCGAGTTCATTTGCGCAACGGTTAAAATTATGAATAGTCGGATCGATATGCGAGTTCGGCATCCGCGGTATTTAAAAATTAAATTAAAAAAAAAAAAACTATTTATTATCCTATTCTCGGAGTCCAATCCGGTTGAAATATTTCGTGTTACCATTCCGGATATCTCGCACCGCATAATACACGTCCCGTGTACTAAGCCTTGACGAGTATTAAACAACCCACTGTTCAGTTAATACAGTTAAAACCAGTTAACATTGTTATTTTGTCGTACGATATATCACCGATATTACGTATATTATAATACAGTCGACACGTCTGATTAAAATCCGCGGAATATTTTACGGTCTAAACACGGTTTAATAACGCAAATTAATCCGATCGGGTTCAAAACTGTATTGTTACCGTCGTCCCAAGCCCCGTTTGATTTATATATGTATATATTTTTTATTTTTTATTTTTAATTAGCATAGCGAAATCATTATAAATTCCAATTTATTTTAAACGTTTCTATAACGCAGGCAGGTACGTAGATTAGCGTTTAATTTAATTTGGCAGTAAAATGTATATTCGTCTATAGTATAGACGAATATAATTAAAAAAAAAAAAAAAAATATATGTATATATATTGACCGGTATTTCATATAGTCACGGTGCATAATTCAACGGTTCTACGCAAAGAGTGTAGCCCCTGTAATTGATAGCTCTTTTTTTTCTTTTTCAAATTCAAATCCATATATCCGTGTCGAATATGATTATCACGAAAACGCCAATCCAAATATAATATCAAACAGTTTAAAATTGTAACGGTATTCGAAATTCACTGTTTTTATCTTTTTTTTTTTTTTAATTCTGAATTAGTACGAGTACATCAGTAATTAGTATCTCATAAAATATTATATATATTTACAATGTCCCATCAACGTACGTCAACTATACGCGGATATTTTTTGCAAGGGGTACAAGAGGGCTAAACCCCCTCAAAATGTACACACAGAGAGATTGGCTGCCCTTAAATATACTCGAATATTATAAATACCTACTTGTATATGGACTCCGTATGCTACGGGGATGTCTAAAATATATCATACTTAGGTTTTGTATTGTAAGATGATTTTTGCAAGCGCGGAAGGCGGCTTTTTACATACAGTAAAAATATTTTAAAATATCGACCACCTTTAAAATTATGGCAAATTTCGGTCTACAGCGTCAATTCTATCGAAAACACACGATGTTAAAAATTTACATATTTCATCTAAACAATAATCATCTCCGCTGCTCTCATAATGCAGCACCGGGTCTTAGTTTTTCATAGACACTTGAAATTTTAACTTCCCGTCTCCAATCATGGTCGTCTTAAAGGTCTCTATCCATATGTTGGGCAGGGGAATCCCCTGTATTCCTGTACCCGGTGAAGTAGCGTGCGCAACCCATTTCAATATTTATTTTCATTATAGCTTCTAAAGTTTTTGGCCTTTGATACGTCTATTGGACTTTGTAATTTTCCCCATATTATATCCATCTCGTTGTTTCATCTCGGTGGTGTATGGATCAATAATCTTTCTGAAAACTTTCCTTATCAAATACGTGCTCATCCGTTTTGCGAACTGCCCACGTTTCCGAACAATAAGTTAATATCGTGGGCGTATTGAATGTTCGGTATATAAATTGTGGTTTTCACAAATTTGTCCAAATCAACCAGTATAAAATATTATTCGGTCCAATGGAGCACACCGTTTAATTTGCCGATGTTTAATCGTTTAAATTTTGTAACTATTTTTAATTAGGCACATATATAATTTTTTTTTTTTTTTTTTTTGTATTTCCACCAAAACGGAAAAACAAAATTACAATATTCCTGTTTAAATATTATCTTCAATTTATTCGTCGAATTTACGACGGCACGTTCTACAATTATTTATGTATACACAAACAAGATTACTAATTATATTCATAATATAAAATGCGTACTGAAAACATCAAAAAAAAAAAAAACAAAAAAAAACGTAATAACACTAAATAAAAATATTATAAATTCAAAAATTAGATAACAAAATTGTTATTGACAGTATGTATGCAAATTTATAAATATAAATAATTATTACTAAACATTACGGAATACGAGAACAATGTTAAATGATATTTGCCAATATGATATTGCGACGGGATGAGCATTTGTAGGACGCACTTTTCGAATACTCTAAACCGTTGTCGTCGCATGTGAAATGCAAAAAAATAATAATAGATAATATATTTGTCGAGGGTTTCGTTACAATCTTCGAATTTCTGTACAATATCGTTTCTGTTAAAATTAATTTTGTACATAATACGTGAGGCACGCCCTCACGAAACGCGAATTCATTTCGATTCATTTCATAATAAATATTTATATTATATTTCGCCTCGTTGCGAATACCGCCCGAACAAATATTATTCCGAATCTAATAGCCCGCGTTATCGTATACAGTATCACGCACTAATATTCGAGTTAAGCATTTTGTCTGGTTCGAAAATAAACGTATAGAAAAAAAAAAAAAGAAAGAAAGAAAGAAATGATATAAAATTATGGATTTTTTGAAAATGCGGGCGATTTTAAACCATATCTATACCCGTAAATTACCTACAAACGTTAGTCAATAGGAAGGGGCGTGGGCGTCATTCAAAAGTTACAATCCGACCGTATATAAGTTTAATTTTACTTATTAAATAGGTACCGGGGTTTTTTTTTTCTATAGGAAAAAATCTATGCGACTATAGTTACTAGTCGGATATTAGGACCTATGTAACGTTTAACATGTTACAAAATGCTTTATGGTAAAACTTCTTGTATAAATCCTTAGCTAGCATTTGGTATCTAGGATTTGGCCTCGGCGTAACATTTCATTTTCCTCGCACTTAATTATTATACAATAAAATATATATATATTCAACACTTTAAATAAATAATAAAGTGATACGATATCGGTGTAGCAACAAAACCGACAAAAAACAAAAATTCTTTAGAATTGTGCTATTATAATTGTAATATTAGTTATCATTTCTTATTTAAATATTATTGTACGTCAAAAAAAAAAAAAAATAATAAAAATTTGGCCCAAATTTCCTTTTAATGAATTAGTCCGAAATTCCATTTAATGCATTGGCCCAAGATCCAAAAATTAATTGTAACCATACAATCATTATCGTAATTGTGATGGGAAGGAAGGAAAATACCAGCCATTCTGACATTTTTGTGGGGCAAAGATTTCATTGTGTCCCCCTCCCCCACCCAGGTTCGACAACAGTACAAATCTCCGAGTCTTCTAAAATATAAAAAGAATGCATAGCTTTTCATATTCATAAGATAAAAATATTTTTTTCCTCAAATTATTTCATAAAAGTTAATATATATATATTTCACGTTACTCCTGTTCTATAATAACGTATTGGCGTATTGTCAACGTTATTGCATTATCTGGGTTACAAAAAAAAAAAAAAAAAACTAACATTAAAATTTGTTTATTTTTTTGAGTTTTGTTTAATTAAATTATTAAGTCGTTATTTAGTCTTTGATTATTTTGTATACGTAGAATAAATAGTTTTTTTTTTTTTTATCCAGTTACGCCACTGTATACAATGGTGTACGGTGTTAAACATTTTATTTTTGCTCAATGGCATCATAATAATTCAATTTTCATTCGAAATATGAAATATATATATATTGTTCCGGAATAGACTTAAGCATTGCTTGAGTCGGCATTTTAGTCGATCTCTTTTTGGTTTTTTCGTCTGGCGGAAGAAAAGTGTGAAAATATTAACAAAATCATTAAATATTACCTTTCGTTCGAACTTTCTCACAGACCTACCGAATTTCATCGAAACGCCACTGATTATGTTTTACGCACGTTTTCACACGTTTCTATTTCATTTGTCAAATTCGGCGAGTTTGTCCCAGTCTACCGAATATCAAAACGATGCAACTGGTCAACTACTTACTTATGTATAAAATAAAAACGTTGTTTCAAATTGTTGAAATTTATTCGTAATTGTAATATTATTTTATCGCATACTTTTACTGTTTTTTTTTTTTTTTTTTACTTTTTATATTTGAGAAGCGTTTTTTATTTCTCATCGCAATACACTATGTGTGTTCGAGTGTCAGGTTTCAATACGAATACGTTGAAATTATTTCATCGGTTTAATTATTAATAACTTCAGTTTTATGGTAAGTCATCATATTATTTTTTCAATAAAAAACCGTTATCGAATTTAAATTTTTTTTTGAAATTTAATACAATTTATAATACTATAACGTTTTATTAAATATTATTACGACGCATCCTGCTGGCACACGATTGTTTATTCCAATGTTATTTTCTAAAAACGATGAATTTAGAAAAAAAAAAAAACGACAGGCGATAGAAATTGTTTATTTTTATTTCACATTCAACGGAAAACTGCAGTTTAAAATGCATTAACCCTTAGACAATTTGCATTACAATATTAATTTCGAATCTGTTCATATTATTGATTAAATATAAGCAATAAAAAGTAATATAATAATATATAGACACTCGCGCATACTGTTTTAAATTAGCATATAAAAACATGAAATATTATTCCGGGGTAAAAAAAAAAAAAATAAATAAAAATGGTAATTTTATTAAAATGTAATATTTACATCGGTATATAAAATAATATTATTATAACGATATTGTGTCTAGATTTTCATGAATAGATTTACCGAAAGTCTATATTACGATACTGTTACGTGTATACGGTACGCCTGACCGGCGTGTACTCACGTCTACGTATGCAATTGTTTAAATGCCGACTAATTGTAACAAATTGTATTATTTTTTTTATTTTTTTTTTAATAATATTATTACTATTAATATTACCGGACCGACGCCGTTGTGGTTTTCCGTTGTATATTCGCCGTGTTATTCGTTCTTTAAATGAAATAAACTGCCTGCAATAATATTACTACATTTCGTATCTCCTCTCCGCCCCACGGAAGTCTTCAGCGAAAACTTTTCACTGAGTTTTTATTTTTGTTCTTATCATATTTTTTACGATACCGACTGATAGTACGAATATTTTATAGTGGCGACGATCATTACTTTGTATAAACGAACTCGATACGAAAACGACTTTTTGATTTTTATTTTATTTTTACGACCATACTTATTGGAAATTCAGATGATAATCGCCGCATCGCGGAACTTCTGCACTATATTTTACAAAGAAATTTAATATAATCGTGCTTTATTTATATTTTGCTTGTGCTTTTCTACCAGCCCAGCTCCGATCAAAAAACGACACGAGATTTTCTTTTGTTGTATTTTGGATCTAGTCGGGGTTTTTTTTTTTTTGTTGTTGATTTTCCTTGTAGTTTCCTTAATAAATGGGGAAAAAACGGAAACGTTTACGCAATAACGGTCCTCTGTTATTTTCGATTTTGTTTTATTGTTCTGGTATTCAGTTAAAAGTTCGCATTTTCGAGACATGGTAAAATGTTCAAAACATTCTGGCAATTTTCAATTTATTTATAGCCATTTGGAATTTTTTGTTTTTATTCAGTTTATTGAGGATTCAAATTTTTGAACTGCTCAAAAATTTTACAAAAACTTCATCATATCATACAAAAATATCGGAAATCCGTAGGCATTTTTTTTTTTTTTTATTTTTTTCTATGGATTTAACGATTTAAGGCATTTTTATGAAAAAACCGTGATTATAACCGAACTCTCGACTAGGAATCGTTTTTTCGTTAGCAATACGATTTATCGTTGTCCAAACAGATATAAAATAATAATCTCGTCTGCGTACAGGTAGGATCGAAATATCCTAACTTTTCACTTACAAAAGTGGCCCATAACCGGGCGCCAGTATCTTGTTTTTTTCTGAAAGCTAAAAAATCTTTCCGCTGCCACGATGGTTTTGCACGGTTATCGCGTAATCGTTTAGACAACCATTTTTGTACCGGCGAATTTTTTTTTAAATCTTTTATAATTTATTGTATGACACAATGGGTTACAACATATTATTATATACACGCAATCTAAATTGACGACACGCGCGCTCTTGGAAATTGTTTAAACGGAAAATTGTCGCTGAAATCGCTGCAATTTTCCAATCCCAGCGGGTAACTACGACGTATAGTGGCAATATAATAATACCGAATTTTATTCGATTTGTATGCGGAAACTGAAGAAAAAAATGATTGTTTTTATCGGATTCCGATAAAAATAAAGGTATATTTATACATCCGTATGGGTAGAAGTAACTGTTTTATATGAAAACTGCACAAACATAAAACGCACGCGATATCTAACGGTTTTATTCTCGTATTATATACAGGGTGATACGGGGTTTCGTTTTAATGTACGCCTATACCGTTTCACGGGCATATTATTATATCCCGCGGCGAGATTAAATACCTTGTATTGTTTTTCAATCGAGAAACATTTCCCCCCCCAAAAAAAAAAACCGTGTGTATCGAAGTGAAAATCACTTTTTTGGACGAAACTATAAGACGTATTGTGTTACACAGTCCTGTTAACTGTAAATTTACGCGCAAGACGAACCAGAGACTACGAGATACGTTAAAAACTTTAGAAAAATTAAAAATTGTAGAATAAAACAAATCGATTAGGGTTCACGTTTTAAAAATAGTCACGATACGATGCAGGTGATATGGGCTACTGTTGTCGGTGGGTAGTTGGGAAGGCAAGATATATATATATATATATATAGCAGGGGTGTTTAATTTCTAGATCGTACATACAACGATAAATCATTGCAAATGAAAAACGAATCTAAGCTGAGTAGTAGTAGGCATGTTTTTCCCGTGCCGAAAAGAGTATTGAAATAAACCGATTTTTAAACTTTTTTCTTTTATTCATTTTCCAGAGAAATTATAACCCTGCAGAGCCAAAAACAGTGTGTTTCAGAGTATAAAGTGTGCAATATGGAATTCTAAAGAGTGTTGTTAAAAAATAAAAAATAAAAACAAAAACCATTCAATAATGAAATTATCGAATAAAACGCCAAGTGTTACTGACAATCAACTATATATAACCAATGAAATTATTATGTTAAAAAAAACATAAAAACGATGATTATTAATTTTGTTGTTTTAATAGAATTTTAACAGCTTAGGTCGGCAGTAATTATATTTTATATTGTTTACGGTCGAATTAAACACTAAAAAGTAATATTTGACGGGCGGGGGGTATAGCCGTGAATGGCTTTCTACATTCTTAATATAGAGTGCGCGGTACGAAAGTTTCGATATTTTAGGCCCCGTTATTGCCGTATCGGGTCAAATATCCGTTTTGAATGAAAAAAAAAATATATATATATAAAACCAATACCACCCCGATATAAAACGGGCCTAAATACAAAGTAAAAAAAAAAAAAAAAAACCAGAGATAATGCGATTTAAAAATCACTCGGTATAAAATTGATATATTGACACGGTCGCCGCAAATCCGGACAACCCGGGGACGTCAGGGGATTTCGTGGCATTTTAAAATTTTAATTAAATTTCTAAACGTCCGTGTATTGGCGTATTTCACACGTAATGCCCCCGGTCACGACGGGCGCGGGTTAATCGTTTTGCATATTTGTAGGGGCGTAGTAGTACGTATAATTTTTTTATTATTAATTATTTATTTTTTTTTTTTTACCGTTGGTCGGGTGTGGAAATTAAGAAGAAGAAGAAAAATGAAAATAAATCGTCCGATTAACGCGGAAAAGCCGGGGAATTTGAAAAATTCCAACTCGTGGCAACCCCCCGCCGTATATACGCGTATATTATGTACGTGTTACAACACGAGTTATTTTTCAACGCGGGGGTAGACCGGGCCGGAGACGGCGAGGTTCCGCGCAGTTTCGCCGGTCGGCGAGCCGCCGCCGCCGCCGCCGACCGGAATGATAATAATGGTAATGCAATTTGAAGACGGCGGCGGCGGCGGCGTGTCGGGAGCGGGCGAGCACTTGTACGCGCGCCGGTAAACTCGATTACGGGACACAAAACGGGCGGCGGCGGCGGCGGCGGCGGCGGCTTCTCGTCTTCAGTCTTATTTAATTTGAACTCGCTATACACGGAGCAGTGCGATTATATCGTAGCGGGTAGTAATCGCGCGGCGCGGAGGTGTGTACCGGGAGACTCTCGCGTACCGTCGTATTTCGCCGCCGCCGCCGCCGCCGCCGCCGTAAATACGACACCGGGAGCTGGGAAACTTCAATTTGTTCTCGGCTTTCGCACCGGAGACGACCGGATCCGTACGTTTTGCATTTCCCGGGGTGTAAACAACTATATGCATATACAGGCGGAGGTGTACACGGAAATCCGGGAGCGCGAGACGGGGTATGCGTGTTTTTCACATTCCGTCTCCACAAACACCCTCCCCACCCATCCCCCCTCTACCGTTTATAATAATCCGCTTCTGCCGAATTAAAAATTCCGGTAAATTTTTTTCGTTCGACTTTTTTTTTCTTTTTTTTTTCCCCCCGTTCGCCGACGCGTTTCCACTCGGGTTCACCCCGGTCATTTTTTTCTTTCTTGCTCCGAGTCGGGAGGGCGGCGATCTACGACAATGCATTCCGCGTACGCAATCCCATTCGTATACGTATCGGATATTTATTTCGCATCTTTTTTTTCCTGTTAGTTTTTAACGCACGTTTACGTACACACACACACACACACACACACACACATCCGTACGAATCAATTTCAAATATTATCTCAATCGATTCTGTTTTCATATGTTTTTGATCGTCCAACTTACCATATAAGATAACGGCCATTATCAAATCATTATTAACGGTCTTGGAAGGGGGGGCGGAACACGTTACCGCCGTCGACTTAAAAATACAATATTGACGAGGATTTTTTTTAATCGTTTTTTATCTTGAAACGTATACGTTTCTACCGAGATTTTTGAAATTACGAAATTTCTACAGGGGGTTTTTTTTTGGGGGGGGGGGCCCTGAATTGTTCAGACTATTCCGCATGCCCGCGGCTCTTAACGGAATAATAATCGATAATATTATTTAACGTATCGTTATGGTTAAGAACGCAATCGACCGTTAAGTGTGCGTAGTTATGGGGTTCCGAGCGTAAGGAAAACGCGTTTGATTTTACACCGATTGCCGTGTATGTCGACAATTTTACTACTGGAACACTCGTGTTAATTTCCGTCGCGTCGGGTTTTAATTCGGTTAGAAAAAAAAAAAAATAAAATAAATATATAATCGTAGGCACCGCCCGTAGTCCGGCAATCGAATTACAATTACGTTTTTTTTTTTTTTTTTTTTTTCTTCATTGGGAATTTCTATCGGAATTCGATTCCGAAAACGCCACGGCTATATTACCATAATGTAAACCCCTATACATTGCCGACTTCCCACCTACCGGTGCGGCACACCCGACTACGTCGGCCTTTATACTTTTTATTCGCCCGGGCCTCGCATGCAAAACGTATCGATCATTACATTTAATGCATCGCCATTCACACCGTGCGTAGATGTCGACAATCCGGCGTATCGTATATAAGTAATTCAAATTCACCCGCGTCAATGTCAATTTACCGCTGGGGTACCATGTATGGCTGTGTATGGAAAAAAAAAAAAAACCCCCCCGGATAGTAATACGTTTTGTGTTCTTTCATAATATATTTTTTCTATTATTACGCCGACGACATGGGAACCGATTTACACTTGCGACGTTCACCTGAAACGCCGATAAAAACGAAATTTCCCATTCGATCACGGTGCAATATAATATATGTATGGAAAAAAAAAAAAAAAAAACCGCCCGAATTATTATGTATATTATTATTATTGATATTTCATTATTTTATAATGTACAAAAATCCATCGCGTTTTATACCAAAGAAAACCCAAAACGAATTAGCTCTTAAATGGCTTTTTGTATCTTGCCATCAAGACTACACGATATTCAATCAATTATCTACGAACTATACCCGACTGTTGGCTACACTAGGTAGGCGTACATCACGCGATTATCGGTAAATCAATTTTTCGACGCCAATGCAAATGGTTTTCGCCGAACAATAACCGCATAGATAATAATTATATGGATAGGATTCGTAATATTATCGGGAAGGTAAATTTATAAAAAAAAAAAAAAAAAACAATTTCAGGTCATAAGGGGCTATAATTTTTACTGATAAGGGGTGGTAATTGATACGCTAAAAAGTGACGTTAAACACGAAAAGAATAATCACTTTAAATAAAACATTAAGAAATCTAATTAATAATATCGGTTTGTTTTATTTTTTTTTTTTTTTTAATAACTTGTAACGACCAATCGTACCATCTATTACCCAGATATAGTCTCCGAGTTTTGACGAACAAAAAATTACGGGGACTTGATCGGACTACTTTAATATTAAATATAAATTTGTCGCAATGTTATTTTCTTGTAGACGGAAAGTATTCGTTTTAGAATCGGACCGAAGAAGAGAAACGTATCGATTTTACCATATCATGTGCGTTTTTTTTTTTTATTTGTTTTCCGCCTGTAAACCATTTTTCGACCGGATGTCTGGTTCCAATCGTCGAAACCCGGGGGTTGGTTTCCAATAGCGAATTTTACCTCCAATTGGTTAATCGTTTTGTATTTTTATTTTGACAAAAAAAACGACTTAAAAATCAACGGTGATTTGTCAAGAATACAATTATTTCAGCGAAATATTTCGGAAATCTATGCCGACGCGACTATTTATTAACGGTAATATATACACGACGATAAATTTTAACTGTCGAATCGTTAAACATTTTTTGATGGCATTTTAAGCTCCCGAGGAAATAGTCGAGTCACGGGCAGTCGATATCGAAAAAATAATAAAAATAAAAATAAAGGGTAGTTTTCCCCCTCGTAAAGAGAAATTGAAATTGTGACAAGACATCAATTTTTGGAAAAGCCAATATAATAATAATATTATTACGCGGGCGCGACGGTTCGGGAACGGAACGCATTTGATCTGTCTATATAATATTATAATATTACCCGTAATAAAACGACGAGAGAAAAAAAAAATAAAAATAAATAAAAATAATGTTTTCGGACAGTTTCGGGGCAGTCGGTTTGTCCTTTTCTATCACCGGGGACTGCGTGATTTTTACCCGGTCACGTATCTCATTGTGGACGGCGCAGACGACTTTGGGATTGTAATGTATGGAAACGTGTCGCGTTATAAGTCACCGGTAGTCGGGCGAATCCATTTCCGTCCTACGCGTTTTCCGGTTTTCGACCGAACGCACCCTCCCGGCCGCGGCACAACATCGTTTCAAGTTTCCCGGTTCGTTATGCGCATCGTGTACAAATGTTTTACGGAAGGGCCCGGGGTTTTTTTTTTTTTTTATATTAATTCGTTAGTTTTTCTTTTCTTTTGCGGCTTGTTAGACGTTAAATATGTATCCGCGGTCGGGGCATTTCTTCTTTTATTGTTATTTTTATTATTATTTTTTTTTTTTTACAACAAAAACAACAACAAAAATAATCCCTTGTTTTTTTTTTATTATTTTCTCGTTTTTTTTTTACAAGGCTTATTAAAAGACTATGAACTCGTCGTGATTTTTACCAACAACCCCACAGGGGTTTAAAACGGAATTACAACGCGGGCAGAGTTTCGTAATATAATCCTGAGGTTTGATTATGAAAAACAAAAAAAACAAAAAAAGGGTGTAGGAGACTTTTAGAATTTTAAACACCGCGCTCAGAGAGGCCACCCTCTTGACGGTATACATAATTAAATCACGTAATACTCCGTTGCGTGTAGTGTATATGTGAAAAAGTCATAATATTATTCAATAAGTATACGCAATATATATGACAAAAAAAAAAAAAAAAAAAACAAAACAAAAAAGTCATTCTATTTAAAATTCGTCAATACATTTTTAAAAATTACTAACTGCCATCACCAGGACTTGCTCGGTTCAGAATCGACTAGCTCTCCCGCACAGGTTTGCCTGTCCACAGTATTGAACGAAAATCATTTTGAAATTCAGAGCAAAGTGTGGAATGTATTGGTTTTATTATGATGTGTGTTCTTTTTAAAATTCCGTATTACTTTTAAATTTCGTTTGATTTTAAATTTTAAGTTCCAATTGGCCTTACGCATTAAATATTTCTGGATACATCACGTTAAGTGACTCAAACACATCACGAATAGATTTTGTTTGCGCGAGAAACGTGGCAGAGCCATAATTTTCGACCTCTCCGATGGATTTTCCAATCATTTTCTTTCATGCAAAGCCTGTCCTGACAATTACGAACAACACACGAAAAATAAAAATAAAAAAAAACCAGCCAAATCGGTCGAGTCAAGTGTTCGTCTTACATACACGCGACGGTATACTTGTATACATAGGATAAGTTAATATTATTTATCAGGCGTTTTGCTAATAATATCATTTATGAATTGAACAATAGCTATTAATCGTATCGAAATTATTTCAATCTAATGATTGTTGTATACGTTTTCCATTAACGTTTTGCACAGCGTTTTCTTTTTTTTTTTTTGTATACCCGTATAAAGCCCGGCAGCGTAATTGCAATTAATTATAATCAATGTTTTATGGTAATCGAGCGAAATGTTTGGCGACCGAACGCCCGGGCCAGACAAGTAAAATTGCATTTAAACGGAATTGTTTTTTACCGTTCGCCTAGTAGTATCGCGACGCGCTACCGACCCGATTTAACTATACGACTACGGCATTAAATATTGCCTATTGTACCTGTGTATATTAAAAAAAAATATATATTTCTCCGTCGGTATTATGCGTTTAAACCCCTACGATAAAAACTGCGAATTCCAATAGGTTAGCGCGCGCGCGCGCGGCCCCGCAGTTGTTGTTAATCGCTGCCGGTTATGAACCGACGGCCGGCGGTGGTTACGGATCGTTTCAAATTCGACTGTTTCGCTTGGCCCGCGCCCTCCGGCATCCCACCGAAAGACAGAGAGTCTGCAGTTACTACCGGCGGTGCAGTTGGCGAAAAGCACGTGTTACCCTATACACACGCACATACGTATATATATATATATATATATATATATAATACGTATATTATTCAGACGTTCTAATATTATATATTTATGTGCCGTACGTCGACCGAACACGACGGATTTACGCACAAATCAAAACTCGTTGCGCGGGAGGAGGACGAGGAGGGGCCTCTGCGCGACAGAATTCTCGAAAATATAATTTATCGGTACGGAACTATTTATAACACTGTCGAGTGGAGTTGTCTGTGTGCACAATAACGTTTTCGTCGTCGTCGTTGCACTCATTACGAAGATGTCGCACTACAATTATTATCCAAAGGGTAAGGCGACTTTAACGAAATCATTGAAAAAAAAAAAATGAACATTTTGATGTCTCGTAAAAGGCTCATATAATTATTAGACGTTCAAGAGTACGCTACAGTAACATTTGCTGTCTACAATGTCAAACAATCGTTTTCGTACTTCCAATAGTACTTGGGCTCTAATCGAATTGAATCAAAAATTATTTCACCAAATTAATGTATTTGTAATTTACTACGTTTTCATACAGGAGATTTTTGTTATTTACTTCCGTGACAATTTTTTCATACTTCATAGTTTTAAAAAATGTATTTATTTTTTTTAATCTCAATAAAATATTCTAGAATGAAAATATCAAAAATATCTTTTGTGAAAACATAGAATGTCGTCGTCATTAATTTGGTGAAATAATTTTCGTGTCAGCTCTATTAGCTCTCTTTCGTTTTCAAATATTTAAAAAAAAACCCCGGACATACATTCGCACCGCCTGTACGCCACATTAGTGTAGGTGCACAATTCATATGGGGTAATTCAGTTTATATACTGAAAGCAACGGTAAATCATTGCAATCGAAAAACGATCATCGCGAACGGAAATCGGTAATCTGGCAATGGTCGTATTTTATTCCCGTGTAGTCGAGGTAACCCGGAAATAAACAAAAAAAAACCAACCCCACATTTGTTGTTATTTTTTTATTTAATATTTTAATAAAAGACTTACGGAAATCTAAAAAGATACGTTCAAATAAAGTACCGCCTGGTGAAAATTCCGCTACTTTTATGGGACTGCGTGATAAAATCGAAACATTTTAACTAGCCAAAAAAAAAAAAAAAAAAATTAGAAATTTAGATTTAGTAAAACTATACGTAATGCTATACTCGCATAAAAAAAAAAAAAAAAACTAAACAACAGAAATATTTAATTTTTCATTTTAAATATAGGTATTATACTTAATTCATAAAAGTGAAATTGTAAAAAAAAAAAAAAATGTTGTAATTTGAATTTTTTGATTAGCGTTCTATGATCAAATTTACGTTAAGAGGACGCCTCACTACGATTGGTTTAGGGGTTGCGTATAGGTGATTTTTTACGAAATTTTTGGACAAGTTGAACATTTATTTACCTAAAAATGTTCGGATTTACTCTCATATAAACTTTTAAAACAGCCCCGGGTCCTTATCACTAGTATTAATTATGTAATCGTGAAACCTACACGAGTCTCAACACTGCCGCGGCAATCTTTTTGTGGCGTATTAAAGTAGCTTATTTATTTATAATATTTTTGAAGCCAGTTTAGTTTGGCAACGCCGAATTTAGTTTTTGCGCCTTGCCTTTCAAAGTGTCTCTATGTAAACCACCATCGAAAGTTTACAGTCATATTGTTAATATTATTTATCTATAATATCCAAATAGTATAAATGTGAAGACGTGGCTGTCCGTCTTAGTTCGCGATCACTCATATTTGTTCGGTGCTTGTAATTATCATTTTGCCGTTATTCCGAGACGCTCCTGTCAATTTTGTCAATTGTATTTGCGTTTTTAGCTAATTTTTAGCAGTAGCAATACTGCCAGAGTACATGCATTTATAGTTTCATTTATAAATGAGATATAAAATAAGAGTTTTAATTAAAATTCTCGTACAAATTGCAACGAGATTCTTATGGTATAGGTATTTGATTTTGACAATCAATAGATAACTCTCCGCGTGTGTCTGTAAAAGAAACAAAAAAAAAAAAAGAAAAACCAAAAGAATAATAATAATATGATAATTTATACAATCGAGTTCGAAATATATATTATATTTTACCATATATTACATAAAAGTAACTTTATATAATATACAAAGTTGTAATATAATATTATAAAAATTTATACGAAATCGTAAAACAAATATCGCGTTATAGATAATATTTTTCATTTCCGTTGTGATTTCTGTGCACAAATATTGCATTTGACCGTAAAAGTAGCGCTAATAACAATATTAGAAACAGAACGAAACGGTAATATTAGTGTATTGCATTTATATTACGTATTACGTATAAAATATATATACTCCCGGGTTAGCGCAATACCGAGCAGTTCGAAAACAAACAATGATTTTTGATTAAATCGAACACGGTAAGTTCGGAAATGAATTGCATTTTTTATTCTGACTTTGTAATCATTC
Organism: Tuberolachnus salignus; assembly: GCA_956483605.1. Lineage (NCBI taxonomy): Eukaryota > Metazoa > Arthropoda > Insecta > Hemiptera > Aphididae > Tuberolachnus > Tuberolachnus salignus. Next base: position 3,088,717 of record OY101434.1, read on the forward strand.
GCGAATTGCGTCCGGAAGTACCAACAAAACGAGAAATATCCATTACCGATCGGTTTAGGCGAAAACCAAACGTGCCTTACCCGGCTTCTGGTTTAGCGGGTTACCACGCTGCGACTGTGGGCTTATCACGGATCTTAGATTGATAACGTTAATAACACACGGAGAAATCAATTCTGTTGTGGTCGCAGAACGATATTAAGCAAAGCAATTACGACGCTGTGGTGTCTTTATCAATATGGTAACCTAGTATACCTGGCGTTTGTTAAGACACATTTGAATTCGCGCCAAAACCGATCTTTTTTTTAACTAGTTCGATTTTTACAAAATAACAACTACTAGAATAACGAGGGAGTGGGAAAAAAAAAAAAGGAATTTTTCGGGCAATTTTATACAATTCGGGAAAAATGCGTTTGAAAAACGTTGACAACCCCCGCCCCCCTCCTCCATCGCGGCTTTACACATAAAATGCATATTATATTTTTTTTTTTTCCCCCGCGAGAAATATGCGCTATTTAATTCGATTTAAAATCCATTTAAATATTATTGCAGTTTTGATTAAAGCGTCTGTATTGTTTCGATTTTGCAGGAGCCGCTTCAGCTTCCAAGTCTTATACGGACGCCATAATGAGATTGGCCAGACAATCGCAGCAAGGCACTTGGGGTGGATCGGCCGATATCGGTAAGTGATAATAAAACATTCTACTTTCTCTCTCAATATATATATATATATATAAATGTACACTAAAACGGTAATGCACTTTGGCGCTTTTGCGGGCGGGGAATAAAAACCCGTCCGATCGCTATAATATTTATCGCTTAGTGAGATTTTTTTTTTTTTGTAATCCTACGGTGTATATATATATATATAATTTTTTTTTATTTTTTTCTAATTGCATTTCGCTTGAAAATTGGAAAATTATTATATTATAATACACGCGCGGAAATGATTTGTTAATGTGTTGAAAAAAAAAAAAAAAAATGAAAATTGCCCTCCCGCCGACACACGCCACGTCAATACGAAAAACGAATCGATTTGTCGGAGAAAATGGCAACCGGCTAATTCCTGCGTCGTTTTCCTCCCGGGCGGCTATGCAAATACGAGAGATAAATATTGCATTTCCGGTTCGTATTCCTCCTCTGTACTACCCCTAATCCGTTTGCGTCTCCGTGTCGAATTAACAATCAGCCGCTGTCAACTGTGTTACTGTCGTTCTGCAAATATTTGTTATTATTTGCGTATTTTGTTTTTCGCCGCCCCGCGAGGTTAAAAACGAAAAACGAAAAAATAATAATAACAACCCCGAAATACAGTTGTACTCGTCGCCCGGTATGTTTAACGAATTTTTCGACGATTCTTTGACAAAAAAAAAAAATTCGTTAAACAGAAAAATAACATTTTTCTTTAGATTCTGAGCGAGGTTGTTGTGGTTTTACAATCATGTGTATTTTATATTTCTATAAAAACTTTTTCCACCAGCAGATATCATCCAATTTGTACGCTCCCATACTGTTTCCTGTGGAAAATCGTATCTATAGTTGGTACTTTAGAGCGGTTATTTTTCGATAGGCCTATTAGTTTTTTAACGCGGCAGAAAATACTATACGAAAAAAATGGCAAAAACACGATTTTGTCAAACACGAGTTTTATTATTTATTTTATTTTTTTTATGTCGATTTCTGGGTTACCACGACAACAATGAAAAAACACGACTCTTACTACTTCGCTCAGAATCGTTTTTCGTTGGCAATTTATCGTTGCACGCAGATTCCTATCTATATACGAAATGTTTGCACGTAAATAATACACGGTAATAATATTTGGAACCAATGCACTAAGATTACAGTGTATTTATGTACGTTCGATTATTTCTGCGTTGATGTAATCAAATATTATACTTTTATTTACTTTTATTATCATGTAAAAGTGAAACAACATTTTTTTTATGTAGCTTGGCGGGACGTTCCACGTTGGAAACGCGTCTCATTGTCCGCCGGTCGAGTAAATATAAAATTACGGCAACATAGAACGAGTAAAAAATATTAAGCTCTAAATAAAAATAAAAAAAAAAAACCATGCAAATACGCTTTAAACGAACAACCGAATATGCAATAAAATACGCTCTGATAAAGACCTATTAAACGTATTATATGTAAGATGCAATTTAGGATCTAGATTAATCTCATATCACGAACAGTAGTCGACCAGGCTATAATTTTTATTTATCAGAGAGAAAAAAAATTATGCAAACGCTAGAATTCCCTAACTGTTTCTACGGTTTTTACCGTTATTAAATATTTCATATTTTGTATTACCCGCCACGGTGTATATTACGAACATCTTTGTCTTGGTGCAAATTACAAACGCATTTAAACGAAAAACTGTCGGTGCACAATACACATCTTGTTGATATTTCCGGTAGATTTCTAATGGTTGGTCGGACGAGATACACGGGGATATGTCTACAGTGTCTTCTTCTCCGTCGTCCCGTACGTCGGATTGTCGTGATGTTCTTCGTAAATTACAATAATTGTCACAATAATAATAATAACGCGAAATCAACTGGCCAAACCGAATCGTTTTCGTAGTGAAACTCTTAAAAACGATTAGTTACACGTAACACGGAGTTTCGGATAGAGATGTCTTATTGTATTTCCGAACATTTATCTTCTCCACATCTATAAAATTACAAGAAAATCTCGTTGAACGTCATACTGTTGATGGCGATAACTCTAGAAAAACATAAAAATAATAATAATAGTAATAATATTACGCACTTATATAAATACGGTCTACGATTCTGTCGTGTAGTTCCGATCCGGGCCGGTTTATTTATTACAACGGAATCTGGAGCCCGAGCAATAATAAAAATATATTGTTATTTTGGACAGGATCTTTGATACTTATAAAATATATAAATATATATTATACTCGGGAAATAAAAATGAAATTTAACATTAAATATATACGATATAGTAATAATATAGTAATAAAAAAAAAAAAGAAAAAAAAGTTTACGGTTAAATAAAGCGTATCCGTTGCAGGATTCCATATACTAAAGCGATATATTCGTCGATAATAAACCAACATAATTGATTGCATAATGCACTCGAGTACTACATTCAGTTTTACATTTATTTGCAGTACAGTGAAATTTAAAAATATCCTTATAAGCAGACTTGTAAAATATTTTTAAATAAAAATATTCGAATATATTCTCGTATATAGAATATATATTCTTGGTACTTTTACAAAAACCGCTTTCAATTGTATTTTAAATATTTTTCAAAAGTATCGGTATTCGTACTGAAATATTTTCTTCGGTCAAATACTCAAATATGTGTTCTAAACGCATTTTAAAATAAAATCTGTATTTGTACTGAAATTACTATATAGTATCGAGCGCACGAGTCTGTCTATATACGTAAGACTTACGCAAATCTATTATAATTCTTTTTAACATTTTTATTTTGTTTAAATGGATTTAGTTTTGAATTTATTTACGCGTATTCGTACATCTAATCTAACGGAGAAACACAAAAATAATATAGTCGAGTCGTGATAACTCGAAGTTGAAAGGGGATAAAAATTCACCTCGAGATATGTATTATTCAAGATACCTAACTCGAATTTATCAAAATAAAATAAACACTTCGAGTTACCTATGTAATGAAATATAATTTATTAAAATTTTACGATAAAAACGTTATGACAAATATAATACATTTATGTTTATACATAAATGCTATACAAAAACTAAATATGTATTATTTATGAGATACAGTAGAAAAATAATTTGTTATTAATTTTTGGTTTTTTGGCTGTTTATTGACAAAATCTTCTATCTTATTTGCCTATGGATTCGAAAATAGAAGTATCCACGCCTTCGACAGATTCAACAAATTGCCTAACAGTTTGTAATGATGTGACATTGCTTGGTTCGCCGTAATCATATTTAAAGTTGTTTCAGGCTCATCATTTTCATTATTATCGGAATCACTATTTGATATATTTATACCCATGATTTCGTTATCAGTTAACATTCCACTGACTACAACAGTATCATCGATTGTAGCATATGATTGAAATGTAATCTCTCTTGATCGATATTAAGTTTATCTGCTACAATTTCCAAAAAATTAAAAATACGCACGACAAACACGACAGGTAGAGTGTAGACACATACTAACCAACCATACTTATTATTATTGTGTGTGCGCTAATCTTTATTATACAGTACTGAAGTAGATTAAACGTAATACATAATAATTATCACGAAATACCCAGAATATCCAGATATAGCAGATATAAAAATATACTTCGACTAAGCTATTCGTCACAATTTTATATTCGAGTTAGCAAGACTTATACAATACATTGAGTGTTATTATAATTTCTAGGGGAATTAAAAAAAAAAAAATCGAGTTGTCGAGTTCTTCGAGTTATCGAGGTTCGAGTTATCGCGACTCGACTGTATATCGAAAATAATTACATATGGGCGGTTTCGTGTAATACAATAATATATACAATTAATTTTCGAACCACAGCCTGTACGCATACAATTATAGCGTTAAATATCACGTTTTTAAAGACGCGTAGGTTGCGTTTAAGAGCGGTATACGGTATTACCGAGGCATACTATAGGTATTTTTTTTTTTTTTTTATTAATTAAACGACAATATTCGATCGTTTCGAAACCGTAGGACGTAAACAGTCCGTATTGTCGCGGTATTTAAACGGATAACCGTCGTCAATGTCGCGTTTTAGTGGTGTCTATAGTTTCGAATATTTCACACATCAAATCTGTTATTCGAAAAGGTTGCGGGCGTCAACGTGCAGTCTCTGGACCAGTCACGGGCGTCGTTTGGTTATAGAGACCACGGCAATAACCCGGTAGAAATTGCGTTGTGTCGATTAACGTAGAAGCCCGAGGTATTTGCCCTCGCACTCCGTCTTAAAACATCAGACTAACAATGCGTTACTATAATACTATAATACCGCATTACTCGTACCAAATATTAATAAATGTTTTTATCGAATTAAAATATCCCATTTTGCGTAACGTAACCGTTGAATTGTAACTGTATACGATAATAATCCACACAGATTATAGATGATCGGTATTACTCGTATCACTGATTATAGTTTTACACTCTTATCGGCTCTTATTTTCAACGCTAGAACAATAATATAATATAATATAGTTTATTTATTTTCCGTCTGTTGTCCGTTGGCGCAAAACAATACGACTTTTGCCTCCTCCTCCTCCTCCTCCTCGGAGGTTTCTTGTGGGTGCAATTGCGCCCTCGTGCCCCCCTTTACCCCAAAATTCAGCCACTGACAGCACAGTGTGACAGTGAAAATATTATGAAGAAAGCCGTTCGACATTTGCGCACGAGCATGGCTTACGCGAACATAATCGAACATTATGGTAACTATTGTAAAGTTTTCGTTACACAATCGTGAAATATTTCCTATACAAATTATTTTGTTGACTTAAATGCGTGTACCGCTGTATACTAATATGGTTTCCCAGTGTTAATAATATTATTAACGTTGTTAAACGTATCGATTACGGTTGAAAAAAAAAAATATATATATAAACGTGGGCGGATACGTAATCGAAAATACATATATATAGATACGAATAAAACAATTCGACAAATATACGGCTCCGAGTAGGCTCGTGTCAAATTTCGTTAGGTATAATAAATCCGGTGAACATTTCAGGTCTCTACGATTATTATTATTATTATTATTTTTTTTTTTACCGAATTACAGAAACCGTTATTGTTAACGTAAATGTTCCGGGTTTTCCGATGTTTTCTCGCGGTTTATCCCGACTATTTAGAAAACCACCAGTGATGTCGAAAACTGATCAACGCGTTGATCCAAAACGCTACAAGAATGTTCCTATAAAATTGTTTTTTTTTTTGGTCGATTGGTGCGAGATTTCCGATCGTAAAGTCGTCCGCAGATTAATAGCGCGGCGTCATAGAGCAAAACCAAATACATTTATCGCTCTATGGACTCGGAAAATCTAAAACGTACCTCGAGCGATTAGATGCCAATAATGCGGAGTCCAAACTGAACGATTGCCAAAACCGTGTAGACGTCCGTGTACACGAACACGTGTAATTACGCATTGTCTTCGAGGCGCAGAATGATAGAATACATTATACACACCGATTCCGGTCAAAAACCGTAGTTATTGTTGTTGTAGTGCTGGTTGAATACGACAGACACCGTAGTAAAGCGCAGGGAGATCAATTAAAGGCACGCCGGTATTGTTATAATAATAATATAATGTATAATAGCGGGGTACCCCTTACAGTGGCGCAGTTGGCTGGATTTCTCAATCAAAAAAAAAAAAAAAAAATAAGAAAATAATCCGAAATTGCACGTTAATAACGTACGTTTCCTTGATTACGTTGGCGGGGTGATTTGGGTCCTTAGCACCCACTGAATCAAAATAAGCAAATAACGGTGTGCGAGGGGTGAAAGGTGAGGATCCACTGAAGAGTAACAACACAAAAAAATCTGGAGCTTAATCACCCCTTTGTCCAAAAATGTCTTGTTGCTCCTATAGGTATTATACGCCAAAAGAACGCTAAACACTGTTGCCTTACGAACGCACGACATATAGGAAATGTAAAAGCTCGGCAGAGCCAATATCGTGCCGTTGATTTTAAGTTCGTTGGCCTATTATTTATCAAACTTAAAGGTTAAGTACGTCGTCAGCGTTGGTTTTTTTTTTTTTTTTTTACAATGTTTGAATTTTTAAGCGAGTTATAAGCATTTTTAAATTGTCATATTTCACGTAGTTGTACCGCACTTAAAAATGAAAAAAAAAAAAAATATCGTATAAACACGGATAATGTTCGTATCGTTTTAAATATGATAATAGTTAAATGTAATTCTAAATTATCAAAATTATCGGCATAGAATAGATTCCGCTGAGCTTGTTAGACGGATACGACAAATGAGTGCGTGTCGTCCTCTTAATTATGTACAGGCGACGCTAAGTTGACTACTTATAGCCAACTTCATAATTTGCGTTGGTCCGTTTTAGGGTTTTGCCGAATTGTGGATGAAAAACATACTACTTCGGTACACATTAAAAAGAAATATGAAAATAAACCGCATAAAGTATAATCGCGAATATCGCGTTCGACACGATCAATTATTGTATGCGGTTACTTTTAATATTAGTGTGAATAAATTTACAATTTTATTGTTAACATCATTTGTGTTTGTGCGCGGGTTTTCTATTCGACGTTATAGTTTTCAAGCGAGATACGAGGTCTGTTCAAAATGTACCAGGATTTTATATTTAATAATTACAAAAATCAAATAGTTACATATTATTTAAAGATATCTCCTTCGAAATACTCTCCTCCGGACGATATGCGGCGATCTTGCCATTTTTCAAAAGTCCTTTGGAACTGTTCCAAAGTCAAAGCTACTATGAGTTCTGTTGCTGCGTTCGCTTTAATTTCCTCTACATCACGATATCGTTGTCCTTTAAGCGGAGATTTTAGTTTTGGGAATAGACGAAAAATCGCACGGGGGCCTGATCTGGAGAACAGGGAGAGTCCGCGGGACCACAGCAATTTTACTATCAGCCGAAAATTCACGAATCGACAGCGTTTAAATGTGCCGGTGCATTGTCGCGGTGAACAATCGCGGAACGAATTGCCGGTCGGCAGCGCGACCCTACTCAGCTGTACATTTCCCTGTAAAACGGCATGACAAGACTCGATTGAGATTGGCTTTGTTAACTCACGTACGGTTAATCGGCGGCCATTTAGCATTTTTTCGCAAATTTTCGCCACACCATCGTTTTCCGGATGGTGAACGTGGAGATCGTTTTCAGTTGACGACCGCCGACTGTCTTTGAAACGTTTAAAACAACACTCGAAAGTTACGGAACCACTTAATGAATCGTCTTCAAAAGCGGTTTCCAATCATTTCTGTACGTTTTATGTGGCATCGTTTTTACCAAATTTCAAGCGAAACTTGATGCCGCCACACACGCGTTGTTCGTTGATTTCGGACATGTCGAAAACGGCGAACGAAACAAACTGTGCCTGGATTTGACCACGTGTAATATCAAACTGAGAACAAGATACCTATTTCGGGTTTTGTTTGGAATATCCGCTTATTCGCGGGGAATACATCTGTTTACAATTTGAAACGTTATCGTGTGTAGATTAGCCGTAATAACGTTTGTCCTGGTACTTTTTGAACAGACCTCGTATATAAATACAGATTTCGACATATTTTTCAATTCGGAAGTCTGTCGCATATATTTATAATACCGTCTGTATCAGCGGTTCTTGCACTTCTGTAGTGCGCCGCCTCCCTCCCCGACTAAGTGGACTTTTTCAATCCATATTCGGATAAGTTAATATTTTAAATGTTGGTAATCCCTTTGGATATGACGCCACTGTCGAAGACCAAGTGTTAAAAAAAAAAAATTTCTCGCATGAGGTATTTTTAAATTGTCATATTTCACGTACTCGTATCTCGGTTAAAAATTAAAATATCGAGAAATTAAAACCCGATAATGTCTGTACGGTATTTTTAAGTTTGATAATAAACGATACTTAAAACAAAAAAAAAAAAAAATGTAAAATAAACAACCCGTTAAATTATCTGGATGCTGTTGGGAGGGGGGCTGGAAGAGCTTGCGAGAGAACGATGGGAATTTATCCTCGGAGCGGACTACCCCCCCGGTGCCGTCTCTTCGACTGTCCCCCCCATGACTCTTTTCAAAAATCATATATACGCCACTGGTATCGTATATCGGCGGAGAGACCGTATCCGAAGTTAAATATTGGCGATAAATTCGTCGTCTGTATAGCGCGAACGGACGTGCAGACGCGCGCGGTGGTAGTGCGGCGCGGTGTATGCAAAGGGACGTCGAACGTCCACCCTTCAATTGTTTCGTACGGGATATCCGACGACGATTATAAATCTTCCAATGGGTATTGCGAACGATACCGGAATTCAGTTAGTGTGTTTTACAGTTTGCCGGATGTTTTCGTGATATGTATCTACGCGAAAACCGCAACAGGAAGAAGAAGAAGAAGAAGAAGAATAAGAAGAAGAAGTAAAAAAAATAATGAAATTGTCCGTATAAGATTGGATTCGAGAGAAAAAAAAAAATCTTATTTTTTGCCTTATATATATAATATTACCGCTGTGTCTGTCTGCAGTCATTGTTGTTGTGTGATTGTAAAGATTATTATTGTACTTGCTCGCCCTCTCTTTGGCTATAGACAAATACTCTTGTTTGATAAAAAAAATATATATATATATTACATAACGACGTTTGCTTTAGTCGTACGGAAAATATTTCGTACAATAATACTTTTTTTTCTATTTTTTTTTTTTTTTTTTTTTTATTAATCCATTTGGATTTGTACGAATTAAATAGCGTAACGCGGGCACCGCGCACTAAATATTATCGCGATCGTCCCGAGTGAGTATAAATCGTTCATATAGTTTACGGTCAATAAAACGTTTTATCGCTATTCGCAACGATAACATATTACTAAAATACGGGTATACGGCGAAGTTCTTAAAAATCATTCGGTTTCTTAAACGGACCACTACTTAATGGGTTTGCGCGTAGGCAGTTTAATAGGATATTCAAAAATCAAAACTCAAAAAACATTAAAATTCCCTTTCGTTCAAACTTGTTGATCGTGAACTTCGTTTATAAACGCGCGCGCACGTGAAACAAACAAAAAAAAAAAATTACCATTAAAAGCGATTATAGAGCATTTACTCGTTATGGAAATCAAAGACGGCGTCGTTAACTATAGGGTACCACATAAATATCGATTGTCAGTTTGCTGGAATGGGTGCAGATATTCGAGATTAGCATAAAGTGACATTTTCATTCGATTAAAAATCGAGTTGTAACGTTTTTTTATTTTTTATCTAAATAGATAAAAAGCGACGTTATTTAATTTCCATCGCATGCCGGTTCACGATCGATCGTACTCGTTTCGCGATAAAACGATTTTCCTAAAATGGCCTTTTGCGCTCAAGGTCGGTTGTTTTTATCTATTCTTTTTTTCCAAACACTATATTATCCGTCCGTTTCGTTTCGGTGATGTGTTGTTTATACTGCACTCGTATCGACAGTGGAATTATCATTTTTTTTTTTTTTTTTTTTTACCGAAACCGTCGCCGCGGGGCGGTTTTAACCGTCGTTTTCCCGTCAATTTCGCGGCCTATATATATATATATTATTTTACAAGGGAATGGATTGGAAAAACAAATAGAAAAAAAAAAAAAAAAAAAAACCAACCAAATCTCGTACACCACCCATAATTCTGTCAAATGTATTGTATCGGTCGGGGCGTTGTGTGCGCCGATAAAATCCGCCCCCCCTTCCCAACACCGTCCGGCCGTACGGCATGAAATTTATCGTGGCGCCATCACGCCAACAGTGTTTTTCAAATAACCAAAGGGCCGTTGGGGGTGGTGGTTTCCAGTCAAAGGCCGTACAAAAGCCTGAAACCCCGAAGATAAGCTTTCGTTTTCCACGGGGCCGGGTTGACTTTTTCCCGGTTAAGCGAAATTAAATACAACAAAAGCTGCTGCTCGAACGCGGCCGGCGAGTAATAATATTATACGTAAAATACGGTACGGTTGACCGGCGGCGGCCGCGCGGTAAACGAAGACGTACGACTGCTGCTTAGGGGAGATTTCCGAGTTCGTGTTTCGTCACGATTCTTAACGCGGCGCAAATACGATATTTTATGTTAAACAACAACGACAACAACAAAATAATAAAAAAAACTTACGAACGGGACCGTGAATTTAATGTATTCGCGTGTTATTATTTCTACGCTACACCGTATGAGAAAATGGATTTTGTCTTGTTTATCTTGTTCAAATACGAATTATTATTTTGCACATTTAACGAGTTACGGCGTATAATATATTACAATATTTCGGTTTGTATTAATGTTTTTTTCCCCTTTTTCTTTCTTAATATTTATGTTTTTTTCCGGTCAATCTGGTCTAAATATTTTTTGTCGTTTATAGTTTCGATAGAAAACTATTGTATTTTTTTTCTTATTTATTTAAATTGTTACACGATAATAAAATCGTTATTGTTCTGATATCTACAAATCCGTAATCCGTAAATAATCATTTAGAAATTAGAAACACAAACAGGCACCACCTCCTATAGCCCAAATGGTATATAATATAATGTGTCCCCAATGTTTCGGTCATTGGTTTTTTTTTCTGTCAGGCGATAAAGAACAACCGGTTGACATTTTTATAGAGTATTTTATATTTTTTTTGGCGTTGCATATTTTGGAATTTTTGAAACAGTGCATATTTTTAAGCATATTATCGCCCGCTTTTCGGTGTACATATGCACGCGTATTTAACACGGTTTTAGTGTAATAAATACACTGCCCCTTAGCATGGTTCTGCACTAATCTTAGCATATGCAGATGATATTATCATATTAGGATCAAATAAACAAGAAGTAATATTGGGCACTAAGGAACTAATAAAAGACAGTAAAGACATCGGATTACAAATCAACGAATCAAAGACTAAATGTATGGTAATATCAAGACGAGAAAATCATGGAGAATATATAGAAGTTGAGAATTTTAAGCTTGAAAGGGTACATAGTTTTAAATATCTGGGTGTTACAATAAATAGCAAAAATAATAATCACGAAGAAATTAATGTAAGAGCTACTGCAGCGAACAAATGCTATTATGGGTTAACGAGCATATTTAAATCAAAACAAGTATCATACCTATAACCTTGGAGGAAATTCAAAGTTTTTTTCAAAAGTGGCAAGATCGTTGGGAGCATTGTATAAAAGCTAAAGGACATTATTTTGAAGACGATTCATTTAAATAGCTTGTAAGTTTGAAATATAATTTTTAATACATTATGTCTGGGTATTTATTGAACACACCTCATGTGGATTAAGTCAAAATTACAAACATTTTATTTTTGTTTTTATAACACTTTCTCTTACAGAAATTATTATTATTATTTTTTTTTTTGAATCGTTTCATTATCTGTTCCATATTATATAAATTTTAAATATTTACTACTATGGAAATGCATGACGCACGAGTATGTCATGTAGTCATCTCGGCGTTGAGTATACATTAATATACATTAATCAATGAATTGTATTTGCTGAGAATATTGGCGTACGGTTTGTTCGATTGTTTCTACACCACATTGTTTGACATAATGTAGATTAAAAATACGGCTTAGATCGAAAATGGGCCAAGATATATTAAGTGCATTGGCTTTGTTGCACGTGCACAGGGAAATTGATCTACCCACTGACAAAATCATAGAACGATTTGCAAAAATGAAAAAAAGAAACTTTCTTTTTTTTTTTTTCTTTCGGCTTATTCGAGATAAGTTAGGCCCATTGCCGCTTCCACAATCTTCTTTCACGTTTCTCCGTGTGCCGCCATTTCGTTTCCATTCAGCACTCCCAGTACCCTCGGGTCATTTTTAACTCGATCTTCCTATCGTTTTCTTGGCCTTCTTGGCCCTAGTCGGCTTTTATTAGGTTTCCATTTTGTGGCAGTCCGTACGTGTTGGCCCTCTGCCCTCCATACATGTCCGGCCCACTTAAATCTACGACACTTGAGTGTGGCCACAACGTTGATATCGCCGAATAGCGCAAAAAGACACTTAGATTTTATAATTTAATGCGATTATTGTTGATTATTATTTTAAAGAAATATCGTTTCATAGTGCCTAATAATTATTTAATAAAACACAAAGTGGGTTTGTGTGTAAGACCTTAACATTATCGGGGAGTTTTTTTAAAAAAATGATTTATAGCCTTTTTTTCGCCCTACCCCTCCTGCGTAGAGTTAAGTCAGATATGCCAGTGTACCGACCCATAATTTTTAGGCGGTGCATTTGCATTCGATATCAACCGTGTTAAACGTCACTCGATATTATTATTATTATTATGACAAGTGCACGGCCGGGTAGGTTTTTTTAACAAGGTGAAAAAGCGCGAACATTTTTAATAATAATCATTCCCGTATAACTTTTATCGCAATAATTATATATATATATAACATTGTAATTACAATTTATACACGACTGAAACTCAACGATATTACAGACTGCTAGTACAAACGGCATGAAATTTCTATTAAATATACTCATTTGTATGAAAAAAAAAAAATAAAAAAATATTTTAATTTCGAGACGGTAAATCTGAGTGAATTGCGTTGTAACTATTCCGAATAACACGTATAAGGAATATAATTATTTGCAAAACAATACGCGTGGTTCTTTCAAAACTTTTGTTTCGTATCGTAGGATTACGAAAATTACCTAAAAATGCCTATACTATCGTGTCTGATAAAGTTTGCGGCGCGTTTTAAGTAATTACACGTTAATTATAAATTTTTGTTAGTCAGACATTGCTTATGCGTCGGCAAGAAGTATAATTACGGGAGTAATAGTACGACGGGGCCGGGTTGAACGCGCAAACACTCCTCTCGGAATGGGAACGGCAAATATACGGTACGATTTGCATATTTGTATTGGTTGCCGACGAAAAATAGCTCCAAAAAATGTGTTTCACAACCAAACCTTTATGTGCATAATATTTTATTTTGTGTATTTCGGGTTTTTCGAATTTCTATGTCATATTTCGTACGGTTTATATAGGAATATACATTTTTATTTTTTTTTATTTTATTCATTCATACTAAAGCGCTGCTATTCTTTGTAACACAACAAATCGAAAATTCCAAAAAAAAAAAAATTGTTCATAAATATGATCGGGTGAGCTAGATAACTTTTATAGTAACCGGAAGTTTTAATTTTTCTTTAAACGAGTAACGCGGATCACGGCGATAGGACCTGCGCTTTTCGCTCGCGACGCGTACAGTTACAATGAATCAAAATAAATAATGAACCAGACGTTAGATGGTTCATCTAACTGACGACGGCAAAATATGTGTATTGGTAATAAATCGATTATATTTGTTCTGTTTATTAGTGTTTACATAGATAGAAACGGCAATCTTAGACGGGCATCGAGTTCCGTCTCTATTGACGTGGAAATTGTAAGACGAGAGAAAAAAAAAGAAAAGAAAGAAGAAAAAAAAAGGAGAAAAGTTTGCTTTTGTCGTTTAATGACTGTATGTTATGTTTTTATTCCTCCGGGGAAAACGCCATGTGGAAACTTTCGGGCTCCGAGCCCGTCCGCGAACATTAACTCGCCCGCGTTTCGAAATTGCGGACTTTTCTTCTCCATTCTACAGCAGCTGCCGGCCAGTCGCCTCTACCGCCCCCCGCCCGCGATACACCCGGCGATGATTGATTTATATAGGAGATGTATTTAGATGACGATTCCCGCGGACTTTACCCTCTCGCCACTGTTATTTCATCGGAATATCGCGCGCTCGTTTTCCCGTATACAAACTAAAAAGCACCGGCGTTTACTCGGTCAATTTTCGTTTTCCCGATAAGTTTTAGCGCGCCGCCCGCCGCCGTTGTACGCCCGACGGACACCCGCCAAGGTACGAGGCAACGAGTACGGGGTGATTATTAAATGCGATACATTCGTATCGAAAACGGTGTTGATTTGCAATTACCCGTATAAATTACAATAATCGTTCGCGTTTTCAACGAGGACGTCAACAGTGCTCACGTTTTTGAACACGAATACGTCGTGTCAAAAAAAAAAAATGTTACATCTCAAAAGCACTAGTAGTTTTGCTTACATTTTTTTTTAATTGTAAAAAAAAGAACACATTCTACCACCGTCAGTTTCATTCGTGCTATGGTGTTATCTTTTATTATCATAAAACGTAGAGATTTTATTATCACTTTGAACGGTATTTGTTTTCGGTTCTTTGTGTGAACACATTTCACGAGTACACAATAAATACTAGTGATAAGGACCCCCGGGGCTGTTATAAAAGTTTATATGATAGTCAATTTGAACATTTTTTTCAAAGATTTCGTAAAAAATCGTTGTTAGGCATTCTCTTAACATAAATTTATACATAGAACGCTAATTAAGGGATTTAGGGAATTGCAACATTTTTTTTTTTTTTTTGATTTCCATTTTTATGAATACAACCTAACCTACGTTTAAAATGAAATGTTATTCGAAAATATAATTTTCAAAGTTTTTGGGGTTAGTAAAGATGATTCGATTTTATCTCGCAGTCCCATACAAGTTGCAGAATTTTCATCCGGCGGTACTTTATTTGAACGTTTTCTATATTCCCGAAAGTCTTTTATTAAAATATTAAATTAAAAAAATAACACCAAATGTCGGGTTGGTTTTTTTTTTTTTTTTTGTTGATTTCCGGGTTGCCTCGGCTACAACGGAATAAAATACGATCGTGGGCAGATTACCGATTTCCAGGATTTCAAAAAAAATATTTATTCCATTTATTTAAAAAATATTCTATTAGCCTATAAAAAAAAAAAAAAAACGCAGTAGACACCGAGCAATTTCGTTAACGAGGATTATTATTATATTCGACTTTCATCCGCTCACCACAATGTAACACAATAATGTTGGGTCATTATTTTAAATTCGTACGCGAAAACAATCACGATGTTTTTTTGGAAAGACAATATTAATCTAAAAAAGTGATAGTGATCAATACTCAAATTTAAACCGCGGTTATAACGACGCGTCGCGGTTTCACAGGTTAATAGAAAAAAAAAAAAGAAAAAACCCAAAACCCAAAACGATTCTAAATGGCTTTATTAAACCATTTAGAAACTGTATAAAAAATTACCTTTTTATAAAGTACTATATAATATTATTATCCGTGTTATACCGGCTACACTTTGATCGTAATATAAAAATTAGCCTCTTTATTTACTTCTACTATAATGGCCACTTTATCTTTTTCTTCTCGCGTAAATATGAAAATTATTAATGTTTAATATTCTCCTTAGAGAAACGCCAGCGAAAGACGAAACAATAATGGTTTTTTTTTTTCCGTTTCGAATGTATATAGTTTAATAACGGCGTGTAAAACGTATATATATATATATATATGTGAATATTTCTTCGGTAATTTTTTAGTTTTTAACTTACAATATTTGACGATGCCAAGCAAATTCACGAATATTATTAACTCGTTTAGGTGTGATTAATTGAGAAACGTTAACTCGTTAAAAGTTAGTTGACAATTGCAATTAATTATTTGATCAGTAATTATTTTAGTTTCCGAGCAAGCAAATTATTACGATGTGTTTTTTATTCCCGTCTGCAAACAAATTTTCTACCAGAAATCTTGCTCCGTTCGGGTTATCCCGTTAGTGTAGTGCCTTTTCACAATGTTAATATTTATAGTTTATTATATACAAGCCAATTATGTTTTGTTTCATAGGGTTTAAGATTATTTGTTTATGAGAAATTATTGTTAGTATGCAGGGTGAGTTTTTTTTTTTTTGTGTTATCACGACCCAGTGATTTTCTCAGAGGATTTTTAGTAAATTTGATATCCATTTTTTTATTTTTTTTTTTAAATCTTTATTGTAACACCATTTTAAACACTCTGATTATTCTCTGAACATACTTCTCCGGTCTTAATTTTAATTTATTTCAAAAGTCGATACGTTTTTACAGTGTAGGGTAACATTTTGAAAATAATGTTAATACGACTATTATAAACGATTCTAAAACGACAGTTAAAAACCAATATCGATTTTATTTAAAATCTTGGTAGACAATCACTGGATTCTAGTAAAAAAAAAAATAATAATAATAAATCACTCTGTAATTTCACATATATAAAACGTAATTTTATCGAAAATGAAAACCCAAAAAAAATACAGAATATTATAGATCTTATTGAAAACTATATTTTGGTAAAATATCATTTTAATTTCAATAAGCGTTTCATTAACCCCCCCCCTCCCGTTTTCTATTCGTTAACAATAATATTTTTGTAGTTTGTTTTTTAAATAAATTTATTTTATAAAGATGTGTGTGTGTGTGTGTTTTTTTTTCGTGTAGTCGAAATTCTCCAAATTGCAATCTTGAAATATTCGGATTGTTTGAACGGTTGGTTTGACTATTTTATTGTTGTTCTATAAAATTAAGTAAATATTGTCAGTATTATTTTTATCGATTTCTGGGCAACGGTGGAAAAAACACCACTAATATTATGCCGTTAAGGATCGTTTTTCGTTTGCAACGATCTATCGGGGCATGCACGGTATAAATATTAAATAACTATATACAGGGTGCGGCAGAACCGACTAAACGAAATCATTAGTTTTTTTTTGAGATGAAAACATCTATTTTGAATTACACGCTTATGCTGTTCTTAGTCGTAATCATGGTCTGGACGGGTGTGCATCGAGGTTTCGTCGTTCGCGCGTATTTTGAAAATAATTATTCCGCGATTGCTGCACAAAGGGATTCTCGTCTACATCTCGGCATTCCACGCAACGAATCTGTCCCTAACGGTAACACTATTAAATTTTGGTTTCGAAAATTGAAAAAGCCTGGAAGTACCCTGAGCGGACGCGGACGCGGAGCATCCGGAACGGTAAGAACCACCGATAATGTGCAGTAGTTTAAGAGAGGCAATTGAGCGGTCACCGAGTCGTTCTGCCCGGAAACGCGCGGTTGCTTTGCGAATGTCGTGATGTCGGAAACTTATTTGCAGCGCGGGTTGGAGGAAATGGCCGGAGAACATGACTTGGGAGACGTGCGGTTTTAACAATTCGGCGCTCAAGCGCGCACGGCTCGAATTTCGCTTGCTGTTTTGCGACAAACGTTCCCCGGGCGGTTGGTCTCACTGAGGGGTGACGTAGGCTGGCCGGCATGCGATTTTTCCCCTGGCGGTTGCTTAAGACTAAGGTTTTCGAACATCACCCCCATACGATAGACGACCCGACGGAGAGAATCACTGAAGTAATCGCACCCGTACCGATCGAAACGTGCCGAAAATCTTATCGAAACTTCAGAGATTGCCATTTTCACAAACATAATTGAGAAAAAAAAAATGGGATTTCCCAATTGTTTTAAAAAAACACACCGTGTTTCTCTGCGTTTTAATGTCCGTTATTTGTAGCTCCTCAAAACTCGTCGGCCGGTTCCGCCGCACCCCGTATACATTCTACTTTAGACGAAATATGTTCTATTAAAAAGATAGGGATTTTTTTTTTTTTAAATATTATATCGTACGTTATTTTAACATTATTATAAAATCGGGTTCGTCGTCCCGAAGACGGTACCGGGTAAAAAAATCATATCAAATAAAATCAAAAAAAATCGTCTCGCATCAGAGCTTATTACATGTCTTGTTCGCCGTAACCGGTGGCAGCTCCCCCTCGACGGCGCGAACGTTATTATTATTCCATTTTCGCGCCCGACCGTGAAAAACCCCGCGATATCAAGTGGCCGTAGGGCGGGTACGGGTGCGGGCGAGGCGGTCGGCCGGCCGGAGCGTATAAGAAAAACTCCCGGTCCTCCCTCCGGCACTCCCGCGCGCGTATTATCAGAGCCGTTCTCTGACAGATATGATCAGAAAAAAAAAGTTAAATCCTTCTCACTTCGTCACACCGCGATTATATATTCTCCGCGGGGTCATCCGGGGCGGGCGGCGGTGGCTGTGTGTTGGCGCGCCGTAAAGAAGACGTGAGAAGATTAAATTGCAAATCCCGGGACCCATAAAGCAGCGGCAGCAGTTGAACGGGTGTGACATCTGCCGTTGACAACGCGTGAGCGGGACACGGAGAGAGAAAAAGAGACTGTGTGAGAGAGAGAGAGAGAGAGAGAGTGAGAGAGAGAAAGAGGGACAGATAGAAGGGGGACAAAAAAAAAAAAAAAAAAAAAGAACGCCGGACGGTTTTTACCTTATTGTCGTGAAATATACGCGCCGTATACGGTAATATGGGCAGAAAAGGTCGTAAATTCGCGAAAAGTTACCGGGAATACTACAAATGGGACGGGCGAGACGAGTGAAAGCGAAGGAGAGAGAATGAGAGAGGAAAAAAAAAAAACAACAAACACACACACATTTTGGGTGAGTTTTTGTGACACGGCCTATAGAAATAGCGAACCCGGGTTTAGTGCGGTCAAAGAGCCCCGGGGTTAGGAACGCGCAAAGTCCGTACGATAATAAATAGCACGGCGCCGCCAGACAGTTCGACTCGTTTGCGATTAACTTTTAATTTTCGCGAAGAATTTTCTGTCCGTCGTCGTCGTCGTCATCGTCGGCCGCCGCCACTGTTTTAATTGCAACGTTTCGGAATAATATAAAATTCAACTGAAACGAAATTAAAAAAAAAAAAAAAAAAAAAAAAAAAAAAAAAAAAACCACCGGGTAAAAATATTCAAATGTATAATCCGAGTTGTGTTGCCAAGTTGCGGGACTCGGGTTTTTTTTATTCGTTTCGACTAACTTCTGACGGAAACCACCGCAAATAAATTTCCATCTCGACCGTTTACCACGATAATATTTACACCGTGGCACCGAAAAAAATACGTAAGACACGTTTAAATTGTTAAAAAAAAAAATATATACACATTATGTACGCCACCGCGTGGCTGTTTAGTGTACGGAATTTATATGGGCGACCGTTTCGTTGGCCGTTCAATGATAAATTTCCGATATCCCGAGTGTCGAAAATCGAAATATTAGATTTTACATTATTGTACGTAAACATAAAAAAAAAAAAAAAAAAAAATAAACACGTTCCGGGTGCGACAGACGAATAATCGAATGGAAGTATGCAAGCGAGTAAGAGACGTGCGAAACGTGCGATGAATCGCGATCGTGTGGAGCGGTTCGGGTCGGTATACAGCAAACTGATTACGGTTTCGGGGGTTATATTCGGAAGGGAGACTTTGAATGAAACAGATGATATACGATTATGTACAAGGTGCGACAATAAAATAACGAGACTTTTTGAATAAAAGTTGTTTATTTTAAAAATGTTATAATTTAATGATTATCACCTTCAAAGTACCTTCCCTCAGCATCAATATACTGTTGCATACGTCGCTGTCATTCTTGAAAACAGTGTTGCCAATTGCTTTCATTCAGCCCTTTTAGAAGTTCTGCCGTTTTCATTTTTACGTCATCAACTGTTTGAAAATGGGAAAAGAAATAAGAAGAAGTCACAAGGAGCAAGGTCTGGCGAGTACGGGGGATGTTGAAGTACAGACATTTTTTTTTCAGTTAAAAACCGTTGAATTGAAAATGCACTGTGAGCTGGAGCATTGTCTTGGTGAAGAACCCAGCCATTTTTCCATAGATCTGGTCGCTTCTTTCTGACACGTTCTCTTAATTTAATTAATACCTCTTTATAATAATATTGATTAATTAATTTTGTCGATTTTTTCAACGTTTTCGTTTGTTGAAGACGTGGTAGGACGTCCAGAACGATCATCGTCTTCGACGTCCTCCCTTCCACTACAAAACCGTTTGTGCCATTCAAAAACACGAGCTCTTGATAAACATTCTTCACCATAAACTTCACATAACATACGAAACGATTCCGCGGCAGTTTTTTTTAATTTAACAAGAAATTTAATGTTAACACATGTTGTTCGATTTTTATATCTAACATTTTTCGGCAGTATAGTCGAACTCGCACTAATAACAAGGCTACTAACGTATAAGAAAATGAATCGATGAACCATCAGTGTTCATAGTACTTTTAGATAAGTGTTTTCTAATCATATTTCAATAATCGTTTTATAGATAACGTTAATAGTTTAGGTTATATTTAGAAAGTCTCGTTATTTTATTGTCGCACCTCGTTATATATCGGGTGGATGTTAAAATATACATTTTTTTTTTTGCATTACGCACTTTATCGGCGGTGGTTTTTATCGCCGGGCACTTTTTTTTTTTTTTTTTTTACACAATACTTATGCACCTGAACTAAGGCCATTGCACGCTTAGGAATTTCGTATTACACATGAACCCACATGCGGTTTTAGTCCCTGGGCGAATGTGCAGTGAATATCCGTTGAGATTTTACTAATGTTTTGAAACGTTACGAAAACGCGCTGCTCCAAATTTTTTTTTTTTGTTTGCGATATATTTCACTATAACAACAAAGATATTACGCGAATACGATTATTATAATAGAATATCGTTTATTATATTGTACACGAGTACACATTGCGTTTCCGATGTTTGCTGTTTTATAACGTTTTCAACGAGAAATTTGAACGAACAAATATTTATACAAACGTACCGTGCGCATTATAATATTATGTGCTTTAGTAGTAGACTTGCGCAAGTTCAATACGCGCGTACAGTACGGTTATACGACGGGTAAAGGGAAACCGTTGAACTCGCGTGAACACATACATACGAGACGGTAACTAACCTAACCGTCTGCTCGGTTCGACGGGCAGTAGTGGGAACGCTATAGTGTTTCCGGATACATATTGGAGGTGTACACTTACTTTTGACGGTATACGCTCGGTGTGTACTCAAGGGTACACCATATAATATTATTTAATATAACCCCCTGCCCCCATTTCCCCCCCCCCCCCAAAAAAAAAAATAATAATAAAAAAATAACCTCGCGTTTATTTAACCCGCGAGTCCGTATGAAATATCGCGACGTTTCGAAATGTTAGTTTGCCGGTATTTAAATTAACATTATACTCGTGTGTACATAGTGTGTATATATATATATATATATATATAATATATCAAATTATGTACGGTTTTAGTGGACGATCGCGCAATGTACTAAAAACCAAACAATTTCCGTGAATTTGCATGACAACGATCTTTAGGAATTTGATTTTAGAAAAGAGTATATTAAAATTGTTCAGGATACAATCAGCTCTACAGTAATGAGGATTCAATAGAATTTTTCGTAATATTACGATTTAAGAGAGTATACGTCAATAAACAAAATTTGGTCACTTTTCAATAAAACTTCGTGTTTAAATCGCGTCCTGTAAGTAAAGACCAATCGGGCTCGAATTACGCGGACCTTATTTTCACAAGTATTGGCCGGCAACTCATCAAAATTGTTTACATTTTTATGAAAAAAATATGGACATAGGTACGTCGCACTATATGGGTGGACCATTGTGATTAGCGGGGAATTCTAAAGGTAACTTGGTATTGGGTATATACCGAAAGCAATGATAAATAATCGCAATCGAAAACCGATATTCTGATTTGAGCTCGCGGTAAACCGGCACAGGGTTATTATAGTATCGGTCGTGTGGTATTCCCGTTCGACAATGATATAAAACCGACATATCGTCGTTTGTTATCGGTTTTTATTTTAGTTATTCTACGAAAAACCGTCGGTAATAGAGAAATTTTTTATTTTTTTTTTTTTCAAATAAAGTACTACCGGACGAAAAATCCGCATCTTTTTAAGTACAAAACCACATCTTAGTAAAATTGTTAGCTTCTCCTATACACGGACAATTTAAAATACGAAGAAAAACACAACCCGAAGTGTTTTAATTGATCGTAACATATATTTTTTTTTTTATATTATTTGACTGAGGTATTGACTGAGCTCGATAATTGTTAAAAGCCGTAAAGTTTAGTTTTATAACCGTGTAGGATTTTTTTATCCGTTGCTCCTTTTTTTTGCCCCCCTTTCTTACTATTTTATCTACACTAAAAACTAACCGTATAGTTTGGATTTTTTTTTTGAAAACGCATTGTGATGTCTGAATGGGTTTTCAAAAAAAAAAAAAAAAAAAAAAACTGTTCAGCGGTTAACATTGTATTGTGCGTGTGCGCGTGTCCAGAGATAAATTCGATTTTGTAGAAAGAAAAGAAAATATTGACAAGGAAAAAAAAAAAAAAAATAAAATAGTATTCATCGTCGAACAGTGAAAAATCACGATGACTATTATAGATCCCCGACGAAGGGTAGATACGACGGGGGTGGTTTTTTCACCCTCTTTACGTACGTATATACGTGAATGTGACAGTCGAAGTTCGAAGTAATAATATGCATTTAAACTCTGTAATACGAATTATCAGTTTACTTACTTGGAGCAAAGTGTATATTGTTTTTGAGTGATCTTTTGGACAATGGTTTTTAAATACATAATTCGTATCACGTAACAGACACTTCAAAGATGAGACTTTTTTTTTTTTGGCATTTTTCGGTCGTTTTGTTAGTTTTATACAATATACATTTGTACACTACACGACATCTTGATGTTTAGTTTAATAGGATTTTTGAATGTCAGCCGTTCTATGATTTCGATAACGTCTTTTTTTCTTATCTTTATAAACGGCCGTGGAACGTTGCACGGGCTTCATTCCGTTACTGTTTGTAAAGAAGTATTTTCGTGAATCAAAAAAAAAATTGTCTTTTTAAAGCGTTTTTTAGCTATATTTTAGCGAATTTCTCGACGGTTTTTAGAGCATTTCAATCCGGGGGGCCCTAGTTACATATATATATATATATATATATATATAATGTAAAAATGTTTGGCGGCGAACCACCGACACCGGGCAGTCGAATCGATTCGGGTGATCGGAAAACCGTGAAAACGCGTCGGTTATCGCAAATGAAAAAAAAAAAAATGAAAAAAAAAAAAATCGCTGGCCCGAAACAATAATAATACGTGACGGTCAAAAGACCCCGACGATATTTGTCGACATTGTCCGGTTATCGGTATGCGCCGCGGTCGCGGTGTATAAAACGGTAATACAATCGTATATCGGCCGGAAATAATAATAATAATAATAATAATCTATAGAAACGTCTATAGATTATTATTATTTTAACCGGACAACAATCGGTGTACGTCCGACGAATTATTGCGGTTCGCGAATGTTAGGCGAACGCAATATATTCGTCGTTAAAAGCACGGAAAACCGCAGTGAAAACCGTCCGGGATCGTATCGGGTCGATTAAAATACGATAACGTTTAAATATCCGTATAGTGTCGACCGGACGGGTGGCAGTCTGCAGCAATAAGAGCGTGGTGGTTTTGTCAACGGATACGGACGTTGACGCCGTAATGTGTAATCGGGATTTGTCCATCAGCAAGCCCCGGAAATACTAGTCCGCGGTTATTAGTAATCAATCGGGAGGCCGTGCGACTTTTGAATAAATATGTTCGGTGAATTGAAAAAAAAAAAAAAAACCACTAAAACCCGTATTATTCGCCGATAAAACGTTTAAAAAGCAAAAATTAAATTAAAACAGTGAAGATTATCGACGTAAAAAAATGAATATATTAATTGATAAAATTATTTCGACCGAATTTTATCATTGATAACGGAAACCAATCAGAATCTATAGGTATTATTTCTTTATTTTTTTTTTTTTTTTTTTTTATCCTATCTAGATAAACATTTTTTTTACAGTAATTGTCTAGATAAAATATTCCTATGAAAATTAAAAGTTAAATGTTTTACACAAAATATTAAATATCCAATTGTAATTTGTTTTGCTTTTAATGTAAAATTCGAAGTTACACCCATGCGTTTACCGAAATATTTGAACCGTTCACATTTTTCATCTCTCCGAGTTTTTATTATCTAGACACATTTCATAAATTTATTTATTTATCTTGTCTGAGATAAATTAAGTATTTGTAATCTAGATGATTTGGGCGTGGAGTTTATCATTATCAAGATAAATTATACTTAACTATGTTTCAACACTGATTATACGAGGTATGACAATAAAATAACGAGACTTTTTGAATAAAAGTTGTTTATTTTAAAAATGTTATAATTTAATGATTATCACCTTCAAAGTACCTTCCCTCAGCATCAATACACTGTTGCATACGTCGCTGCCATTCTTGAAAACAGTGTTGCCAATTGCTTTCATTCAGCCCTTTTAGAAGTTCTGCCGTTTTCATTTTTACGTCATCAACTGTTTGAAAATGGGAAAAGAAATAAGAAGAAGTCACAAGGAGCAAGGTCTGGCGAGTACGGGGGATGTTGAAGTACAGACATTTTTTTTTCAGTTAAAAAACGTTGAATTGAAAATGCACTGTGAGCTGAAGCATTGTCTTGGTGAAGAACCCAGCCATTTTTCCATAGATCTGGTCGCTTCTTTCTGACACGTTCTCTTAATTTAATTAATACCTCTTTATAATAATATTGATTAATTAATTTTGTCGATTTTTTCAACGTTTTCGTTTGTTGAAGACGTGGTAGGACGTCCAGAACGATCATCGTCTTCGACGTCCTCCCTTCCACTACAAAACCGTTTGTGCCATTCAAAAACACGAGCTCTTGATAAACATTCTTCACCATAAACTTCACATAACATACGAAACGATTCCGCGGCAGTTTTTTTTAATTTAACAAGAAATTTAATGTTAACACATGTTGTTCGATTTTTATATCTAACATTTTTCGGCAGTATAGTCGAACTCGCACTAATAACAAGGCTACTAACGTATAAGAAAATGAATCGATGAACCATCAGTGTTCATAGTACTTTTAGATAAGTGTTTTCTAATCATATTTCAATAATCGTTTTATAGATAACGTTAATAGTTTAGGTTATATTTAGAAAGTCTCGTTATTTTATTGTCACACCTCGTAGTTGCTGTATACATACGCAGGACCGTTTGATTATTTCGATTGATCGAAATCCGGATCGATTAATCCATATAATGGACTATTTTCAGGAATTCGGGATAAGTAATTGTTTAACCGGAACATTTATATTTTATATTTAGATAAAATAACTACGAAAATGTGTATATAACACTCATGTGATATATACTGCGTATAGGCGAATAAATAAAAAAAAAAAAAAATAATAAAGCAAATATAAAGTCGTGTTAGTAGTAACTATGGGTGCTGTACAGAAGTTTAATCAATCCGCAACTCTGATTGAAAAATATATTTAACGGATTAGAAATAATCCGCGTTGACGGATTCAATCCATCATCCCACACATTGACGCTTAGTACGATTAACTATAATTGGTTTTTTTTTTTTTTGTGTGTGCGTCTGTAAAACAACGTTTCTACTAGAGATTTTGATCCAATCATAAAATGTGTATACGTACTTTTTTCTTCCCATTCTTCATCGATTCCGGATCTAGTTGGCGCATTAAAGATGTTTGTTTTTTTTTTTTTTTTTTTTTCATTTACATTGTAGTTTTCTTATTAATCATAGCAGCTTCTGTTGTTTTCGATTTTTTTTTTATATTATTTTTACTAATGTAATTCAATTAAAAATAAAATCCTAGAGACCCGAAAACTTCACCGAATACTTATAATAGCGGGTAATCTGGTCGCGGGTACAACTTTCAAAACAATTTATAACTATTTGAAATTTTCAAATCTATTCGGTTTTACGCGGAGAGAATTCCCGGGGGTTTCTGGTAAATGCTCGAAAACTTGATACGAGCAATGCCATCGCATACGTTTTTCTTATGGCGGTGTTAAATATATCGAAAATCCGTAGTAGCGGTGTTGTTTTATATTTGATTTTTTTTTTTTTTTTGATAAATACACAAAATACTAACATATTAAACGTAATACGTCGACATATATTACAATATATTATATTTGTATTCGAGCTTATGCATACGTAACAATGTTACTTAAACACTATATTATTGTAGTGTTTTGTTGTTATATTTATTTATACGATCGGTAAAATGTATTTTTGTAAATATACCTACTCGTTTTTATCTGTTTGGTCAATATTCCGTCCTATAGTTACGAAAACTCAACGTAACAATAATGCCCTATAAAAATCGATAAGCTTATTTTTTGTGAATTATTTACCGCGCGCGTTTTTATGTAACATTTAATAATTCTGTTAAACACAACGTTCAGAGCGAACACAAAATTGTTTGTTTTTTTTTATAGATAATATGTGTAGCGAAAAATCTATGTTTTACTAAAATGTGGTTTTACTTTACGTCGGTAAAAACGGTCCGATTTTTTCACGCCGTACGTTCGAAATGTACGAATGTTATCGCTTGGCGTTACTTTATTTGTAAAATGTTTCGAAATTCCCAATACTTTTTTTATATAGAACATTACACTTATGAGTTGTTGTTTTTTTTTTTTTTAACACTTTTTTGGCGAGTTAAACGCTCCGATTTTTTCACGCGATACATTGAAAAACGAGAGGTATTTTTCAATCGGTGATTATTTATTCAAAGAATTTGTCTAAATTCTCATTTTTCTTTTATTGTTTTATTTTTTTAGTAACACTGACAACAAAAACTATGGTCGGTTATATCGGTTTTATACACGGAGAAAAACACGACTAATACGTACAAATAACTTTACCCGTCGGTTAACCGAGATCTACTCGGAAATGATTTCCGATTGCAATGGTTTGCAATCGTTGCTTCCGGTGTGTAAACCAAATTACCTTGCACCCTATATATATATATATATATGTACAATGTTTATTGTACATCTCCAACTTCCCACCTACAACAGTGATCTACCCGTGGCGTGAAGTATGTCCGTTTTTTCGCCCTTCTATTTATGCATTAGAAAATTATTCGATTTTTATTATCACGACAGTTTGAAATTATAACGTAAAATAAAATATGGGGCACATATAAACAATATATGACTTTATAAGCTCGACCCGTATACGTTTACACTGATACCAATTAGGTGCCCGGACGTTTGTACGGTCTAAAAGAAGCCCCGCTGTATTTTTTATTTATTTATTTTTTTTTTTTGTTCACGTAGGTATTTATAAGTATTCAATTGCGTTTAATCCAATTTCGACTCTGCATTCCTTGAATAGCAATTGAAATGTCGTTGATGACTTATACATATATATATATATATATATATATATATATATATATATATATATATATATATATATATATATATATATATATAAATTAAACGTATGAGAAATGTATGAAATATAAATTGTCGATAAATTATAACTTGCATATCCATAATTGTATAGAATTTCACTAGTTTAAATCGCGTGTGTGTAACGTGTATTTTTAGTTTTAAGAGTAGACTTGTTTTTGAAAGAGGCTTACGTAGTATTATAACGCGCAACGTCGAGAGTAGTAAAAATAAAATAAATTTAATGTGGATTAAATATAATATATATATATTCAACAATGAAATAGTACATAATCGCTAGTATATTTGAATAATCTAACAATAAAAAAAAAAAAAAACATAATAAAAACTACGAGATTTAATATTTTCACAGAAAATTACAAATACAACTGTAATAATAGTTGTTTACACTTTCTTTTTTTTTTTTTTTTAACTATTTTCATTGCGTAATTTTGACATTTTCGGTTGTCGGGTAATTCGAAATATATTAAAATCGTCAAAAATCAAAAAATGGTAATGATAAAAATGATTTGGTTTAGGTACAAAAACGATTTGCAATCGTCATTAGTTACTCATAGTTATACATTCTAATTCATTCGTTTTAAATTTTAGTTTTATTAGTACTGAGTCGATATTGTTTTTAATTTTGTTACGATTTTTCCAACTGTTTTGAAAAAAATATGTACGAGTCACATTTTTAGTTCGTTTGTTTTTCCAACTGATACATATTACTGTATATCGTGTAGAAAAGTCATCATACATTTTTCTATGGGTGAAATTAATATTGTGTGTAATAATATTATTTGATTTATATAAATTCATTTTATTCGAATCAAATGATTTGATTTCATGAAAAACGTTATAATGAGTGTGCAATCCGCGGAAATTATTTTAATTCAATCTATTTTTTTTTTTTATTAATTATTATTTTCGTCGTAACGTACACTAGTGATGTGACATAAATTTGAATTTAAAAATTCGAAATGCGTTGTATTTCTATAAGCAAAACAACGTTCGCCGGGTCGGTAAAAAATATATTCTATACATCAGAGTATAATATGTATGATTTTTTTTTTTTGATTTTATTAATTGTTTTGTTTTAAAATAAATTTCAATTTGTGATATTTCTGCAATTATAAAAACGTATTTAACGGTATTAACAATGAGATAATAATACAAATAGTTTTGCGAGCAATGAATAAATGTCTATGGTATCGCAATTCTAAAAATCGAATTTTGGATCCGGATTTACGGTTAATGTCGGATTTCGAATTTCGTAATCAGAAAATCCGGATTCTCGAACTTCGGTAAATCCGAATTTTTCCCATCACTAAGGTATATATACAAATAACGGCGTTATACAG
Organism: Tuberolachnus salignus; assembly: GCA_956483605.1. NCBI lineage: Eukaryota > Metazoa > Arthropoda > Insecta > Hemiptera > Aphididae > Tuberolachnus > Tuberolachnus salignus. Next base: position 3,117,878 of record OY101434.1, read on the forward strand.
GGCGCGGCGGAGCCGGCCGATGAGTTTTGATGAGCTACAAATAACGGACATTAAAACGCAGAGAAAAACCGTGTGTTTTGTTAAAATAATTAGGAAATCCCATTTTTTTTTCTCAATTATGTTTGTGAAAATGAGATGGTCGAGATGGCATTGCTGTAGGCAATCTCTGAAGTTTCGATAAGATTTTCGGCACGTTTCGATCGGTACGGTCGCGATTACTTCAGTGATTCTCTCCGTCGGGTCGTCTATCGTATGGGGGTGATGTTCGAAAACCTTAGTCTTAAGCAACCACCGGGGGAAAAATCGCATGCCGGCCCGCCTACGTCACCCCTCAGTAAGACCAACCGCCCGGGGAACGTTTGTCGCAAAACAGCAAGCGAAATTCGAGCCGTGCGCGCTTGAGCGACGAATTGTTAAAACCGCACGTCTCCCAAGTCATGTTCGCCGGCCATTTCCTCCGACCCGCGCTGCAAATAAGTTTCCGACATCATGACATTCGCAAAGCAACCGCGCGTTTCCGGGCAGAACGACTCGGTGACCGCTCAATTGCCTCTCTTAAACTACTGCACATTATCGGTGGTTCTTACCGTTCCGGATGCTCCGCGTCCGCGTCCGCTCAGGGTACTTCCAGGCTTTTTCAATTTTCGAATCCAAAATTTGATAGTGTTACCGTTAGGGACAGATTCGTTGCGTGGAATGCCGAGATGTTGACGAGAATCCCTTTATGCAGCAATCGCGGAATAATAACGACGAAACCTCGATGTACACCCGTCCAGACCGTGATTACGACTATGAACAGCGTAACCGTGTCATTCAAAATAGACCACAAATATAGGCCTGGGTTTATCCTATCATAGACTAATGATTTCGTTTAACTCGTCAGTCGGATCTGCCGCACCCTGTATATATATATATATATACAGCTTATATACAACTTACGGTTATACTCGTATACATCCGACGTGTATAATACGACAAGTGTATTATACCTATATACATATATTCGTGAAGAAAACAAAAACTATTAGTGAATAATAATTGTTATGTAGGTCACGTCTTCGGTCTTCTCCGCCGTATAATATAACCATTAAAGTTTTTCGCTGCATGTTTACCGCGGTATCGCCAAAAAAAAAAAAAAATATATATAAAAAAAAAATAAGAAAAAAAAAAGAAAACCCGAACGCGTAACAATATATAATATAATATAGTAGTGTGTATATATTATTACGTATATCACGGGTGTAACGGGTTAAACTTTCGAGAAGCCAACTATTTTAAATAAAAAAAAAAAATACATTATTTATTTCGGTATTTCGCCGCATACACGTATATGTGCGTTTAACGGGAAGACTTCTTTTTTTTTTTTTATAAATAGTTTTAATAATAGTGGTATTTATTAGTACCTATTCGGAAATTATTATTCGTACTACTGTTATATTACACTACGGGACCCGGGAAAAGATACTCGGTGTGCGATTTAGAAAATGGAATATGACGGGACGCGTTCTGAGACCCGTATACGTGAGCTCCTACTTATCGTAATAGAATGAAGGGACCGAGGACGACCAAGAACATAATATTGTATAACAAAAAAAAAAAAAAAATAATGATTCAAGATGCGGAGAATGGCTGAGAAGCCACACAAAGTTGAAGGGATTATCTGGGGTGATAGAGCAGAATGAAGGAATTATGGGCAACTGCGAAACCAATCCTAAACCTTGGGTTTAGCAAACAAACTAATATCCTAATTGAATACGCAAGAGTACGTTAAATCAAATGTTTTTAGTTTCATCCGTATTTTAACGGTTCCGGGTGTTTTACACTAACTGTATGTAAAACATATATTGAGAATATTTGAAAAAAAATACCCAGGAAAAAAAAATTAGAAAAGATCGCATTTGTGTTAGAGATAACGATTAGTTAATATAATTGTGTTGGAAAAATAAAATATTCTGTGCGTCGAACACGAACGATCTGACTGTTTGCTTGATTGTTTTATTAATATTGGCATTTTACATCTTAACAATGTGCGATTTCATTATTACTGCCGTCAGTTGATTGAACAAGGGTGAAAAAAAAAAAAAAAAAGAAATGAAACACATTCGCTCTGAAAAATATGACATGGGAACGAACCTTGCGTGCGAATAAGGGTTGAAAATGAATAAGTGTCGCGCGACGTACGACTAAAGTTCGATAAAAGTCAAAACTAAAATTACACTATCGGTCTCCTTTTTTTTATTTATTTATTTTTTTTTATTTTATTATGCCCGTCACAATAATAAAAAAAATAACACTTTACACAGTAGAACCGTCGCACCGGCGAATAATTTATTTTTAAATTATATATTTAGAAGAAAAAAACAAAATGCTATGAATAATTAAAACGACTACTGCGGAGAAACAAAAAAAAAGAAAAGAAAAAAAGCGCGTGTCATAAATTGGAAAACGAATTATTTATCGCTGCAGACGTTGAACAGAGACACATCGCTGCTGCTTCTGGCGCTATATAACACCTAATGGAAAATGAAAATGTAATATACAAGAAACAAACCATTTATTATTAAAAAAAAAAAAAAAAAAAAAATGATCAATAACAAATGTAGGTATGCAAAATTACTTAACGGCAAAATTAGACGTCTGCGCGAGGACGAATATTGTGATATAAAATATATAATCGGTCGGTTGCGTATCGTAAGGTAAAACGATTGGATTGTCGACCGTAAGTCGCACAAGATATGGTAAGAGTCGCACAAGAAGTGATACGGAATTCGGCGGCTATGGTACTCAAGAGGGCATCAAATCGTATCGACTGGCCCGCGAAAAAATAATATAACGGCCAAACACGATTCCAAAAGGTTTTCCATATTGTCTTCACGTCGTCGACGGCACAAACACATAAGGGGGTTAATCGATAAAAAAAAAAAAAAAAAAAAAAAAAAAAAAAAAAAAAAAAAAAAAAAAAAAAAAAAAATGGCCCTCTTCTTACGGAGTATTGCCGGGCTTCCATTTACTCGGCTATCCGGTTAGTTTATTTTTAATACCGGGTGTGCCCCGTGGCGTACACCCGAGTGGAAACAAATGCGAACCTACCGTACAAATATATCCGAGTTAGATTAAATATTATTGAAGGTTTACGACTGAAGCGAATACGCCGGAGTATATATATATATATATATATTTTTTTTTTTTATTATCCAAAGTTCTTATACTCTCGTTCGGTACACGTACTCCCGGGCGGGTTTACTATGCGACAAAACCGTCGATAACAATTTATTTGTGCTTTTGCACTGGTATACGCGGGGATAGGGCGAAAACGCTGCGGTCTCGCAGTTTTTTTTAAAAAAAAAAAAAAAAAGAAAGGACTTTCGAGTGGAATCGTAGTAAACACAACGTTTACGTTCATGCGGAATCGCCCACTAGACCCCCTTTTTACGTATAATTTAACACTTTACCTACCTTTTTATTCTCCACCCCGCTCATTTTTACCCTTTTTTTTTTTTTTTTTTTTTTTTTCCACCTCGCTCTCGCTCTCCCGCGGTAAAAGGTATCGAATTTACGGTTTTTGTACATACGCCCGTCGTACAAACCAAAGGCGGGCGTTTGAATGCGCTAAAATAAAAGCCACGCCAGCGACAATATATATTTTAATGGCTGTTGTTGACAAGGATATTTTTCCCGGGCGGCCTATACGCGCAAAGCCCGTCGTACATTTTAGGTATATGATTGCACGCTAATAAATAATGGAATTATTAGCCGCTGCGAAATAACCGCGCGGGCCCGGCGACTGCGCCGTGAAAACAATCGACACGACGCCCCCCCCCCCGTAAGAAATTTGCATTTTGATTACGGTTAAAGGAACGAAAAAAAAAAAAAAAAAAACAGCGATAATCGGCGGATAAAAGTGATTTATACACGCGGGCGGGTGTATAAAAAAATTATTATACGTAAAAAAAAAAAAAAAAAACTTTATATTGAAATCTCCGGTTCGGTTCGAGTAGCGCGCACAGGGATAATAATACGAAGGCTTTATTATATAATAAGATATAATATTATATAATAATAAGAAGGCTTAAGAAGGACGCTATTTTTGAATTGGCCGTCATTTTTTCGCGGTTCAGTTGTTATGATATCTGTTATCTAGTATCACTCCGGTTTATTCTTCCCTGGTTAATTTTTTTCGATCGATCACCATGGAACGAGCTATGGTTTCAACAAGTCGGAGTCCCGTGTCACAGTGCTGCAGAGACCTTAACACTGTTGCACGAAAGGTTTCCAAATCGTTTGATTTCATTTCGAGGAGATCGAAATTGGCCGGCAAGGTCGTGCGACCTTACTCCCTGCGATTTATTCTTGTGGGGGTTTGTGAAGTCTCAAGTGTACGAGTGGAAACATCACACGATCACGGATTTAAAGGAAGAAATTCAGAGAGTCATCCAGGATCTCACCAAGGAGAACTGCAGGGCAGTAATCGCCAACTTCCTTAACCTTGTGACAGTGTGCCCCAACAGGCCGGGGGGGGGGGGGGTCACATGAACGATAAAATATTTCATATCTAAACCGGAGGTTCTCCTGATTCCAATGATCCGCGATAATCGGCGGATAAAAGGATCTACGCGGGCGGGTGTATAAAAAAATTATTATACGTAAAAAAAAAAAAAAAAAAAAACTTTATATTGAAATCTCCGGTTCGGTTCGAGTAGGCTCTGGAAAGTTTTAATTGTCGTCGCCTTCTGCCGTCGCCGACTGCGGCGCGCGGCCCGTCGCCGTTTACGCTAAGGACGTAAATTCGATTCGGTTCGTACTCGGGATCGCGCGGTATACGATTTTTTTATTCGCGTATTATTTTACCGCTAGTATTCAGTGGCGTAATGGCGACCAGGGGGCAAGGGAGTGGATTTTTTGCCCCTGCCCCTCCGATATTTGCGACGGGGTGGGCGAGGGTGTTTAAAAAGTATAATTTCGTCTTCCGCGCCCCACAGACGAGTGAAATTTTCTAATAAATAAACACAAAATACTATTCAACACGATCATTTGGATTTACGAGGTTTTTGTTTTGTGACGTATGCGTTTTAAATTCTTAGGTTGAACGCGAATAGTGCGAGTACGCAATACGCGGGTTAAAGGTGATGGTAGTTTTTAAATTTCTCGATAGGTTTTTTTTATTTTACGAAAACTCGTAAAAAAAAAAAAAAAAAAAAAAAAAACTATTGGAAACGGAAAGCGTTTGAAATTTAATACTTTTTTTTTTTTTTTTTTTTTCCAATACGATCGTAACAATTGCCGTCCGCGTTCAAATGTACAAGAGATAATAATAATATTTCAGGTCGTATAACGAGAACATAATAATATAAAATTCGAATTACAGGATACGTTTTTTTTACGATCAGCAATGGCGAATTGGTTAAAAAAAAAAAAAAAAAAAAACCGAGGGCGAGGGGCTAAAACAATTTATTCACCAAAATCAAAATCATGAGTTGGGGGGGGAGGTGTAAAATATATTTGTACACCGTGCATACCCAATTATTTGTTTATGCGCACGTCTTAAAACGCATTTTATAGCTTTTAAAATCTTATGCGATTATTTGAGGAAAAGAATATTATTTTTTTATCACGTAAAATCACGTTAACAAATATATTGCGTATATTTTTTTTTTTTTATTTATTTATTAGAAAATTTAACGATTTGCACTGTCTGTGGGGCCGTGGAAGGCGAAACTATACTTTTTAATACCTCACATCCCGTACTTGCCCCCCTCGTCGCCATTACGCCACTGACTATTATCAGTATAATAATATTGCGAATATAAAATAATAATCGGGCAGTAAAAACGTTTCGCGAAATGAACAACAAAAAAAAAAAAAATCAGAAAAAACAGTTTTCGTACACGGATAACGAAATTTCCTTACACGTTTTTACGGCCCGGTTAATCATATATATATATATATATATATATATTATCTTATAAACTCATTTTTATTTCTCCTTTATATTGTTTTAATGCCCGCGCGAAATATTTTATTCACTTCCGTTTTCGTATTCGTAACACGCGGCCGATTCGCATATAAAACCACCGTCATAGACAATTTTATTTATATTATTCGCGTTTACGAAAATCGCTCGACTATATATTGTCCGAGGTATATAGGTATTTTTTTTTTTTTCTATTTATTTTTTTAGTTATTTTATATTGGCCCCTGGTTGAAACGTCCGTTTATATACGACGAGTATTTTTCCATTTTATTGTGGTCGATATCCAATTCTTTTTACTATATTATATAATATGTGTATTTTTATGTATTTATTTTTGTTTTGTTTTTCGGTTACGCGACTAAAAAAAAGAAAAAAAAAAAAATCAAATAAAAATCGCATAATATTTACTTGTACGCATAGTGAATGATGGGAAAACTCGCCGCCGCGGTTGATACTATTATCGCTAGACCACTCGGCGGTTATTTAACCGATACAAGGTTTCCAGACTGTATTATGAGAATCTAAGAAAAAAATAAAAAAAAAAAAAAACTCGGGGGGGGTCTAACTTTTATTTTCTATATATTATACACGTTGGACATTTTTATACGCACGCATTCGTTCTGTAAACGACAGCCGATATTGCTTTAGCATATAAAAAGCCGTTTTTCTTCCGGCCGAAACCGTTCGAAATGCAAAATCATTATTTTTATTTATGTAGTAGAATAGTAGTAGTAGTAGTAGTAGTAGTAGTTTAAAGTCTATATAAAAGTTTGTTTTCATTCGTCCGTATTCCGCCGCGTTTTTATTTACGCGTTCTTTCGTGCGTTATAATTATATAGGCGGTGGCGTAATTTCGAGATGGGGGCAATTGTATATCGTTTTGCCCCTGGATCACCCCTACGATATCCGCTCACTGTACAAATCTTCGAATCCCCTACAATGAAAAAGAAACAACGCGGTACGCGTTCAACGTAATTGTAATGTTCTTTATAAGACGACCGATATTGTTTTCTATCGCATTAAAAAAAAAAAAAAAAGTTGACATTTATTTCACAATGAACTTAAATCGAATTAATACTACCTTTGCCCTCGAACTACAACGCCCTCCTCCCCTAGTTTCACTGAATACCTTCCTCGAATACGGTGAAATATTTAGGACTTTATTTAGATAAAAAAAAAAAAAAAAACTCAACTGGACCAAACTGTCCCTAAATCCAAGGCTATCTATTCTCCGCAGCGTTACGGGTAAAACCTCAAATCTTAATCTAAAATCTAAATTTAGTTTATACAATCTTTTACTCAAACCAATATGCGAATCCAACTCTGGGGAGCTGCCAAAAAAAAAAAAAAAAACTAACACTAACAAAAATACCAGTGGTTTGATCAAAAAATACTTTTTCTCATCTCTAACGCTCCTCCGTACGTCTCAAATGACACTCTTCACACTGGCCTACATATACCTTTCGTTAAAGAAGTCGCAAAACAACACCACTACGAATAATTCCACAAAAGACTCCACAATCACTCCAACCATCTTATTTCTGAACTACCCTCAAACTCCGTTCCCGGTAATACTACAAGGCGACTTAAGCGAATGCGGCCCGGAGATTTCTTAGTGGACCGTCAAACTGGTTAGCACAGTCCACAAGCGAATAAAATCAATAAACAAATAATAATTACAATAGAAAAATTTTAAAAAAAATTCCCGCCGAAGCTTCTTCAATTCGTGCATTTCATGCAAAATAATTTTAGCGTTATTATTCAAGTAGAGACTATTGTAAATACTTTTAATTACTAATCACTTATACTATTGTTTTATCTCTACTACATTCACTTATGCTTATTGTACCACGCGCGTACAGATTGTATAATTTTCTTATTAATAATGAAAAAAAAACATTTATTTCACGTTTCCCATTTTGTACAATATTATGTTGGCGTTTATTGTCGCGTCGTATTTAATATTATTTAACGATTTTGTTTCTAAGCCGTAAAACGAGTTTCAAGGTCAGCGTAAGAACGAAGTACAATTATGTACGATCGAATTTGAGAATTGGCGTGTGTACCTACGTCTGATTCTGTGGTCCTACGCGCTCGTCCGAACAACATTTTTTTTTTTTTTTCTTTTCGTTTATTATGTACGCTAAAAGTTAAAAATACATTTTTAATTTAATTCATTCGTTTTTGTTGCTTTTGTTGTTTTCGTTGAGATTTTATAGTGCATTAATTCTCGGCTGCTCTGTTTCCGAACAGTTATTCTCGCGGAATATTGTTACGACACGCCAAACAATAGTTAACAATTATTATTATTATGCGATGCGTGATGTATATAATAATTACTGAGACGATAACGGGCCGGGCGGACACGCGCGAGTATAATCGCAGGTGCCCCTCCGCCGTCGTAACGCGTACGTGTGAACTTGAAAAACTTGTATTCCTCCCGGGTGTTGTGCGCCCATACGGACAGTTTGTAAACTCTGTGTCACTCGGCGGCGGTGGCGGCGGCGGCGGCGGCTGCGTCTCCCGTTCTCGCGACGCCTACAATAAAAGACGTAACGACACGTTCCCGCTCCCACACCGCCGTCGGAAAAAGTTTCGCCGGCTACGGAGGGCCCGCGGAGTTGGCGTAGGTTATGCACAGGACGACAATAATAATAATAATAATAATAATAAACACACCCGTTTACGCGTAATGCGCGGACGCGTTCGATTTAGAAACGTCCGCGCGCCGAAGGGGAAAATATTATTATTATTATTATACCCCGGGGTGGTTCATTACGATATATTTTATTAGGTATTTTTACGGGCCGACCGGACCCCCGTCCCAGCCGGTCGATTAAATCGAAAACTAGTGAATTCCGCGAATTCCCAGGAACGTTCTTTAATTTCGACAAAAGTATCGGGAACAATATTCCCGAATACCGCGGGGAATTTGATGAGAAAATAATAATTTTTGTATATTATGGTGGTTCTTATTTGCGTCGTTCTTGAATTATTTATGGTTTTTGACTGGCGAACAACTGTTTTTAAATAATAAAAAAAAAAAAAAAATGAACAATTTTTGAGATTAGTACGAACCTACCTCCTAACTAGATTCGTTCGTCTCGCGTAGTAAAGTAAAAAGGAAACCCGTAAAAAGCATATTATGAATTATTATTATTTTTTTGTAAAGAAATTTAACAGGTTTACTACTTTCAACAGGGAAAATATGAATTAGTCAACAAATTGAAGGTTTGTCGTCCACTGTGTTATGCAGACAATATGTCTGTACAATGCTTGTTATTTTTTGAATGCTGTTATCGTTTATTTGATGTACAAAGTGACTTATTTTTTTTTATCGCCCATGGAATTACGGCTGAAATAATGAACTTATCGAAAAGGGTTTTTGATGATGTACAAAGTAGTAAAAAAAGAATATCATGTATTTTTCAGTCTGGTCATTATTTATTATCACAATTGTGATTAGAAAAAAATAAAAAAATCGTTCGGTGATAAACTTGTTAATTGGTAATAATTGGTTAATAATTAATATTAATTAAAAGACACCGAACATAGGAGAAACTTAAATCACAGCTGTGTTTTTTTTTTTTTTTTTTTTTTTTTTTTTGCTATTAATCCTAAGATTAGTTCATTGCATTTCTCCGTGACTCTCTGGTTTCGCTCAATTCTTTTAAGTCCTTATATTTATAATTCGTCATATCCTTCATGTCCTTCATCTCTTCCAATATATCCTAGATTACATACCCTTCGATTATTGTCTTTAGTAAGCTTTTATGTTTTAGTATGTGTTCTTTGACGGAAAAGAATTCTTATTACCACAATTAGACAGTGGTTGCCAAGTAATTTATAACGATAGTATTTTGTTACCTACAATAACGATTTAATAAGTTGTTTTAGTTACATCATCATCGTCAATTATATATATATATATATAAAAACAAATTAATATTATGGTTTTGAAACAGCACTACCAGTTTCGGGTATTTAGTGCTAATTGTTATTATGTCATTTTTCTTGTTTAACTCTTCGAACACATTTCTTATATCTAAATTTCTCTGCGAAATATTGAATACACCGGTTTGGTTTTCAACTAGGATTTATAGATTTATACTATAAACACCAATTTAGTCGGTCTGTGAGAGTAGTACGACTATGACGAGTGATAAGAAATTCGATTGTTGAATACCACGATTACCGGTGATAACACACGAGTTCTCTTCCGTCACAGACGAATACAATAAAATACGATTAGTGTCTATATAGTAAAGGAGATATGGAGGGGGAGGGGTACATAATTATCGTATTATGGGTAATTTTTAAAATTATTTTTTCTGAATTCGGAGACGCCAAAATCTCAAAAACCGTACGCTCCGGGACGCGGGCGGTTTTTTTGTCGCGTCAACGGCCGTATTACGTAGAACACCAACGATATTTAGGTATTAAAAATCTTAAAAAATATTAGTAATAAACGATACGAATAATAAATATATGTGTAATATGTAGGTACCGTTGTCGGGCGGTTTTTAATTAAAACCCGCGGCCGATATTTCGGCGGTGCCGCCAACGGAAATCGACCCGAAAAATAATAACAAATAGTCCCGGAACCGCGAGTGTCTGGGGTCTGGCCACACGCGCGCGCGTTTACTCGCCGTCGGTTTCGCGGGTCGCGTTCCGGTCGTGCACAATCGTTCGTCCCGAATAAAAGCCATTTGTCAACAAACCGCCCGCGAACAAACGCAATAATGACAATATCATCTCGCGAACACCATTGCATTACTGTCGTTAGGTTAGTTGCGGTTTATTATTATAAAGGGCCTAATGGGGCCGAACCGCTGGACTCGACGTGTATTATTGTAGTTGTCGTTCGGAAACACTTGGATTTTTATCTGTCGAAATGGACGACGCGCCCGAAAATCCCGGTCGTTTTTCAATTTCCCGGTACGTTTCGCGTGCAGTCACTGCTGAGTGTTTACTCGTCACGAAAAAAACGACGTCCCAAGTCGTACTAAAGGACCGCGGAGTTTCACAATAGAATACAATACACTCGTTTTGTGTATAACGCGTACACGTCGGCGTAAGTACGCGTTTATGATTTTAACATTGGCGGGGGCAAGGATATACGAGTTCCGTTCAAAAAGTACCAGGACAAATGTTATTGCGGCTAATCTACGTGTCAAATTGTAAATAGACGTATTCCCCGCGAATAAATGGATATTCCAAACAAAACCCGAAGTCGCAATCTTATTCTCAGTTCGATATGAACACGTGGACAAATCCAGTTACAGTTTGTTTCGTTCGCCGTTTTCGACATATCCGAAATTAACGAACAACGCGTGTGGCATCAAGTTTCGCTTGAAATTTGGTAAAAACGATGCCACATAAAACGTACGGATATGATTGGAAACCGCTTTTGAAGATGATTCATTAAGTGGTTCCGTGACTTTCGAGTGTTGTTTTGAACGTTTCAAAGACAGTCGGCGGTCAACTGAAGACGATCCACGTTCTGGAAGACCGTCGACGTCATCCAGAAACGATGGTGTGGCGACAATTTGCGAACAAATGCGAAATGGCCGCCGATTAGTCGTTCGTGAGTTAACAGAGGGAATCTCAATTGAGTCTTGTCATGCAATTTGCGCTGTCGATTCGTGAATTTTTGGTTTATAAAAAAATTACTGTGGTCCCACGTGCTCTCTCTATTCTCCAGATCAGGCCCCATGTGATATTTTCTTTTCCCAAGACAACGATATCAGTATGTAGAGGAAATTAAATCGAACGCGGCAACACAACTCGTAGCTTAAACTTTGGGACAGTTGCAAAGGACTTTTGAAAAATGGCAAGATCGCCGGGATCACTGCATATCGTCCAGAGTATTTCCAAGGGGATATCTTTAAATAATATGTAACTACTTCATTTTTGTTATTATTAAATATAAAAACCTGGTACATTTTAAATCTTTTGAATATTTATCCAAAGAGATCAGTAACTCGAGGGGAGTCTCCACCCTGCCAAATTTTCTTAAATTACTACAATTTGTGTCTAAAATCCCCGTAGTGCCTTTATAAATGTAATATATTTGCTTGGAATGAAAAATAGTTTAAAAAAAAAGTTCATCCACCCATATCTCCCGGCCCCCGTAAATATGCCACTGAACACGTACAGGATCCCAACATATAATATGTGCGGAAGAGACGGACCACGTCGTAGTAGAATTTTTCATTTGGATTATATAAACGAGATTATAACACCCCTTCATAATAATTGAGAACTGAACTGAATACTGATGAAGAAAAAGTTTACAGCACGGACTAAGATATACAGGCGCGTGGATTTGATGAACAAATGTTATCAATTCTCATCATAATTATTGTCAAGGATTTTGTAAAATCTCATTGGAAAATCCAACTGCCGGTCTGTCACACTATCGCTCACGATCGGGGTTCGGCAAGATACTTCAAAATGAGTATTCGTTGATTTCCAGTGTTTCAACACAAGACACCCGATACTTTCCAGTATTGTATTGCGATATCAGCTACAATTGTACCTAAGATATTGTCCATGCCGGCTCGTAATACGGTGGCGTTCAACGTATTTTATCTATGCGGGGTCCGTCTATACAATATTATATATTCAAATACGTCCGCCGGGGTCTTGAGACGACACGGCCGTATTCACTTGCCCGAGAATTTCCTTTTTTTTAAATTTGACCGTAGTACAATAATAGAAGAGCACCGCGATACGCCGGAGCGTGAAATTTATGGCCTCACCCGGTCATTCGTCTGCGGGATGTAATTTTTTATTATTATTTTTTTGTTTTGTTGTTTTGTTGAGGGGAGATGGATAGGGATAGCCGCGGTTTAAACGACCGGTGGCGGTATATACGATTATATATATATATATATAGGTGACGATTCCCCGGGGGAAAACGTTCCGGCCAATCCACGTGCGGCCTTTGATATACCGCGGAAACCCTTTAATCACGATGCATTATTGTACCGTCCGACGGCGCGGCCGATCCTATTCGACCGTGCGAGACGTTCGTTCGCTACAAGGCGTCCGGCCGTCGACGTCCCGGTGTCCCGGCGGTCGGTGGGTTTTGTCGCCCCGGTTCGCGCGCCGATACGCGACGACCCGGCACGAAATTAGAGCGACCTGCAGGCGGACGGAGATTGAAATTTCCGCGGACACGTTCCAAAATGCGCGGTGTTTATTTACCGCGGGACTCGGGCCGCGGCGCGGTGTTTTGATTGCGCGGCGGCTAAAACCGAAATCAAAATACCACCGAGTGCTATTATACGTACATATACATATACATATACATATATATATATATATACTATACATACAGGGCGATTCGAATAATAGCCGCGCTGTCCCAAGCGTGTTCACTCGGTGACGACTCGACGGTGACATTTTTTGAAATATTTTCCCTACAAATTCGGCGGGGGGGGGGGGTTTGATTTACTTTTAGAATATTTGCGTAAGTTTAAAAATCGACGATATTTGCCGCGATTCGCGCGGCTCGTGACACAGGCGTCGTTGGTTATTTGTTTGACGTCCGATCGGCGGACAAGGTTAGATTTTTTTTTTTTTTTATTCGCTAATCAAGTTTGTGTGCTCTTGTTGATTTCACGACGCTGGTAACCTGCAGGTACGCGGTACGTTAGACGTCGGAATGTAAATTTTTATTTCCCGGCCGATTTAGTTTTGAACGTTATCCATGACGGAATTTTCGAATTTTTTTAAACTCACGGTGCCGGGTCGCCCCGTCGTTAGGTACCAGAAATGATACGACTATTGCGAAACACTCTGTATGTATTTGTTCTCAATATATATATATATATATATATATCCGTTCGGTGTGTCGTGCAGTAATAATAATTACAATGTTTACGATGGTTTATCCGCGGACAAAATCGAGTGGCGTCGTTTAACGCCGAGACCGTATACAAACCGTCTATAAAACTCTAAGAAAATATAGCCAGGGCACTAATAATAAAAATAATACAAAAAACAATAATAGCGAAAGTATAGGACGTTATAGCTCGGAGTAAATAATAACGGCGATTTTATTTCGAATTTTCAGCGTTTTTATTTCGTTTTTTTTTTTCGTTATAATTTACTCACGAATATTACTAAAAACCGCGTAAAACGTTTTACAGGTTCAAAAGACGAAATTTTTTTTGTTGATTGGCGTTAATAGTAAACGGTGAAAAATATACGCGTAATGTTCAACAGTGTCCGGATATTTTTTTTTTCCGTTTACGGATCAGGGCCGTAAACACGTCCGGGAGTTGTACGAGGCTTTGATCAACACTAGAGTTTTTTTTTTTGTTTTGTTTTGTTATCGTACATAACGTAAAATTTAAATTAAAAAAAATTCAATATTAAATTTAATTAACTGGGCGTGATATGGCACGCGGTGTGGCCGTCTTACAAACGCACGATATTGCACAATTTGCGTTGAGTAGGACCGATATCATGTCGTTAGTTTTTATTTTTAATGTGAACTAACGTATTAGCAAACTGTAATATCAACTCACACCATCGATAATGTTCAATATTTTAATAATTTCAAACGGTATAAGTATTTTAAAATCGTGATATTTCGCATAGACTCGTATTTTTTCGGAAAAAAAAAAACAGAAACCGACGTACAAACACAAAAAACGTGCTTACGTTATTTAAGTTTGATCAATATACTCTAATAATAAAACTAACAGCACAAAAATAGGTATTGCTGAACGCGAATTATCTAAATGGTAGCGCGTTGTACTTAAGACGAAATTTCTTATTCGTATTGTAATTATTGTGCTTTGGCTTTGTATTAAATAATAATCAATCGAAATTGAACAACTATTGGCAGAAAAACACGCAAAGTTAACTGCGCAATTATCGGGCGGGTGCGAAAAGACGGCGAAAATGTGTTCTTGGAGGGGCTTGATGCTCATCCTTACGCCCCTTGGTGACGTCTCTTTGATCGAGGGGGTCGGCCCTCTCTTTAAAAAAAAAAAAAAAAACCGTTTATAAGCGCCACTGTTACGAAACGGAATTCGGGGCGCACATTTAAAGATCAAACAATTATTAATATAATATTTCGTGCTCGAGTTCAAAGAACGGGTTGCACGCTAAGTACAATAGTTTACAGTTGAAAAAATCGAGCGAATCCGTTTGCCGGTGGTATTTTGTAATATTTTTTTTTTTTATTATTATTACGCTCGCCGACAAGATAATAAAATAATAATAAAAGGCTATTAAAAGCGTGGGCGTCGGTGGTAAATACAGAGAGCGCGTATGCAGATATATATATATATATATATACGAGGTCAGTTCAAAAAGTACCAGGACAAATGTTATTGCGGCTAATCTACACACGGTTACGTTTCAAATTGTAAACAGATGTATTCCCCGCGAATCAGTGGATATTTTAAACAAAATCCAAAGTCGGTATCTTATCTCGGTTTGATATTAAACGCGGTGAAATCCGGTCAGTTTGTTTCGTTCGCCGTTATCGTCATGTGGCTGCCGATTCGTGAATTTTTGGCCGATAAAAATATTGCTGCGGTCCCGCGGACTCTCCCTGTCCGTCTGATCAGGCCGCGTGTGATTTTTTTTTTTTCTATTACCAAGACCAAAATCTGCGCTTGAAGAACAACGGATTCAAGTTGTAGAGGATGGACATTAAAACGAACGCGGCAACACGACCCGTAGCTTAAACTTTGGGAACAGTTGCAAAGGACTTTTGAAAAGTGACAAGATCGCCGGGATCGCTGCATACCGTCCGGAGGAGAGTATTTCGAAGGAGATGATCTTTAAATAATACGTAACTTCATTTTTGTAATTATTAAATATAAAATCCTGGTACTTTTTGAACTTTTTGAATGTATATCCAAAGAGATCAGTAATTCGAGGGGAGACTCCACCCTGCCAAATTTTCTTAAATTACTACGATTAGTGTCTAAAATCCCCGTAGTGCATTTATGAATGTCATATATTTGCTTGGAATGAAAAATAGTTAAAATAAAAAGTTCATCCACTCATATACCTCCGCCCCCGTAAATATGGCGCTGAACGCGTACAGGATCCCAACATATAATATGTGCGGAAGAGACGGACTCGCGTCTCAGTAGAATTTTTCATTAGGATTATACAAACGAGATTATAACATCCCTTATAATAATGATTAAGATAAGAACCGATATACAGGACCGGTACCGTGTTCCCTATGTCGTCCGTGATTTGATAAACAATTGTTATCAGTTCTCATCTCAACTGTTATCAGTATGTAGATGAAATTAAATCGAACGCGGCAACAGAACCCGTAGCTTAAACTTTGGGAACAGTTGCAAAGGACTTTTGAAAAGTGACAAAATCGCCGGGATCACTGCATTCGGTCCGGAGGAGAGTATTTCCAAGGAGATATCTTTAAATAATGCGTGACTTCGTTTTTTGTAATTATTAAATTTTAAAATCCCGGTGATTTCCGAACAGGCCTCGCGTGTTGTACAGGGTGGTTTTAAATGAACGCGTATAATGATAATATTATAATACGACGGCGGTCGAGTTGGCATCGGTACAACGGAACTACGCCGTACAGGCCGCCGCCGGTATTATTTCGGGCCGTTGATAATAATTTTACGAGACTCGACGGGAAAACACCGACGGGCCTCATTGTGTTTTTTTAGGTACCGAAACGGCGGCGCCGGGCTACGAGGACGGGCCCGGCCGTTCTTTTGATGTCGAAAACACGCGACCCGTCCGGGAAAAAGACAGACCGGCCCGACGGTACGCGCGACGATAAAACCTAAATAATTCGCACTCTACCGCCGCCGACAACGTCCCGGGGAGGGGGGGGCGCCGGGGCACGGCGGTCGTATGTACGCCCGAAATTTTCGGTCGGATTATCTTACGCGGGGTGGTGGGGCTATGACCGGACTCGACGACCGTTTCGAATTTCGACAGTCTTGCGCCGCTCGAATTCGGTAATAAAAATAATAACAATATCATTGACCATGACCTAAAAAAAAAAAAAAAAAATTATTTATCTTACATCTAGATTGTTCTTATCTTTGTCCAAGACGAATTATTTTCGAAGATATCGAAATACATTTTTTTTTTTTACGTACTAGTTTTACTATGTGTGTGTGTGTGTGTGTGTTTTTTTCCCCGTATGTTAACAACTTTTCTACCAGAAATCTTGAATTGCAGCATCTCGTCTTAAACAAAATTTTTAGATCTAATCGTTTCGTGATTTTCGTTGTAATATTCTACAAAATCGTGAGAATCCTTTGGTAAAACGTACGAATTACCGTGCAAATTACAACAATATCGTTATTGTTGATTTCGGTGTAGTTCGGTTTTAAATAATCGCAGAGACCCGTACATTTTCACAGAATATTAATACTAGTCAATTGTAGACGTGTGCGAATGTTCGAAACGTTCGAATCCTCCATAGGTATTAACAATTTTCGATTTTTAATTATTATGTATTTTACGTTTTCGGCCCAGTTGAAATACTTGTAAATTTTCCACGGCGTTCGTCGTACAGTGAAATACCGCGTTTAATATATTTCCCGAAAACCGTATAATAATATAAACGATATCCGCGGAAAAACTAATCGAATATTATTTTGTATTTTTCGTCCGGTATTACAAATCTACGGGCGAGAGTTTGTCTCCTGTTCACCGCCCGGTGACGGGTGCGGTGGCCGAGAGCGTTCGGAAATCGCGCGCGGTACAGGGACGACGACCAAGCGAAACGTTTCATAAGGTACAAACGATAGAATAAAACCGCAATTATTGCGCATTATAGGTCCACGGTTTTATTATCTCGCGGCACGCGAAATTATTAATCATTCGGTATTTTTCAAACGTTCAAATAAAACATCGTCGTGGGTTACCCACTCGTTTTTTTTTTTTTTTTTTAAATATTATTTCGTTCGGTGCCCCCGGGGGCAACAGCTGCACCGCGTTCCTTTCGATTTTCCTATATTAATTATAATGATTTTCCATAAATATCTCGTGTTCCGCGATAAATCGTTTTTTTTTTTTTTCGATTTTCCGCCGATTCGGCCGAATATTTCAGTCGGAACGCGATGTAATTGTGCCAGAACGTGTAAAAAAAAAAAAAAAAAAAAAAAAATGTACTTGACCGTAATTATTATTATTGTACGCGGTTATTATTATTTCACCGCAGTCGATCTGAACCAGTTCTACGCAAATATAATATCATATTTAATTGCCGCAGAGTTCAATACGTGACCGACAGAATCCGGTGCTAGTGAAAGAATGTCTTCAAAAAACCGTATGTAGGTCGTCGTCCCCTATTCGCACACCGCTAGAATATTATTGCTCTGCTGGCTAATTCCCGTCGTCGTTAATGGTTTTTTTTTTTTTTTTTTAATGAAGTCGCGAGAGGGTTAAAAGTGAATGTACTGAAACTACAAATGCGTGCGATACACGTGTGTTAACGAGACGAATAAAACCCACAGAGTAGAATATGTTCGAAATAATTGTTTACTAATTTTCAGCCGCATTGTACCAATAATAATGGTTATTTTTTTTTCCTACGTTTTTTGTACCTGAGAACGTACGAGGTTTTGCTACTGTGCTTGTGGTTTTTCCACCCAGAAATATTGTTCCGATCGTCGACGGTGTCCGTTGACAAATTTTTCCCTAGTCGGTACAGCGGACGGCGCATTTTCTGATATTCCTCGTAGTATTCGTAACTGTTGGAAAAACGGGAATTATTTGAAATGTGAACGGTTTCTGTTGTATTCGAATTTTTTTGTTGTTGTAAATTTTGTTCGAAACAATCGTATGTTTACGGGACGCTTACTTATAGTTTGCAAATTTAATTTCACAAATTACGTTTAAACGCCCATAGTCGTTTTTTCGTTCGGTACGGACACAATAAACCAAACTATGCCACCATAATATTATTCTACCGCCAACCTACAACAATGGCCCACCCATCGCGCGCTATTACAAATGTACAACTGAAATGTTTTATTGTTGTTGTCGTTTTTATGAATAATAATTAATAAAAGTGGGACGGCCGCGGTCCGTTTTCGCAACATCAAAACTTCCGCTGAGTATTTTAAACATTTTTTCGAAAGAAACATATTTTTATTTCCTTTGATATTTCCCGCAATGATGATGATGATATAATAATAATAATAATAATATTAAAATCGAGAAATCCGCCGCTTTGAAGAGTACACGCTTTTCGAACAACCGTTTCCCTATATATATTTTTAGTAATTGCATGAATATTTATATAGTTACGAAATGGTGAACCGTCGTCGGGCACGCTGCGGAGCTTATAAAATATCTCGTTTACTTGTATATACTTGTTGCCCGTCAAAATAAAATATTTTCGGGGTTCGACAAGCAAAATAAATTCTTGAATTCAACGCCAAGGCACAGAAATAGAAATTAGAATAAAATGTGATTTTTCGATTTATATACAATACACGATGAAAAAACGATAATATTCGTAATCTGAACCTTACGTCACACACATTACCGTTTTCCTTACCGACATTTGTATTTTCTCGTAGGAACATTTCGGGGGGCGCGAAAAACTGATTCTGTAACGGCCAAAAAATGAATTATGTTGGTATATTTATATAAAAAAAAACAAACTGCTGTATATGGTAATCGGAAAAAAAACTATATATATTTTAATTTAGAACGGTTACGAGTGGTGACGATAAGCGGTGAAGGGACGAGGGAAATGTTTCTAATTACACATTTTTCGATACGTATCTAAAATATTAAAATTATTATTTATGTAAATTGTAACGAAAAACGCAATATGGTGTACGTATAGCAGGAAGGTGGGTGGTAAGTTTGATAGGTACGGAATATAATTTATTTTAATAATTTAAATTATATACTAAATGCAACTAATAAATGATAAATGTACGGATTGGTATTTTTCTTCTTGAAGCCATGGTAACCCAGAAGTCAACCAGAAAATAAAACCCATGTATCAACGTTCAGTGTCGGTTATTTAAATCGTATAGAAATACTGTTTGTCATTAACACCTGACGATAAGTTTCCGTCTTATAATATATGACCCGAATAATTTTGAACGTTTTTACCTAATAAAACAAGTGTTTTTTTAGAAAAATAAACCAAAACAACGACTTAAGGGGGGGGAAGAGGGAACTGTTGATAATGTCTAAAAGTGTTTGAAGGATATAGCACCGAATCATTTACAGTATAAGATGAAAAAATCGGACCATTTTTACTAATAATAAAATATGTTTTTCGGGGTGAAAAAAACACACATCTTATAGTCAAAATCAAAACCTACACTGATAGCCTGAAAACGAGTCCCTAAGCGTTTTTCGTTTGTTTATAACGTAATACTTTCGTACTGAATATTACGTCATTCCGTGTAATTATTACCTAGGTAAAATTTATTTTCATAACGCATACTTGGTTGGTGTTTTTTTTTTGCATAATCGACGAGTATCCAGAAGTATTTTTTTTATCGTATTTGTAAACGATAGTATATTATTATTATCGTCACTAAGCGGTCGGTAATCATTAATTTCTTTTCTTTTTTTTCTCCCTCCTCCTCGCTGTTCTTCTTATACTTCCAACTTCAGTGGGTTAGGTTAGGTTTGGTATGCGCGTGCGTGCAGTGGTCACACATGTAGACAGATAGACTCGCTTCAAAGAGACGAAAAATGTCGTTTTTTTTATCTTAAACACTCATCTGCGTGTATAATACCGTACAACGTCTTTGCTGTACAGGTATATGCATGCATACACACGCTCATTAATGTGCGTACCGCGTTCTTCGCAGTTTTCCAATTCGACCCGACCCATATACCGGTCACCTCTTATAAAGAATATAATAATCTATTTATCATTTGCATAAGATATATATATATTTTTTTTATTACGTAATAATAGTTATAATAAACGCGTCCGACCTCCTCCGCTGCGAATACAATTATCGTAATTTCATTTAGTTGTAGCGATTAACCGTTAATATATAGTAACCTACGCCTATATTGAAAATGCAAACTCGTCCGGATCGATCGAGCACTTCAATACCAATCGGTATATACGAGCCTCGGTATGAGAAACGAGATTTTTGATTTTTTTTTTTTTTTTTTACACATATATATAGAAAAACTTTTTACATTTACATGATTTATTGACGCAACAACGGTATGTATATATATATATATATATATATTATGGACGTCGATAATATATAATTTATCTATTTAAGTATACGTACGCGAGTTTGAAAATCGTTTATATATCATATATATACACACGTGTTTTAAGTTTTTTTTTTTATTATTAACAGAATGCGTTTGTTCAAGGACGTATAATATTATAGTTTATCGGTATAAGAGAAACTGTGTACAACGAACGATTACCGGTTGGCGTTTTCGGACATATAATATTATAATTTGACGCCCGAATATAATTTTCATTAATTTCTATACGAAAAACCCTATCCGCGTGTTACATTAGACCGCGGGTAGTCAGTCGAAAACGTCTACGTCAACAGACAAATTTGTCGGCCGAAGCGATTTCCGCCAATGTGTACTTGAACGCAAATATTTTACATTGCGAACAAAACGTAAAAAGCGCATTTTTTATTTTCTTCGAGTAAATGTTTCTGATCGACTTGAAAAACAAATTGTCAATATTTATTCGCGTACACGCAAAATAAAATAAATATTGTAGTGAAATTGTTTCCCATTTTAATCTAACAATAATTGCATTTCAAACAAATTATCTTTCGGTTCGGTTAAGAACATTAGACAATGTAGACAATAATTATTTTACCATCGAGACAAACAATAACTATCGTATTAGCCATCGTTTTTAAGGAATTTTTTTATTATTGAGTTACCATATAATTTCAAATCGGTAAGAATAAATTTGAATTCGATCAACAATTGTGTTTTCCGTTGAGTACCCCGATAAATGTTTATTGAGAAAGTACTTTCGTAGAAATTTCGCCAAATTATCGTTTATATAGTCAATAAACTTTCGCACAGTACCGCGTGGATTTTTATAACAAAAACAATTTTGTTTTGTTTTTGTTTTTTTTTTTTTTTTTGTATTTATCGAAGTCGCTTTTTTTCTCATCGATAGACCGTGTAGTGCGATTGATAAATTTCCATAAGATATGGCCGCGCGAATAATCCGCAATAAATGCCGGTTTGTATTTTTAGGTTTCCGAATTGTTTCGGAAATATTTTCGAATCGTACAGCTATCATAGAGTAGAGGTGTAATGCGCGGACGTCGCCGGGGTCGCTTTGTCTCAGTAATATTAACGCAGCCGAGAGTGGAAAAACGCGGGCGGGCGGCCGTTAAAATAATATATTATACCGTGTTGTATACCGCGACCGCGGTTGTGGTAACGCCGGCGACGCCGTGGACGGACGGCCGGCAAAACCATTAGGGCGTGTTCTCACCAAAAGCAACTGATGCCCCGGCAACGCGATAGAGATTCGAGTTTAGTTTTTAGTCGAGTTGCCCAGTTGTTCTCACCTAAACACTTGAAATACAACTGTGCGCTTTTCGGTTGTCAAAATGAAATATTACGTGATTGTTTTATGTCACCAGCCGGTTCTTATTCCATATCAACGGAACACTATAAATATAAATAGCTAATAGCAAAACATAATTTAGTTAATTTAATACCTCTATTCGACAAATAATAGTTATTATTTTTCATTTAAATTTAATTTTACTTAGTGGCGATATATTTTTTATAAGTTTAACATTTTATGCATAACATTAATTAATACGTAAGTTATAACATAATAAAAAAAAAAAAACTACTTACTAGAATCATGTGTTATTTTTGAAATGTCATTCCACGGTTTTTCTTTGATATCTTGCCGTGTATAACTAAACGATGTTATACCATTTAAGGACATGCATGGTTTTCTATAAGTTGTACAAAATGTATATATTTTTTCATTTGCCATTTTAAATAAATCAATAAAATAAACACAATTACGCGAGCGAGCGACTAGGAAGAGACTGACATATCGAGTCGCTTAAAAATAGTTTCCTTATAGTCGAGTTGATGTCTAGTCCTGTTGCTACCGGTGAGAACGTGCCGATTTAGTAGTACACGCAACCGCGTTTCCGCAATCAGTTGCTCTTAGTGAGAACACGCCCTAACGGATCGGGAAAACGCGCGTACCCAAGTACCTCGGACCGCGGTCGTTTCGCGCCGGCTCGGTTTTCATTTCGGGCCGCCGGACGGACGGTGCGATGTGGTCGCGGTCCGTCCGGTTAGAGTAATACGCGTCGTCTCGCGGGGCCCTCGGCGCGGGACAAATCGCCCGGCGGCCGATCGTCGCCGCGGGTGTGCTTTGTTCTCGCGTTTCGTCCAGCCATTTATAAAATTTCGCCACCGACGTGTACAGGGTGATCCGCGGTGATATTCTAAAACTCTAAATATTACGTACATTACCTGATTATTGTGCCCGCATGGTGGCGGAAAACCCTCGAATTCGTCTATGTCAACTTTTCACGTAGTAACCCAGAAACGCGATGTTGCTGCGAGATGCTAAAGATTTCGGGGTGCGACAGGGTGAATAATGAAGGAATTCTAAAACGAATTGAGGACTACTTTAGAAAATGATAAAAAATAATATATATACATCTCGAAGAGACAAATACGGAACAATTATGCTGTCGAAAATGTTTATCGAAGGTAAAATTGGAAGAAACAGACCATAGGATTGAATAATATACGAGGGCCAATTCCTAATGACACGGACAGTTATCGAAGGATTTAATGTTTGACAGAGTAGCGGCATACGGGAAGCTGCAGCCGATTAATCGAAAGATTTAAAACCAGCGGATGAAATAAGTGGCCGCTATTGTAGGCGGCGATTTGGCAAAATATAGAGAGGAGTTTAATTTGTATCCGTATATTCAACGATAAACGATTGCCAACGAAAAACGATTCTGAGCGAAGCTCGGTTAAAATACGTTTCGATAACTTTAGATTTAAAATTATATTAGGCACCAATCATTTTTTCGACTATAAAGTAAACCTGGTATGGTTTCGTCTCAAATTTCCGAACGTTTTTATAGAGCCAAAAATGTTTTGGCCATCGATATACCATAAAACATAAAATTGTAGGCCCACTAAATGTCAACGAATTATACGATTTTCATCAAAATCCACGCTTTAAACGCTTATAAAAAACATACGTTTGACTTTTGTGTATTTTTTTTTTTTACAATTAAATACAACTTCTAATGAACCCAGTGTATAAAATGTACAAGCATTTGTTGCGGGACCAACATTTCTTGCGATTAGGAAATCTATTAATACATTAGATTTAGCACGATTGGCCAAAACCACCCAATCCACCGGGCACTGTTTTTGGGTAACTTTTGCTTTTTTTTTTTTTTTTGATTTTTTAAGCAGGCGTAACCTAAGATGTTTGCCACGGGTCGAATAATAATCGCTCGGCACGCAGCTCCGATCGAGAACGGTTTATGGGTATAATCAGTCATATATTATTATTTGTCGAGATGGCTTCACGGATAAATGCGAGTTTTTCGAAATTAATTTTGATTAATCGTTCGTACGGTCCCGTGACGACGACGGGACCGAACGGACGATCGTGCATCGCGATGATTTCCCATCGAGGATTATTTTCGTTTTTACGCCGCGTTAACGAAACAAAGAGAAAACGCGTCTCGTAAACGTGTTATTTCAATAACGCAGGATGATTTTTTTTTTTTTTTTTTTGTTATCATGATCCAGCGTTTTTCTCGGAGGATTTTAAGTAAAAATTTTACTATTTATTTTGTATCAATAATTTACGAAATTGTTTAAGCTTTATTTTAACATTATTATTATTATTTTTTTTTTTTTATCACTTTTACCCCTACTCCTTATACCTTAAACGATTATTGACTTCTTTCGACATTCAACCACCCCCTCCCCGCCTTTCTTTTTCGACACAGATTCGAAAAGTGAATATTATTCTAAAACTGATGATTTGCATAGCACTAACATTACGGTAGGTTGTTCTCCGGAGTTTCTCCAGAGAAAGGTAATACATTACCATATCCATTTATAAAATAATAATAATAACACTTTTCTACTCCCTGGGTATATGATTTTTTTTTTTTTTTTTTTAACTTTTTTAACTCTGTAAATTTGTAAATTCAATATTATATAATGTTGTTTATGCGCATCAAAACGTTATGAAATCGTATTCTTTTTTTCAAATATGACGAGGATGGCGAGGGGGGGGTGGGAGATTTAATATCTCATATTTGTACAACAATAGTATTGTAAATAAGATCATCAAACGAATCGAATGTTACACGCTATTACGGACAGAAGAAATCAAAAGTCATCGCTAGACCGGTAGAAAAACAGTCATACTACGAATGTTTTTTTTTTTTTTTTTTTTTTTCGACGTTTAAACAATATTAATATTATTATTATAATTATTGAAAACGCACGTTTTCGATTATGATTCGATTTCAAAATTAATTTATAAATGTACTTATAGTACACATAAACGTACAATAACAATATTACCGTCGACGTATACGTATAATTGTACTTTTTTGTTGCATAAAAATCCGCGTGACGCAATAATAATAGTAATATTTTTCGACAAATTGACGTAATATCGTGTTATTATATGCAATTTTCGACAAAAATTAAAAAAAAAAATACGTCATGTACTTCTATTGTATTCTTGAAGAAAAAAACAAAAAACCCACTAAATACAAAAAATTAGGTCGCGAAATAATATATATTATTCGAAAACTGTAGACGTTCGGTAAGTTACCTCGGTACGGCGTATAATAGTATGTGCTGAACATGTAAACCGCAAAACAAGTGAAATTATAATATAGAAATGTTAATGGCAATAAGTATTACCAAAAAAACAGAAGAAGAAAAAAAACCATATAGTTTAGTAATTTTTTTTTTTTTTTTTTTCTGCGCGTTTTATCCTTTTTTTTTAGATGTTACTATGTTTACGTTTGTACTTTTTTACGATAAACGCGAAAGTATTCGGGAGAAGATGCCAATAATGTTTTATTTTCTATTTTTGATTTCACTTAATTAAATATGTTTTTTTTATACCTACCGGTTTTCCAACGTTTTTTTTATTTTTTTATTTTTACCAATATTACAACTGACATTTAAACGAATACCGTACACTATTATTAACGTACATACGCATATTATTATTATCCATACCAAAATCAACAATATGCATTAAAATATATACTTTTTACGAATAAATAATTATTTTTATACGAACGTTCTAAAAAATAATAATAATAAAAACATAACTTTGAACGACATTATTAGATGTGTTTTTTTATTGTTTTATTACTATTGTTTCAAATATAAATTAAGTTTTCTCGTGATGGTTTTATTTTTTGTGAAAACTATATAATTATAATAACGTACGTGTTTTCCTTAAAAAAAAAAAAAAAACGGATTCTTGTCATTTCCCTGTTTATTTTCGGCACGTTATTATTTCGGTTATACTTAAATTGTGTTTTGTCAGTTTTGAATAACACCGTTTACCAGTTTGATATTATTTTAGAACTCGGTTTTCTCTTGAGAGAGAGAGGGAGAAGAACGAGAAAGCTATTATTTATATAACAATGTGTGTTTTTCGTATTTTTTTTTTTTTTTTTTTTTTTTTGTCTTGGAAAACACTTTTTGGGGTAGTCAACATGCTCGAAAACTTTTAGGCAAACACTTATTTGTATACATGATTCAATAACACAAAGTATGTTATTTTAAAAACAGATAATATTATATTTCAAGTTTCACGGTTCCACGCTTTTAGTGACATAAAAAAAAAAAACTTTGAAGGCAAGAATGTAATCGAACGTTTAAATTGAAAATCGAATACAATTTTTTTATTTTTTTTTTTTTTTTTTATACGCGATATTATTACCGCGGATTCGTATTGTCTAATAATATCGAACAAATAAATTACTACGTTTACTGGGTACACGATAAACCGTTCTCAAATTATGCCGATTTTATAACGAATTGCCCCAAATTACCCGATGAATTTTAATAAAATAAAAAATAAAAAAACCATTTATTATAACGTTCTATGTATTTGGACCATATAACTTAACCAATCGGTTTTCATCGCAATCGAATCGATTGTTCAGTTGATATGTACAAAAAAAAAACTAAACCAATTTGATACGTTTTGGTATCCGTGAATTCGCCATTATAATTCGTATCAGAGCGGCGCGATTTACATATATTATTAAATTGTCAGTAAATGAATATAAATTTATTGTACGGAAACATATGGATTGGTAGCCGATTGTAATAACGCGACAAAAATCTGAATACAATATTTCTCACACCGTTGTGTGGCTCAAGTATACAGGCTAAAAATTACAAATTTACTATAAATTATTAAACGTTAAAAAGTGCGCTCATCTGGACAATTTACAATTATCGATATACGGCCCTGTCGCACCGACGACATGTTCGAGTGTCGTTAAATTAAAAAAAAAAAAAAAACGGTTTATTTTATTTAGGCTGATCTAGGGTGTTTTACGCGATTAAATTCGTTTATTTTTTTTTTTTTATGAGCAGGCCTTAATAAGTGGTATGTTTTGAATTGTACGGCTAATGCCGTTTTTATTCGTAATCGTGGTCTGGACAGGTGTACGTCGTGGTTTCGTCGTGCGTGCGTATTACGGAAATAATCGTTCCGTGATCGCTGCACAAAGGGATTCTCGTCTACATCTCGGCATTACACGTGCTGAATCTGTTCCCTCTGCTAACACTATCGAATTGTGGATACGGCGCGTTTGGAAGAAACTGAAAGTACCCTGAGTAGACTCGGACACGGAGCACGCAGATCGGTAAGAACCCCCGAAAATGTGCAGTTGGTTAGAGAGTCAATGGAGCAGTCACCAAGACGCTCAGCCCGGAAACACGCTGTACCTTTCGGAATCTAACCAGACCCTTCTTTGAGGAGAATTCTTCACAAAGATTCCATCGCTATAAATTAATGCTTGCCCAACAGTTAAATGCTACTGACTACGGCAACCGGAAAAATCTCTGTCAGCAAATTCTTCTGCAAATTCCTCCGATATCGACTTTTTTCATTTTCATCTTTCTGGAACTGTAAATAAACAAAATTTTCGATACTGGGCTACAAATAACCCATGGCAACTCCATGAAAGACCACTCCACGTGGAAGTCGAGGCCATACCAGTCGAAATGCGCCGAAAATCACATGAGAGCTTCAGAGATCGTCTACAACAGTGTATCCAATGCTGACGGCCGCCAGCTTGGAGATATAATTTTCAAAAAATAATTTTTAAAAATGGGATTGAATACTGATTTAAATAAAAAAAAAAACCTTTTCTCTAAGTTTTACTGTTCGTTATTTATAGCCCATCAAAACTCTGTCAATCGGCTCTGCCGCACCCTGTATATATTTCTAACCCGTGGCGAGAATACTACGAGTATATCGGAGTTTATTTATCATTGAAATTGTCGTTTTTGTTGGGAATCGATTTTATATGCGTAGACGCGAGTGGTGAGACGACGATGGCGACGACAACAAGTGATTATAAGTGTCGGTTTATATTATATATATATAATTGTTTAAGAGTATCCGCTCGGGTCTCGAAAGCTTGACACTTACAAGGTGGTTTTTTTTTCTTCTCTTTTTGTATTGCGTGTGCGTGTATTATGTTTACATATACTTAAATAGGATTAAAACAGGCGTCGTTTTGGCGGAGTAATTAAGATCGACCCAAAGAAGAGAGCCGCTGCAGATGGCGACGTGATAATCCAATTTCGCTCTCGGTCGCTTTTTAGAGCTTTCAATCGAATCCCCGGCGCTCGGTTAATTAACGCGTACCGTCAGCCAATATTATAATATCTTCTTCTATCGCGTCTTAATACATAAATAAATAAATTAATAAATAAATAAATTGAATATAAAGTTGAAGCGTATATTGTTTTACTTAGACATTTTGATCATTTTCCCACAATTTCAAACAATTTTGCGAACACATATCGCGACGTATTTGAAATTCTCCAATCTCGCCGATACAAGCTGTAATATTTACGTATGGAAAAAAATACCAAAAAAAAAAACTGTTTACAATCATTAGCGTGCGCAATATCTTATATTGATGAGAAATTTGATGTCTATCTGTAGATTTTTTAAAGTGAAAAGTAATTTTTTTAGTTATCTAGATTAAAATATACCTATAAAAAGATTAAAAATTACATTTTTTTTCCCATAGTAGAAAATATCGAATGCTTAACTTTATTGTACTTCAACTTTTAGTTCATAATCAGAAGTTACTAGCTATAGTGATTTTTTACACGTTTTGCATTTTATCCGTTTACATGTTTATCTCCACGCTATTATATTGTTCTCAACAATAAACAATATAAAACAAATTATCTTTTTTTTTAAATCTAGATAATTTCTACCTATCTATTATTTTATCTGAAATAATTTATGTGTTTTCTGTCTTTATCCGTGTCTAGATTATTTCGGAGCAATTATCTTTTACTTTTATTTAAAGACAATTTACTTATCTGTGTCTCAACACCCTAGTTGTCAGAGTATAATCTAGTCAACTGCAAACTACTCCTGCGAGTTTTGGACGATTATATATTATTATTATATTTTTGGTTTAGTTTATTTTCAACGTTTCAAAAAAATCTCAATTTTTTCACCGTACCTAACGAGCGTTCGCTTGAATTTTTCGGCTTAAATGTCTAGGATATTAAGCCCTCGCCTCTCCCATAACCCGCTCGCCCGCTGACAGATTTGGTTAAGGATTTCAAATCATTGGTATTGCATTTTCAAGTTTTCTACAGTAGATTATGTTTTCATTTCGCTCGTTCCTGCGGGGTCGTTATAATAATAGCAATATTTTAAGAAAATAACGATTTTCTAGAATATCACGAGGGTATGTAATTTATTAATTGCGTATTCTCGAACATTTACGGGCCATTGAACGTCAGTAGGTTTATTGGTCGGTTACGATAGTATATGTCAAATACGCCTGATTAAGGCTTAAAAAAAAGAATAAAAAAAAAAAAAAAAAAAATGTAATAAAATACAAGGAGAAATAACCCAATAAATAAGACAATAATATTAGTTCTGGCGAGAAAACGATAAAAAAAAAATAAAAAAATAAAAAAAAACTATTTCAGTCTTAGAGGCGCGTGACACGGTATACGCAGTGAATTATTACTGCCGAAAGAAATTTAATCGATGAAATAATACGTATAATATATCGACGCATTCGATTTGGTTAATGAAAATTCTGACGAAAACAATCGAGAAATCGTGTAATGTAAAATACAAGAAAATACCGTATTGTTTTAGTTGATTGATTAGTTATATGTATTTACTCGTATATAAATAAAACGCGAATAAATTGCATTTTAATTCGGCGGATTATTTATTTTGTTATATCCAATACTCATAATTATTATTTCGTTGTTTCTTATTCTTCCGATGACAATCGAATATTGCATTCTCCTTCCACCGCGATTATTCATCATCAAATACCACAAATAAATCGAAATCGGCAGTAGAGTTGTTTTTTTTTTATACCTATTTGATGTCTACAATTTATCGATTTTACGATTCTGTTAAATTAAAAAAAAAATACTGGTATACGACTTAAAAAAAAAATTCGCGAGTTCGATTGCGCAGCTGCAGTCCGATAATTCAATATGTTCGTAATATTTTTATATACATTTTACTACGTCGACCACCGCCAATTGATCGGAAATTATTCTACTGAAAAAAAAAAAAAAAAAAAATTACATAATTTATTAATAATGTTCGAAACGACGGCTGTATAAATTATATTTAAATCGCAATCGTAAATAATATAAACGTGTACGGATATTGGAAAGATAATTATGATTTCCTATATATTTGTATATATTCTAAAATCGCAAAAGTAATCAGTATTATCGTACTAACGGGTGTATCTTTGACTACTAAAATTGATTGATTTTTTTTTTTTTTGTTATCTTATGATATAAGATATAAATATTGAGTGTATTGAATATTATCGTGTAGTTTTCAAGATATTATCGACAAAACTCTAGCGGTTTGGCGAATACTTCGTACTATTGTAGATAATAACGATTTTTAAATAAATGTACGGCATTGTTATAATTATATACTATGTACTTACACTGCTCATTTGGGCAGTTTTCGCCGTAGAACATAACTAAGTAATAATTTTTTTTTTTTTTTTTTATCGTGTTTTATAGGTTCGGCGCTTATGCAAATCGTCGAGGTATACAAAGAAATCCAATCGCAACAGTTGAATATTGTAAGTACAAAAATTTATCTATTTTTTTTTTTTTTTCAATGTTTTATTACTTATTTCACATTCCTAGTGTAGCGCAAAAGTTTTATCGCCAAAATGCGTGTATTCTTTTTCTCGGTAACCACTTAAAAGTGGTTAAACGATTAGTAATAATGTCCTAAATTGTTCACATCATAAAAGATGCGGATTTTTCGGCCGGAAGTACTTTATTTGAACGTATTTCTGTAACAGCACAACACGACTACGATACTTATGACCTTACGTTTTAACCGAGCTCCGCTCAGAAACGTTTTGCGATTGCAATGATTTATCGTTGCTTCCATTACCCTTTATAAATAATTATTTTTTTTTTTTTTCGGTAGTGAAGTGAATGAAAAATACGGTAGCTAGGTGTATTATTATTATTATTATTATTATTATTATTATTATTATTATGAGTACCTACAAGCGTAAATACAAGAAAGACAAGAAACGAATATATACCTGCTGCAATAAGTTGTCGAAAGGGAAATTAGTCTTACTGCTGAAGCGAGGTGCGCCGTTAAAATAACTTTAATTATGAATAATTGATTATTTTCCGTCCGTCTTTTATTAATTAGTATTTCATCGTGATGAACCCGAGTCGGAAAAATTATCTTGCGCGTGCACTGGCAGCAGTAAAACAAAGTCAAACATAGACTCTGAAGCGGAATTTGAATTTAAAACATCCGGGGTACTTCGCACCCCCGCGTGTGGGCCGCTGTTGTACGTGGAACGTCGGTGTAGTGGCCGTATAGGATCGATTCATCGACAATATTGCTAACGATAAACGATTTAACGGGCGAAGTTCGATCAACGAAAATCGTCACGGTTTGAAAATGTTAAAAATGACCTGTCTATTGTACGGACTTTATACACAATTCGGTTGACGATCGGAAACAAGATTTCTGGTTGAACGTTTGTTAACAGATAGCAATAAAAAAAAAAAAAAAAAAAAAAGAACATCATACGAGTACAGCAAAAGCAATACACATTGTTCATCGCTGCACTCTGTATTTAAATAATATTTAAAATAATAATTCCATAACGAGTTTATAAAATATATATACAATATTATTCGAAATATTTTTTTATTATTACGTTTGTATAAACTCTCGACATTACAATTTTCGGATTTTTCTTTTATTATAATCCGTTAAAATTGTTCGGATAAATTATTATTCTACTGACAACGAAATAATATGCCGTGCTCTCATATACCACCTAGAAATTTTGTTATACCTATTATTTTCAGGTATGGCCTTTCGCCATACCATAGGTGTAATAATGTCCATAAAAATACAAAAATATAGAAATTTATATATTTATATATTTTTTTTTTTTTTTTCGTTTTTCTTTTGTCAAATATTTTCACTCAAACCGTTATTTTACGTTCGCGTCCGAATTGACCGTTCAAACGTTTCGATTTTCGTTTCCAGTTTTGTAAATCATCCGACCCAGTGATGATTATATTGTACGTGTAGTCATGGGACGAGGGTTGTTCTCTGGTATTTGATCCCCCACGGTAATTTCATTCCGACAATGATCATAGGCCACCTGCACCCTCTCTTTTTCACGCTCACTGCGGCGGTCGTTACCATAATGATATCTCATCGTCTCTCCTAATCTCTTTATCTGTGTGAACTGCTCTATTTTTTTTTTTTTTTTTTTTTGTAATTTACACATATCTGTACTTTTAGCCGAAACCGACGGACGGTTTATATTTGTATAATAATCCATCATCATTATCGAACATTCAATTATATATCACTAATTATTGTTAACATCAAAATAAACGCGTTGGCGTTGTCAAGACGAGTTTCTTTTTCTATTTTTTTTTTTTACGCCTATAATAATACTTAGCGAATTAGTCATGGGTTGTGCAGGATGGTCGGATGCGTAGGAATGTATAGAACAGCGAGTTCAAACCAATATTGATTTGTTGATAAGTATAGGGCCCCTCGCACAATAAAAAAATAAATACATTTTCTTCAAGCCACTGCAGTAAACTGAATTTATTGTGCTTACGTAATTTGTATTTAAATTATAATAATATCAATCTCTTTATAAACAGAAGAACAAATTCAGCAGAGTAGGCTGTAGAGGGAAATTTAATTTTTATCTATACGTAACGATAAATTTATAATGAGAATTGTATTCATATTTGACTACAAACCAAAGAACGACTGTACGAACTTAAAAACGAATTCCAAAAAAAAATATATATATAAATAACAGAAACCGTTATGGTGTTCACTTGTTTTTCCCAATTATTATGAAAACTACAAGGAAAATCAAAACATTAATTACTCAACGATGCACCGGAGCAAGATTTCTGGTAGAAAAGTTGCTTACAGACAGAAATAGAAAACACGTCATAAGTAAAACCAATAAATTGCTAGCTACGCACGAAATCTAAAATTACAAAATATTTTATAATATTATAGTAGAAAAAAAAAAATAATGAATCTGGTTTTGTCGAGTTTGTAGAGATATCATGTACTATATTTTTGTATATAATTACCCGTTTGGCAACGTCGGCCGGCCGACTATCCGAGAAACTGGTTGAATCAGAAATAAATTAACGAAATCGACAATGATGGAAACCGCGAGAAAGTCGCGTACCACGGCCAACGCGGTGTTTATAAAATTCATTTTTTGTTTTTTATATACCACATAATATTTTGACGATAATAAATGGTTAGGGTTTTATATTCCACGATTGTTATCAATAATGTTCAACCCGGTCGTTCGAACTGAATCGTAAATATTCGTAATGTGATTTTCAGCTATATAGGTACTACGGTATTTCGGTGCCATTACAATACAAAAATACGACTTATTGATGATAATCTTATAAACTATATTACCTTTATAAAAAAAAAAAAAACTAATAAAAGTTAAAGTGTGTAAAATTATCGTCACTCGAACGGGTAATTTCATTAAATCAAACTTATTATAATTAAAAAAAAAAAAGAAAAAAAAAGTTTACAACATTTATTACACAATACGTTTTCCGATATTTATTTCTTTCAATACGCAATACACTAATAATGAATCAATAATAATAATGATGGTTGTGGTGTTGTGTTTTCAAAAAAAAAAGAAAAGAAAAGAAAGCAGGACTCGAATATTTGAATATTTGACAACGGTTTTCAGTGGTTTTCATTTGCTCAATAATAAAAAAAACTTCGAAAAGAGTTAATTCATGGCATTATTTGTATATAAGTACATATATAATCGTTAAACTTTTCTCGCGAGCCATATATTAACAACATGCGTTATTTATTAGTTATTCGTACCGTTAAAATCGTATAATTCGATTGCTTACACAAGAACGTTTAATATTATATCGTATATTAGACGGGAAAAATAGTATTTAATGCCTGAATAATTTATACATAGTATTTTATGATCTTAAGATGATCAAACTCATTCGTCGCCTCAGACTTTATAGGCAATTTGCGTTCGGCAAAAGCAATTTTGTGCTTTAAGTTTTAATATTAGGGTGCGTTGACTTATTATGCAACTTAAAGTAAAGCCCGTGTTCTGAACGGAGTTATCCATGTATGCGCTGTAAGTTTATTTACGATAATTTAATTTCCAAGCGAGATACGAAAATCATTTTATAATGTGATATTTCGCAAATATCGAAGAAACGCCGACGTGCATTCACGGTGCATTTTCTCACCTTTAAGTTTGGTATAATACCCGCTCTAATATTAAAAACTAACAGCACAAATAAATTGGTATTAGTAAAAGCAAATTTACTTTTGTCGCGAGTGTCATCAAACACGATAGATGATGAGAAATGTCAATGAGAAATATCGGTAAAATAAAATACGGTGTATTCGACGCTGATTTTTGGAACAGGATTCAACAGTAAAATATATATATATATATATATAAAACAATTCAAATTTTATAATAATTTAAATATACTTAGATCGTTTTTTTCTTTTCTCGTAAAATAACCAAGGGCATGTTACCGGGCCAGTCCGACCCAGTCCTGATTGTGGTTTTTTTTTTTTTTTTGTTTTTAATCGAAAACGGTCGTCACAATACGCACAGACAGTTATTATAAAACTTCAAGCTGAGGTATTTTTTTTTTTTTTTTTTCATAATAT
The DNA here is from genome assembly GCA_956483605.1 of Tuberolachnus salignus. Taxonomy (NCBI): domain Eukaryota; kingdom Metazoa; phylum Arthropoda; class Insecta; order Hemiptera; family Aphididae; genus Tuberolachnus; species Tuberolachnus salignus. Next base: position 3,153,355 of record OY101434.1, read on the forward strand.
TTATTTTATGGAATGTTTTTTTTAATTATTATTCTAAATGTTGGGTTTCGTCACGTATTTATTATCATTTTTGATTAAACGAATTTCGGAAAACACCCGTAGTGGATGGCACAAAACACGTGTGTATTATCGGAAACTTTCGTGCGTCGAACAACTTTTATTGGGCGAACAAGAAAAAGAGAAAAGTTTTCCCGACATGATCTATTTGCTCGCACTATATATCATTGCTATCATATTGGTAAGTACGCGAATATAGGTATGTTTGGTTTTCCTTCGTTGACTTTGGTGTCGCCATTATGTCGGCGGCAAAATAACAAAAAAAAAAAAAAAAAAAAAAAAACGGTAAATCGTTGAAAGTTTTTCTATTTGCCACCGCCGCCGTGCGATACACGTTTTCCATTATTTTTATACTTATATTGATGTTATATATATATATATATTTTTTTTTTTTTGTAAATAATGCACTTAGGCGTATGTATGCCAAATAGGCGTGTGCGTATATAGAAAAACGGACGTCGCGAGGGGTAAAAACAATCTGGTAACAGTTTGAACCTCTTATCCGGTCGGATTGCGCTAAACTTTTCACCCCAGTGTCCCCGGGACACGACGGGGTCGTAGAGAGGTCCGTAGATTTCAATTTAATACGATCCGTATTTATTTATTTAACGTTTATCATTATTATTATTTATTTATTTATTTTTTTTTTTTTTTGTTTCACGGCCCGCCAGTTATTAAGCGCGGCGATATTCGGACGGGCGCGCGGAGCTCCGGTTATGCAATTTCACTGCTCGCCGACCGTATTCGCCCGACGGTTCTATTCCGGTGATATTAAAAACCGGCACACCGTCCCGACAAAAACAAAATTATAAATTACTAATAATAAATAGGTAACATCCGTGCAGACGGTGGCCGCCAATCCCGTCGAACCGTCCGATAAAGATAAATAATAATAATCCATTACTTTTGTTGAAAATTGTGTTAAAAGAACGAAAAAAATAATAATAATAATAATTATACAGGGTGCGGCAGAGCCGACTGACGGGTTTAACGAGGTCATTAGCCCGTGATTAGATAAGAGCGGGCCTTAATAAGTAGTATATTTTGAATTGTACGGTATTGCCGTTTTTATTCGTAATCCTGGTCTGGACAGGTGTACGTCGTGGTTTCGTCGTGCGTGCGTATTACGGAAATAATCGTTCCGTGATCGCCGCACAAAGGGATTCTCGTCTACATCTCGGCATTACACGTGCTGAATCTATTCCCTCTGCTGACACTATCGAATTGTGGATACGGCGCGTTTGGAAGAAACTGAAAGTACCCTGAGTAGACTCGGACACGGAGCACGCAGAACGGTAAGAACCCCCGAAAATGTGCAGTTGGTTAGAGAGTCAATGGAGCAGTCACCAAGACGCTCAGCCCGGAAACACGCTGTACCTTTGGGAATCTAACCAGACCGTTCTTTGAGGAGAATTCTTCACGAAGATTCCATCGCTATAAATTAATGCTTGTTCAAGAGTTAAATGCTACTGACTACGGCAACCGGAAAAATCTCTGTCAGCAAATTCTTCTGCAAATTCCTCCGATATCGACTTTTTTCATTTTCATCTTTCTGGAACTGTAAATAAACAAAATTTTCGATACTCGGCTGCAAATAACCCACGGCAGCTCCACGAAAGACCACTCCACTCTTCTAAAGTGACAGTGTGGTGTGCTGTGTCCCAATTTAGGGTGATCGGCCCCTACTTTTTTGAGGGCGAGAACCGGACCGTCACTGTCACGTCCGCTCGTCGTTTTGTGACGTTGGAAACTTATCTGCAGCATAGGTTTGATGAAATGGCTGAAGATCATGATTTTTGAGAGATGTATGGGTTCAGCAAGACGGAGCTACAGCGCACACAGTTAGAATTTCACTTGCTGTCTTGCGACAAGTGTTCCATACCAGTCGAAATGTGCCGAAAATCGTATGAGAGCTACAGAGATCGTCTACAACAGTGTACCAATGCTGACGGCCGTCGTCATGGAGATATAATTTTCAAATGATAATTTCTAAAAATGGGATCGAATAAAAAAAAAAATAACCTTTTCTCTAAGTTATACTGTTCGTTATTTATAGCCCATCAAAACTCGTCAGTCGGCTCTGCCGCACCCTGTACCTTCGCGCGTACGATCGGTTTATAAAAAAAAAAAAATAAAAAATAAAGTAATAATCACGAAAGTAACATAATTACGATTATTTCTTTCGAAATACAATATACGTATATCTGTCCGCCGCCGTTCACATTCCGCGCGTTCATCGGCTCATTCAATGGGTACACCTATATTATTATTATTATTGTTCCCTAACCGCAACGGTAATTTTTTTTTTTTTTTTTTTTTATTGTCCCTATAATAATAATTTATTATGAAATGTTATACATTTTTGTCCGATACACGCTGTGGAAAAAATAGTGTTTAAAAAATATATACGCTTTATCGAATTTATTGTAAAAAAAAAAAAAAAAGTTTTATCGATAAACCAATTTTTTTTTTCGGATTACTACCAGACATATTGTCCCGATCGTCGACTGCAACAGTGGTTTCCCGTAAAAAATGCGTTTTCTAGTCCGCTAGTTTTTTGATTTGCCTTGTACTTTTCTAAATAACGGAAAAAAACCGGGAATAATAATATTGTTTTTTTTTTTTTTATATTTCTTCTCGTTATAACACACGCTGGAGAATAATCGCAGAGACTTGAATTTTTCACCGAATACTTTTATATTATCGTGACGGATTTTTTTTTTTTTTTTTTGTATAGTTACAATTTAATACGACTTTTAGTTTAAATTTATCAAAACATGTTCAAACGTAATTTGTCCGGAATCGTTCTTTTGTTTGCAACGTTCAATTTATCGGTTTATTTGTTTTGCTATTATTATTATACCGATGTAGATAGTTGTATTGAGATATTGGTTTTTCAACTTTTTCGTCTGTAAATAATAAATTAAAATTAATAGGTACCAGAAAAAGTCGTGATAAAAAAAAAAAAATAATTCAATAATACAGTAAATCGTGTAGTTGTAGTTGAAAAAAATAAATAAATAAAAAACACTCGTGTATATTTATTATGCGTACGTTTGTATTTGTCAACTTGATTCGTCAATCTCGGGGATCAATATTTGTTCGACCGTTTCTATAGGGATTATTGTATTTGTGATTCGGTGCATCAATAAATAAAGAGATGTGCCGTTGTGTGTTGCTATTCGAAACTCCAGTTTAGGGTTTCGCATTGTTTTATGCAATTGTATAAACGACTAAAAAATCAAAATCATTATTATTAATTTTTTTTTTTTTTTTACCAAAAAACACAGGAATAAAAAATATACGCACTTTTCCTAACCTAACCTAACCACCTCATCCGTTATATGAAAACAAAATATCGTACGATCAGCTACGAATGATAATAACAAAGTTAGCTGCAATATTTTCGAAAAATCGTGCACAATACGTTTTCATTAAACATAACACTTAATGTAATATATTACGTGATAATATGTCAAAGGTGTCACGACAGAGTTCCAAAACTCCGAAAAAAATTTTTAAAAAAAATGACACGTGGTAGCGTTATGATATAGGGTATAAAATGATGTTTTATACATTCGTGTGAATTAATATGTTTTTTTTTTTTTTTTAGCTGAAAGCATTTTACGTGGATTTGCTAGTACCGTTGGAGACGAATCTCGAAAAAGACACTAAAGTAGTTCAGGTAAGGATTATCCAAAAATATATTATTATAAATATTCGTGTGCGTTTACACCGGGTAAGCTGGTAAGCTAAGTTCATTTTTTATTGCAAAACTTGGTCGGAGGTTTAAAAATTACAATTTTGAACAATTGTTCGTTATTTTTTCTATCGTGGACTGGGACATGTTTATGATTTACAAACTAAATCGTAATCGTAATATACGTATATGTTTTTTTTTTTTCGAGTTTCACCATTTCCTGTATCAAAAATAGATATTTTTTCTATTGTATGATACACAACAACCTAACCTTAACTGGTATTGGAACACACGAGCGGATTAATAAAAATTACGTTTCGAAAACGTAATTTAAAAACCACACAGTCGCATCGCCCTTGCCTTACTTTTTCAACAAAACTGATTAACCTGCGATAAATAATTTTTTTTTTTTTTTAAATAAACTGACCTAGAACGAAAAACATTTCTCTCGTTCTTGGTTTTACTGGACGATCAAACGCGTCTAATTATTCGGCACTCGGCGTGTGGCCCAGCCCAAGTTTATAGGATGCAAACGGCTTTTACTGTTTATGGTCAATTTTGTATTTTGTATTTTGTATTTTGTATTTTTTTTTTTTTCATTTTTTTTCCCCCGGTTTTGCGCTCGACGAACCGCATTTTGTGTAATTAGTATTCGTTTAATTTTCGGCCCCTATCTCCGCATTCGAATAGCAATAATTCATACGCACCATTACGAGTAAACGAGAAAAAATGCCGCCATTTACCCATACATGGCAGTACCGTGATAATATTTTAGTTATCGGAATATATAATAATGTTGCTTATTACACATACGCACAAGGTGTGCGGAGAGAGCAAAATATATAAAACGATCCAATAAATAATCCGGACCCTTTGGCCCGCAGTTCGGACCGCTGATTAACCCCTCGAACGGTACTTGCCTCTACCGTTCAGTTCATATCTGATAAAAATATTCAAACGACAAAAACTTGATTTTATTTTCTCCATTATAATATTGTTATTTATTTATTTATTTTTTTTTTTTTACAGTCCGAACAAAAACGCTTTTTGCAACAGCACAAACAGCGATCCGAGAGTTATAGCAAGGCTACGTCGGCCATGAAAAAATGCCGTAAAAAGCACAAGGTCGGGCCCAAAGCGGGATTGGCGATGGACAAAGAAATGAAGGTATCTATCACCTATACAACTAGTCGTCAAAGTGCGATAGACACATTTAGAAAAAGTCTTTCTTTTTTTTTTAAAGTGCCCTTTCCCCACTTCCCCCCCCCAAAAAAAAATCTGAGCTTCAGAAAATTTTTTTTTATAAACATAAAATTATATTAAGAATATTATTTTTAAAAATATCTATTTTAATAAATAAATAATCTAACCCGTCGTGGATTTTAATCGATTAGTAATTATAAATGAGATTTTGAAGTGTAATGCCTTTTCTGAAAGCATTTTGGATCTATTTGGGACAAAGAGAAGACATTTTTTATTTCCATTGTAGTTTTCTTAATAGTTCACGAAAACGGGGAAATTTACGGCAATAATGGTTTCATTATTTTTGCTGTTTTTTTTTTTTTTTTTTTGTAACTGTTAAAAATAATCGTAGAAATCTAAAGTTTTCACAAAGTATTAATATTAGCCATCTCTGATTTGGTGAATAAATTCAATGACCTTTATTGAAGTTTTTATAGGCGTTTTAAGTTTTCGAGTTTTTGTTTGGTTTTAAGTGGATAAAATTGGTTTGGCCAAACAGAAATGCTAGAAATTTAAAAAAAAAAAAAAAAGTCGAGCGTATTGGAGTTGTTTTTTTTTTTTTTTTTTTTTTTTTTTTTTATATAAACGTTTAAAGTGTAAATTTTGACGAAAATCATAAAAATTACGGCATTACGAAATATGATTTACCGAACTTTGCCTCTGAATCGTTTTTCGTTGCGTAGTATGTTTTTTTTTTTTTTTTTTTTTTTTTTTAATATACATATATCTTCTTCTTCGACGTTTATTTCACTTAAAATTTATGGTAATATTATTAGCAGTGTTATACGATATTATTATTTTCTTGGCGCGAACAAAAATCACTTTTTTTTTTTTTTTTATAGCCGATAGCAGTGTGTAATATTATACTCTTATGCGTGTAACGGTCTACCAAATACGCGACGCGAAATATTATTGTGATATGCATACGAAATATATGTCTTTCTATATATATATTTGAGGGACAGGGAAGAGGGTGCTAGTTTATTTTTTTTAAATACAAAATGTATATTATTATATATTACAACTACTATATATACATACATACATACATACATATGCATAATAATAGCGATATGCGTTGCGAGGTTAAATTATGATTATTCAAATGTGTTTTATAGTGGAGTTTTTATAATATCCGTCGTTTGGCACGGTAAAGCCCGAACGTGTCGGCCGAATAAAAATTATTGCCGAGCTTATATTGAAGACGCTCATTGTTCGCATTAAAAGTATACTCACTTTGTGTGTATATATCGTATGAATTATTGTAGTACGTTGTATACGGAAAATGTGTGTGTGTGTGTGTGTGTTTTTTTTGTTCGTACAAAAGCGGGATTTACATGTGAAAAAAAAAAAAAATTAAAAAAAACAGCAAAATCAAATCCTCAGGGCGTATTATTATTATTATTTCGGCCACCGCGCCGAACCGGTCAATAGCCCGTTTTTTTTTTAATTTTTAATTTTGTATTTTTTCCCCCCCCCCCGTAATAAAACATATTATATAGTATTACGATTTTTAATAATATATTATCGTACAGGGTGTTCCGCGGAGTTAATACACGTTGCAATATCTCCTGGGAAAATGAAGATATACAAATTTTGTTATTATTATATTTTTTTTATAAGGATAAGGATTACAAATATTCACATTTCAATTAAATTTAAACAAAATAACTTTTTATTTTCGGAAAATTTAAAGACAACCGTTTTATAGAGTTTATTTGTCTGAACATTTTGACTTTTTATTTTCATTACCCCGCGATGTTTAATATATATTTCTAGTGTAGAGAAGAATTGTGTTTTGATATACAAAACTCACGCGAAAACGAGATGAGATCACTTCACAGCACTACTACGGTATTAAATAATACACTATTTTTGTGTAAATTAAAAAAAATATATTAAAAATCAAGAGATTAATGAAAATAAAAAGTCGAAACGCCGAAATGCTCAGATGAATAAACTCTATAAAATGGCTATCATATCTAATTTTTCGAAAATAATAATATAAACAATTATTTTTTATTTTTATTTTTAACCAAAACATACGAATTATATTATATCATGTATATTTGTAGTGTCCTTATCCCTGTGAATCATAAAAAAATACAACCAGAATTTGATTATAAATATTTCTCAGGAGATATCACAATAGGCATAAATAAAAATAATATATATATATATATTTTTTTTTTTCCGTTATAACAGACGATGCAAATACTAGAAGAAGAAAAATCGAAATTGGACAATTTTTGCGAACAGAGTTTGAAAAATGTAAGTGTTGTATATAAATATAATAGGATTAATACGAATTTTATTTCTTCTCTCTCTCTCTCTCTCTCTATCTCTCCTTTTCTCTGTATTCAAATATTGCAAATAAAATATTGAAAGCCGATGAATAACAGTATTAAATCGTTATCAATTTGTCTCGTTTACAAGGCCATGACTCAGGAAAGACGGAGATACGGTTTCGTGTTGGAAAGACAGTGTTCATTGGTCAAACACTGTTTGGCCTATCACACCAATACTCAATCGATGTACGACGAACACTTGAACGACTGGCTGGACGTAGCCAAGTCCCGGGAACGGCTGCCGGACTCCGTCGAAACGATGTTCGCCACGAAACTCCGGGTCAGTTCGAAAACCAACTAAAAATACACGATGCGTTAAAATTCTAGCGCCGTGCAGAATTTCGATTGTTCCGCAATCCGGATTAAAAAATATATTGAAACACAATAGTACACACAACCGCACGACATGACTATATGGTCGATTCGCTGCTTATCGAATTTTTATTATTGTTTTTTTTTTTTTTTTTTTTTTCTAATATACGAATGGATATCCAATTTTCTTATGTGCAATAATCGAAACATTTTTAATAAATTTAATTTTATTATAATCCGGATTTCGGATCGAACCAGACCGAGTGCTCAGCGCTGCAATTCAAACGTACATAGTTACTCATTATATTATTATTCTGTCGACTATTGTAGCAAGTGAGCTTTTGGCTGGACGACGACGTCGGTTCGCCGAGAATCGACGACGACAGGACTTCTCTGTCGTCGCAATTGAGAAAAACCAAATCCATGGACGCGTCTTGCCTGGACGTCCGGGCCATGAACGATATATCGAGTCCGGTGTTAAACTATCCGCTCTCCAGGGCCAAATCGGATTTCAATTTGAACGCGTCGTCACAGTCCCTAAACAGAAGTACGACGGACAAATATTAATAATATTATAATAATCAATTAACTCTTGTGCCGGGTCGCGTAAATGGCCAATAACCGGGTTTCGAACCGATAATTTGGTAATGGTTGGCCGTCGCACAAACGACTATTATGGTTTATCGGTTCGATAGTTCGAAGGCCCGTTTAAGATTAAAAACCGTTTCGTGATTTCGCGATAGTTCGAAGGCCCGATTAATATTAAAAACCGTTTCGTGATTTCGCGATTATCCCTCGTCTTGAAAAATTGTGTTTCATTAAACACGTGTCATGGGTGCGCGTGCACTTACACGACGAACCGATTTCGGTTTAGAATCGCGAGACTGGATATTATCGTCGATAATTGTAATTGTTTACCGTTAAACCACAAACACGGTAAATTTGTAAAAAAAAAAAAAAAAAATCAAGCTTTATGCAACAGTGCAACGACCGTATGAGCATAATCAAGTTACTTATCCGATGGTTTAATGGTCTAATAATATACGAATATATAAATTCGAAGGGCCGTATCAATCGAATTGGTCGTTTTCAGTGAAATCTATCACTGGCTCGTTTGTAAATTTGGCAAAAAAAAGTGTGCGTCCAAATCTTTCGAATTTCAAACCTTAAAAAATGCACTCAAACTATTATCGCCCGAGCGCTGCCTCCACAATAGGTTGTTACGAAATATATCGCGTATTGTTTACGTAATGATATTCCCGCAGTGGAAAACGGGTCGTCGGGAATCAACGGGTCCAGGCCGAAGTCGATGGCGGTCGTAGACAACGGATGGGAATCGCAGGGCACCGGGAATCTCGTGCAGGCCGCGTACGCGTACCTGTCGAGCGGCGACAATCAGCTGAGCTTCCACGAGGGAGACACGATCGCCATATCCGGTGAGTGTCATTCGTGCGGTACGATACGAGTAATAAATTACCGGAGCCCCCCCGCTGTCGTCGTGCCCGCGGTTAATAAATAACGGCCCGTAAATGCCCGTCGTGGCTTTTTGCAGGTGAACGAAACAAAGGATGGCAGTTCGGAGAGAATTTACGCACCCAGTGTAGCGGTTGGTTCCCGCTGGCGTACACCGAAACCGTAATTGACGACTCGGCCTTTTCGTAAGTGTGCGCAAGTGCTTTACTATTCGAGTAAATTACGCGTTATATTTATAGTTAACAACTACCACCTACCACCCCACCCCCGGAGAAGAATATTTATATACATCATTTTGGATTCTGTGCGTACCGACAAATGTATTAGTTTTAACGAGGATATGATATTTGGTTTTTGTTTTTGCCCTCGAAAATCATTTTTTCCACTAGAACAAACGCTCGGATATTTTCATTTGTTCGGTATCGCAAACACTCCGATTCGTCTACGCAGTACATTTTATAAGATCCGACATTTTTGGCCGGTAATAATTTACTTGAACATTTTTTTTTTTTTTTCGAAATTCTCGACAGTACTCATCCCTTAGTAGGGTCTATTTTTACGGTTTTTTTTTTCCACTAAGAAAACACTCTTTCGATTGATAAAAATACTATTAATGCGGATATTTCGCCCAGTGGTACATTATTTAGAGCAAAAAAAATGTCTAGATTCCTTACGGGTTTTTTTTTTTTACTAAAATGTTCCAAAACAAATTGAAAGCGATTAACGAATACGTCAGTTTTATTTTTGTTGATTTGGCAAAACACGACTAAAACCACTACGCTGGGAATCGTTTTTTGTTTGCAATGATTTATCGTTGCATAGACGGTATATAAATTAATTAACCCTATGCTTATATCTTACCTTCGCCCATTTACCCACCTATACAACTGTGACCTACCCACGGTGAGCCAAGTATGATCTATCTTTTTTTTGTCTACAGTGACTCTCCGTCTTCGTACCGGCGAAAGGATTCCGTGGGACAATCGACCGTTTCAAACCATCACAACAGAAGCGAATCAGTAGCGGCGGTCGGCAAACAAACACATCGTTATCAAACGACGACGTTGACTAGATTCGGCGATTCTCTGTCACACAGAAATCCGTATCCGGTAAGTGGCCACAGCTCGTCTTGGGGTATACCGGCGCGACTCCGGGGACCGATTTGTGGGGAGGGCCAAATCACAAAACAAATATAAAACGCGTTTGCACTTTATGTTCGACTCTGCTATTCTAGGCGTTCGTTGAACCATCTGAAATGTTATTAATTCCGTCGAAAAAATATTAATTGCTCTATGTGCGTTTAGTAAAGAAATTCATTAGACGGTCGTCCTCTGACGTCCTTGAGCGAAGCCATGTTTTCGCTCTCCTGCGGTTAGAAATACTTTTCCCCGCAGAAGTGCTGTTTCCGGGCAATGTTGCAAACACGAAGACTCAATGTTCTGATGATCCGTAATTGAAAATGGGTCGTTGGTTGTCCCAGTGATTTAAAGTTTAAAATAAAAAAAAAAACAAAGGGGAAATGCTGGGGGGCGCGGTCCCTACCCCCGGAACCATGCCTAGAATTATGAGTATTCCCGAAAGACTTTTCATTATTGTTTTTAGACTCTGAGCGAAGCGAGTAACGCGTATTGGTTTTTTTGTCCCTCAAAAAACAATTTTTTCTCTCGGCGAAAACATTCCGAAACTTTTACGTCGCTGTGAAAGAATATGCCGGCGGTACATTATTTGAAAGTGTTTTTTGAACATTTTTTTATTTTTAAACTACGACAATAAAACATGACGGTTATATCGGTTTCGATTAAAATCCACGACATATTGAGATCTAAAATTCCCCGACAACACATCGAAAAAGGATTTTTTAATTTATAATGAACATTGCTCACACACTCGAATTTCGAACATTTCGCATTTTATAACTTGTCAATTGTTTTTATTGTTATTTTTTCCTCCCCATTGAAATATTCTTTGATGCTTTTATTTGTATTTTGACTCCATTGTTATGGCAACTCTGTCAGTCCACCTGCCCGTCAGAACCGTCTGACTTTTAAACTAAATGATATGCCAAATTGAAATGCATACATAACACTACTCGTACTGGCCTCTTGAAAAACAAATTCTAAAAATAGTTTGTTATCATATAGAAGAAAAAAGTATAGTATTTTTTTTTTTTTTGAAAACGTAACAAACGAATTTCCAACAAAACAGACAGAAATGTAAATTGTTTCGTCGGGTTGGTAACACCGAGTTGACATTATACATTAGATCACGGTTAAAATGTCTTACTTTTAAAAGTTTTCCATAATACGGAAACCCTAGAGTCAGACTCACACTCGAACAGTTTATTTTTTATTTTTAGATTTTGAGCGTCGCTAGGAAAATTTTACCACGATGTATGTTTTTATTTATTCTTTTTGTCCGCCTATGAACAACTTTTTGACCAGAAATCTAGCTCGTATAAAAAACTTTATAGGAACTCGCTTGTAGCATTTTGGATCTATTTGGTACGTGTAGCAGGAAATATTCGATTTTGTATTTTTGTTGTAATTCAGTCGACGATAATTGTAGAGACTGTATGAATACACGCGGTACAATTTTCCAAAAATATTCTGAGTTATTTTAAATTTTCGAGGTTGTATGTTCGTCTGTGTTTTATGTGAAAATGATGTAATTTTTATTTTTACCGGCGTTTAAAGTTGAAATTCGATAAACGTACGAACACGTCTGTAGTTACAAATTAATACAATTTTTAAATTTGGAACTTCGCTCAAAATCGTCATTAGCGACGACGGTCCGTCGTCACTTATCTATTTCCCGTGCTCGAGTATTTATTAATTTTGGGGTTTTTTTTTTTGTCATACACAGACGCGGTCCAGAGCGAACAGCCGGTCGAACGGTTACGGTAATCACGGTCCGCCGCCGCCGTCGGTGCCGGCCCCGGTGGTGCCGCGCCAGTACGGCGGACACGTACCGCCGCCGGCCGCGTTTTTCCCGCCGCCGCCGCAGACATTGCCGCCGGCGCCGGGCAAACCGGGCGCGATCGACAAGAGGACCGGCAGCGTCCACCATCATCAACACGGCAACGCGAGTTTGCACAGCAGCAACGACAGCGGGTTCAGCAACGACCCGCCGCCGGCACCCGAAATCGACTACTCGGACGACGAAAACAACAGGTAAAAAAAAAAAATAAAAAAAAAATAACCAATCGTAGTTTTTAGCGACTTTTTCGCCCTGTGATAATAATAAGCGCATGCGCAAACGCTGCAATATTTGGACGGCGTTACGCAAAAAGCAACCGAGGTACCCCCCCGCATGAAACAATATTCTATTCCGGATGCAATTGAAATTTTTGCGAAAATCATTATTTTTTTTGCTTACTAACACGTATCCCACACATACGATCAATATCCACCGGTTTTTTTTTTTTTTTTTGATTATCAATCAATTTAATAATTTTCTCTATCAATCGATAGAGTTAGCGTTAACGCTCCAACGTCGGTTCGGGTTGTTAATATTTTCGTTTGGTTTTTGTAAAAACGCGACAATTTCTATCGGGTTCTACTAAAACGTCGGTTTTCGTCCCTTTGTCGCTTTTCCTGCACGACGCCCGTTCATTTATAGTAACGGCCAGCCGCTGGTAGTTTAATATTTATTTGCATAATATTCGCTTGTGTGCTTAAAACATATTATTGCTGTGCGTATAATAATTCCATTCACACCCCTCGACCCGGTATTAACCGACGATCTAGGACGTCTCGTCGTGTGTATAATTGTCAAAACAAAAAAAAAAACGTGTAATAATTTTCGCTTTAGCCATTGTCGATTACAACCGATAATGAAGTCAATTCGATTTTATAACGAGTTAACCATCGCATCGTATTATCGTATAGGTTTTATAACGATTTCAGTTACATATACTCTCAACGGTACAAGGACCAGTCCTGGCAACGCCACTGATACGTGGCCAGGATTTCTCAGGTTATCGTTATGGTTTGGGATTTATCAAAAAATGTCGTATTTTCTCGATTAAAATTCTGGTCAATTTTCGAAACTCCGTGGACCGATCCGTTGCTGCTAGTCCGCCCACCGATGATCCAGGGTCCGGAATTATTCTCTCTTTCTTTGCGCACCCACATGTATTTATTTCAACGAAATCCGAATAATAGGTACGCGTAATAATATAGTCGCGACGATGCTTATAAACGGTATTGACGCTGTTCGTATAATTCGTTAACTCGTTATAAGACGTATTAATCAAATATTTTCACTAGCTTAATATTCGAAATTATAAAATACGCAATACGTCCGATTATTGTCTGACGTTAGGACCGCGAAAAAGTAAAATATATATATATTTTGTATTTATTTGTTTAATTTTTTTTTTGTTTTCTATACACCGGCTATCAGACGTGATATTTTGTCGTCGGGTATAATAGTGTAAAATATTCAGAAATTAAATTAGGAATTTAAAAAAAAAAAAAGAAAAGTTTTCGAAATTAATACTGAACGAAATACTTCTTATTATGTGATTATTTCTTTGCCTTAATCGCTGTTCTATTACCCGATGATTTTTTTTTTAAAAATCTAAACCGGTCCGTATTTACTTATAGTATATAACTCCAGGCTTTGTTTTGTTTTGGTTTTTCGCATATATTTATTTATTTGTATTTCATATATATATATATATATATATATATATATATATATATATATATATATATATATATATATATATATATATATTTGTTCTATATTATATTTGATACGGTATTTTTATAACACGTGTGCGTCACACTAAAAGAAAACGTGTACCACACAGCATTTTTAGCGTCTTGGCCGATGAACCGTATGTCGATGACTTTGCTTTGTGGCTACATTATTATATAGTTCCCAAAACGCTCGTCGTATTAATCAAAAGTGAATTTAAAAAAAAAAAAAAAAAAAATTTAAAAACAGAAAAATACGAAACTGATAATTGCCCGTGTGCAACAACAACAACAACAACAACCCTCTCTACAATAACAAATTAACCGGTTGAGGTACGCGTACTCATATAATATAATATAATAACATAACACAACACAAAATATGTATTTCGTTGGCGAGCGGTGGTCGGTGACGGATATGCAATAAATATGTACGTATGTGGTGACTGGTTATGTGAATTTTAACACTTGTACTTATGACGTAACCGAATGATAATAATATTATTGAATCAGAACGGTCAAAGAGCAGAAGAAAGACGCTGCGGCGGCGGCGCGGTCGAACAAGCAAACCAACAATAATTACCAAGAGGACCGTCACCATCAGATGATGATGATGATGATGGCGGGTGGTAAACAAATGACGGGCACGATGAAGTCGGCGTACAACGGTGGGGGTAGCATGATGATGATGAACACCGGCAGACGGAACACCGGTCCGTCGTCGATGATGCGGCAGAGCTCCAGCGTCGGGCACCTGTCGTCGTTCGGCGACGGTTACAATCCGCCGTCGTCACCGCCTTCCAGGCAGGCCAAGTACGGCGGCGACGACGACGACGACGACACGGGTATGGGCACTCTGCAGGGCAAGAAAGTCAAACGGACAAAGTCAATGTGGAAGTTTAAAAAGACCGGAAGTGGCGGCGGTGGTGACGACGTGTTGACCGGCATGTCCATGTGGAAGCACAGGTCACTGGTGGATGTGAACGCCGCGGATGCAGAAGAACAGCAGACCGTGCAGCAGCACAACAATAACAACAATAACAGCAGCAACAACAACAACAACAACAGCAACACCAACAACTATAACAACAAGTCGTCGGCCGGCACTCCGGTGACCAACAAAAAGTTCACGATCACCTGTCGGGACATAGACATCGCGGGCGGCAACGGCGGCGGGTTCGTCGCGGACGACGACGACAGCCAGACGATAATAAACGGTGGCGTAGGAGGAGGATCGTCGACAATCCGGCGGATGACGTACGACAACCGAAAACAGCTACAGCACCGGAACGGCAACGACCGACCACCGGGCAGCCGCCGGTCGTCGTCTTCGAGTTTCGGAGGCGAAGATTCGGAGTCGTGCATCGTGGTGGACGATCACCTGAAGGACGCGAGAACGGCACGCCCGGCTCCGGCGCCCGCCAGCCTTTTGCCCAGAACCCGGTTGATAAAACAGACGGGCGTCGGCGCGACAGTCGCGTCTACCGCCGGCAACGCGCATCAGCAGAAGCAGCAGCAGCAGCATCACCAGGGTTCGCCCCCGATGACGATGCCGCCGCCGCCGCCGCCGCCCGCCGTCCGGACCGCCACCGCCGACGACGGTTACCAGCACGACTCGGACGCGGACATCCGGTTCGAGAGCTCCAAGTTGCAAACGTTCAAGTACATCAACGCCACCTGCAACAACGACGGCTGGTACGACTCGTGGGGAGAAAAGCGAAAGAAGTAGGATGTTCGCAAAGGTAAAAACTAATGCTGTTCGTCGTCGGCACACAATATATTATTATTAATGGAGGTATTTGTAAATTATAAATCGAGTCGAAAATTTCGAATTGATTTTTTTTTTTTTAGGGGTTTTTATGTTGAACCGAACTGAACTTAAAAAATGTACTAAAAATAATACCTACTGTTAATTTAAACTCCATTTAAATCCCGTGTCACGTAGATATTCGCCGATTCGAGTGTCGAACCTGGGCAATTGGCAATTTTCAGTTCGATTTGAAAACGAAACAGTTCGGAACATCAATAGTATTTAGGTTCGCGGTGGTGTACAAGAAACATTTTTTTTTTTTGGGCGGGTGTGTGTTTATGATATAAATTTATCGGTATAAACGAAAACCTCATATTGTAAAATTTCCAAGTAGATTTCGTTGATATACCAGCAACGATTTCTGACTTATTATTAATGTGTGTGCGGGATCGTGAGGTTCGTCCGGCAACACGTTTAACTTAAAAGATAGTCGCCACTGTTCAGTGGCATTGACAAATTTAGTTTATAAAACGTTAGAGTTCTGATCGGCGAATTATCGGAAGAAAGTTTATAGGTTGTGCCTCTATGTTTTGTCCCATCATTCAACATGTTTGTAAACTAGTTTTAACCAGTCAATTCTAGTTTCCATAAATCCCTTTCATCGCAAATTATTTTGATTGGAAATAGTTTTAACTTATTTTTTTTTTTTTTTTGTAGTATTTTGCGTGCGAAATATATTGACGAAAACCGCGACTTATCTAGTGAAAACTGATATCCAGAAGTAATGTCTGTACCGTTTGTTTAAACAAGATTCAACTGGTGGGAGGGGGGAAAGTAAGAAGTAACTACACATCAGAATAAGTCCGCGAAGAATTAGGCGTTTAAAATGCGTCGGCAAGGTTAACTTTTGTATCAAGACATTTAGAATCTGGTTTTCAAAATTAGTTTCGACCGACTAGAATTATACTTGCGGTTAATTCTAGTTTTAACTAGTTGAAAAACAGTTCGAGGAGGTTGGTGAAAACTAGTTTTTACGGATTTCGGGTTTAAACGGTAACACATATATACGAGTATATGCATTACGTAAAAAGACATTCGAATTTTCCATTAAATTCATTTATAATATTATAATGTACGATCATTTTTTTTTTTTTTTTTTTTGTTTAAACCCAAACCAGTGTTGCCTGCCTCGCGTAATTGCGTAATCACGGCCAGTGTATAGAATCGGGTGCGTGTGGCTGGCAACAATGCGGAGTGTCGAGAGCGACTTTTTTTTTTTTTAAAGGAAAATTTCATAAAAATGCAGTTGTCATATACCGGGCCAGGGACGGTGCGAGGGCGACGCCGAGTGTGGACGAGTAGATAATAAAAAGAGGGACGAAACAAAAACGGTAGTGGCGGCAGACGAGAACGTTAAGGTGGCGGCAGACGAGTGATGGGACGAGGACGTGTTAATATTGTGTAGCCCCCCCCCTCCCCCTGCGAGTTGTAATATATTTTTTGAAATTATAAAATAAGTTCTCGTAAAAAAAACAAAAAAAATCTTGACCACGCTGATTTTATTATTATTATTTTTTTTTTTTTTAAACTTGTACTAGCCAGTACAGAGGCTGACTGTGTACAAATTGACTCGCGTATTTATCTGTCCGTCGTTTTCTTATCCGGTCAAACAGTATATTTTACATCCGAATTATTCGATCTCGGACAATAATCGATGGCGTGTGCACGGGTGGGGGACTTCACAAAAGCCAAAAAAACGATAATTTCTGATATGGAAACAGAAACATTACAATTCATTTTGTTAACCCCCCCTCCCCCAGTAAATATTTGTATCTCTATGCCACTGACAACAATAATAATAGTAATACAGTGTTCGCCCAAACGCAATTATTATTGTCATACCGATTCAATAACTCCTCGGGAAAGGCGTATAAATAAAATTAATATTATTTATTCAGCGTCTAATGGACGTTTTTACTTTTTTTTATATTCTGTTTTCCATTTTTTCTCTCCGAACAAACAACGACCGCGATGCCAAATAACAATTTTCTAATGACAATAAAAATAATAAAATAAAACTCGATAAATTCGAGATCGTCGCATTTTATTCGGTTCCCGATTATTTTGAACGATTAAGTGGTGTGCAAATAAAAATAATAGTAGTACGATGCGACATAATATTCGAAACGATAGAATAAAAAAAAATATATAATAATAATTGTGCCTGTGGTATTTTTTTACGGTTATCGGTTGTATTTGGTTTTTTTTTTTACTATATTTGGACTTTTTTTAGAAAGTCATCACCTTTCACTCAAAACGTTCAAATATATTTCAACGCGTGGTTAAATAAACAGGCCTGTCAGCAAAATTGTATGTTTTACCTATTGTTGCGCACGTACCCCACACTTGGAAGAAACGGTATAATAACCATCGATACACGATAAAAAACTGTGATAAAAAAAAAAAAATAATAATAATAATTACTACCACATCATTTCTTCTCCCGTGGTTTTATCATTTGTTCCAAGATCGGGGGACACGCTATATATGCGCAGAACCATTTTGCCGACAAGCCTGTTTATTTAGCCGTGTAACAAATCGAAACGTAAATTATGTAAAATATTCTCCTGAAAAGGAAATATAATAATAATAATCAACTCTAAAAACAAGATAAAATAATTATCGGGTAGGTATAAACTTGGCGACGGTTCAAAATTCGATTTATTTTATTATACGTACTAGTAATATATTAGACGCAGGCGTTGGAACGTAAATGAATAATATTATTTTAAATGCCGTTAGTCTTTTTCGTCCGGTGTATAGTATTATAAAAGTAGAAAATACTTTCTACTATACCTATCTGGTATACAAATAGTTCCGAAATTCACGAGCTCCTCTCATGCGTGACCGAACGAAATATAATATTAAACGTCTGGTTATGTTAGGTAATGTGTTGATGTCAATCGCGTGTGTTTTTTTTTTTCAATTTTGCAATTTTGATTTTTAACGAATAATATAATTTTACGCCTATAACCCCATCAATAATAATAATAATAATAGTAATTAAAAAAAAACTAACGTTTCAATAGCACGTTTCACCTGAAATCGACCTGAAATTTGACGTTCGGGTACTAATGAACACAACGTTTGGGTATAATAGATTCGTACGCTATATATCTTGAAAAATAAAAACTTTAGTACATAAACCAGTTATTTCAAAGCTGATAACTGATTCCATTTCAAGTGTCCTAAATCTAAACCTAAAAACTAGTCATGGCTGAAAAGCTACGACGGGACTTATCCCATATAATCCTTATCCAAATAAAGCGGGGAGGTAACGGAAAAACTGCGCCGGACAGGAATCGGAGATGATCAGGATAATACGAAAGTACCGAAGGATATTCAGTTTGTCGGTATACATTTTCATGATTATCGTTGTCAAAAGTCCATAAACTAAAGAATATGTATAATAATTGCGATAATAATGTACACTGTACTGCATATATAATGCATACAAACGTGTCGTGTGTCACAGTATAGAATATAATAAGAACATTAGGAATATTCTCGTTTATTAACGACACGTCGCTACGGCCAATTCGAAGACTGTGATCATGGAACAAACGGTAAAATATTCGTAACCCTCCCGGGGATCAAACGTTTCGTTTATGACGTAAGACGCTATGCCGTTTATTCTGTTATTGGTTATTACTGGTAAATTGTTATAACGGTATTCATGTTACAAAAAGGCGAGAACGGCGAGAAATTAAGATAGTAGGAATAGTAGAATCCTATACTGCCTATCAACCGATAAATAAATAAAATGTACAATTAAACGTTTGACTATTTGAGTACCTAATTATATTGTTGGTGTATATTAAAATGTGCATGTGCATGGAAATACGTATGGATTACCGATTATGCCGATTAGCGGATTTCAAATTTGAATTTTAAATAGTTATTGGTTAATTTCTAATAACGTTATTCTAGTAGTATTGTGTATTGTTATTCGTACAAAAACTTTATTTTAAGTTAACCGTTAGATGTTATTTTTTTTATTAACGTTATCATACTAAAACTTTATTTTCCATTATAGGAAAATAATAGGAAAATTATGGTAGAAACCTACCATAATGTTATCAATAACGCATTCAATCTTTCGTAATCACCAATCGTGTTGGCAATGCTCGTTTATGATAACCGTTTGATTGTTATCAGTCATCGCAGTTTTTGGACGTGGTCAACTAGATTTATTATCAATCCACTGATCACCTGTGGAATTAGTGGAAACAATATTTAAACACAGCGTACATACATTCCCAACTGCACTTATCATTTTTTATACCAGACCCTATTTTGTTTTATACGATCTTGTGCCACACATTTTTTTGAGTAAATTGAGGTGATACAGAGACGTTAGGGACTGTGTACGCCGCATCCTCTTTATACAGTGACGTTGCCATCAAATTTGTTGAGGGTATACTCAGCACAATTTTAAGTGTAAAATTATAAGGTGCTAAAAAAAAAAAAGAAGAAAAAATAGGTCTCTTCCATATACCATTACCTACGTATATTAAGTTCCAGCCTATGACTTTGGTATAATAAGAAAGGAGTGTTAGTTAATGATAATAAAATAATTATAATTGTATTTTCATTATTTTTATTTATTTCAAAAACTAAATATACAACTTGATATCCCTACACGTTCTAAACCTAATCATATGGTATTCTCAATAGTTTCAATAAAAAAATAGGTCTGGCGCACAGCATCATAGTTCTTAACTATATAAGTATGTCCGTGATTTTTAAAAAAAAAAAAAAAAATCTCGAGAGTATAAGGCGTATATGGAATATACCCTATGGGAATACCATTGTCATTATACTACTACCGTACCATTAAAATTAAAAAACTATTACATAAAATTATTTTAATAATAAAATCTTTTTTTTTTATAAAAAAACAACGTAACAATAGTGAAATTCGCTATACGGTACCGTTACAATAGGAAACCGCACAAATATCGTATATTACCGTACCGAATCTTCACCGTACGATAACATCTTATCAAATGTATTCTTTGTATAGTTTTGTTGATGATCATAATTAATAATTGAATGAGTTGTCGCACCGCACACTGGCAATTTCGGACCACGATCATTGTGTGTCCGGGGTTCGCTAAAAACAAAAAAAAATAACGACGGCTTTATTGTACCGCGGTTTCGATCCGTTGGCAAACGAAATACAAAATGTTTGATAAAATATTGATTTGTAATTTTTTTCAGAACGAACGTGTTTGCCACAATCAAACTGCGCAAAACCAACACCAACGACAGGTCCGCGCCGAAAATCGTCTAACTTGGTACGCGACTACTAAACCGTCGCAGTATAATTATAATTATAATTATTCTTTACAGTATCCAATTTAAATATTTTTACTTAATATTATATTTAACACAGAAAAAAATAGAAAAAAAAAAATGCATTAATATTAGTTCGCTTTAATCGTTTATATTATATATTGTATAATTACTCGCGGTTTTTCTTTTATTTTTTTATTATTATTATTATTATTATTATTATTACATATTAAATACCGTAAAGAATATATAAAAAAAAAAAAGTTTTCAAAAAAAAAAAAAAAAAAAACATAATAATAATAATACCCCCGCGTAATAATGTATAAAAAATATACACCGGTTTTATAATATTATTACCTCTATATATATATATATATATATATATGTATATATACAGGCCGAAAACGTATTGCTCAACTAATCTAATAATATTGCGTCCGACCCCGTTGTCGAAGTGCGGGATACAAAAAAAATACAAAAAAAAAAAATAAATAAAAAAAAAAATATTATAATAATAGGTATAGGTATAGATTATTATAGTCGTTTGTCCTCACCCCCCCCCCCGCCCCCCCGATACAACGCTGCCGATCGCGTATAGTGTATTATAACGATCGGAATTTTTTATAGAATATATATATATATATATGTATATATATTTTTTTTTTTTTTTTTATATATATCTATACACGTATAATAGTGTAGCTGTTAGGTTTTAAACGGGAGAGAACGTAAATCGAGATATTATTTTGTTACCGACGACGGTTAGAAGGCAAAAGGGCGTCGATATATTATCCGTTTTTTTTTTTTTTTTCCCCCTTCAAAACTAATCACAAATATTGTTATTTGTTTTTAGTGCCGCAACAACACACGTTTCGTAACAAGGTGCGGTAACAAAGTCGATTTTCAAAAATAATTAAAAAACCGCCCTTATATGTTTACCATCGGACCGTAGTATTTTTTTTATAACTATTATTGGTATTGTACTCGACGAACAATAAATGCAAATTATAACACGAGATAAAAACACGACAAATATTATTATTATTATTATTTTTTCCAAAACGGTTTTCCGAATTTTGTAAAAAATTTAAATTTTTTTTTTTATTTTTCAACGACCGCCTTAATGCGGTACGACTACCACTTGCCCCTCATATCTCTTCGTTCCAGTGGCGTAACCGAGGATATAATTCGGGGTCTATGTGCAATACTCCGTTGAGTAAATTAAACTCCGAGGAAAATAACAAAAAAAAAATATTGACTTTATTTTCGTGGAGGGGTCCAGCATTATTTGCGTTTAAGCTATACCGTCCGGCCCTTCCGGCGGTTTTTAGACCAGAAAACCAGACGGAATCTGTAGGAATTCGCGTTTGACGGATTTCAATTTCGAATGCGTATTAGGATTTCCGTCAGGTTCGTTTTTACTACGGGTACGTTGGATGAATTTGTATTATTATTTTTGTTTAACGCGAATCGTCTAGTAAAAGCCAAACTACTTGGAATGCGTTTTTGAAAATATTAAAAAAAAAAAAAAAAAAAAATACAATTGAACACGTGCGGAGTGTTCCAGTGAAACAATTAAATATATTATATTTCCAACGTTATCCTAGCGGAGAACCGAGAAATTAATCCGTCATCGTCGGTTTTGTCCGGCTTTTTAATAGGTGTAAAAATCGACTAAAAAATACACCGCCTCCGCCGATATTCTCCAACAACGCGATCTCATTGGAACATGCACGGTGTTACGTGTATTATAATATTTTATACACACATCACGGCTTTTTACCCGTTTAATTGTTTTACCGTTCGACAATTTTTACTATTTTTTTTTACTATTTTTCCCATTATTTATGTAAATTTTTTTTTTTTTGTACATTAATAACTATAAAATACAAATTAATCCTATTCGAATTCCGTCCGCGTCGGCCGACCCGCCCGCCCGAGCCGCCGATCCAATAAAAAAAAAAAAAAAAAAATACCGACAAAAGTGCAAATGTGTTTCGATAAATCCATAATAATATTTTTACAACGATAATAATAAGATTATATATATATATATAAAAAAAAAAAATAAAAACATCGTCGAACAACAAGCGAAACGATATTATGACGTCGAATCCGGTTTCCCATTGGCCGCGAAATTCGATAATCCGGATTATCGCCTCTCGCATCTATTAATTCACGTGCACGCGCCCTTATTTTGCATTCACACAATTCGTTTTCATCCGGACCAATTTTCGTTTTTTTGTATTCTTATCCGGGATAATTATAAAAAATCGTCATCTGTAAGTAGATTATTATGGAGCGAAATATTATTATTTTTTGTCTAGATAAAACGTACACCTGTTTGTCTCTGGACGCTGTTTATTATATAAATTTATTCGTATTTTGCACTATTTTGGGTGCTTTCTAAATTTTTTTTTTTGATAAAAAAACAAACTATAAATTTACTAATAACGGTTTGTTTTTATTAAAAATGTAAATTTCAAATATGATTTTCACAATCAAAATCTTAAGCCTCGTCCGTAAATTAATACCGTGAAATATCGTAAAAAATACCGACAAAAGTGCAAATGTGTGTCGATAAATCCATGATAATATTTTTACCACAATAATAATAAGATTATATATATATATATATATATAAAAAAAAAAAAAAAACATCGTCGAACAACAAGCGAAACGATATTATGACGTCGAATCCGGTTTCCCATTGGCCGCGAAATTCGATAATCCGGATTATTCCATTTCTATTCTATTAATTCAGCGTGCACGCCCTTATTTGCATTTACACAATTCGTTTTCATCCGGACCAATTCTCGTTTTTTTTTTTTGTATTCTTATCCGGGATAATTATAAAAAATCGTAATCTGTAAGTAGATTATTATGGAGCGAAATATTATTATTTTTATGTCTAGATAAAACGTACACTTGTCTGTCTCTCGACGCTGTTTATTATATAAATTTATTCGAATTTTGCACTATTTTGGGTGCTTTCTAAATTTTTTTTTTTTTTTGATAAAAAACAAACTATAAATTTACTAATAACGGTTTGTTTCTATTAAAAATGTAAATTTCCAATATGATTTTCACAATCAAAAGCTAAGGCCTCGTCTGAGGTCCACCCGATCCAGACAATCATTTAATAGGTACTCAAAATTGAAAATTCCGATTTCGTCGTCGAGTAAACGACAATAATGTCGGAATGTCAATTTTCAAAATGATAAAAAATAATACACAGCCCAGTTTGCTGTTCGCGTTGTAATTAACACCTATTAGACAAATATTTTACGGGTAAACGGTTGTTTTTTTTATTATTATTATTATTTTTTTGCCAGTAGAATTTTTCAACTAGACATTTCGCAGTTGTACGAAAACAAAACAAAACAAAATAATAATAATAATAATAATAATAATACTTTCGCCGTCTTATTACATTTTAAAAATAATACGTATATGTCGCTGAAAATATTTATTTATTTTTTTGCTATTCGATGGAATATTTTATTAATTATTCCGGTAACGGTATAACTCGTTTATCGATATTGAATTACACTGACGAATAAATATTTGTGTACGCGATCCAATGTATTTTGGCATCATTTTATTATTTATATACTCGTCTAATTTTTTTTTATTATTATTATATTTTTGTTAATTGTATTATTATTTTTTATTTTTATTATATTTATTATTATTATTTTTTTTTTTTTATGTAAATTGAAGGTACTTGGGATTATTATTATTAATTATTATTATTATTTTTTTATTAATATTACCAGAGCGTCCGGACGGTATTATACAATTGTATAGTGCGCGAGACAGACTCGACGGATTATTTTTTTATTTTTTTTTTGTATATATATTTATCGTTTTATATATTCCGACACATCCGTTAAATATATATTATTACATTATGTATTTGCCAAATTTTCGAACACGCGAAAATTCGACCGAATCCATATAAATAATAACGAAACGAAAATGATTTCGCCTACAGTCGATAAATATTAATATTATTATTTACGCATCGGCATTTTTCACGGGCGTACGGTGTCGCGATAATAATTTTTTTAATTTTAATCATAGGCGCAACTAGACAACTTAGACATGGGGGGAGGGGAGAGGTGCTTAAGCTGTAGGTTTTTTTTTTTTGTAACTCGTCATTTTTTGTATAGGGGGTGATTAATTCGACCAAGGGGGTGCTCAGGACTCAAAGCACCTTTCCCATCCACCCCCCCCCTATAGTAACGCCAATGCCAATAAAACGTTATCATGTTGTCGTTACTTATGAACGAAAAAAAAAAAAAAATAATAAAAAAATGATCTAACAATTAAACGACCGTCTGGCTTTTTGTGTATTATATTAATTGCATAGGTTTACTGAATACGTACTTTTAATGGACAAATACTGTTGAGAAAAAGAAAGAAAAAAAAAAATGTAATCAATAGTATTATTAATTATTATATATTATTTATAGTTGAAAATACATAAATATTTTATTTGCAGATTCTTGGTGTTTATTTCTTCTTTTTTTTTTGCGACATCTAAATCAATAAATTAATCGTATGTTTCCTGTAGTGGTGAAATCCGGATTTTCCAAAAAACCGAAATATCCGTACTTTTATGTTTTAAATTCCGGAATCCCAAATTATATATTTCCAATTTTAAAATCCAAAATTTGCGTTTGATCGTCCAGACGTCTGTTTTCTTAAATCTTAAAATCAAATCCTTAGGTAATTTTTTTTACCTAAGAAAACGAATTAAATCGTTTTATTCGTTTCAAGGCCTGCTGCCATAAAACAATTGGTATGAATAAAACAACGTTTGCCGGGCCAGCTATTTTTTATATATATATATATATAAAATTTAACACACGGGCTGTAAAGTCCCGGGCCTAACTCATAGATGACGGTTGCGTTTTTTGGAATTCACCTCGTTTTTTTTGGTCGGCACGGGCCTGCAAAAGACAGCTGTTGAAATTTCATGACAATCTGTTCATTTGTGTGCGAGTTATTGTGCCAAGAGTGACGCTACTTTTGTTATTTTCCAAATAATGGATCGTAAACCATTTCGTGTTTTGATTTCGCATTGCTTCTTGATGGGGAAAAAATACCGTTCGAGCGAATAAATGGCTCGGAAAGTGTTATGGGGACTCCCGGCTCCACCGGAAACGAAAATGAAACGTTGGTACGCCGACTGCAAACGCGATCTAGTAGAGACACTGACCGCCATGCGGTGAACTCGTCCCAATGAGGCGGTCACGCCAGAAAACATTGCAAAAATCCACAAAAAAAATCGTTTTGAATGATCGCCAAGTGAAGTTGCACGAGAGTTAGCCGACGTCGTAGAGATATCAAAAAAAGAACGTGTTGGGCTTTTTTATTCCACGATCATTTTCTGGTCCGCGAGAAAGCTCTGTCCCGCGTTTGCCCACTGTTGAGCAAAGACAACGACTTGTTGATGATTCTAAGCAGCGTTCCGGGTGTTATCAATGGATAACTTCCCATCATTATTATTCGCCGTCATTTTATATTCTCTTCTTTATTTTTTTTTTTTATCAAATCTAATTATTGTACTACGAATTGTATAGATTGTAGATGTAAATATTATTAAAAAAAAAAAAAAGCAGTGTTTGGCCACGTTCAAACGTAAAAAAAAAAAAAAAAAAAAAAACGGAATTTTCGCGTCGATATTTTGACAATCGATGAAAAATAGATCTATCGCTTCACCCCCGAATCAAAAAAACGATCGTCATCCGAGTGGACAGCGACCGGCGAACCCCGTCCAAAGCGCCCGAAAGCACAACAATCGGCTGGAAAGGTTATGGTCTCGGTGTTTTGGGATAAGCGTGGTACGATATTCATCGACTGCCCTGAGAAGGGAAGGTACGCCATCGACAGTGAATATTTTATAGCGTAGTATTTTTGTACACGAATTGAAAATGAATTTTTTTTTGATCGTTTTTAATGTTTAAAAACGTATTTAAATGTTTTGCACATTTAACGCTATTAGGCAATAAGATAATAAATATAGTTTTACTTTTAAACCAATAAAAGTCTATATGATATATCGCAATTTCGATAAACTAAATTTAAATTCGGATAAAACCATCCGGATTTGCAATAAATTTCGGTTTTCGAATCTCGGGATCCCACAGCCCGGGTTCTCGAACATTGCCGAATCCCGATTATTCCCATCACTGGTTTTTCAATAATGTGTATTGTCAGGCAAAATCGGCCGTAAATATTTTTTTTTTCAAATCGTCCACGAACAACGGACACACCTGTACGGAAATATCGTTAAGAATTGATTTGCTCTATACGTTTCGCAATCGTATCGGGCAACTCCACAGTGTACGGCACCGCCGGTCGTAATGGTGGTCGTTGGGCGACGCTGCGCACGTCAATTTACCACGGACTGGCGCCATCTAGCGGTCAACGCATAGCCGCCCGTATATCAACACACCAACACTAGATGGCGCCCACCACCAGGCACTGTGGATTCTTGTTCGTCCGTCGAACGGGGAAAATAAAACGAATTTTCCATACGCTCGTTTTGTTCTTTTATTTAATTTTTGTTTTTCGTTACATTCGAAACGAATGCCCGACATGGGCGGAATTTATGCCCATTTTTATCGATGAGAGTGTTAGAGAATGTTATTTTAAAAATAAGAAATATCGTTTTTTTTTTAGTTTCAAATCAAACGTGTGGGACACCGGAGAATCTATGTCCATTTACAAACAAAAAAAAAAAACACCGAGACTACCCGCCCTCGACATTTTTATTTACTTAGAATATATTATATGTGTAAAAAAAAAAAAAAAAAAATTGATATTAATTATTGATATTCAACTATTGATTTATTTTATTAGATTGATAGATATAACAGTAAAATTACATTGTTTTATTTTTATTATTTTCTCCAGTCTCTAAGAATGTGTTTATCAGATTTTTGTTTTAAATTTTGTAACTCAACGCACAGAAAAAAAATTTAAAAAAGAAAAAAAAGAATAGAATAAAAATAAATTTGACCAAGTTTTTACCTGAATATTTTCTATTCAGGATCAGTTTTTTTTTTTTTTTTTTTTTCTAATAATTTATTATTGCCATTAATGTTGAACAAAAATAAGTAAATTATTTCTCATAAATACACATTATTTTATACACCTAACCATTTTTTTTTTTAATAAAATGAAATTATTGAACGTAAATTTAAAATGCAGGGAGTGAATCACTCTGATAAGAATTGTGTACAACAGATTACAGAATACCGCGATTTCTCAACAATTACCGACATTTCTTTTACGATTATTACCAAACATGTATTGTACACAAATTTCTGTTACTGATTTGCTTTCTGTAAAATTTTCACAAGTATTATTATAGATAAAATTAACTGTAATGAAAAATACGTTGTTTTCTGTTAAAATATTGAAAGTTTGTGGTTTGTTTAAAAAAAATAAATAAATAAATAAGTAGCGTAAAGTAGCACGCCTAATGTACGTTGGATAATATAATTTTATAACTTCCCCCAAATTTTCAGCTCTCCATATTTGGCCAGTTTTTCATAAATTAATTTTTGTTTAGAATTTGTTGATTGAAATTGAGTAAAAATTCATTACATTTCAACAAAATATAAAGGGATCAATATTAGGCAAAAGTTACCGAGTTGAAGGCTCTATGACCTTGATCAGTGCAAGGTTAACAATGTGAAAGAGCAATCGAGATAATCGAATGATTACCATAAATAATTATGGAAGAGGCTAATGAAGAGGTCGATAACATAAAATAGCGACAAAGAATTTATGGGGTATAAACAAACATAATGAGAATAACTGTATGGACATAGAATTTCTATATAAAATAACTAACTCATTTTTATTCACTGTATACAAAAAATAAAATACTATATTATAATTCTTAATAGATTACTCATTTTGTTTCCTGATGTCACAATAAAGTATAAATTGTCATTAAAGTATTTTTCTCCACATTTTTTTTTTGTTTCGGAACACTTTGCGATGGCTCGACGCTGTTGTCAAAGATTTAGAAATGACAGACATGTTTGCGTCCATATAGATGACGAATCAAAGAGACAGACGGAGAGCTTGTAAATTCAGGGCTGCAGGTCTTGAATGAACCGCTAAGCTGATGAAGATAAGTGTTACCTAATCGATAACAGTATAAATTAATTTTAAACTATATTAATATATTATAATTGTATATATATATATATATATATATATTTAATATTTTGTTACATTAATATCATGCAGGTTAGGTTGCCTCAGCAGTTGTCATCTGTTCTGACCTGATCCCCTCAGCTATCGCCGCAGTCCTTTTTATAGACGAACTGCTTGTAGTGGTAGTCGCGGTGCCGATGGTGTCAGTGGTTACTTCCTTGTTGGCCTAGACATCGCATCTCGGCACTTTGACATCAATACGTGACGTCGGCCGTGAAAGTGTTTCTTACAAAAGTACCCTGGTTGATCATCCCAATATTTAATGGCCATAACCTGTCCTTAATCTAATTGCTCGAATACATGTCCAGACTTAATTAAACAGATAATACACATACTACTCATACTTAATCAGATTCACTGAATGGCAGAGTCCGCAACATTAATAAAAAAAATAATATATATATATAAATATATAAATTATTTTTTTTTTATATATTTATATATATATTTACAAACCGTTTTAACTTAATAAATTACTATTAAAATAAAAAAGTTGTATAAATATATTATTACAATATAATCGATTAATTTGCGTTAAGTATAAAAAAAATAGTAATGGTATATATGCGTATATCTAAAAGTCCTAAACTTCTATTATTGATAATAGTAGGTACTTAATATGATACATTTTAAACAAGTTGTTATTAGAATTATTAAAAATGTCCATTTTACTTATTACCAAAAGCTTCATCTAAATGCATAGAGTAGACAGACCTCAATATTGAAAATATCTTTTGGTTTTTATATGGATGGCCAGTCAATGGGTCTCTGTATCTGGCAAAGTCTTCAGTGAATATACACTGCCTATGCGGCCTGACGAGTTTAGCTGTTTTCTTCGGAAACAATTTTTCAAACGCGTGTGGTTCATTCACCGTAACAGTAGAGCGCTCATAATATTCATGACGCTTCGTGCTCTCATTTTGTTCATCAGTCTCTATGTTTAGAGTGTCATCGTCACCATTGTACGACGAATACGCTTTGCTCTGAAATTTTACAGATGTCAAGAACGACGCACGTGGTTTGGACCTCGTTAGTTTTCTCTGTAACTCCAACTGTTCGAATTTCTCCAACGATTTCAAATTCTCTTCTTCAGTTATTTTTGCTTCTTCCAACAATTCTTGTTGTGAAGGCATTTCTTCCGGAGGCGTTGGTTTTTTTCGTTGGACTCTACTGTCACGTTCTCTGATACGTTCAATAGTCTCTTGAGATTTAACCGCAGTGGATTGGCGAATAGATTTTCGTTCGTACGACGTCTCGGTGACAACTTTTTCTGTTCTAGATCGTTTCCTCTTTGGAACTCCTTTTCGCTCGACCGGTGGCTTTGGCGCTTTGGGTTCATGATACCTGTTATGAAATCAAATTAAATTAATTTAATCGAAATTATCAAAAATGACCGAGCTCCTATAATATTATTATAACTTTGAGAACCACCAAGTCTGATGTAGTAATTGATTAAATCACGTTAAACAAGACAATAATTTGTCCTTTAATGTGTATGTATTTTCCTTAAATAATAATATATGTATATTTTGTAAGATTTAAATTTTATTATACAGTACCTAAAATTTATTTTGTTATAAATGTGTAAAATAAATTGTTATTATTCAACTTTTTTTCTTTTTTTTTACTTCCCTATTCTCCAAAAATGTTTTTATTGTTTTATAGGTTATTTGTACAATTTTGTAGCTCAACGCCAGGGAAAAAAAAAAATGAAAGAATAGAGTAAAAATAAATTTGAGCGAGTGTTAACATTTATATTTTCTATTCAGGATCATTTTGTTTCTTCATTATTATTGTCACTAATATTAAAAAAAAATAATAATAAACAAATTATTTCTCACTTTTACATAAATATACATGCTTTTTTTTTTTTTACATTATTATATACCTAACACATTTTTTTAGTAAGATATTATTAAGAATATTAAACGTAAATTAAATTGTAGGGAGTGAATCACTGATAAATATTGTGTACATCAAATTATAGAATACCATGATTTCTCAATAATTACCAATGTTTCCTATTTGTTACCAAACATATTTTGTACACAAATTTCTGTTAGTGATCTACCCTCTGTAAAACTGTCACATGTATATTTTATCGATAAAAATTCATTACTCCGAATAATATTTAAGTAAAAATGGCCGAAAAACTAAATAGCGACAAGAACCTACAACTGAATGAGTTCACTTTGATAACCATAATATAACATATTTTAATTGATAACATTCATATATTAATTCTATAAAACTATCTATTAAGTTGATGTGTATCCAATATTGTTGTTGACTTATAGCAAAATTGTACATAAAACGAAATATTTGATACTCAGTAGGTAATTAAACTTAAAAATTGGATAGAATGAATACCTATTGGCATTTTTTTTAATTCTATCTTCTTCTTCGTTGTCAGATATGACTTCGTCATTTTCATCGATACTGAAATCGGAATCGACTTCATCAGGTACTTCATCGTCGACAAAATGAAAATCGTTGTCCTCGTCTTCTTCGATGAAACCACCGTACGTGGTCTTGTAAAATTCGTCCGCATCTTCTTCTTGGTCTAATAGGCGCGCTAACTTGTTACCAGCGTTCGAACGTCGTTCTCTGGTAGCGGCCATCGTCTGAAATAGTTTTAAAAATTTTAAAACAAACCAACGCATACAATTTTTTTGGTAATATTACAGCCACCGAAATCCGTAAAATAACAATCCGTTTAATACTTACGACAAATGTCCGCGGTGTATTAAACAGACGACAAATAATTTATAGAAAACATGACGTTTACCTATTCAGGTACCGGATTTGTATGGGTTTTATACGAAGTAGACCTACCTAAAAAAAAATACAAAATAAAAATTCTACTCATGAAACGCTAAACAGTCGGTGTTCACAAATATCAACTGGAACGTATGACGGACAAACCTTGGATAATTCCACTTGCGAGAGCTACTTCGTTAACAGTAGCTACGCTATCAGCTTATCACTTATCAGGTGTATGGCGTGGTATACGTTTAAAACTACCGTGATAAGAATAAAAAACCGACCTATTGTATTGTCTAATTCAGGGATTCCCAACCGTTTTTACCTGAACAAATAAATAATAATGAATATATATATATTGTATTTATTAGAGATAAATTGTAAGGTTAGGTTTAGGAATTCTGAACAATTCCAATAAACGTGAATAATCAAAAATGTAGATAATAAAAACGAATATCAATACAATGATAGTAGGTACATTGTGGATTTGATAACATTATATAAATTTAATGTGATATTCGAAACTGGTGTCTTTTTGTTTTTTTTTTTTTTATACACGAGTCCTCTATTCGGGGCGAAACGGTTGAAACAGCAATACACAAATCGGGTTCGATATTTTTCAAACGGTTTCTACTACACACGTTTTTATATTATTCGGAGCAGAAAATCGCTGGATATTCTGTGGATAAACTTAACCATATAGAGTAATCTATGTTATTTATCTCTATTAACTATTTATAATAATATTGTGGTTGTCGGACCCGGAACACACATCGACGAACACGATTATTTTCGTCATTAGTAAGATCAATTTGGTTTGGATTGTTTGTGAAATCAAACGGCAATCAAACAGATTTTGTCAACTATGGTAAATAGCGATTAATATTTTCGACCGAGTAATAATAATAGATGGCGTTCGGTTATAAGTTTGTTTAGTTCTTAAATATTGGATTTTTTTCTCTAAAACAATTTCAATAATAATTATCGTTTCATTTAAAATAGTATTGTTGGAATGTGACGTTTTTTTTAAACATGAAACCTATAGATTGTTGTTTGCCCAACGTTGTTTCAACTGTATCGCTAAACAGACAGGTCCTATTAATTTGTCGCCAATAACGCGGGGGAGTCGCTGCTATTATTAGCGATCAGTTCTGCGAGTTTAGCCGATCCATCAAGAGCCGGTATCTTGCGGTGCGGTCGGTGCGGACAATTTCAAATATTTATAAAAATATACGTGGTACGATGACGACGCAGCATTTTGCGCGGGAAATGAAGAAGATCTACAAAATACCTCGATGGCGAAATATAGAACACCGAGAAATAATTATGGGATGCGATTGAACAAAACCAAAACCAAAGTTACGGTCGTGGCTATGGTATACAGTAAAATTAAACCTCCGCCAACTCAACATAAGTATAGACGGCGGACAAGTACAACCGTTCGCATACTTAGGGAGCAATGTAACGGAGGATGGCCGCAGCAAGACGTCTGCAGAATAGCACTGGCGAAAAGAGCCTTCCAAGACAGGAGCCACGACATACTGACTACTAAATAGCGACACGGAAGAAATTCGTAAAAAGTTCAGATATCTGTGTCGTTTAATATTTAAAATAGTACAATTTAACCGCATAATTATTTAATTGTCCTTTTATTATCGTTATTAATTCACGGGGTGCGATTGCGCTTTGGCATACCGGGCCCAGTCCGCCACTGGATGGTACAGTCGCTATTTCTATCATACTAGGATGCAGCCCTTTTTATTTTTTGAATTTGAGAATCGGTTAAATTACAGACGTGTTTGTAATGGCTCGCCGGGATGTTTTCTTGTTAAACGCCATTTAAATGTACTGGGTGGACCGTATTGCTTCATTACTCAATTTTCACCACAAAAACGATACAAACAGCCATTCCGCGTAAATTTACGTATAACTTTTATCGATTATCGCAGCTGTTTGTTTGATATTAATTTCAATATTTACATTGTTGTCGTTCGCATTAACGTCACCGTCGTCCGTTGTTAATTTACGCTTTTTTTTTTTACAAATCGATCAGTTTTTTAATTTAACTACGACGTTTCTTGAACAAAATATACACGTGACAATTACACGCGCACGGCATTATCACGATTATCATGTAATACCCGTATTTTTACAATTTTTATTTCCAACGAATTTCCAAGTCGATGTTATGATTTTCTATTTTAGCCACAGGCATTTTTTTTTTTATTTTTTTTTAGACGGTCTATTGGGTAGTCTTTAAACGTTACAGTGCAATAATGGGTGTATGAATATTAAATAATAAAAGAGTAGTAAATATATATATATGATTACATGAATACGTTCGGGATTGTACCAACAATGGGCTAGTCCCGATTCTTAGCCTTTTTTATTTTATTTTATTTTTTATTTTGGTACCGGCAATACCCCCGCCTCCCGGAATGACCGTGAGGCTCTATTTCGGGAGGCGGGTCGCCATCATTTGAGGCGTGGCAAGGCAAAGTGATCTAAGTGCCAAAATTTAATTTTTTGACAAATCAATAAAAACTGTCCCAAATTTACAAAAACAATTAAATTTTTATTTTTCAAATTTTGATAGGTATATATAATATTTAATAGGTAATGTATAAGATTTAACAAATTATAAAAAAAATTTTGACAAATTATAAAAAAACAAATATTTTAAAGAATAAGAGTGTCAGAAATGATCTATGTCCAACAGTTTAAGCACTTAATATTTTTTCAAAATACAACCTATTTTCTTCACTTAAATACTGTAACATAGCTTGGAGGTCTTTTTTCTTCGTTTCTTTTAGTGGCACTACACCCGGAAGACTTTCAATTTCTGCATTTATAAGGTTTTCAATTTGCATTCCTCGTTTAAAAATGTTACATGTTTGAAACGGCAATAGGGAACTGAAATTATTCTTAAAATAAACGATTCCTGGGCTATCTTTTGTCCCAAATATGATAATATTTAAAAATTAATGAATTAACTTTAAGAAATAAAAGATTGGCTATCTTTCAACCAAGCAACTTTACTTATTCCCAGCTTCGATGTATCTAAAAATTTTGCAGAGGCAGTGTCAAAATCAAAAAATGTTTTTTTCCCCATGTCAATAACCTTGAACGGTCTGTCAAGTGTAGAGCTGCAAATAACACGCTTTACATCGTTCACATTGAATAACTTAGATCGTTTAGCTCGTTTTTCAATTGTAGCAAAGTCTCTATTTGAAACTGAGTAGCTATGACCTGATATAAAAAATTTATGTTCAATCGTATCAAATGTGCCATTGGCAACCAACCATATGTAAAGGAAAAGAAGCATCCTATTTTTAAGTTGCCCTGCACAGTTATCACTCCAAACTGTTAGATGACGTTTGTAGGAAGAGAGATGTCCTGAATTAATAGCTTGCATTAAACATTGTGCGTAAACAATAATAACAACGACAAAAATAAAAATAGCATGAATGGACTTAGATCAATTAGAGCGAATGACACGTGTGGACATACACAGACAGCTCCATCTATAATATTGCTTTTACCAACAATTCATTGATAGTTTGGAGATAGATCTCTTTACACAGTATTGGCATGGGCACATAGATCATTTTGGTGTAAAAAAAAGTATTTTTCAATTATTGGCACTTAGATCACATTGCCTCGCCACGCCTCATTTATTTAACAAAATCAACACGTACAAATGATACACAAAATAAAATCCCGTATTCCCATTCGACAGGACGGGCTCACATTATTAGTGTACAAAGCTTCGCGTCCCTACCGGGAATGGGCAGTAGCCGGGCCGAAGCCCACTTTCTGCCCTTACACTAGTAGGAGGGGGGGACACTTCCTACCGGCCCCACGGCCGGCGGTCTGGCGTCTGCGGGGCCGCGATCAACGACGGCGGCGGTGCGCTTGAAGGCGCGCGACGAGGGCTTGGCGTTGCCGTTCGACCGACTCTTTTTCCGCGACGACCGTCTCTGCCGAAGTCGACCACGGCTTTCCGACGATCTGGGGATTCCAACATGAGCGACACCAAGTCGCCTGGTTCGACTGCTTTTGCGCAGTGGCGATATCGTAACCAATGAGGTCCAACCGAGGTGCGATTATTGCTAGTTGAAAACTTTAACCGATTCTTAGCCTAAGTTGCTTAAACTAAATCGTCCGGCTTCGACCGTTTCGGGACGCCTAAAGTCTTGTGAGTCGTCAAGAAGTTGTTTGGCAATTGCATTGGTGTGCGGCTCTAATCCGTTCGCGTGTTTGTTAGTAAACTTTTGGATTTCGTCCTGGTCGGATGACATCTTCAGATCGCGGTGTCGATGATGTCGTTTCTACCGGACCGATATGCTGATACAAATTGTACGAAGAGCGACATTTTGACAACGTCGAATAACTTGGATGTTGCTGATTTGCTGGCACAGCCCCACAGCCGGATGCCACAAGTCCAAATAGGTTTGCTGATATCTGCGTCAAGGAGTCGTTTGTTACAAAGGTCTAAGCCTTCCAATTAGCCAACGCAATTTGCGCATTCGTTCGTCGGTTTGTAATTTTTTTTTCCCCGTCTGACATGATGTTTCCAGTCTAGGCGTGTAGTCACGGTACGTACCGTGAAAGTATTTAGCCGAATATTTTTCTGGGATTATCGTGTGATCCGGCAACACTGGGATATTCACAGTAATGTTGTTATAAATTTAAATTACAATTATTACCGATTATTATAAACATTGTAAAGTATATTTAACACGCATATTAATCTCCGGTCTAATTACTAGTTATTTAAAAAAAAAAAAATGCATTATTTAATACAAATGGCGTTGTTCATTTTTACGTAACGTTTGCAGCATGACGTCGTGTCGTCTAGCACGCGCGACATTTTTTTATTGACTATAGAAAATTGATAACCGGGCCACGGTCACAGAGTTGGACAGAGACGGAGTTCTGTTTTGATGTTGAATCCTAGGTGGACGAGATTTCGCAGCTAAACCCGTTGAAAAATTAAAAATTACTATATTTCATCGGTATTTTTTCATGTAGCGCTGTCACGAATGGCCGATAGCAATTACGGATAGCAAGCGATCCTCAAGACCACAACACTACAGAATACAGTTGGCAGTTTTACTTCTGCCACAAATAAAACAGCTATGCATTTTTTTTTTTTTTTTTTTTTAACGATATTGTAAATTGAAATAAACACGAATCAATGTATAATTTGTACAGTTTACAACGTTTATGTTTTTTTTTTTTTTTTTTTTTTTTGCATTAAACATAAAAATATTAACTTGGTCGATGATACAAAATTGCAAACGCAAAATCGCTTGAAAAGGTATAATGATGACAATATTTTTGATATTTAAAGCCTCGATTACCCTGAGCAAGTTTACAAGCTGCTAGTTGGCGAGTCGGCTAGCGCAATAGTGATGATCACACGCAAAATTGTCCATTCGCTCAGTAGTCAATTAGCTAGCGAATAAAAACCACGTGTTGTGAATACGTTTTTATTATAATATATTATATTATTTTTTTTTTTTTACATACATGCATGTATTTCACGTTTGTTTATCCGTGGTTAGGTTAGGTTAGACCATCAACGGCTACCTGCACCGGATCGGCAAGCGAGTCGCTCCGAACTGCGCTCACTGCACGGCGGAGGTCGACGACGCTCTCCACACGCTGACGGTCTGTCCGGCCTGGACCGCGGAACGGACAGAGCTGGAGGCAGTGTTGGGCAGGATCATCCCGGAGAGGCTTGGTCCGGCCATGCTGGGCAGCAAAGAGGCGTGGACGGCGGTGCGGCGTTTCGCGAACTCAGTAATGAGCGCGAAGGAGGAAGCGGAACGCCAGTGGGAAGCGGCAAGGGCGGCGGCAGCAGCAGCAGCAGCGGCAGCAGCGGCAAGGGCAGGAGCAGCGTCAGTAGCGGCAAGGGCAGGAGCAGCAGCAGCAGCGTCAGCAGCGGCAAGGGCAGGAGCAGCCACAAGAGGAGTAATTTTAAGTTGACTGATTGTAAATACCTTAGTTTTAGTTTAGGTTAAGTAAAACTGTGAGCCCGCCCCGCGAAGGGGAAAAGGGGATTTTGACGAAATTTAATTTAATTATGATTGCATTTGAATAAATGATGGTGGCGGGCCGGTAGTATTACCGCAAGGGCAGTTCCCGGCCCGTCATCGATACCACACAAAAAAAAAAAAAAAAAAAAAAAAAGGTTAGGTTAGACCACAACGTTGCTCTGCCTTTCGTTTTTCTTTTTTAACTCCTTTTCGATGGCATGAGCTAAAATAATGACTCCCGCGCCAACTATTTCCGTCGAAATTTTGTAGACACCGAAACCAGATACATCCAGGAACTCGCAGCTAGTTCACCATCAACTATGATGACACAAGGTTAGTTTACTAGCTAAACTTTACACTGGGCGAGTTTACTAGTAGCTAGTGAATTCGCCGACTTGCAGTTTGTAAACTCGCTGGGTGTAATCGAGGCTTACCGCGTCTGCCCGACAATAGAGATCAATAGATAATGCCATCTCTATCTTACTCGATAGCCACGATCGCAGGTGGTAATGGAGTAACCGTAGCAATGACGTTATGTTGTGTCAATATTCGTTTCGTAGTCAATCTCGACGTGAATTATCGCAATCCGATAACATTTGTGACAAATTCGGCGACGGTTTTGTACGCTAACAATGACATTATGTGACATTTTATTTCATTTTTTTTTTTTTTTTTTTATTGTAACCTATATAATGTTATAAAATAACCTAAATTACGGTTAACATTTTCCAAAATACAATCGTTACCAACTAAATATTATATAAAACAAAAATAAAACTATAATAATAATAAATAACGAAATATCTATGTAAATTGTACAAATAAATGTATTCATATATATTTTATGTGACGGACATATTTCGCACCGTGGATAGGCCACTGTTGTAGGTGAGAAGTTGGGAATGTAGGATATGCATATAGGGGAATTCAATTTATATATAGATAAATCGTTGCTAACGACAAACGATTTAGAGCGAATTCAGTTAATCATGCTTTCAAATATTTTAAATTATTAAGGTGTTCATCAAAATGTACACTTAACGCTTATAGAACAAAATTATTATAATACGCTCAAATCATTCCTTTTTCATCACTAAGCACAACTTATGTCAATTTTTCGTGCATTTTTGTTCGGCCATTAAAATCGTATTCAATCAATTCGAAAAAAATCTTAATCAATGCCTATAAATAGTTCGAAATTGGCCAGAACGTTTTGGAAATTTGTCCACGCCTAGAAAAGCGTAAGGTATTAATATTCCGTGAATATTTCAGGGCCATACGATTATTTTTTAACCGAGTGATAACAAAATAGCCAGGATCCTCTTTCCACTCTCCGAAATTACAAATTACTTTGTACTTAAAAAGTAGGAAAAAGTACGTTTGAACATAACAAGATACGAACGAATTAAACTGTACTTATATGTAGATTAGATTGCAGATGTATAGAATATTGAACAAATTTGAACCCATCTCATTTCCGAAAATGTTTTTTAAGTTAATCCCACCCCTACAAATGAGCTCCAGATCCGCCACTGAATATAGGACATGGACGCGATTTTTATATCGCGCGGTTGTATAATAATTAGCCGACATTTTCTTTTCCATGTCCGAGGATAGTGACGCACTGAAGTATAATAATATAGTATTTCGACCTGCATATATTGCCGAAGACTTACAAAATAAAATTCATAATAATATGTATAATTTTGTATACCGACCACTATGACCCGTTATAACCTAGACGAACATTTCACTTTTCTCATACATTAATTATATAAACGTAGGCACTTGAGCATAACAATATACTACAAGAACGTACATAGTTTATTCGATTTTGAGTAAAGAAAATTTTTCTTTCTGTAAAACACTTTTTTACTAGAAATCCAGTTCCGATCTTCAAGTGTAGCATCTTTTCTGAAAGCGTTTTCGATCTGGTTTACATTGAGAGAGGGGTCATTTTTCGATTTTCGTTGTATTTTTCTTATTAATTGGGGAGGGGAAACTGAAAAACGGAAGGCGATTGTACTTAAGAAAATATGTAAATTTTACATCGTTGTTTTTTTGTAGTACCTTTATGTTGACTACTGTTTTTTCATCGGTCACGTGATATAACCGAAAAAAAAAACCATTTCGGTTGTCGAACCCCAGGATCAACGTTTCACATTGTGAATTGCTAATTTCGTTTAACCTTAATGACTCTGTTTTTTAGGATATAAACTTACCGTACAATTTTGAATAATAATTAATTAACAGAAAATTGAATGGATCCACAATATCTGTACATTATTGTATATCGCGGTAATTGAGGTAATATACCATATCGTATTTTTATTTTATAAAATAATAAACAATAATATTGTTGTCGAATAAAAAACTGCATGCTGTTTTTTTTTTTTTTTTTTAAACTTGAACCGAATAAAGATATTTTTTTTTAATTTTGAATTTCAATAATCAGGAATTGAGACAATTGTTGTGTCTGCTGTTGGGTGAACTGTGAATAGTTGTTGAATGAAAATGGCGGAACAGAAAGCCGAAGTAGTAATATCCGGTATTGGAGCTGTTTTCCCGGAATGCGAAAATTTGGACGAACTTAAGACATTGTTGTTCAACAAAACAAACGCTGTAACTTCAGATTGCAGACGATGGATACCCGGTTAGATTAAATTTGTTAACCTTTAAAGACATTCATTTGAATATAAAATGCTTACAATATTGTATTTAAATCGGGCGTTTGACACGAGCAGGGGCTAGAACCTTAATGATTTTACCGGTTTCGGTTTGGTTTTTAGTAAAATGAAAATTTTGGCTTCCGAGTCCAAAATTACAATTACAGTTACTGGAACGGTTCGGTAGATTTGGGATGTCTGTCCCGCGTTGACGGAACTTTTATCTGGTAGATTTAACCCGGCCTAAACTTAGTATAGGGTCTGTGTAATGTCGTGTACACTGTAAGTTTGTTCCAGCTTAGATGCTCTGAATTGATTTCGAACTAAATGCTAGTTCAATTCAAGAGTTCAGTAAAATAACCAGACAACTCCAGTATTTTCGTAAACTGACTTTTCCACAGGGAAAAAATTCTTTACCGACAACCGGTGCAAAAACCGATAATATTATTGAAATTAATATAGTTAGGTAATTAAATATCAGGAATAGCCAAATTGCGGCTTGTGTCATACCGGAAGACGCAAAATATATTTTTTACTAATATAAAAAAAAAGAAAATTTTTAAATATTAATATAAAAATATGACGTAAAAATTATTAATATATAATTTTTACAAATATATTGTTTTTAAATGTATAGTATTTCAATATAAGGTAATTTTTTTTACATTTTAACGTATTTGTCGCGAGTTCATTTTTTTTTTGTAAGTTTTTTAAGTCTGGATTATGTTTATGGATCACAATAGTTAAAAACTTTTCTTTTTTTTTTGGTCTTGGCTCTTATATATTTTTAATTGTATTATGCGACTCGCGAGACTCTTCTAGTTGGCCACCTCTGCTATATATTAATACAAAATATGACCTTGTCTGGTCACATTTTAGTAGGCAACATCTTAACGTCATCATTCAATTTTCACGTTTTAAATATTTAATTTCGATTTTATAATATTTTATTCAAATTTGACACAAAACACCAAATACCGGAAATATTGACAAGTTCCCAACTGGTAAAGTTATTTGCATGGTTTACGAATTTATCGTGCAATGCAATCCACGTGGTCAGTTATTTACACAAAAATACTTCGTTAAAATAGTTTTTAATATTCATATTTGTTTAGAAGTTTAGTATCAACCACAATTCTGGTAGAAAATTACAAATAAAGACATACGTATAACCCAAACGTTAGTTTCTGTTATTTTCAATTTTATTTTATTGTTGTAATTCAGTGAAAAATAATCTTAGAGATCTGACATAATGTGTACTAATATAAATTAAATCCATCTCTATATCCCACATTTCAAACACCCACCTAAAACGGTGGCGCGCCTAAGATCAGTCATTGCAGCACCTACCTACATTTTTAATCATAACAATAAAATTAATTGAGACAATGTTTTAACTGAAAAATAAAACCAAGCCGATAATGATACCTGATTTTAATTCTGCACTCTCTATTGTAATCGTCTTTCAAATAGTTCGGTCTGAATAGTAATTCTATACTTACTATTTGTATTAATATTATTAAGGCAACTATAGTTTTTCAATATCAGGATTATCTACCTATTTAGACGTTGAGCAT
Organism: Tuberolachnus salignus; assembly: GCA_956483605.1. Taxonomy (NCBI): domain Eukaryota; kingdom Metazoa; phylum Arthropoda; class Insecta; order Hemiptera; family Aphididae; genus Tuberolachnus; species Tuberolachnus salignus. Next base: position 3,195,592 of record OY101434.1, read on the forward strand.
TTATAAAATTGAACAACTAAACGCACCGGTGAAAAGTATACCTAAATCTAGTGTATATGTATATCGCTATGTCGGTATATCTACTTGAAATTTAACAGTAAAAATCTACGACCTATATATAATAATTTTTTTTCTTCGCAATTTCTCGTTGCAGGTATACTATTTGTATACTGTGTCATAAATCCGATTTTAATTGTATTTAATTACTAATCCGTTTAAAATATATTGTTTGTCCAGGTCTATTAGGAACACCGCATGGAGTAGGTAAATTACGCAACCCGGAAAAATTTGACAATGTATTTTTTGGCATACACAGAAAAATGGCCGAGAGTTTAGACGTATTGACAAGACTCTGTTTAGAACGATCCATAGAAGCGATAGTCGATGCAGGTGGAGTCTTTACAGCATAAAACACTTATCTATATATTTTGCGTCACGCGTATTATACCAAATAAATCGTTTGATATTTAAGGATTGAATCCGGCCGATTTATCCGGGTCCAACACAGCTGTCTTTATGAACTCGTGTATCAGCGAATCCGAATTTTTCGAGGTCTTCGATACAAACCAGAAGGGGTTTGGTCTTTTGGGTCATAATAGAGCAATGCAAGCTAATCGTCTGTCGTACACTCTTAACTTAAACGGTGGGCAATATTCATTCTAACTGTATAGTATAATATAGATAGTTTAAACGTACACGGTGTATAATTGTTTTACTGCAACGTAGGACCTAGTTTTACGACTGATGCGACTTGGATTGGTGGATCACAAGCTCTTCAGAGAGCGAAAAAAATGATCGAAGACGGAGTGATTAACGCTGCTATTGTCGGTTCGTGTAATTTATGCTTAAATCCCAATATATCTCTTCAACTCGAAGGATTGGGAAGATTGAACAGAACAACGGAAACTAGATCATTTAGTGCAGATGGTACGATCGCTGTTGTATTTTGTATTATATATATGTATATATATAATATCGAATTAAATTTGAATTTATTATTTTAGCAAACGGCACAAACCGCGGTGAATCATGCGTGACGCTGTTTTTACAAAAATCAACTGATGCCAAACGTTCTTATGGAACTATACTCGGCATAAATAGTCAATACGGAGAGATGGAAGATTATTTTTATCATTATTCCGACAAGTTTTATAAAGAAGTTCTGTTAAAAACTTACAGGGACGCCGGTGTTGATCCAGCCAAAGTAGCATTTGTCGAAGCCGAAGGGTTAGGCATTAAGGTATACTCGTCAAATTGCTATTAATATTTATGCATGAGTTTTACCTACTAGGTATTAATTGATAATGCATTTTATATAAATAATCGATTATTGCACACGAGTTAATATAATTATATGATGATTCTCTTTAATATTTCATATCTGTTTATAGAAAATAGATACAATGGAATTGAACGTTTTGAGCGAAGTATTTTGTACTCCGAATAGAAAAGGACCATTAAAAATCGGTTCAATAAAGAGTAATGTCGGTCACTGTGAAGCCGCTTCAAGTTTAGTTTCTTTAGCTAAGGCACTTATCATATTGGATTCAGGTTACATACCTCCAAATATCAATTATTCGGAGCCAAATCCAGATTGTCCAGCTCTTTTATCGGGGAAATTAGAAGTGTGTTTAAAGTATAGTTTCTTATAATTATTGATTTTAATATTGAAATATATTTTTAGGTAGTCCTCGATAAAACACCGTTGGAAGGAGACATTGTCGGTGTTAGTTCGTTCGGATTATGTAATTCGTTTAGCCATTTGATTTTAAAACAAAACAATAAATGTAAAAAAACGAGCTACGAAAAAGGAGAAACGTTTGCCGACGGTTTGCCCAGACTAATTCTCGTATCTGGTCGAAACGAAGAAGGTGTCAAACAACTTATAATGCACGTAAAAAACACCCGAATGGACGAAGAGTTTTGTGCTCTTTTACAAAGTGTTTTTTATAAATCCATGACCGCTCATTATAACAGAAGTTACTGTATACTTCCCGATAACAACGAAGAGAACGAAGTAGAAATATCGGTATGGGTTAGGTTTAGCCGTAAATTGTTTTCAAGTATTCATAAATTGTTATTTACAGTATCTCCCAGCTGTAACTAAAAGGCCCATTTGGTTCATATTTTCCGGAATGGGATCTCAATGGAACTGCATGGGAAAACAATTGTTGACTATACCTATATTCGCCGAGACTATACGTAAATGTGATACAATATTGAAGTCGAAGGGCGTTGATCTTATGGAAATTTTGACGAGCGACGATCCGAAACTTTTCGACAATATATTGAACTCGTTCGTTGGCATCGCTGCGATACAGGTTTATTTAAAAAACATATTTAAATCGCCGCGATAACGGTTCGTTATCGGTTTGATATTTTTTTTTTTTTTATATATAGATCGGTCTAGTAGACGTTTTAAAAAGCGTCGATGTGTTCCCCGACGGCATTATCGGCCATTCCGTCGGAGAATTGGGATGCGCCTACGCCGACGGATGTTTTACCGCCGAACAGATGATACTGGCCGCGTACGCTAGGGGCCGGGCTTCGATAGAGACGGAACTCATCGACGGAATGATGGCAGCAATAGGTTTAGGGTACAACGATATCAAAAACAGACTTCCGCACGATATCGAAGTGGCTTGTCACAATGCGTCCGACAGCAGTACACTGTCCGGTCCAACGGAGAGCGTAAGGAGTTTCGTCCAGCAATTGAAATCCGAAGGGGTGTTCGCCAAGGTGGTCAACGTATCCAATATCGCGTATCACAGCCGGTACATAAAGCCGGCCGCCCCGACATTGCTCGCGTACCTGAAAGAAGTAATATATCGACCGTTATATTTTTGATTTCTAATCGTATATTACATTCGAGTGTGTTGTTGAGCGTTGATTAAAATGTTTCGCTTAAAGGTTATACCGGAGTCGAAGCCTCGGTCGCCGAAATGGATCAGTAGCTCTATACCGGAGTCCGAATGGGGCGGCGAATTGGCGAAAACCAGTTCGCCCGAGTACCACACCAACAACCTCTTGGGACAGGTTTTGTTCGAAGAAGCTTCCTGCCATATACCCGAAGACGCCATTACTATAGAAATTGCACCGCATGGACTTTTGCAGGCTATTCTTAAACGGTCGTTGTCCAGTAAAGTGGCGAAAATACCTCTGACGAATAGAACTAGTAAAGATTCGGTCAAATTTCTATTAACCGCATTAGGAAAGTGAGTAAAGATATGTTGATAACCGTTTGAGACAAGTACGCGTTGACATACAATTTACTTTTCAATCAACAGGATGTACTTAAACGGTATGAGCCCTAATATTGAAGCGTTTTATCCGTCAATAAATTATCCGGTTAGCCGAGGAACCCAAGCATTACATTCTATACTGCCTTGGGACCACATAGAGAGTTGGACGTTGAAGAGTATGGTGAAAGGTGTAAGTTTAGTTTTATTTGGTATTTTTTTTTTTTTTTTTTTTTGAATATGGGTAATAAATTATAATTTATAATTAAATTTACTATAAGATTATTAGTTTCAACAATAAATACTTAAAATAAATCTTCAGTGAAAATGATTATATTTATTACTTAAGAATCTATTGGAATGAACTGAATTTAATATATGCCATTTGTTGTCTAGATTATTAGAATTCCAGGAGAAAGCCGATTTACGGTGTCTATAAACAACGAACATGTTTTAATCGATTATAAAATAAATGGACGGCACATTGTACCCACTTCGTATTTTTTAGTAAGTTCCCTGTTGCTATAATATTATATATATATATATATATATATATGTATTACTTCCTTGAGTCTTATGCAATTTTCTAGATTCACATATGGAAATCATTCGTTATAATACAAAGCGAAATATATTTGAATGGGCTCATTGCATTTGAAAATCTTAAATTTCATAAAAACATTGAAATTAGTGCTAATGGTGAGTACGTTTATATCTAGTGTGATTATTAAATTATAATATATCCACGAAGCGCGACACGTCATTTGTCCATACTTACAAATACGCCTGTGGCATTAATAACATGAACGTAATATTTCGCATATATACACGACTAAATTTAAAAGAATAGTATGAAATACACACTAACTGACTAGATAAACTATAATTGTGTTATAGTATTAACGCATACATATAGTTCATATGTTTTAGTTAGACTTGCCACGATGAATTAAATTAATTAATTCGTTAAATTTGTATTTTTAGATTCATTGGAGTTTTATTCACTTATACAATGTGGGTCCGGTTACTTTGAGGTGTGCTTAGGCGAGCAAGTAATCGTTTCGGGAAGAATTTATCGTCCAGACCCGATAGATATGGCTCGGCTGACTCCAAAAATGAAGTATCCAAATATAGGTTTATCCGAAATCCCACATAACTCAATATCAAAACACGACTTATACACAATGCTGGAACACAATGGATACGAGCTCGGCGAAAAATTCATGACTGTGACAAATATCGATTCATATTTCGACGGTAGGCGTAACATGAATAATATTGAAACTCGAGACCTACTCGTATATAATGTGTTTTTCTTAAAATACAACTAAAATACGACACTCCACGGCGGAGCCAACTTAACTCGACTTAATCTAAAAATAACATTTTAACGTCTTGAGGGGTGTATACTGTAATAGTGAATACTTACTTAGTATTCACTATTTTAAATTTTGAATTTCGCGTTGTACACTATAGTGTATTATTTTTGTAATGTTTGAGTTAAAATACTATAACCGGATGATTATATTCAGTAAATCGCTCTGTTTATGAATATTCAGGTACGCTCATTCACCACCCCGAAAATTGTAAATTCACCTCACCGAAATTTTTATTTGTAATTTGTATACTTTGTGTCATTACTTTATGACGCATTTCATGGATATGTTTAATTTGTTAATACGTTTCTTTACAAAGAATACCGAGGAAATATTAAATGGAATAACGATTGGTTGTATTTCATGAGCGGTATTTTGGCATTCCTCGTTCATAAAAGTATGGAAAACAACAACAGCCCTGCAGAAATAACCAATATACGACAAATTTTTATTGACCCGTCTAAATTTGAAAGTTCCATAGGAAAAGGTATGTATAAAGAAATTCAAAATTGTTAATGGATTTTATCATTTGCATGTGAAATGACAATTAAAATCTTACACTATTAACGAATTTTATTCCTAATGAATTTGTTTAATATAATCAGAATTCTAGTTTATATATTTTAGTTGTTAAAAAAAAAAAAAAAAAAAAAAAAAAAAAAATTAAAAACATATTTTATTTATAATTTCAGACGTTCCCGTTTATTTTAATTCGAAAACCAACGAAATAAAAGGCAATGGGTTATATATATTGCATCCAGAAATCAAACCGATGTCGATAAGTACATTAAATCCGTTTGTACTGCATTTAGAAGAAGAACTGTTTATTAATTTAAGCAATCCAAACTTTAATGTATATTATTGCTCTTTAATTTTATTTTCAAGTTCATAAAAAATGTAATATATATATATATATATATATAAATATACATTTTTCTAGAATGAAATTGAGTTTCTTAACAACTCTATACAAATTATATTCGGATCTATAAAATATCAATTAAACTCGAGAAATGACAATAGTTTTAATATTTACTACAGCAAGAATGAACAAATAATGTTAAAATATGTCACCTTAGTGAAACAAATTTTTGACGTTCAGTTAGGAATTCAAGTTAGATTGTTATTACTTCGTGTTGATTATTTTATTTTGAACATGTATAAAGTACGTTTTTATATTTTTAGCATAATTTTGTGAGTTTTGACAGTGCCACCTCAGATGACTTCTTAAACAAAGCACATAATGTGGTGTTAACAACAAAAGGCCAAATTCAAAATGTTATTAAATGTTTGCAAAATACGAAAAAAGGTCATCTATTGGTTTTATCGGACGAACAATTGTCCAGTAATAAAGAATGGAGTGTTATTATGCAACAACAGTTTAACGGACATCATTTAATATTAATGAAAAAGGTTATCTATTCTGAGTTTATCACGTTGAGAAATATTTATATTACCTACAAGTTGTTGCACATTAGGTCAGAGAAAAATCAATTATAACCATCCAAGTAGAAAATATCACGGACCTCCAAAACGTTAACGAGGAAATTAATATTTCTTTGATAGAATGTAAAAAAAACAAAAGTTATCTTTACATTTGTTCAAAAATCGTGCCGTTTATAAAGTTGACAAGTTACATAGAGAAAGTGTTACTTAAGAACAATTCGAAGTCGATTAGGTAATTAATCATTTAGTAGACATTAAATTTCACGAATAATAATAATAATAAATAAAAAAATGTATTGTTTAGATTTGTTTTAATCTCAGATGAATGCGATCTGAAATTCGATGTTAACAACGAATTTTATGCCGAACAATTACGAAAACATTTGTTTGTCAATATCTATAAAGACGGTAAATGGGGAACTATTGCCAGAAATATTGTGGAAAATTCAAATTCTATTACTCCTATAGATGAAAATCCTAACAATCCTGTAAATCGTCAAATAAGCTCCGTCGTGTAAGTAAAGTAGTATTTAAATTAGACAATAGTTTTGTTGAAACTTATTCAATGGAAACAATCAGAACTTAACATTTTTGTGTGTTATTATAACTTAACTGCGTATGGCGAAAAACGACAAAGTCACTAAATATGGAAGTTTCCATTAGGAGGAACTCAAAACAACTACGAGGTGCGACAATAAAATAACGAGACTTTTTGAATAAAAGTTGTTTATTTTAAAAATGTTATAATTTAATGATTATCACCTTCAAAGTACCTTCCCTCAGCATCAATACACTGTTGCATACGTCGCTGCCATTCTTGAAAACAGTGTTGCCAATTGCTTTCATTCAGCCCTTTTAGAAGTTCTGCCGTTTTCATTTTTACGTCATCAACTGTTTGAAAATGGGAAAAGAAATAAGAAGAAGTCACAAGGAGCAAGGTCTGGCGAGTACGGGGGATGTTGAAGTACAGAAATTTTTTTTTCAGTTAAAAAACGTTGAATTGAAAATGCACTGTGAGCTGGAGCATTGTCTTGGTGAAGAACCCAGCCATTTTTCCATAGATCTGGTCGCTTCTTTCTGACACGTTCTCTTAATTTAATTAACACCTCTTTATAATAATATTGATTAATTAATTTTGTCGATTTTTTCAACGTTTTCGTTTGTTGAAGACGTGGTAGGACGTCCAGAACGATCATCGTCTTCGACGTCCTCCCTTCCACTACAAAACCGTTTGTGCCATTCAAAAACACGAGCTCTTGATAAACATTCTTCACCATAAACTTCACATAACATACGAAACGATTCCGCGGCAGTTTTTTTTTTAATTTAACAAGAAATTTAATGTTAACACATGTTGTTCGATTTAACATTTTTCGGCAGTATAGTCGAACTCGCACTAATAACAAGGCTACTAACGTATAAGAAAATAAATCGATGCCATCAGTGTTCATAGTACTTTTAGATAAGTGTTTTCTAATCATATTTCAATAATCGTTTTATAGATAACGTTAATAGTTTAGGTTTTATTCAAAAAGTCTCGTTATTTTATTGTCGCACCTCGTATACAAACTTTATAAATTGATTTTCAATATCGGTTAATTAGAAAACTTACAAAAACCGAAATTTATAATGACCTAATCGATCTGATTCTATCTGTCCGGAATTGATTTATCATTGCCATGTATCCAAATAATTTTGTTAATTGTTAATATATTAATACTAAAAACTATGTTTTGATTTGTTATTAAAATTAACATATTATGATCGTATTATTTATGGATTTCAGATTAGATGGCTTGAAAGTAAAATACTTGGGACTTAATTTCCACGACATCACTGTAAATAGTGTTATGGATGTAAGTAATGTTATAGAAATAGTATAGGTTTTTCGTTCACAAACTTGTAAAATGCAATATTCACTTAGAAAATTGAAATCCATATAATTTCACTAGTTATAATTTCCATGCTATTATCTAAGTTGACTTTTTTTTTTTTAAATTGTTTAATTATTAATTATCTTTAACTAATTTGCAGATATATTTATCAGTTTATTTTTGTTTTTTTTTTTTTTTTTTTTAGAACGAACTTGGTAATTTAGAATATTCTGGTCTGACAGCTGACGGTAAAAAGATTATGGGCATCGCTCCGTTTGCGGAAAAAACTTGGAAAAAAATTTCACCCGACCCGTATTTGTCATGGATAATTCCGTCAGACTGGTCGTTAGAAGATGCGGCAACTATACCAATTCCATATGCATTGGTATATATTTACAAAAAAAAAAAAAAAAAAAACAATAATATTAGATAATTTTAATTTTAGTCACTGAATCGCCGTGAAAATAATTCATTATTGTTCGTTAAAAAAAAAAAAAAAAAATTTAATACCATTTGGTTTGTTACTATTTAGTATACTTACGAAGAAAGTGCAATTTTTATTAATTTAGACGTTAATTTTTAACAAAATTACCACCTACTATTTTACAACCAATAGAATACAATTGAATGTCCGTTATGTTCGTTACCAATTTTCTTTGCAATTATCTAACCAAACATTCATCTGGATCCCGGGAATGCCATTGCTGACGCTACAACCGCCCACGGTGAATTCCTGGTGTACCGAGAGTCAGAAACCACTTTTGGGACAGATATAAAATTTAAGGAAAACCGCTTATTATTATTTTTTTTTTTTTTACGATTTTGATAAAAATGAACATGATCGTGAGAATCAATGTAAAATTAATGCGAAACGTTCATAGAAGGCGAACATTAAATTTCGTTAAACGCAACTATCCCGGCGGAACGGTACGTAACGCCCGCCAGTATTTTAAATGTATACTATGCATTTTTTAGGCGTATTATATATTCAATGTTTTGACGACGAAAAACGATAAACTGATTATGTGCTCGGTACTCGTACACGCCGGATTAAATCCTTTCGGACAAGCGGCCATTGCTATTGCCTTGCACAACGGGTACGATGTTTATACCACAGTCGAAAACGACGAACAGGCCAGCTTACTTAGACGTAGGTTCCCTTCGGTAAGTGTTTTCGGTTTCCGTAAAAACGTAAAAATAAACCAATAAATTTCATTTCGTTTAACATTCACGATTGTCTTCAAGCTACCGGAAACGAGAATTTTCAGTTATAAAAATAGCGATTTCGAAGTACAAGTCATGCTCGCCACCAAGGGGAAAGGTATAACTATGGTTTTTAACTGTCTCAGTGGACCCGAGTTTTACGCGTCACTTCGGTCGATAGCGTATTTCGGAAAATTCTACCAATTGACGAAAACCGACATGATCAAACAAAACAAACTGGGTAATTTGATTGTCTATTTCATGCCTGCCCGTTGTCTATATTTTATATAAAAATTACAAATTTCTTTCAGGATTGCTAATTTTTTTGAAAGTCATTGCGTTTCACGGGGTCAGTCCGGACGGACTGTTGGCCGAACACAGTGAAATAAAGCGAAGGGTCCAGAAAGATGTGCAAAAAGGAATAGAACTCGGTATCGTTAAACCGTTTGGTAGGCATGTTTTGACCGGGCCTTGCACGGGGGAACAAGCCATAAAAGCGTTGAAGTAATTCGAATCGATTCATTTTTTTCACAAAATGTTTTTTTTTTTTTTTTTTTTTTTAAAATTGTGTAGTTGTTTTTCGAAAATAGTTTATCGTCTCAAGACATTGAACCGAAACGAGTGGTTTTATCGTTAGAACGGGAAAATACGACCGTAAAATCCGTTAAAGGTCCGGGATATGAAAAATACCATTGCTATTCGGATAGGGTATATTTAATTGTCGGTAAGAAACTATTTTGGAATATTTATAATTGGTCTACAAGTCTCGTCCCAAATGTGGTTGTATTTATCAAACTGTTTAGGAAGTCAATATAGCACTTGGATTGATCTTGCAGAATGGCTAGTAGCGAGGGGCGCGTGTAAAATCGTCGTGTCGTTAAAAAAATACGCCATGTCTACCACAGCTTCGAGGAGGTATTTTATCAACGAATAATTATTCAGTTTAATCGTAACATTTTGGTTTAACAAAATTTAAATACGACTTGTGTTAATACTTTATCCGTTCGTTTATTTGTTTACTAATACGCCGTAGGTTCAATTTACTCATGGCACGGTACCAAAATATCATATTTCAATTGATAACGGATTCGTACTTGAACTCGAAGGAAGATTTAATTCAACTATTAAAGGAAACGACAGCGGCGAATCCCCTCGGAGGAATATTTTTCGCCACATTGGTCAGCATCGATTATATATTTGTTTTTAATTTTGGTACCAATTATTAATGGTTTGCATGCACGTTTTACTATCAACAGAGTGACGATAAAGATAGGATACGCAATTTTCAATACGCACTCGAAAATCTTCCTTCTTTGAAGGATTCGAAACCATTGTTTGTATGCGTTATGAGCGGCGGAGATGAAACCTGTGCGAAACTAAGGGCTAGTGGCGTTTGTCCAAAAGCCGTTAGTATTTTGTGGAGTTCGATGGTAACGGAAACGAATTTTTTGAATTTAGTACCATCACTAGACAAAGTTTTAGTAAATATCGATACAATTACTTCGTCTACCATAATATGCACGGAATACAATAAACGGCTGAATGGTAAATATACTAAATATACATAATAATTGTAAAACAGTTCGGAATAAAAACAAAACAAATATATATATATATAAAATTGCGTGTGTTAAATTTGAAAAAAATGTATATTTGATGAACGTTTAAATATCAACGAAAACGCGATACAATATTATAATAAAAATTTATATTTTCGTAACGTTAAAAACAAAATTACATTTTATGTTCCAAATAGAATTGTTGCGGTAACGTAATATTTTTAAATGAGAAATATTAATTATTAAATTTATTTCCGGGCTGTATTCTGGCCCCGCCCATATATTTCAATAGCGAATATCAAAAGAAAACTATCGTTAAAATACTATATTAAACTGTGCCCGTTGTATATAGTCACCAAGGAAGGTTATTCGAAAATCGTTTCGGTATTGCCGAAATCGATCGACGAACTGAACGCTTTGGCGGACACGATTACGGAGGAACCCGAATTTGTCGAGGTAATGACGAAAAGCCCCCGATTTGCGGACAACCTGGAAGGTTTACCCGTTTTCGTCGTGCCGGGATTCCAAACGGAAAATGTGAAAAAATTATACGAGAATCTCATGTATCCGACGTTCGAAGCGAAGTTGCCCGAAACCATCGACTCTATTGAATCCGTAGCAGCGATGCTCATAAAGGTATTGTCGACGCGATTTATATATATATATATATATATAATAAAAAAAAATAATAATAATAAAACAATATTTACTCTAATATCGTTATAGTATATTTTTTTTAGTAGATTGTAGAAATTTGGAAAATAACGTGTTATTCTGTACCTGTTGAAAATGTGTGTTTTCAAAATATAGAAACTCCAAACGATCTCCAAATGCAATACGGTTTCTCTTATCGGCATATCTTGGGGCGGTGCCGTGTGCGTCGCGATGGCACAACTGTTGGAAGCGGAAAACATCGCAGTGAGTTTGACACTTTTGGAAGGAATGCCGAACGTGTTCCAAGAGTGGACCGCCGGTCTGATCCAATACGGGAACATTAACGCCAAACTGATATGGAACTATTTCCAGATAAACAATAATGTAACTAAAAAAAAAAAAAAAAAATCGACTTTGTTGTTGGGCGTGTACCCACGTACAATATTTATTAATAAATACGCCCCGTGATTATGTTTAGGTGGCCAAACGATTGGTAACCAATAGCGGTTGGACCGCCGAATTACCGAACGTCTTGTCGTTAAACGGCGTGACAACAGATTCCGATAAGACTCTAAAGGCGTTGAATTCAATACGGTCGAAATTAAACGCTCTGCTCGCGTTAAAACCGTTTACGAATAAAGTACTCGCCAAAGTCATGGTGATCAATAGGAGCATCAATGTTAACAAATCAAACATTTGTGATTTCTTAGACGTAAGTAACTAACCGACAGTGACGGTCGAACAGAAATCTACGACCGAAATCCATCTCAATCTTGTGCGGTGTACATTATGCCGGATCCAAAAATGTCCTTTTTATCTGAAACATTTTATTTTTTTTTTTTTCAGTATTGCGTTTATGGACCCAGCAAATACAATTCGGACGAAATAGAATACGAACAAATGTTAGTAGAAAAGAATGTCTCTCAAATCATTAACCGAAACATATTTCACTATCATCCAGACTCCATGGATATCCAGATTAAAGAATTGTACAACCGTACTTCGTTGGAATCTATCGGTTTCGTTTTGGTTATGTAGGATTTATTGTTATAGAATTCCGGGAGACATCCACTCATATTATTTATTATGATATTATGCTGTTTGTATTCTTAAAAATATATACTCATTGATTATATTATTCTGAAATATTTATTTTTCTAAAGTGCTCACTGCATTGATATTTGTTCATGTTTAATAATAACGTTGTATGCGAGAATTCCTACTCTTGATCCATCTTGTCCATAACGACATTTCGAATCTCTCGGTACTTTCTTGGGGCTTCGATCCTGTTTATGTTTTGTACAAAATCATTTCTGTAGTTCCTACTAGTGTAGTGACGTGAATCCCCGGATTGTACGAAAATCCGATAAATCCGGATTTCCCATTTTAAAATTAGGGTTTGACCGTACGGTATTTCTGTACGGAAAATCTTAAAATCAAATCCGTAGGCAATTTTTTTTTTTTTTTTACATTTTAAAATGAGTTAAATAATTGTATTAATTTCAAGGCGTGTTACTATAAACAATTTTTATGAGTAAAACAACGTTCGCCGGGTACTTCTTTTTAAAATACATTTCTGTTTGTGATATTTTTAGAATTGGTAAGACGTACTTAATATTTTACACATGCAACGCTATTAACAATAAGATAATAATAATAGTTTTACGAGAAACGATTTAAAGAATATAAAATCACAATTTTAAAAACCGACATTCGGTTCTCGGATTTCAGCATATCCGGATTTTTCCCATCACTAGTACCCACAGACTAAACCGGACTCTCGGCTGGGAACCACACCACCTCTTACGGCCATACCGCCTATAACCGCCTTTTTCACTGCATGCTCAGAGCCGTTAATTACTCGAATCTTGTTTTATTGCTTTGTTTTATCATGTATCGTTATGTATTTTTTCCCCCGATTTAAAAAAAAAAAAAAAAAAAAAAAATTATCTTAGCTTATATTTGTACTGTTTCCACACTAACTGATGTGTGTGCGTAGACTTATGCAGCAGATGCCATCACCAACTCCGTCAAACTGTCCGAAAAAAAAAAAAAAAAAAAATTATACATACTAGTAATTGTAAAACATATACATAAACAGAAAATTAAAATTTATTTAAACTCACTGATAGACAAAAACTGTACGAAATGTTGCAGTTATTTTATTAACGTGTCTTTTGTGGTCCATTTTTTTTTGTACCAACTTACAAAAAAAAAAAATATGTCCAAGTGTAGCTACAGCCTAACAAGTCACATATTTCACCTACATGTTGGGCCGCTTGTAACAAAAATGAAAATAAATAATAATGAATTAATGATTAAATAATATTATGGAGATCGAAGAAGGGGTGTGAGATGGTATGATTGTAAAAGAGTGTGTATAGGTATTTGTAATGGCGATGAATGGAAGAAATTGAAGGTTCATATGAGGAGACAGAAGTGAACGAGTAGCGATATAAAATATAATATTAATATATTATTTTGACCGAAAAACTTAAAACAATTTTATGCTTCCGAAATCATACATAATATATCGTGTTCACGTATGGTTTTTGGTTTTTTATTACGAAAACTTGATTTATTCTTGATTTTTTTTTTAATTACCTTAGTGATCTAAATAAAATAAAAAGAAAGTAATTATTAGTTAATTTCGTTTTCACGTGAAATACTGCAGTGACGACGTATTTACAGGGGGAGATGTGGTTAATTAATATTAATTATACTCCCCGGAGCCTATTTTTGTTTTTTTTTTTAATTTTTATAATCAATTTCCATTTTTTTTTTACACTCATTATCCTTTAACGTATTAGTAATTAGTGTGTTATCCGCAGTAGTAAGGCCAATAAAGTGTTGCAGTGACTGTGATTTTAAATGTAATAATTTAAAACAGTGGTGGGCAACCTGTTTACTTACGCGGGCCATATTTTTTATCAGACATTCATTGAGGGCCGCATTACAAAATTAAAATAAACGTCATTAATAATATAATTTTAACATATAACAATAATATATTTATGGATAGCTTCATTCATATTATGAGTAATCAATCATACATAAATAGAGAAAATTAAAAAAATAAAATAAAATAAAAATAGGTACTAATTAGAGTATTGATCGGAAAATGATAAAAATATTATTTAATAAATAATTTCTAGATTCTAATGTGATTATTGATGTTGAATTTTTCTCGCTTATTCGTTTATATCCGCTTTCGTGTGGGACGTTGATAGTCTTGAAACTGCATTTGAGTGTCCGTCGCTTAACCGTGAACAGTATTTATTTTTTCGATATTTATCTGCTCACATTTACAAGTGCTACCAACAACAGTAATCATTTTTTTTTTTTTAGCAAACTTTTAATTTCTTTAAAATCTATTTCGGAAAAACTCGAATAAAATATTTTTAATTGAATACTCTCTTCTAAATACTCTCTTTAAAAAGCAGTTTTAAGAGTATCGTTGTTTTGAAATTCTATGACTTCCATCAGTAAATTAGATTCAACATCGTCAATGTCAACAGAAAAAGGGTTTTGAAACAATTTGATGTTTTCCTCGTGTACGTAAAAGTCAGAAAATCGGATTGAAAATTAATTTTGTAGGTTTCCGATTATATTAAAAAAAATTAATTTTTATAGTTCCCCAACGTGAAGTTGATTTGGATGATTCAATTATAATTTTACAACATACGAAATGACCCAAACGCTTTAATATCGCTTAAGTTATTTAGTTATTCATTAATATGTTTGTGTAATAATTTTAAATTCACTTGAAATGATTTTATATCTGAATACATATCTGGCAATAATTTGTTTTAACCTTGCAGTTTCGTATTAAGCTAATTCAATAAAGTTCTTATATCAGTTAAAAATGCAAGATTAAGAATACACTTTTCATTAGATAGATCTGGTACATTTTTACCCTTTTCTGTCATAAAAATATTTATTTTATTTTGTAAAATAATAACCGTTTCAAAACCACGCCTCTAACTCAACTATATATTCACACTATATTTAGCATAATAAAGTAAATAATTGTGAAAATTTGACAACAATGTTAGATAAGCTTATACTTTATATTCGTAAAAGTATAATAACCACGATTCGGTTTTAATTATTTCAATTTTCTGTGGAGATTACCGTCAGTCAGCGAACTGCACCAGTTCTCGAGATATCCCACCTAAATGTGCACTCTGCTAAGGTAATCACCCAGCCAGCTATAAGGGCTACAAAGAAATCCAACGTCGCAAGAAGCCTTCTTCAAACAATGCTATCCTCTCAGACAGATTTAAGGCACACAATGTACAAACTGGAAATGATGGCCCCTCCAAATACTATAAATAATAACTTTTTTTTTCCCAATTCAGAAAGGTCATAAGTGGAAATTTCCTACTTGTTGAATCAAAATTAAATATTAAATAGTTATTTTAATAAATATATTTGTTTATCTGGCGATAAGCGATACGCCGGATATCCGATTAATGTCTTTTACAGTGAAACCTCTACATTTGGTGGTTCCCAACTGGCGGTTATCGGTTCATGAATATCATTTTTTTAATTTAAGAATAAATTTCAATTTTGAAGCAAAAAAAATGAGCGAAATTGTATTTCATGTTATTTACGGTCTAGTGTACGTAATTCATAATACCACAACTGGCCAAAGAAGCGCGTGATTATAAGTCACACGAATTAAAAACATATTAATTTAAGCTTGTATTTTTTTCACATTGGATAAAAATCAATTAATTTAAGTTTGTAAAATCGTATGATCATTTACGAGAGGTAATTTTTAAATTCGGTATCAGCTTTTAGTGGTCACGTCCACTATTAGACGTGTCTGTTACTTTGAGGTTATAATCCCTATTGTGTTCATATATTTTTGCTGAGGAATTCAAAAATGTCGACTATTGATAATGTGTCCACTTTTGATAGGTGTCTATTAATAGAGGTTTCATTGTATAAACAAAATGGTTACTATACGTATCCCAAACAACAGTGCCACGTTTCCACAATATTTGAATAATATTAAAATCGAAATGACGATATTACCAGAAATATTATAATAATATTTAACGAACGATTTAAAAACATTGTGACAAAATTACAATGGTGAGTATAATGTGTTCACAATGTTATCAGGATATTAATCTGTAAACATAATAATCACAAAAACTGGGAAAAATCTTGCGGAAAATATGCAAACATTTTTGCGAACCTATGCGAGATTTGAACTCGGGGGACCTACCTATCATCAGTCTTTGTCTAATACCTACAAATTACATAATCACTTGGGAACCCTAAACAATTTGACAAGTACAACAATCATTTGAGACTTATAAATTATATGGCGCGACAAGGAACGCCGTAAACATACCGATTGAATCGTTTCTGTCAGAGGTTCGCAAAGTGGTCTATAATTCTATATAAAACCTACTTATACGATGGTATTGTCAAAGAAGTAAAATTATTAAAATTTTCGCGGCCGGTATTGTATGCCTCCTTTAACCGTATGGTTTCTATTCCTACTCAATTCAATGACACCGGAATTCAAAACTTAACCTTTGCACAAATAAATTTTAATATGTAAATTACGTGTATACCTATGTTTTATTGTTAACTATTGTCAATAACCTGTGCATTGTATGTTACCTTTATGTTTCGTGACGATTTTCGAAAACCCAAAGGAATAATAATAACCCATTTGACGATTATGCACGTCTATTGTATTATTTGTCTGTTAGGTTTTTAAATTATGCGGCCGAATATTAAATATTTACGTAGTGTTTGAAAAGGTAAAACCTACGGGGATAACCGTTTTGGAGAGATTATTAAAAAAAAAAAAAAAAAAAAAATAGGGAAGGTAGGATATAGAAGGGAGTTTAATTTGTAAATGTACGGTATTATTAGATTACTGTACTGGTAAATATATCGGTTTTATATCGTAAAATACCGTATTTTAACAACTCTAGTTGTAATATTATATTCACTTATCACGTTATTAAATAAGTTATAATATACGTATTATTTTCTGTGTCTCTTCAACAGTCAGTCGTGAATTTCAAATTGTATTTACGAGAACTCCTTGGGGTACCCACCGAGTCCCAGGGCCCTGGAGGGCATTTGACGCCTCGGTGTTACGCCATTGCAGTAAATACCCAAATGGGAGCTCACACAAGACTTCTATAATACGAAAACTGCATATTTCTCCCCCGGTCCCCGATTTCCAGCGATTTCTACGAATGTTATCGCGAATGAGCGGCTTGTATAGGTTATTTATATGTTTTAATTTGGTTGTCGCGGTCGCGGGGTTTTACGAACTTATCCGGTTGCTCAAATCTCGACGGGCTTATTAACTAGTTATAAATGAGCAAAATCGGCATTATTCGGGATTTGGAGATTTCAGTGCCGTTTTACTGCGATATTGCGAACGTTACGGCCGGGAGAAACAATAAAATACCAATAGGAAAATTACAATCGGTTGAAGTTTAATAATATTTTGTTTTCATTTCAACTAAAGACGATCCAACATTGCAGCGTGTCCATTTAGAATATATATATATATTATGGTGATCGTTATTTTTTAATAAATCAATTATTGAACCATGACCATGACACTGACCCCTCTAAATTTGTTAAGTTACATCTTATAAGTATATGTGTACAATTTTAACATTATTGCTAAACTACTTCACGTGCCCCCCCCTCCCCGAGGGTTGATTTTTTAGCAACATAGGTTATTTAACACTAATTTATATATAATTCACGAACAAATAAAAATTGATAAATATGCATAAAACAAAATTTTGTATGACGCTTGAAAATATTCTCTACATATATGGAAACTTATGGAGGAATTTAATGTCAGGTTCACCAAAAATTAAGACCAAAAACAGTTGTTTTACCAGTAAGGGTTTCATAATTTATTATTTGTTTACTTCCTATATGGAAACTAAATGTAATAATTCATTAATTTTTTTTTTTTTTTAGATCGATCGAGAATACTGAAAAAAAAATATACTGGTGTTTATAGAGAAACTCTTAAAACACCGATTGATTAAAAAAAAAATATCTGAATTATATGGGAAATTTGATAATAATAAAAAAACGTATGAAAGTAATTATTTGTCTACAATTCTTGAAATTAATATTAATTATACTATTGTTATTTTAATTTGTTTGTTATTATTTATTTAAATTGTATAATATTTATTAGTATATACAACACTGTTTTTATTCATTTTAAGGTGCGAAATTATTGGTATAAAAAAATTTAAATGTACACATAAATTAATTGTATAAAATGAAAACAAAAAAAAAAAAATACCAATTTTTTGTAAAACGGTTTAATTGTTTCTTTCGAAGCAAATAATTATTTAACAAGAATCATGTATAGAATATTTTTTCAACGACATACAAAATTCGATAAATTTTGTTTTATGCATATTTGCCAATTGAAAGGGGTCTGTGTAAAAATGAAATAACTTTATTATTCAAAACTCTTCAGGAGACAAAAAAAACCGTTTTAAAAATATTGTAATGATAAAATTAATTTAAATACATTAGACCAGTGGTCTTCAACCGGTGGTTCGCGACCCATTCTTGGGTCGCGTAAGTTTTAAAATTGGGTCGCGATAAGTCTTCTTATTAAAATCAAAATTAAATTTATAAAATTTAGAAGAAGTTTTTAGAAGTTTTTAGAAGAATATTCTTCAATCAAGTTTGAAGACATTTCTGAATTAGTAAACGAACATTTGACAAACTTAGAAAAATTATTTAACCAATATTTTCCTGAGGATATTCGAGTAAATTATGAGTGGATTGAACAACCATTCGCAGTAGACATAATGACATATTTACATATGTCTACTGACATTGATAGTCAATTGATTGAGCTATCGTGTGATAACAAATTGAAACAAATGTTTTGTGAAACGTCATTAGAAATATTTTGAGCACACTTATGCACGGGAAATCACGCAGAATTAGCAACTAAAGCCATCTCGATTTTATTAATATTTCCAACGACTTATTTATGCGAAAAGGCGTTTTCTACTATGGCAAATTTGAAAACGTCAAAAAGAAATAGACTTGAAACTGAAGATGATTTACGGATCGCGCTTAGTCAAATCGAGCCAAGGTGGAATTTATCATGTGAAAACACTCAAGGACAAAGTTCACATTAAAATTTTTGTATCATATTTTCATTTTATTTTATATTTTCATATGAATTTTATGCATTTTCGATTAAGTTTTAATAAGTAGTACTGCAAAGCATTAAGCAATTTTAGCTTTTTTACAAAGCTCACGTGAGTCGCGAAAAATGTAGGCCTAAAAAAGTGGGTCGCGAGTCCAAAAAGGTTGAAGACCACTGCATTAGACCATGATAAAAAAACAGATTTCGTAGTATTTGATTTGATTTTCGTAGTTACTTTGAGATGAGAGCTAATATTAACCTAAATCTGATGGAGTTATCTTGTATTTTCACTAGAAATTGATATTCATTTTTTTTTTTTTTTTTTTTATTACTTGTGTTAATACCAAAAAACAATATTATTTCCGAGCAAAAACCATACAACTCCATTTTCATTATATCTCCTAAACGGATGGTCGAATTTGTCTCGTTCTTACACCGATATACTCGTAATTTTGTTCTTAATTATAAACCGCGAAAACCCCATTTTCGAAAAAAAAAAAAAATAGAATTATCTCGTTCTTGTACGGACCCCTTCAACTTTTATTTTTTTTATGTAATATATATAAATTATTTTTAAATAATCCCTATTGATCAAACTTCAACTTTTGAGAGCACAATAAGGAAATAATGGTAAAATTTCACATATATACTTATAACATGCTACTTAACCAATTTAGAGGGTCGTAGGGAATACATTTGAACACTATTTTACTTCTATAAAAAAACGACCACCATCATAAATATATGCTACGGATAATGTTAAATTTAACCATTTCGTACGTCTTGTTTTTTTATGTACTAGACAAAATAAAAGAAAATTAAATAAATTTTAATGAATTGTTGACGGATAACATTTTAATATTAGTTCAGTGATATGATTGAAATAGACGAATTCAGTCAAGATTTTGGTCTGTGGACTAATTGGTCAAGGTTACAAAAAGTGTCCATTTGAGGAGAAATATGATGGCGACAGATGTAAATGTAAATAATATATAGACCTTGTAAAAAAACATAACTTGTACTTTGACAAATTAATAATTATTATTCAAAAACAAATATGTGTTAATCGATTGAATTGCAAACAATACGTTTAAAACGCCGTTGAAATCGTAATATTAATTTGTCGTCATTTCCATATTAAATACGCGTTTAAAAACATATTTGATCTTTAAACCTTAACAGTATTGTAGTCAAATATAAACGATCTTTTAAAATTATACATTTATTTTTATTCGTTTTGTTTGAGATTTCTAATAAATCCTAAATTCCTTATTTTTAAATTTATTTTTATACCCACAATATATTATTAACTATTGCGGATTACTATACAAATATAAACGATATTTGCACACTATACCAGGTTAAGCGTATAACTCTCAACTGTACAATGGGGTTTTCAACAATGGAAATGTATAAATTGATAAATCATAAATTTGTGTCTCGATCACACGGTATATTATTGCATACGGAATACTGATTATTGATATGTCTATTTAATAATACTGAATAAATTATCATTGATTATCATAAAACCAAAAAAATTGTGTACGGGTTGGCCGATTTCTTTCATTCTTATTTCATTATTCTTATAATACGGTTAGATTATTTTTAATAGCTTTATACTTTAATATTGTTGACTGTACAACTTTTTATTTTATAAATATTAAATTACTTTTAGTTGATAAGGGAAATTTCCGAAATGGCTGAACCGAACAAAGTGGAAGTCGTGATCTCGGGCATATCTGGAATATTTCCCCAATGTGACAATGTAGAGGAATTGAAAGAATTTCTTTTTAGTAAGAAGAACGGAATCACGCTAGATTCCAGTCGTTGGCCGATAGGTGAGATAAAAATAATATTACGTCACTCAAATAGAAAAGTGATATCAAAAAAAAAAAAAAAAACAAAGAACACGCTAACTCGGGTAGATATTTTCTAATATTGGTATACATTTTACCCAAGCCATATGCAACCAAATGATAAAACATCGTCAACTGTGTATAATTTTTATAATATGTAAAAATCATTTAAATGTTCCGATACAAATTATAAATTGTACGCATTTATTAAACATTGTATTACTTGTAAAATTGATTGTAAGTTCGAATATAGAAAAAAAAAAAAAAAGAAGTTCGTAGGTCAAATTTTATACTATTTTATACTGATATTACGTGTTCAGGAGAGTATGATGTGGCGTCAGCTGTTGGCAAAGTAAACAGTTTTAAAAAGTTCGACAATGTCTTCTTCAACATGCACAGGAAATTATCCGAGTGCGTAGACACGGAGATGAAGATGAACCTGGAAAGGTCCGTGGAAGCTATTATGGATGCGGGTAAGCATATTACATTAGACAAAAGCGTGATATATATTTTTTTTAAATTTTCGCGATTTATGTGTGTGTGTGTAGGTTTTTGTAAAATATGCGTTTTAATAATTATAATATTATCGTTTAAGGTATAAATCCGACAGATTTGTACAATACGAACACGGCGGTATTAACGTCTTCGTCGGGAGGCGAAACCGATACGATCGCTATGTTTGACGAAACGAAATCGGGCATGTCTATAATGGGCCACAACAAGGCCATGCAATCCAATAGGCTTTCGTACGTGCTGAATCTGAACGGTTAGCGAATATTTCCCTATACATTATGATCAAAAGGAATACCTGTGAGTGCGCCGCTGCTATTGTTTTGTGTTTACAGGGCCCAGCTACACGCTATTCTCGTCGTTTTCCAGCGGTATGGACGTTTTGCTTTTGGCCAAGAGCATGATCGAAAAGGGTCACGTCAAAGCCGCGATTATCGGCGGCTGTGTCCTGACGCAGCGTCCGAACCTGTCACTGCAGCTAAAAGGTCTGGGATTGTTAAACGACGGCCTGGCAACCAAGTCGTTTAGCGACGACGGTACGTATACATTATACTATTGCAATATTCTTTGGGAACCGGTAAACGCCTGGTCAGGGACGGCAGACATACAGAACACAATGGAACATTTTCCAGTTGTACTATATGTGCGGATTACAGGTTACGAGTTACTCCGATTGTAAGTAACTGGCACCGACGTATTTCCATACATTTTCGGCCCGGGAAAACCATTTGAAACCGTCTCTCTATGTGTGTCGCTAACACTTTTTAATGGGAAGGGATATGGGTGATCTTTCGTTATCTCCTTATCAAAAAAAAACCAGCCAAAATGATTTATGATTAAGAAATACACCGTCTTTATTACGATATATTTTAATTTTTTTAATCGTTATTTATAATAATTTAATATTCCTATACTAGTGCCCCCTCTCCCCCACCTGGAGAAATCCTGGCCACATCGACGCAAACGTACCTCTAGCATAACTCATTGATTTCCATAAAAGTATTACGTGTCTTAGAATTAAACATATAATTTAAATCGGATATCTTACAGCTGCATTATTGTAAGCTTATAAAATAGGTTATAATAATGTAATATATATATTTATATGTAAGCGGTGTGATTCCCACATAGCACAACATATCTAAGATAGTTTTGTTATATACTAATATGCCGACAACGAGCGATACAAGTTGGTAATTTATAGGTTATGGCTACATTAATATTATAACAGTATTTTTAGTACTATTATTGAATATGCGCATTCGTTTTAATATATTAGAATGTTAAATTAATGTCAGCGCTTACGTTTTCGAACACGATAACGTTGTGTCGAAAAATCTCGACAGTATGGTATTGCGTAAAACAGCCAATGCTAAAAATTAAAGACCACGATTCTTTATCCCGGGAAACACATATCCATTAAGTTTAATATTAATTCAGAAAGAAGTTACGGCTGTTTTTAGTTGTAAAGAAATACCATATTTTAACATTGAATATCTACAGACGCATTCAAGTAAACTGCATACTATTATGCCATACTCCAGAATCTATGGTATGACAAAACGTAATAATTCTAAAATAACTTTGAACGGTTTTTTTTCTGTTTTACGTGAACGTATTTTTGAAACAATTTCACGATTACACAATAAATGATTGTAATAAGGACGAAGGACCATTTATAAATTTGTATATTTGAACATTTTCGGATCGATAAGTTTTTATAAAGATTTCGTTAAAAGTACCCATATGCAACCCACCAAAAAAATGGTAGTGTGACATCCTCTTGATATTATATGTATAACTAGCAGGTTCATAAGAAAGGATGGGTAATTCTATTCGTCCCCTCCTCCTTTAAACATTTTTCCTGTTAATATTTCCTGGTGTCTAATCTAAATAATACACTTGTTTTCGAAAACATACCAAGGACATACCTATTTTTGTGTTATCTAGAAGCTGTTTTTCAGGTCCATTTCTCCACCATTCTCACTATCGAAATTTGAGTTGAAATCGAAAGCAATCATTTTTACTTCGTTTGTGCCTGTTTGTGCTTCCACAATTTTCAAAGTATGAAAATGAAAAAAAGGAAATAAGCATATTCTTTTTGCTTCCCTTTTCTAATTTAGAAACGCCATTAGTTTCAAAATAAAAAAAGCATTGTTTATACGTCCACCTAAATACCTGAAGATGGGACATAAAATTGCATACTCTAAATGACTACTCTACGTAAATCTTGCTGATTTAATGTAATTCAGGGTATTAAAATATATTGATTTGCACTTAAATTGAAATAAGACCTGGTGTCAATGTATCCAATAAAATTCAACAAACATATAATTAGTTTCAAAGTTATTTAAGGGAAGCTGAAAGAATATGCTTATTTCTTATTTTCCATATTCATACTTTGAAAATTTAGGAGGTTAGAACGATGGAATTTGGCGTACAATCAGGTATAAATAATGAGCAAAGGTTTTGACTAAAATAAATCATAGATGAGGATGCCACGGTGGCGGCGCCAGGATTTTTTATTTGTGTGGGCCAAACTGGGGCCACTGATTTATAGGGAGGGCTAGTTGCGTAAAGAGAATCGCCTAACCTATTGCATCTCGGGTGGTTACAATTACAGGTTCATTTTGGAATATATCAACATAACGATTTCTACTTAATTTTAAATTAAATCTTGAACATAATAAAACTATGATTTCTACATTTTTACGTATTTCTATTTATTTTAAAATATGATGCGATACAAAACAAAAATACTATGAAATCATACAGGGCGGGCCAGCTGTGGTCCGAGACGATTTTATGGTGGCTCGTGGCGCATCCTGGTGCCGCCACTGGGATGCCGCCTCTTAATTGAAGTGGGGATGTTTATAAAATTTTTTGAAGTAGAAAAAACGAATTACAAACGATTGATATCGGTTTTAACTCGAATTACGCAGGTGGGGGTGCTGGCGAAACATGCCTTTTCGGCGCCACTTTTATGTTTTTTTCTCAGACACCATTTATCTAAATCCGTGTAAACCGCATGCCTAAAAATGTACGGTTTTATGTTTCGGTTGTTCGTGTAATTTACCAGTAGTTTCCGTATTCCGAGTCATGACGGCAGGGTTGTTAACGTGTGGTGTCTGATTTTAGCGGATGGTTTTAATAGATCAGAATCGTGCGTGTCTATTTTTTTGCAAAACAAGTTGGACGCGAAACGGTCGTACGGTACGCTGGTGAGCGTTAAAATGGAACAACACGGTGGCCTCAGGGGAGTGATTAACAATCACTCGACCGAATACTTCAAGAAAATAATATTGGAGGCGTACGCGGAAGCGGGAATCGATCCCTCAACCGTGGCGTACGTCGAAGCCGATGGGTGTGGAATCAAGGTACCCTATCAGTAATTCTTTTTTTTTTTTTTTTTTTTAAATGGCAATAAAAACAAACGCAAACAAATCTAATTTAATAACATTTGCGGTATATATATATATATATATATATATATATATATATATATATAATGTCTTTTGATTGTTAATTGAATCTGTATAATTTTTAGCAAATAGACGCGATGGAATTAGACGTCATAAACGAAGTATTTTGCACATCCAATCGGAAAGAGCCCCTAAAAGTAGGTTCGATTAAAAGCAACATTGGCCATACCGATGCTTTGTCTTGCCTCACTGGGTTGGTGAAAACGATCATCGCAATGGACACCGGTTACATACCTCCGAATATAAATTATAACGCTCCGAACAGTTTAACAGACGCGCATAAATCTGGACAACTACAGGTAAATATATTAAATTCACATTGAATAATTAAATCACACAAAAATTGAATTTACAATGAAACCCATAATTATTTATGTACACGATCGAAATCTACTGTACTGTAGTACTTGCACTTGTTCGGTTGTACAAAGTTAAACGGGATAGGTTCAATATTAAAGGGCCTATTTTACGAGCTTTCATTAAATTTCACTTGGCTGATGTTTGTCGGTTTTTTTGGTTTTTACTAGTAATCCACGACTATAGTAATTCACGGTTCTTTGAATAAGCTATAACTATTTTATAATATTCATATTTTATCGTCATTTACCGTTACAGATCGTTACGGAAAAGACGCCATTAAACGGTGATTACGTAGGAATAAATGTTTTCGGAAGAACTGGGAATTACGGTCATATGATTTTGAAAAGGCACAACAAACCCAAGATGAAAATTCACATAAACGATGAAATGTTCGCCGATGGACTAAACAGATTGATCGTCGTGTCCGGTAGAACCGAAGCCAGTGTCCGGGAATCGATAAAAACGGTATGGTTTCATTTGATATAAATTATTTATAATTTTTCAATAGTTATTATCGCGACATAACATATAACACGGCCATATGATTACCGTTTTAAAATCGTTTGTAGATTGAAAAGTATAACGTCGACGAAGAATACGCATCGTTATTGCATAAAGTGTTTTCGAAAAATATACGTGGGCATTTCTACCGAAGTTTCTTTATCCTCCCGCTAAAGGCCCCGTATAAAGAAGTAGACGTTTACGTAAGTCAGTTATCATCGGGCGTAGTCTCGCCGGAACCATAACAATGAAAAACCACCTACACAAAAAAAAAAAAAAAAAAAAAAAAAAAAAAAAATCATAATAAAACCAATCATTTTCAGCCCATCACTAATGAAAAATCACCGGTATGGTTCGTGTTCTCCGGCATGGGATCGCAATGGCTCGGTATGGGCAAGCAGCTGTTACAATTTCCGATTTTCGCCAGGGCGGTGGAAAAATGCGATGCCGTGTTGAAACCATTGGGCATCGATATATACTACATTCTGACCACTCTCGATTCCAACCTGTTCGACAACATACTCAATTCGTTCGTCGGAATATCCGCGATTCAGGTCTGTGTGTGTCTGTGTGTGTCTGTGTGTGTCTGTGTGTGTGTGTGTGTGTGTGTGTGTGTGTATGTGTGTGTGTGTGCGCGCATGCACAAGTCCTAGTCCTGGAAACTGAGGTTAGGTAGTTATTTTGGTAATCCAAAACTATTACCACGATAATATTATCAAAGGAATTTTTGGGTAAACGTTAATGTCGACCCGTTTACAGATAGGTCTGGTGGACATTCTGCGAGCATTGGACATCGAGCCGGACGGCATGATCGGGCACTCGGTGGGCGAACTGGGTTGCGCGTACGCCGACGGTTGCTTCACCGCCGAGGAAATGATATTGGCCGCGTATGCCCGGGGCCGGGCTTCGGTGGAAACACCGCTGCCGGACGGCATGATGGCCGCCATCGGTATCGGGTACCGTGCCATCAAAGACTCGATGCCGGCGGACGTGGACGTGGCTTGCCACAACTCGTCGGAGAGCTGCACTATATCCGGTCCCACCAAGAGCGTCATGGAGTTTGTTGACAAGCTCAAGTCGCAGAAGATTTTCGCCAAGGCCGTGAACGTTTCCAACATATCGTTCCATAGCCGTTACATACAACCCGCGGCGCCGAACCTGCTGAAAAACCTCAAAAAGGTAATAAAATACAGATAGGAGCTGCTAAATATACGAACAGTACAGCTAGGTATAATCGTTAAAAACGTGTGTCCAATTGGACGGTTGATATTTATTGTAGTCGTTCTTGGGGGAGAGGGGAGAGGGGGAAAGCTATAGTTTGACAATAAAGAAAAGGTTTTTTTTTTTTTTTTTCATGAATCTGTGCGCCGAGATAAAAAATGTTCGAGTATAATTGTTAAAATACACCCGAATCACGATAATTCGTCCTCGATTATTTTATAAACCGTCTAACCCGTTTTCCGTAGTTTTTACCGAACCCCAAGAAGAGGTCACCACGGTGGTTGAGCACTTCCATACCGGAATCGCAATGGGACACCGAATTGGCCCGTTATTGTTCGGCCGAATACCACACCAACAACCTGCTGAGTCCCGTGTTGTTCGAAGAGGCGTGCGTGCATATACCGAAAAACGCCGTTGTCATCGAAATCGCACCACACGGTCTCCTGCAGGCCATACTTAAGAGATCTCTATACGACATGGTCAACATTCCGATGACCCAACGAATATACGGAGATTCCATTAGATACTTATTGGTTGCCATCGGAAAGTAAGTGACATTTGCATAATAATATGTAATTTATTCGTAAAAATGTCGAACACAAATTGAAAATATATTAAGTTTTTCATTATCTGTTATAGGATGTACTGCAGTGGTCTAAATCCAAACATTGAAAATTTGTACAATCCAATAAGTTACCCGGTTACTAGCGGTACTCCGCCGTTACATACACTGAGTTTTTGGAATCACGAAGAAGAATGGTCGACGGTCAATATATCAGTGATGGTAAGTAATAAACGAAAATATGTGACCCGCAGATCAATCGAACACCCTATTTTACGTACAGACCGAATACAGAAAAAATCTCGATAGATATTAATAATATTTGACACCCGTTTAATATAATTCTAATTATAAAAATTTCAGTTGGTGAATGCCAAAGGAGAAAGGTATATACCACTGTGCCCGACTTTAAACAAATCGATCGAACAATACGAAATCCTCGGCCATCACGTGCTCCCACTTTCAGCACTACTGGTAAATATAAATAATCATGATTTTTTTTTTTTTTTTTTTATTTAAAAATAGTACATTTTAAAAGAACATTGGTATTGCATTCCAAATTAGATTTACTTATGTTATTTCTTTGCCTAATGACTGTAAATTACAGACGTTGTACTTTGTATATATATATATTAATACTTAAACTAGATGATGTTGTTTAGTTTTACTTGTGGGAATCGTTCATCATATTACGCGGAAAACCCGACGTTTGGTTTCCTGTTGTATTTCAAGACATCCATTACCATAAACATGTCGTGATCAACAAAGTCGGTGAGTATATTTATTACTATATTGTGTTAAAATTAAAATTCCAATATCGAAAGATCTCTAAAAGAAGACTGATGCGGGCGGTCGATACCTGGCGTAAACGGGGATCTTCATTTAATTAGCCGGTAGAAGAAGAAACACTAAGGTTACACAAGGCTTTAAGCCTTCTATATGTGATTAAAAAACCTTTTATATCACACATTTTAAAATGCCGAATTAATGCATATAGTTTACAAATATTAAATATTAAAGCTAATAAACTGATACACAAATGCAACAAAAGTTTGTATATTTGAACTCTGTGAAGTATGAATAGAACTTTGTTTTTGATATTCAGCTATTCGCTGAAGAAAAACGCAATGGCTACAAACTCCTAGCCCTAATTATTACCTTACTGTATTGATATTTTGTTATTTCTGTATTGACGGTTTGGCTACACTTGTTTAGAACCGGGTAAATTGCGTACGGAAATACAAATCGGAACCGGACATTTTGAATTGTGTATCGACAAAGACATCATATTGTCGGGAAACGTGTTCGCGCTCGACGAGTACAAATCCAATCGTATTGGCAAACCGACCGGTCTGAACGCGGCCAATGGAATGGACGACGATGGTAGTAATAAACCCATTGTCACGTTGTGTCACGAGGAAGTCTATTCGAGTTTCGAAATGTTCGACTACTGTGTCGGCAATGATTTCAAAACGATAAACCGCGTCGACATTTTCCAAGACGGTTTGTTGGCGATTTTCGGATGACCCGCACTGATTGTCTGTGGCGTAGCCAGGGTTATTCCAAGGGTTAAATATAAAATGTAGTCATAGTCATAATAATAATAATTAACACCCACGATGATTAGGTTACAATTACATATTTTCTCGAAATACTATCTGTGTATTAACACAGAATAATATGACTATATGGATATATCCAGCTCACGAATGGGGCGAAACAACGAGGACGAACGCGGGTTTTAGTTCGATAACCATTGTTCCATACCAAATAAATTGTTATCACGACTTACGGGTGATTGATGAATTAACGATCGATAAATAAATAATAATAGTCCTGGCATTTTAGGTTGATCCTCCTCTAGCCTTTAGGCCTAGGATAATAGACAATGTAACGATGGATTCCTTATCTGTAGGATATATAGGTCCACGACGAACATAGGTTATATCTATAGAACGTTTTTCGATATTATTACATTTTAATTTTGGATTGCAATTATAAACAGTTGTGCTGTACGAATAATGACAAACGATTCCGACGAAAACAATGTGGCCGGCCTGCGATCCTCCTCAATTCTAGCACGGGTTTTTTTTTATCGATTTGGGAGCCTAATACGTAGTTTTATAATTTGTCCAGTTTATCTTACGGCTGCGAAATAACCGTGGTTCTATCGTCTATATACGTACAACTGCTGTTGTCGAATAGCCGTGATAGTCATTATTCAAATATAATATCGGGATGAGATTTCAGAAAATCGCTCGGTTTATAGTTTATGATTACAATATAGGAAACAATGAAATACGTACGAATAAACGGCATCGCGGTTAATAAATAATATTGTACCTGCCCATATTGTAATAATCGATTAAAAAAAAAAAATCAACGGGAGGAGTGCCCTGAACGCCCGAAATTCCCCTAGCTACGCCACTGCCAGAGGTGTTGTACATTTTTCGTTGGATAAATCTTATCTGTTACGCAGATCTGCGGTCCGATTTGCGCTGGGACGAAAACTGGACACATTACGTGGACGCCGCGTTACAGTTGTCGACGTTGTACAACTTAGACGTGCGCGGTGAGCTCGTGGCCCCAGTTTCGATCGAAGAAATACTCATCGATCCCACCGCTCTGGAGCACCTGGAACCCGACGGTAAATTGAACCGGTCGTCTGTAATATATTTAAACAAAATACAAAATACGTTTTAGACACCAATACTCAATCGAAATTAAAATTAAAATTAAATTTGATGTAGAAAAAAACAAAAAAAATTATATATACATTATGAAAAACACAAATAATGATTATATACATTTTAAATAATCCGTAGAATATGAACAGAACAGAGCCTATAAACCTGCCTTATTCATTTGTGTCTATAGATATTTTGACGGCGACGTATAACGTATACACGAACGAGGTGTCGTGCCCCGGACTAAAGATCTTCTTACCGAGTTTTGACGTATTGCCGCTGGATCCGTTGGCGACAACTACGTATTTGCTTCACGAACAGGGTTTGATCAACTTGGCCAATCCAGGTTTTGACGTGTGTTTTATTAATTTACATCGATTACTAAAAGAAAAAAAAAAACAGTGTAGTAATATATTTTTAATCCGGACCGGATTTAAAAGCCCCAAAAATATGTAGAGATAGACGCTCAAAAATGGCTTTAAAATGCTTTAAAAAAGGTTTTTTTTTTTAGTAAGGCGCTTACTCGACACTTTTAAATAAACGAAAATTTGAAATTTAATTACGAAGCAAACGCGATCGAGATGTCACATGCTGAAATTCTTTCGACCTACAGCCGTTAATAACGATAAAACACAAACATTATCGAAATCACGAATATAACGATTGGAAATTTGTATGGACGATAAATTCATATAAACCTTAGCTAAATAACTAGGTATAATAGCGTTTTGTTGTTTTGCCTGTGAAATGCTCGTGTGTATTTACAAAATTGAATATATTGATATTTCACGGAAAGATAACTCAGCTGACAGTGATCTTTACCACCGGATTTCTGTGCTAGTACGATCAAATCACTACATGTGGTGGCAACGACACTTGCGTATCACAAAGTTGCCGGACATACCTAGTTATTTAGCAATGCTTAAATCCTATTGAAGCGATTAATATCACGGAAAACAATTTCTTGAGATAGTAATTATTTGAACTCCCTCCCAAAAAACGACCGAAAAATGCTAAACACAAATAACGAATAATACAAACTTCACATTCGAAGTATCTGTTAGGCGGATCGAGTTACACACACGGGAACCATTGTCTTAGATCGCCCCTTCTCCTTTCCCGAAATTGCGCTTCACACGGGAATCCGGGTCCTACTTATTATCGATTACCTACTACGATTACATAGTAGAAGACGAACCGTTTTTAAATTAAACCGATTTTATAACGAGCCAAACTATAC
This sequence comes from Tuberolachnus salignus, assembly GCA_956483605.1. NCBI lineage: Eukaryota > Metazoa > Arthropoda > Insecta > Hemiptera > Aphididae > Tuberolachnus > Tuberolachnus salignus. The sequence continues at coordinate 3,227,553 of OY101434.1, forward strand.
TACTTGACTTGTTTACGTATCATTTCAGAATGAGTCGTGTTAATAAATTTGTTTATTTAAAATAAAAAAAAAATTTTTTTTTAAAAACTACTCGCCCGCAATAATACCCGAACCATTGTCACCACAATATTATATACAGTACTGCGGTGACAGGTTTAATAGAGTGTTCTATTTACATGTAAAAAATATACCGATAATATTGATAGAACCGTTCTCATTTGATTATATTTGGTTGATATCGGTTTACTCGAGTGACATTAAAAAAAAAGATGCATTGATGACATAAATTTTTAAACCACATTTAATTGTGCGTGTAATCGTAGTAAATGATATATTATTTATTTAAAGAAACCGTTGGACTTTATCGACGCGTGCATGGAAATTGTACTCGAGTTCAGGCAACACGACAACTTCGAAAATGTCTTTGCGTGCCCCGTATACAATAGCCGAGACGACTGCACCATGGACGGTTACGTGGAACACATTTTGAAAACCAAAGTACGAATTGCGAAATCTTCTTAGCGTAACGCAAAACCAAATGTTTGGTATTATTATTCGTATTTCAGTGTTCCGATTTGGAGTTATTGGACATAGGTGCGAACCCGGAGAATTCGAAAACCGGCGCGGACACCTCGCAGTACGTCGTGTTGACCAGAATCGAAAAATTATTGCACGCCGTGTCGTTGATGGCGAATAAAAGTCGCGTTCACATGATCGTGTCGTCCAACAGTCCTACGATAATCGATACGGTCGATGATTACACGGTGATAATGCAACAAAAGTTCAGCGGAAACTATTTGTCCCTAGTGAAAAAGGTAAAACGTACCGATATAAAATTTTTTTATGTTAAAAAAAAATGGCAAAAAGAACGGACATATTTCACACTGTAGGCGGGCCATTGTTTGTAAGTCGTAAGAGGCTTTAAGGTAGACGGTAGTAATAGAAAACACGTACATCCCTCGCCAGTTCAGAATCTAAATCATAGACACGCTCATTTAATTTTTTTTTTTGAAAATAATAATTTATTTCCGTGCAGAGGTAACATGCCTGAGACTATTAATAATAGTTTGAAAACTATCACCGTAATGACATACAAATACAAATGGTCGCTGGTAGAATGTATATGCTCGTCTCGATTAGTTATAAAATAATACTATAACAGCAACAACACTTAACAGATTATTGTTTGTTACAGATATCAAAAATCGACAGCGATGTTATTATTCACAAATTGAGCACGGAGAACATTAGTAGTGCCGACCAATTCAACGATTTACTAGACGATTTAAAGTCATCGAATAAAACGATTTACGTTGTATCGAAAATTCAACCGGCAGAAGGCATACTGTCAGTAGTGAAAAAAACGACCAAAATAAAAAATATCCGGTAAGAAAACCGTACATTTCCGTTGTTCGACCATAAACAATAAACTATTACATTAAACACTAATCGTATATATTTCTACTCCGTAGATTTTTCTTCGTTTTGGACGATTCCGCTCCTACGTTTAGCAAAGACGATCCATTTTATTACGAGCAAATAAACAAAAATTTGTTGTTAAACGTTTTCGATAACGGCGAATGGTTCACGTATAAAGAAATCGAATTTATAAACTACATATACAGTAAAACGCCGACGACGAAAACCTTTCTAGGCAACTTATCGAACAAATCGTAAGTATTAATGTAATATTACGTCAACGTATAGTCCTCACATGTTCAAAACTATTTAGATTGAAAGATATTGCTCATGGGTAGGCTACCGGTGTTGGTGGGTTGTTGATACTGTAGGATATAAAGAGGAATTTAATTGATATCTGTGCGCAACGATAAATAATTGCTATTGAAAACATTTTTTTTAACGATATCCGTCCGAAGTTGAATTTCAAACGCTTAAAAAAAAAAAAAAAAAAATGTGCCTATGGAATTACGATACTTTTGATATGGCCGAAAGCAAAACTCATGACGATCCATGTGTAAAATAGTCGAGCGCCGTTGAGAAAGCAAACAAATTCAATTCACATTTTTAAACCACATAAAAACAATACAAACTAGAAACGGCTAGTAATGTAAAATGGCTAATGTAAAAGAAACAGATTTCAAACAGAGTTTTTAGAATTTTTTTTATACGCCACATGAATCCACAATGGTACGCGAATCGTAATTATTATTCTTTATAATTATAGAATAAGAGACATTTCGGTAAAGTATATCGGCCTCAGTCACCAAGATTCGAGCATCTGTTCGGGAGAGAACACAAACGTCAATTACAATTTAGGACCGATAGAATATTCCGGTCTGACGTCTAGCGGTACGTCAGTAATGGGCGTCGCTCCGTTCATCCCGACGGCCGTTAGCGTTCCGGCTGATCCTGTTTTGTCTTGGACGATCCCCAAGTACATTTCTCTTGAAGAAGCGTCCACTATTCCGGTACCGTACTCGATGGTAAATATATATATATTTTTCTTTGTTTTTTTCTTTACCATTATCCTTAAAACCAAGGCTGGGCGAGTGCACGAATAATATTTACTTCGTTGAGGTTATGCACAGTATGAACAATTTTAACGAGTTAAATGTTAATCCGAAAATCGAATAGACGTTTAAAGTTAGATTGGAATCTCATCGAACATTTGTTTATTTCGCAATGAAAATAACGGTATTTGCACAGCGACGAAGACATAGAGTTTTTGATTTTTTCTATATCAGATTAATTCGGCATGTTAAATACGGAATGAATGTACATCGACAGACCAAACCTGCGGTTAGTCACTCACGGACATGTTTGTATGGTACGGTGTCGCTGGCAATTTATAGATAAGATGAAAGTTACGCGTAATAGACGGAATACGAGACAGATACTAGAAAACTGAAAACGTATAACCCTAATTAAGATGTCCCAAATTAGTTGAACGCAGATTAATCTAATTATCCTATACCAATTCCATAAATATTAACGGACGAATTAGGTATATTCAATTGAAAATGGTTACTTAGTCCGCGTTAACTATAAAATAAAACAATTTCAAATGGAAACTTGATGCGGTTTTATTTAGAAATTAACTAGTTATTTATGAAGATAATGTGAACATTATTTGCTAATACAATAATCAAACGTGAAAGGGTAAGTTTAATGTTAATATAAACTTAATTTTTAACTCTAGAACTCGTTAACGGCCTAGCCTCGCGCAAAACAATTATAACATATGGGTACCTACTGTGATAGAATTTTAAAACGATTATATTTTGTTCGGGTACCAATTTTCACAGGCGTATTATATGCTGACGTTTCTGCATAATGTAACCGCCGGCAATTGTGTGCTGGTGCACGCCGGCTTAACCGCTATAGGACAAGCTTGCATTGACGTTTGTCTAGAAAAAAAATGCGAAGTGTTCGTCACCGTTTCAGATTCCGAACAAATGGAGTTGTTAAAACAAACGTTCCCTTCGGTACGCAATAATAATATACCTAGTTGTCATCTATGTAATATAATAACGTTAAATTAAACCGCATTGTTTTAATAAATTGCAAATTATTACTCGGCAGGTACCCCGATCGAACATAATCATTCACGTTAAAGAAAATTTCGAAATAAAATCTTTAATGTCTAAAAAACAGGTAAAGGTAATCGTAAACTGCCTTGACGGTGAAGATTTTTACGCTTCTATGCGAATTATCGCCAACCATGGAAGTTTTTTCCAACTGACCAAAGCCGATATGAAGAAAAAATGTAAAATGGGTACGTGCCTAAATGTTGTATTGTATTTCAAGAACCACGACAGTATATTAGTAACAGCGTAATTGTTTGAAACTCGTTATATAGGTATGATTAAATTTTTAAAATCTATATCGTTCTTCTCCGTCAGCATGGATCGTTTAATCCAAGAGAACAAAAATACAAAAAAAATGATTCAAAATGCAATCGAAAAGCGTTTACAGAACGGTACAATCAAACCTTTTGACCATTGTGTATTGACTGGCGCGGACGTAGGAACCCAAGCATTAAAGTAAATTTTATATACAAAATATCTGCAATAGTAACGTTTTTTTTTTTTTTTTTTTTTTTTATGATTTTAGACTTGTTTGACGTTATACCGTATGTTTACAGGAGATTGACGAAAGAAAACGGATTTAAAAGAGTAGTGGTCTCTACGGCGAAAGACAACTGCAGCAACTGCATCGCCGGGAACGCGGCAAATCAATTCCAGTGTGGGCCGAACAAAGTCTATTTCGTCATTGGTAAAAGATATATATATATATATATACATTCATTTTTTTTTTTTTTTTTTTTTTTTGATTTGTTGGATTTAACCGAAATATCAAAACGCGCAATTCCAATTGTAATATAGGACACGGATCCGACGATTGGTTGTATTTGGTGGAATGGCTGGCAAAAAGAGGCGCTCTCAACGTGGTGGTACCATTGGAAAAGTATTCGCTGACGCCGAAAATGTCCCGCAAGTTCAACATTTTTACGGACCGTTACAAGTGCGTGAATGTGCAATTGGTGTCTCGATCCCTGTTGAACACCGAGAATTCAGCTTACAATTTGCTGAACAACAGTTCGACAACGCGGTGTCCATTAGGGGCAGTATTTTTCTTGAGCTCCGTAAGTTACAACCAATACGCGGATGCGTATTTTTTTTTTATCATAGGCGCAATTAAAGGGGGAAGACTGGCTTGGCCTTTAAGTTCCTACGTCGTGATTTTTGCTCTACGAAATTGTTTTCGCCTGTAGTCCTCTTTTTTAACTATTGATTTTGATTGTAATTTAAAATACTCGCCATCGGCGTCCTCTCACTCCGGGTGCGTTGGCTACAACGCCGAATAATTAATTTTACATTTGATTTTTTTTTTTTCATGTTTTTTTATATGAAATACGGACCTGAAGGTGGACGAAAACACGATAGAATACGTGAAACAGTCCGTGAGCCGGGTGGCCCTGAAATGCGAAGAAAAACCGTTGTTCGCTTGTTTGTTCTGCGGCGGCGCGAAACAGTGCGAATACTTGAAATCCTGCGGCGCCGTTGACGCGTTGTGTTTGTCGTGGGCCCAGAACGACGTGAAACCCGCACTCACGAAAATCATACCGCTACTGGACGATTTGATAATAAAATCTGCGGCCCTGACCAACGCCGTGGTCATATGTTTCGAACCCACGGCTTACCTACGGACAAGTATACATCAATTCTAGATCCCACGCGAAACGCAATAGTGTAAAAGCGCAATGAGCAAACGTCCACGGGAGAGTTAAACCGAAATATCGAACGGCGTTGCAGTAGATGATCCCCGGGGTATAATGACTTTTGTTTTTGGATATCGACAACTCTGTTGCGCCAGTGACGCGTATAGAAAATATTTCGGCAAGCCTATTGGCTGTAATTGACGATGATGGTATATTGAAGAAAAAAAATATATTGCATCTAAGAATAGCCGTCGCGAGCGGTTATCCATTTTTTATTATCTATGGTTCAACTCGTAGTAAGGCATTGCTATTTTCATGGTTATTATAATTTGTTTTGCGAGAACAATCGTAAAATAAATATTTTCGCTCGTTTTCCAATCTTTCGTATATATCCGTTCGCCTTTTTTTTTTTTTTTTTTTTTTTTGCATTTGCGTTTGCTCTGTTGCGTTCGTTGTTCGACGGTATTCCGTCTGCATTTACAATTACAAACCTGTGCGCCGCATCCGACGATAGAATGACACGGGTTTTTGTTTTTTTTTTTTTTTTTTTTTTTTTTTTGAAACTCGTAGATATAGACGATCTGTTGCAATCGGATTACAATAATATGTTTTTGCCGAGTACCGTGGACGAGTTGGCCGGTTACTCGAAGTATGTGGTAGCCGACGAACCGGACTTCGTGGAGGTGGCCACCAGTAGCCTGCGGTTTGCCGAAGCCAAAGGCTCTTTTCCAGTATTCGTGGTGCCGGGATTCCGACCGAACAACGTGCTAAGGCTGTACGACAATTTGGGTTATCCGACATTCGCGGCGCGGTATCCCGCAAAGTTCGAATCGATCACAAGCGTGGCCGAAGTACTCGTCAAAGTAAGTTATTAGCTTTGCCATTCTGGCCGGATCGTACAATAATAGATGGAACGGGGACCACCGCCTATTCAGACTATTAAACCGCCCGAGTAAAATTATTTAATTAAAAATATATTCGATTTATAGCGATTTAAAATAATCGTACAATCTTGAAAATTGTTTGTTTCTATTGTTTTGTGTTGAAGTGCACCGCGTTTTTCAATACGTTGATTTTTAAATAGATTTAAATAGATACCGTTTGTTGTCGACCCTATCCACGAGACGGTATATAATAATTATATATATATAAAAAAAAAAAAAACAATTAAACGTAAACACTTTTCAAAAGTGCCTGTATTCGTGATAAATCAATATTTTAGACGAGTTTTCGATACGAATTCTGAATACATTTCAAAATAATATGTGTATTTGTGTACACCGAACACATTTCAAATGTATCTTTTATAAGTCTGCGTCCGTCGTTCTTTTTTTTTTTTTTTTTTTTACCAATGTAACAAATAATTTATATTGCAATTTATAGAAAATCAGACGGCTGACGGAACACCGCGCGGTCACACTGGTCGGCGAGTCTTGGGGCGGTCCCGTTGCGCTGGTAATGGCCCAGATATTGGAATCCCAGGGGATTCTGGTGTCGCTGTCCCTAATCAACGGTACACCAGAAATGCTACTCGAGTGGACCATTTTTGGCGACAAAACCAACGCATTGTTACTGTCCAAATACATGTCGGTCGACGACGATGTACGTGTGGAAAAAACACTCACGATAATAGTGTTACATACTATAACGAAAAAAAAAAAAAAAAAAAAAAATTATATAATATATGAAATACAAACATATATAAAAAAAAAAAAAAAAAAAATGTAGAAAAATTATAACTTAGGTTACTTTAAAATACCGATATGGATTCGTGTTGTGAAAATTACACGTAAATGATAATAGGTTTTAAACGATATGTTATAACTAGGGCTGGGATTTTAATGCCCTAAAAAACCCCGAAAAATGTCCTAAAAAAATTCTTTTATGACCTAAAAACTCTAAATAATGCCCTAAAAAAAAAATTAACTAGAGTAATAAAACGGTGTTAACGACAACAAAACTCGTACTGAACGTCTAACGATAATATCATCGGACGTCGATTTTACCGATTTAAGATTATTTAACAGGAAATGCGCGGGTAGAGGTTACTCAACCTTGTCCGATAATATAATACGAATTACCAGTACCTACTTATAATCTGTTATATTTATTTAAAAACCATGTTGGTGTAAAAATCTTAAAATCTTAAAATAAAATTTCAAATTCAGACATTTGGTTTCCAAAAACTCAAAAAATGCTCCAAAAACTCTAAAATGCCCTAAAAAATTAAGTAAATGACCTAAAAACTAAAAAATGCAAAATAAACTTTCTTATTCTCATTCAAATGTACATAAAACAAATTTGTGACAAGACGAGCATTGCACAGTAAGCTTTGAAAAACAATGCAAAGTGCATCGAAATCCCAGCCCTAGTTATAACTCTAAAAACATTTGAGTAATAATGTTTATGGATTTTTACACATCTAAAATCGTTGTTCGCATAACTCATATAGTAACACCGCCGGGCATTTTTCTACATATTTTTTATTGCATACGATATATAATGTAATATACGAACTAATGAACTTTTAAATATTTTTTTTTTTTTATAAATATAAAAATGAAATGAACAAAATAATAATAAGGGGGTTATTTCAATCGGGTATGTTACAACGAGAGTGTTGTTTTATTGTTGAAGTAGTAAAAAGAAAATGCCTATTTAATCGTATAACTCGGAATAACTCGTATTCACTAGGTTAACACATCGTGTTTCAGCGTGCAGTATGCACGTTTAATTGAATTTATATAAAAAAAAAAAATTGAAACACGTCTTTTAACGGCATACCTAAAACAAAACAAATTATTAATCGGGTCTTATAGGAAATGTTAGTTCATTATAGTAGGTATTTTACATTTTTTTTTTTTGTTTTTGTTTTTTTTTTTCGTTATTTTATGAATTGTTAAACACGCCAAAACAATTTCGGTATTTTTATTAATAATGATCCAGGTCGTGAGAAACATTTCGTCCCAGCAACAATGGGACGCGAATTTGTCGGGGCTGCTGCGGTCGAACAACGTCCGGTCGGCCGACGACGTGTACGCCATGTTGACTCTGATACAGACGCAACTCAAGACGCTGGTGACATTTAAACCGCTGCCCAACAAACTGCTGGCGATACCCCAAGTATTCATATCCAAAACGCTGACCGAAAACACTAAGGACGTTCTTGCCGAAGTATGTCGGATTATTGAAAGTCGTACTCGCATAAAATCATTTCAAAAATCACTTATAAATAAAAAAAAAAAAATGGAAGTTTGTCCCGAACGCAATGGAATACAATAAATAATCAATATTTTCTTTTATAAAAAAAGCCACATGATACGTGGTTACTGGATAATAATTAGCAATTAGGTCACCGATAAGGTACACAACGATAAATCGAAAAACGAAAAACAATTCTGATCGTTCGATTCGAAGTTCGTTTAATTATTTTGATATTTTTCATCAAAACTCTAAACGGTTTAAAAAAAAAAAAAACATTTGTCGCATAACACTCAATTATTTTCATTTTATCATCAAATGAAAATTTTGATGAAACTTTTTGTAAAATTGTAATGCGTTTATGAGAAGCTGCAAAAATTGAATACACATATAAACCAATAAAAACTCAAAAACTAAAAAAGTTCAAACGGCTATAAATAGATTAAAAGTTTTCAGGTTGTTATGAGAATTTTACTACTTTTACAAAAAAATAATTTACGTTTTCAGTAAAATTCTCAAGTCTCTACGATTATTTTTAATTGTACAGCAACAAAATCAAAAATAACCGAAAACCGTTATTAGTTAAATATTTGCGGCTTCCTCTCGTTATTAAAAAAAAACCTACAAGAAAAAAGAAATTACCTCATCAATGCAACTAAGCTCTAAAATGTACCAAAAAGCTATTTTTTCGTGGGTTTTTTTTTTTTTTATTGGAGCTGGATGGTAGGAAAAATGTTCACAGACAAAAAATACAATCTTTGCCCAGAACCTAAACAATTTATTTAAAATATTATCGTTATTTCTTTTAATTTATTGTTACAACTCAGTTTTAACTGTGCTACTCACGGTTTATTTTAATTGTTGATTTTTACGCCCGATTATTGTTATTATTATTGTTTTTAAAATTATTTTCTAACTGTCGGTTATTCGTTTTTCAGTACTGTCTCAATACGCCTGTCGTTCACATTGTTACAAAAGACAACGATATAAATATATTGGATAACCCAAAAGTATTCAAGACCATTAACGAAAATGTAGCTATCGATTATCCGTACATGAGGACGATAACACTGGATGAAAAATACAGTCAGTTATATTACTATAAGGAAATTGCGATGGTGGTTTAATGCATACAACGTTCGTTGACGGTTTTCACGAGATCCATACACTATTTAATATTTTGTATTTCATATTTTTTTTTTTTTTTTTAATAAATAATCTATTTTATAATGTTAAATTATATAGAATAATATTACCTATTGTTACGGACATATTAAAAATAATCCGCAACAAATAAATAAATTGTGAACGCACACGGATTAGTAAAAATTATACGACTATATTTTAATATTAAGTAAATTACAATGTTAAAGAAATAATATATGTGCAAATAAACGAAGGTTCGGCCGAATGCTCTGATATAATACCAGACTAACTATTTCCGGGCCGCGTCAAGCCGACGGCAGTCCGAAACGTGCTGTCGCGGCAAAAAAACCCCTTGTCGACCCGACAACGACCGGTCGTACAATTCCTGTAGATCGTCCGCTAAATCTAATACCTTATATTGTAACATAATATGATCAGGGGTCCGTAACACTGTAACATAGGTGTTATAAAATATTATTTCTTATTGTACAATTTAATCGTTGTTACGGTACGGGTCCGTAGATCTATAAACGTATACGATTTAAGTGTATCATTCGTTTATTGGAGAGTTGAGGTTACTACCTGCACAAGTTAAAATATTAATATTCCCGCCCCCCCCCTCACATTGAAAGTCCTAAAAATCCTACGTCACTACTGTCACATATGTACATATTGGCCTGAATAATGTATTTTTTGGTGGCCTGTTGTTAATTTGATCTATCAAAAAACCGAAATGACGCCATTAGAGGTACGGTTTTACGAAACACTACGCATTTTCTCTGGCCACTATTTACACGACCATATTAGATTTGGTCGTTGTTACTGATTACAGTCTTCGGGTATAGAGTGGATTGTTCAGAACCGGGGGAAAAAAAACGGGTAGACAACGTTGTTTGGGTTGGAATTAAAAAAAACTAAATACTGACGGTTTTCTATGTCACGGACGACTAATGAAAAATCGACGAAACAAAATAATCGTATTGTATGTTATTGCGATTGGGGGGGGGGGGGTGCTCTGTCTAGATAATATATAATTATATATGCACAGTACATAAAATACGATTTTTTTTTTTTTGAACAATTTTTAAAAAAAATTAATCATTCTAATTTCAAAATGGTGCGATGTGCATAATTGATTTTTAGTAGCTAAAGGTTGACCTTTATAATACAGTCCTTAAACGGTGTATTATTTATTTTCGTGTGCGCATAAAACAGTTGCACTGTAATAATAAAAAAAAATAATAAAACCTAACCTTCGTTTAAAAGGAATATTGTAACATTTATAACCTGTCTTAGTATTATTTAGACTGAATAATTTAGTGTAGGCGCCGATCCAAGCCAGGGGCTAAGTCGTCATATGATTTTCCGTGTAACTTTCTTAATGATCGGGACGAAACGTAGGAAACACGGTGGAAAGTTAACGGCATTAACATGACGGTTTCATTATTATTGCCCTATATAAGAATATTTATAAATCAAACAACGAAGTTATACGGTTTGTGCGAATACAGGGTTTAATTGTATACCGCAATACAAATATACAGGGTATTGTTATAAAACAAATTGATTTATATCATTTTTCTAGACGGGGAATTGTCGCACGTCGTTTTCGTCGATAAAAATTCGTTTTCATTTGATCGACAAACCATTATAATGTGTTCTCGTTAATACACGAAAAAAAATAAAAATGTTTGTCGACGATTTGGCTGGAATATTTGTCATAGGTGTAATTTAGAAAACCGAATAAATGTTGAATCTCATCCGCGTGACGATAGGCAACCATTCTGTAGTGCTTTTGAAATGGCCGACACGGCATACATTGAAAACGATAGGCTCAACAAAAGTGACAAAGAAGCTGATAAAATAATTGAGTCCCGTACATAAAAGCGCAAATGCGGTCATCGGATTTAGACACCACAACAATGGTAAGTAGTCAGTTGAAATATTTTTTACCTGGTTAATAAATCGATATTGATTTATAGGTAACGGTTAAAATTTATATTCAATGTCGCATTATTGTTTTAGGTTTTGATAATCGTGATATTTTCGGTACCGGTACCAAACTCGTGCCGTTTTAAACGTGAAAGTTACACTTAATTTTCCAGATAGTAGTTTTTAGTGGGTCTAGTTTTAAAAATCTATTCGACGAGATTGGTTTGATCGATTGTTTATAATACGACAGTTTTTTTTTTTTTTTGTTTCGGTGTACACCTACTTTTCGAAGGCAAAAAAAAAATGCACAAATAAACCTATTCGAGAGAAAACATTAGTTCGATAAATTATACAAAAAAATGTAATAACATAACATGAAAAAAAAATGTTGTCATCAAAAAAAAAAAAAAAAATGTTGTTATCATCGCGATAACGAATCGACCAAGAGATGGTTACGCGTCCACATCATTTATATACGACAATATTTTAACTAGTATGCTACGACTAATTGATAAATGATGTTCAATGAATAAGCATAAATGGATAAGTCAAAGCGTATACGACAATACCGTATGACTATGGTCGTACACTATTAATTTTCGCTGGATGTCGAGCGAGTTTAAGAATCGACACCCAGGCAGTGGCGGATTTAAGGGCTCGAATAAAGCCGGCTAAGCCGTATAAAATTGTATCAGGCCTCGTACAAAACGTATCGGTAGCCATATACTGCGGTTTGCAATAAAAAATATAATTATTTTTTATATTATTGTGGTAAAAAAAAAAAAAAAAATTAACCGTTAAACCCGCCGATTTCCCCCGCGATATGTTTTCCTCGAAACCTTTTCTCACGTATCAGTCTCTCTTGATCCGTTTGGCACGACCACGAGCCCTACCCGCCTCAGTTCTTATCTAGATGGAACCATCTAGATAATATATAACTATAATACATAAAAAAAAAAAAAAAAAAAAAAACAATTTATTTTATTCAGTTTACACAACTGTACAATGCGCATAAATAATTTTTAATAGCGATTCATTTAAATGTTGACCTTTGTAATACATATATGCGTGAGAACATTCGACGGTATTTATTGGTTTTTGTATGCGCATTTAAAATAATAATATGTTCAGTATTGTAACACTGAAAATCAGAAAAGTCGTATCCTATCTTCTATTATTCAATGGGCTATCGATAACGACGTCGTAGTGGACATCGAACGGGCCACACACTCATTTAAAAGTAAGACCAATACGTAGATTAACACGTCAAAATGAGTATAAAATTTACACTAAACAGGAGACGAAAATAATAATTGTAAATATTTTCTTTTATTCAAGATTTTAGATTTAAACCAACGGGCGGGACGGTTGACGAGGTTACATTTTTTTCTTCTTGTTATAGTCATTTATAGCTTTTTAAAAATGCTCGAAAACCTATTGAATCATTAATAACAAATAAAGTTTAAAAATAATAATTTAATATTGTCTACGATAATCTGTACAAAGGCTTTACCAATCATTTTGCTCTAAAATCAGAGGATCTGTATTGTATGTCTGGAAAGTAATTCCTTTTTTCAGTCTCATAATCAGTTAGGTTTGATTAGAGAACGCTATTTAAAGTGTAATTGTGCGATTTGTTTACGTCAACTGTAAAATACATTGAAAACATAATTCACTTTTAACGATATAAATACTTAATCTATTCCGTTTAGATACATTAAAAATTATAACGGTGAAAGTGAACTTATTTTTTGTCCATACAAATAGCTCCAATAGTTTGATAGATTTTTCTTTAGAGTTTTGATAAACTCAGTGTTTATTAAATAACTACCGTTGAATTAAATAAAATATACTTTAAAAACAACATAGTTTTTCCGTTGAAATAGTAAATTTGTATTACACTTCCAGCGTTTTAATAGTACATTTTTTTTTCGGTAAATAAATTATATAGACAACATAAGAAATGGCCAAATTCAATGCGGAAGTCGTAATAGCCGGAATCGGTGGATACTATCCGGAAAGCGATTAAATATGAACGAGCTGAACGATTTATTGTTCGACAAAACCAACGCCGTCGCGATAGATTCGCGGAGATGGACACCGAGTACGGCCTTCAGTTTTGGAAATATCGAGAGCAGTTAACGTATCGCGTTTTTCATAAAATATTATATTTTTTTTTTTGTTTTACGATCACGCGGCGTTTATAACAACAATAGACGAGACGTCCGGAGTCGGGAAAATAAAATGTCTTGACCGTCTGGACCACACGTTATTTAGCGCTCATCCGACACTCGTCGAATGCATGGACGTGTTGACGAGGTTGTGCTTCGAGAGACAAGGATTTCAAGAAATGAACTTGTTCAACTCGTTCAAGAATTGATATTTTCAACTATAGGTAGGGTTACCATAATGTTTCTACGCCAACATCGCCGGACATCATAGTCCCGTTTCAGGAGGGGAGGGGGAGTAAATTGAAGATAAACTATATTGTTATTTCATAAATATAATTTTACTTAGATCTATGAATAAAATGTCTACATAATAATGATTAGGTTAAATACGTTAATCATTTATTTTATGGCAACAACGATAATAATGTGTCGTCACTTATCGTGACGTTTCGGGGAAAAATATGAACAAAAATTGAAATTAAATATTGTACATTTATACAGAGTGAACACGAAGACCTGGAACCTGACATAACTTTTTGTATCGATATAGTCATGTGAAACGTTTGCCTTTGTAAAATCCAGACATTTCTCAAATCCGGACGTATAGTAACCCTAACTATAGAAATCCTGTTAAATTACTGCAGACTGCGAGCGTTGTGATCTCGTGTTGGGATATCTGGGAATAAAAAAGCTGATGTATCAGCCATCATTTCTCAGGCTTCCACAAAAATGAACTCTATCACATCGCCTGGAGGAACTAAACATAAAATAAAACTTTAAATTAAAGTAGAAATTTAAATAGTGTAACTATCCCTCTGTATCATGATGTTAAGAGAAGAGATGAAGTAATAATATTAACTCCACCAAGAAAGGAAACAGCACCTTCTTGTGATATATATAAAGAGAGAGTGAAACCTATCAATTAAGCATATTGACTTATTGGATAAACAAATAATCTTAGATGTTTAGACATCTAATCTATTATCAGTTTAAAAAAAAAAAAAAATTAGGACGAACGCATGTTTCAATTTTATAACCATTATTCCATACCAGATAAATTGATGAATTAACGATTGATAGATAAATAATAATAATAGTACTGACATTTTAGGTTGATCCTCCTCTAGCCTTTAGGTCTAGGAAAATAGACAATGTAACGATGGATTCCTTATCTGTAGGATATATAGGTCCACGACGAACATAGGTTATATCTATAGAACGTTTTTCGATATTATTACATTTTAATTTTGGATTGCAATTATTAACAGTCGTGCTGTACGAATAATGACAAACGCTTCCAACGAAAACAATGTGGCCCGCGTGCGATCCTCCTCAATTCTAGCACGGGTTTTATTTTTTTTATCGATTTGAGTGCCTAATACGTGGTTTTATAATTTGTCCAGTTTATCTTACGGCTGTGAAATAACCGTGGTTCTATCGTCTATATAAGTACAGCCGGCGTCGTAACTGCTGTTGTCGAATAGCCGTGATAATTATTATTAAAATATTATCAGGGTGAGATTTCAGAAAATTGCCTTGTTTGTAGTTTATGATTACAATATAGGAAACAATGAAATACGTACGAATAAACGGTATCACGGTTAATAAATAATATTTACCTGCCTATATTGTAATAATCGATTAAAAAATCAATGGGAGGAGTGTCTGGACACCCAAAATTCCCCTATCTACGCCACTGCCAGAGGTGTTGTACATTTTTCGTTGGATAAATCTTATCTGTTACGCGGACCTGCGGTCCGAAAACTGGACACATTATCTGGACGCCGCATTACAGTTGCCCACGTCGTACAACTTAGACGTGCGCGATGTGCTCGTGGCCCCAGTTTCGATCGAAGAAATACCTCATTGATCCCACCGCTCTGGAGCACCTCGAATCCGACGAGAAAAAATCGGAAAATCGTCTCGTAAACGTAAGTCGATCAATCGAATTGTGAACCGTCAACAGTTTGTCTAATTACTGTAAACCTACTTTAATTTTTTTTTTTTTATTTATAGAAACTCAAGAGCAGCAAGGAACAGCGTCTCCGTATCTCTGATCCAGGACTCGTCGCCCTGAATATGGCTCAAATATTGGAAGCCCGGGGTACAATGGTCACATTGTTCTTATTGGAAGGAGATCCGGACGTGCTCGGACACTGGGTCAAACATTTTCTCTCGAACGATAATGTTATCAATAAACTAAGAGCGTCCCTGTAGTTTGATGGACGGCAAGGTAAAGCGATTATTTATCAGCGTATTGTTATGATATGTTATGGTGTACAAAACGATTTTCTAAAAAAAAAAAAAATATATATATAACTAAAAAATTAATAATACCAATCGAATAATATGGTTTCGATCATTTTTAAATTTTTTTTTTCCTGCGCACGGGAGATTAAATACCGAAATCCATTGCAGTTGCATTACGTAGTTATAACATATAGTCGCTCAATGTAAAGATTTAAATTACAGACTTCATTTCACATATCGATAATTCGAAGTAAATAATTTCAATGATATGTACCGCCTAATATTGAAATGGTGGAAAATAAATTTAAAATTTTTTATGCGAAAAAGTCAATTGAAACTAAAATAACACTCATAGCGGTTGTTATTATTGATATTGGAAAATCAAAATAATTTTTAAACGAAACGGTTTTCCCCCGTTCACGTAACACTAAACATCATATTTTCCAAGACCAATCCCAAAATGATACTGAATGTACCCCGTTTTATTTAATATGTTTTCTATATTTCGATTGTCCCTAATGCCCTGCAATTATTTTTGAAACTACATGATTTTATTGCAGCATGTAAATTCCGGACCAAGCGAATGACTCGATGGAGAATTTCGGTTACAAACTTCGGACATCACGAATACGGTGCAAAAATATTTAAACCTGATTAAATCGTATTTGCAAGCATTAGAGGCCTCCCGACCACTTTGGAATAAAACTCCTCACGAAAGTCATAATATTATTTAAATACAAAATACCGGTTGAAACGAATAACTTTAAATGAAGTGAGTTGTGAAAATTAGAGGTGTGCTATAAATATGGCTTCGTGTTATGCTATCAAATTGTATTTTTATTTTTTTTTTTTACTGTACTGTACCCGCCTACCATTTGTCTATGTCTTGCCGGAGACGGACAGTAAACGCACGATGACAAACAAAACGACGCTCAATATTATGTCCAATATGCGCTGTGCACGCGCATCCAGTCGGAGTAGACTTTACCATTAATCGATAAATACACGTATTTTTACTACTGCTTAAAAAGGATGGTCTGCGTTTCGGTTTTGTGATTTTTGTTTTATTTTAAATAAATACCTGTGTAATTGTGTACTATCTCTGATATGTTCTTAGTGTTTTTTACATAATATTGTAACGTTTAGAACAGCTGATTACCGTTTCGGAATCCAATGAATTATAATATAATATTGAAATTACGAGAAGTACATTGGTAAAAGACACTTGTCATAGATACTTTTTTCATTCGTTGCAAACTATAAATACGAAACAAAAATATAGTATTAATGCATGTATTATAGACAAAATGGTACAAAAAAAAACAATACACACAAAAATGTTTGCTTGTGAAAAATTAAAAACTAAAATGTGGGATTATACATTTTTACACAACGCTAAATTAATCTACATACTAAATGGCTTTCGGCGGGATTTCTGAGCTGCGAAATCGTTTACCACGTGCATCAAAGTCAATTTCGTTTACTAGTTCAGTTTCTATTGCTAATAGACTCGGTGAGTTCAATCTATCCTCTGCCATGCTGGATCACAAATAGTTCTTGTTTCGTTTTAATGTGGACAATTTTCGGTCAAAACACAATTAGAAATTATGCTATACATAATAACATACGTAATGCTATATCAACATTAGGGAAAATCGTTTGCGAATTTCGACTGCGAATTAGTAGTGATTGACTGCCATGAACCCAAAATTATTTTCATTAACAACAAAATTTTGAAGGTTATACTTAAAATGAAGACATTCAAAAGAAAGAGATTTCACTAAATCATCGTTGTATAATTGTAGGAGAATTGGCTTTTTGTGTAATTTCATCAGATAAAAGTTAATTGAAATTTATCAAAATATCATACATTCCAAAAATATTCTTGTAAACAGCGCATCTTTTTTCTAGTTCACTTTTCAGTCGATCTAAAATTGTAAAAAATGTTTCCATTTTAAACTTTTCTCTTTCATTCAATTAACTTCATTTGCCCTAGTTTCGTTTACTTGAAGATTACATTTTATAGCTCTTACTTAACGTATGTATATTTTTCAATTTTTATATGTTTCGCTAAATTTATATTTACAGTAAATAACGCATCGTTTCGAATTGATGCTATAAAATCTATTAAAGACTGATAAAATTCTACTAATTTCCCCAAATAAATATTTACTTTTTAAAGCTGTTTATTTGTGCTATTAAAACGTTCCGAAATTAAATTCCAAAGTACAGTCATAAATACCGTCTGAAAATGATCGAGTTGACATTTCAAACCAGATGCTTCACAACGTACCGATGCCTCTTCAGATAAATCTTTTTCTAACGTATTTAAACTTTTCATAACCCTATTTCAGTTGTTATATAGACTGGCACATGCATTATGTCGAGCAAACCACCGGAGTTGTATCTGCTTTTATCAGAATTTTATTTCCCGGCACAGTATTTGATTTTAAAATATCGTTAAAATTATAACCTACAATTGTTTTCTTGTGGTATACGGCTAACAAATACCGTACTATCGGTTATCTTTACACTTTATTATTACGATTATGCAGCTTCAGCGGTGATACCGCAAAGGCCCGTCATTTTATCTATAATTGTGTTTTGTACACCCGACGGACAATGGACATGTTTTGACAATTGTTAAAAATGTTCAAGGTTTGTTTCATACAATGTCTCCAAGCTTTTATAAAAGAAAAAACACGCAATTTGCCGCCCCTGAAGTATTGCTGCTCACTTTGTTTATTGGGAAATACGCCACTATATATATATATATACGTAGTAATATTCGTTTATTATCGAATAATACTCAAATAGAAATATATTATAATAGAATAATAATCATCAAGACATGGGGAACTTTATCTTATCTGGTTTTCTGTTATACGCGATTATTATTATTTCGAAATCGTTCAAAATAATGTTTAGTTTAGTTTAGGTTAGGTTCAATTGATTGTTTAATGTTTAGTTTTTAATTGATTTGAAATGTCGCAAGTACCTTGTTTGAAGAAAACCGTTACAGAATTCGGTGAAAATGTTTTTTTCTACAGATGGCGATATTTTACTTAAAATTTCGAGGTCAAAGTTAATGGTAGTAAAAGGTTCGCTACCATTACGGCATTTAAAAACAAGCAAACATCAGAGATTGGCGGATTGTCAAGAAAACTCAAATTTGATAAAACAACAATTATTTACAGCGAGTATATCAAGTAATTCTAAAAAAGAATAAGTTTTCAAACGATTTGTGTAAGGCTATATGGTGTGCCAATTTACCTTACACAAAATCATAAATATTGAATTTCGATCATTCATTGAAAAGTATACCCTTAACGATATACCAACGGAATCTACTCTAAGAAAAAACACATGCGGACGATTGTAACGATGGTCTGCATCGTCCAATGGACTGAATTAGAAAAAAAGTATCACGGGAAAAAATATGCGGGTCTCTATAGATGAGATAACTGACGTGGATGGTCAGTGGATGCATCGCAAATGTTATTGTTGGTACACTACCGGTTGATGAACCGGGTGAAATATTTTTATCGACAATCTGGAAAAAGCTAACCTTTCAACAATAGCAAAGCTTTTTGATCAATCTATGTTTCTATTGTGGCCAGACGGTTATACAACATAACAACGTGCTTTTATTTCAGAGCGATGCTGCTCCGTGCACGATAAAAGCTGGTACAGCTTTAATAAAACCATTGTACTCGAAAATGATGCACGTTACTTGTTACTAGTTCGTGTACAGAATCGCAGAGGAAATTTATGGCGAATTTCCTAGGGCAGACAAGTTAATATCAAGAGTGAAACAAGTTTGTTTAAAAGCTCCATCTTGCACAATGTTATTATATTTAAAACCGAAGCTCCGAATATTCCACATCCACCGTAACTCATATTTACGCGTTAGGGGAATTGGATATGTACTGTTTCAAACTACTATAAATATTTCAATGAAATACACGCTGTATTTCAAAAACTAGATTCGAGCGACGCAGTTTCCAAGCGGCTAAATTTCTTGTAAGCGATAATTCCCTAGAATCTGACTTGGTTTTTATACACGTAAATTATGGATTTTTGCTATCAATAATAACGCAACATCAACGTCAGAATGTTTCATTGATTGATTCAACGAAACTCTAATAAAATCCGTGAAAAATAAACAAGATAATGTAATTGGTGAAGTAAGTGTCGCAATAAATAAAAAATGAATTAATGTTTTGTGCAAAAATAACGGATTTGGTATAGTGTTTCAACTGGGGAAACTACACCCATGGATATTGCCAGAGGATTTGACCATTACTGATGACTTGGTTATACTTGAAGTATGCCTGTACAAAATCAACCAATGTAGAAAGAAGTTTTTCGCGTTACAAACATATTCTTGCAGACAATCGTCGTTGATTAGATGTCGAAAATATTAAAAAAAAAAAAGCTTTGGTGGTTCAATGCAACAAATTTACAGGCATGAAACTTAATAATTATTTATAATTAGTCCATTAGAATTTTTTTTTTTTATATATTTAGTTTTCTATTTGGATATTTTACGATTTTTTTCATGCATATTTACATGCGTATGTCTACAATTTTATCTCTTATAACTTCTTATCCCTAGCGATTTCGTTCGACTAGTGTGTGAAAACTATTAAAATTTTAATAATTATAACACATTAAAACCATGTATTTAGTACACGTGTAAATAAATTACACGAAATAAACATGTAATGAAATACATGTGTAAATAGGACCTGTATACTACACCGGGAAGATCGTTGTGGCGAAATTCGTGTCCACGATTATTTTTAATTGAGTTACAACACCGGTATTTCGTAAATATTCCCGTTTTTTTTTTTTCAAATTATTAAGAAAACTACGAGGGATATCGAAAATTACCTCCGAACTGCACCAATTTGATCCAAAAATCGACAAGACTGTCTCTACAAAGTGTTCGGTACGATGATTTCTGGTTGAAAAGTCGTTGACAAGCGAAAAACAAAGCTTACACAATAGTAAAACCAATATATTCCTTGCTACGCCCAGAACCTAATAATACTGTTAGGTCAATTACGCCTATCCGCTTAAACGCTTATTATGCTAAATTATAATTATCTATGAGTTATCAATTGTTAACATGCATGTTTTATAAACGCATATCAATATATCCATAAAAAAAATCGAAAATGTTAAAAAAAACAATAAAATACTGATAAATAAATTAAGTATTATAAAAAACCCGATAATTTTCGACAATATCATTCATGATCAATATAAAAAAAAATAACAACAAAGGAATATTAATAACTAACAAAAAAGACCATGATAAATGAATATTAATTTTATAATTTAATTTCGACTAACACATGTACGAGGTGCGACAATAAAATAACGAGACTTTTTGAATAAAAGTTGTTTATTTTAAAAATGTATAATTTAATGATTATCACCTTCAAAGTACCTTCCCTCAGCATCAATATACTGTTGCATACGTCGCTGCCATTCTTGAAAACAGTGTTGCCAATTGCTTTCATTCAGCCCTTTTAGAAGTTCTGCCGTTTTCATTTTTACATCAACTGTTTGAAAATGGGAAAAGAAATAAGAAGGAAATAAGAAGAAGTCACAAGGAGCAAGGTCTGGCGAGTACGGGGGATGTTGAAGTACAGAAATTTTTTTTTCAGTTAAAAAACGTTGAATTGAAAATGCACTGTGAGCTGGAGCATTGTCTTGGTGAAGAACCCAGCCATTTTTCCATAGATCTGGTCGCTTCTTTCTGATACGTTCTCTTAATTTAATTAATACCTCTTTATAATAATATTGATTAATTAATTTTATCGATTTTTTCAACGTTTTCGTTTGTTGAAGACGTGGTAGGACGTCCAGAACGATCATCGTCTTCGACGTCCTCCCTTCCACTACAAAACCGTTTGTGCCATTCAAAAACACGAGCTCTTGATAAACATTCTTCACCATAAACTTCACATAACATACGAAACGATTCCGCGGCAGTTTTTTTTTTAATTTAACAAGAAATTTAATGTTAACACATGTTGTTCGATTTAACATTTTTCGGCAGTATAGTCGAACTCGCACTAATAACAAGGCTAGTAACGTATAAGAAAATGAATTGATGCCATCAGTGTTCATAGTACTTTTAGATAAGTGTTTTCTAATCATATTTCAATAATCGTTTTATAGATAACGTTAATAGTTTAGGTTATATTTAGAAAGTCTCGTTATTTTATTGTCGCACCTCGTATAGTATAATATTTATAGGTATTAAAAATATTATGATATCAACTTGAGTTTAATTATATTGTTTTTCCCGTAGAATTTGTTTTGTTTGTACTATCAAAACTTTTTATTTGGCGCGTGTATTTCAATGCTATGGTAAAATATTATCCATACAAAATATACTAAATTATCAGAAGTTCTGGTTAGTACTTAACATTAGGAAAACGCGTCCATATGCGATTAGACATTTCGTTGCTTTTACGAAAAATGATACAATATGAGACACTCAGTATCTGGGAAAGAATTACATTTTTTTGTTTTTTAACTTAAGAAACAAGCGGCTTTAAATTGTTGCATTATCCTTATGTTTAATGGTGCGGTTAAGTAGTGCTCCACTACGTATTGTTTCGGCACGGTTAGGTTAGGCTAACCCTTGTCACTGTGCGCCCTAGCGTTTAAACGAAAGACACATTTTGACGTTTTCAAGCTGTAGCAATCGTTCCCGCTTAACCAGAGCTCAGTCTAGTTTGAAAACGATCACAAACTGTCGAAGGCAACATGCAGTGTCTCTACTGCTACCACCGTTACTTGTGATAAATCGTTTATCTGATGGTTTTTTTTTTTTTTTAAATTTATTTATCGATTCTTTAAGAGGACGTCACACCGCCGCCGGCCGTCTCTGTCTATCCATCGGGCAATATAGCAACATATACGTTACACTAACTACGTAAATTGTGGCGGTTATGTCGAACTAGACGAATATATCCAAAGGGCTGTACATAGATTTTTTTTCTAAAAAAATTGTCATACGAAAAAGTATCGTCAATGAATACAAAACAATAACTGACACAGCTATATTTTTTTTTTTTTTTGTTCGATCTAAACGTCGCAATTTACGGTCTATGTATATTTGTAATTTGCTATATTGCCCGTTAGACAGAGACAGAGACGGAAAATGCCGGTATGACGACACCTACTGACAAATATAGCGGTAAGCATATAAATTATATTTGTTCCATATAAAAAAAAAAAAAAAAAAAAAAAAAAAAAAAACCGTTTTGATTTTTAGAATTAAATTTTACCCTAGTGGAATCATATAGGTCTGATTCGGAACTACGACGACTATTTGTATTGTCCTGACACGGAAACCGTAAACACGAGAATTCCGATTAGGTCTTGTTATATTCGTGCGCAACGCACTTGTTGGTAAACAGTATACCGAACGAGAATAATATTACAGCGCAACGGGGTCGTCAACCTATTGGGGACGTCACCGATAATTATAAATTCGACGGGCCAATAGTTTAAAACGGGCATAGAGTCACGGGCATTAGGTTTCGCGCGCGCGTCAGTGGCACCAGAGAATCCTGCGGTCCGCAGGCCGACGTATTGTCGCGGACCGCCGGTTAACGACCGCGGCTCAAACGCTACGCGGCGATACAAACGATTCATGAAAATTCGTTACGTAATTTTTATTCTCATATCGGTCTGGGGCAGATACTTTTCAACGCTACCGGTTGCAGATTGGCGCGTTAAATACAAATCGGATATTAGAACAATCGTATTAGATTTTTCAACGAAAATTGATGACCTAATAAAATTATTCTTAAAAAAAAAAAAAAAAAAAAAAAAAAAAAAAAACACAACAACAACAAGTAAATTAATTACATTAATAATTCTCCGAATAGGTCAAACGTTCAAGTTTCGTACATACATGAATAAGAAATGAAAAAAAAAAAAAAAAAACAGGTATAAATTTTAACAATAGTAGTTTACAAAAAAAAAAAAAAACCGTGTCCATTACGATTTACATGCGAATTGATCGAGTGATTACGATCATAATAGTTGTAATTAGTAAAAACTTTAGTAAAAATGCATTTACAATGCGTAATTGAGTACGAACAAAGGTTTTCTTGAAATGTATCTATATAAATACCTTAAAATAAATATTATTTTTTTTACATATTGGTAGAGTCGTTCGGTCGTACGAATCTGGTTCAAAAATTAGTACAATTTTAAAATATGTATTCCCTTTTAAATACAATTAATACTAAACATTAAACATTTACTTTTGAAAAATCTTTCAAAATACAATTGCGAATATTTTCGATTGAAATCATTTTCCTTGAATACTTTACGAATCCGTTGGCGCAACTAATCCAAATACTTTGGGGCGGGGGGGGGGCCCAAATGATTTCGATTAAAATTATCGCGAGGGCTATGTTATTTCTATCGTGGGGCGATTGTCGAGCATATTTCAAAGATTTAATAATATTTAGGATTTCGTAAATTATCAAGACATTTTCAACTCGATAAAACTAATAAGTTATTCGATTTATTAACAAATTGATAAGGTTAAATTATCGTATAACAACATCAAAAAATAATAACTTCTATGTATTATATAATCTATATATTAGACCGTATCTATGTACGACATTGATTTTATTTGAGTAATCACTTATTGTCGTGGTTAATACTCGCGCGATACGTTAAATTGATCGATTTTACTATTTTTATAAATTTGTTTTTTTTTTTAAAATACCGAAAGTGAAAACTTCAAACACTAGTTTTATTGAAAAGTTACATATCTGAATACGGTAAAAATATATTTTCTTCGGATGGGAATGTATATATTTTTGTAAAATATGCGAAGTGGTGGTTACGCATGAAAAACGTAAACAAAAAAAGGCCCAACAACTTTTAACTTAACAACAACAAAACTTAATTATTTTAATAACGGTTTGTGCAAAGCTTTGTTAGCAGCCAATAACCTTATAAATAAATCGTATAATACCGTATTTTCGTTCAATGTTAGAAAAATATACTCATAAAAACATATTACATCGGTTAGGTGTACAGTAGCTGTATTAAGCACGTATGTCGCCGATTGCTATGATCAGCCATAAGAAAGTAAGTGTTTGGTAAGAAAATTTGGATTTCGATCGACGAATCTACTGACGTGCAATCTCGATATGTTGCGAACGTAATTATTGGTATTATAATTATCGACGAACCCGGTGTAATTTTTTTTAAATATTTTCCGGCGTTCTCGAAAAAACTCAAACTCGATTCGTCAAATTGTCGATAAAGCTCTTTTTACATTATGGCCAAATGGAACCCGACATGCCGATGTCCTTCTGTTTCTGAACTATGCAACTCCTTATATGGTAAAGGCGGCTAATTGTCTACAAGCTTTTTACCTGAAAATGGCGCACGTCACTTGTTTAGTCGATGGATTACATCGGGTGGCAGAAAAAATTCGTTACTTCAAACACGAAAATAATATTTTTGAAAGTCGTATTGATTTGTTTAAAATTGAGGCTCCGGGTATTTCATTACCTCCATGGTCTATTTTAACAAGATGGGATTAGTGATTCTATATATTATTGCGAAAATATTCGAACTATTCGAAATGTACTACTGAAATTGAATCCCGAAGACGCCGTTTCAATAGTCAAAGTTCAAAGATTAATTCCTAAACATTAAGTTGCCGCAAATTTAACATTTATTTTATTTATTTAACTTTTTATAACATCTTTCGAAAGCCAAAATGTTTTACTAGCTGGTCCTATTAAAATTATAGAAACTGCACGAAGCGAAATAAGTAAAGTTAATTGTACAAATGGCATTAAAACAAAAACAATAAATGTGAAAACGTTTTTTTTTTCCTTTAAATATTCCAGAAGATTTGACAGGCAACGATTTGTTGTACTATAATACGCACCTATTACATCTGTCGATGTTGAACGGTCTGTTTCTCGTTACAAAAATATATTAAAAGATAATCGACCATCTTTTTTGTTTGAAAAACATATGTAAATCATTAATTAACATCGGGTAAGAATTAAAATTTTTATCATTAAAATGTTTTTATTTTTTTTTTTCTGGTTTTCAGATGTAGAGAAATTCAAATATTAATACAGCACAAATTTTTTTTATAAATTGTATTAAACATTATACTATATCAAATATAAATAACCAAAGGGTTATTATAATACATTTATCTTTTACTATATTATAATTAATATAAATTCGAATTGTTCTTTTTTTTCTTTTAAGAGCATATTTTGGTAATTTTTAAGACATAACTGCACACATACTTACTAGGTTTTTTATGGCATATTTTTCTGTCTGCCCTAGTTATCATCATTCCGACATAAATTACGATGCCTTTTTATTAATTTTTTTTATGGTTGTTGGCATGACTGGAAACACGATGACCATTGATGAAACTAATCAATCATCCAGTCTCTACGCCAGTCACGCTTTACAATCCCAATAACCAAATTTTTTTTTCTCTCAATAACTATTATTGTGTTGAATTTCTGAATTATAGAAAATAATAGTAGATACATAGTGCCCGCTTACACGAGTTTTTCTAGCTTTTCGGTCTAAGTACCGAAATGCCATTTTAAGTATAAGGAATCCTTTGCAATCGCAACAGTTTTTTTTTTTTTTTGTATATAATCACACTCATGCATTATTATCAGACCTGCATACAGGGAGGTTGAGGGATTCACCTCCCCCCTTCGAAATAGGTATACAAAGACTAACTACAAACATTATTTTTAATTGTATAACTACAGTTTGTTTTTAAGTATTTGTACATTTCCCAGTTTCCCACTAGTCATTACATGCTATCTTAAATTTTAGAAAATGACAAACGTCTATGTTAGCGTAATTTTCAAGATGGAATCTTAATCGGTGTATGACTACAATTGTTCGCCAGTTATGTGTTCAGTCTGTTTTTCAAAAATATTGAATAATAATATAAATGTATAACGTGTATTTCATTTGATTTAAATACACAATTACATAATTTCTGGTTTACAAAAGCTTAGAATTAAATTCAAGTAGCACTTTAAAAAATGCATTGCTTTTTACCGACTTTTAACATTATTGAATCAGAATTGAAAGTGTGTATTGAAAAATGGAAATCGGTACCCGATAAATGATCTTCCAAAACATTTGGTGTTTAATATCCATACTTGCAACACTCCCAGTGTTGACTTCGTCAGCAGAACGTTCTTTTTCAACTTCAAGACGATTAAAAACCTATTTGTGGAATTATTATTAGTCCACTGAAGTATCCGAATAAATATTGACGAAATAATCAAAACATTTTCCAGAATGCCACGCAAGGTTGACTTTGTTTTACGATTTAAAATTGTATTTAACCATTTTTTTTTTATTATTATTTTAAACCCCCCTCTCGCCCGAAAATTTATCCTGAATACGTGCCTGATTATTATTAACGTTTTTATAGAAAAATCTATGCTCTCGTATAAATTAGATAGCCCGACATATCATTTTTTAATTTTCAATAATAACAATAATAATAATAATGCATTTAATTTAGAGAAGAACTGCGAGCAGACGGTTCGGCGGGAATGAAGGGGGTTTCATCAACAGGCGTTTAATTTTCGCGGGAAAGGCCATGGCGGTTTCAGCGAGTATTATAATTAATTGTAATTAATATGACGAAAAAAACCGATGAAAAAATTAGTTGCGAATTCTAAATACTTAGTCACGTAATTTTTTAATGGTTCTAAAAAAAAAAAATAAAAAAAAACGATTCGGAGTAGATATACGATATTGTGGATGGGGGGTGGGGGGGTAGGGCAACTTCACATAGGCCCGACCGTGCCCCGGGTACTTGGCCGACACGCAAATTGATGACTGATTTGCAGGGTAACCCGGTATATTATTAGTGACGCATTTGAATTTTGACCTTTATGCATTTTATATTAGTAGAGGAAATGGATTCATTGGTTTAAATAGCGGGTAGACGGTAGACACTCGAACTACTTCTGTATCAAATTGTGTCCATATTACATAATATACAAACCACTAGTGTCGGTGTATATATATAAATATACGCGTATCAATATTATCGGTACGTTTTAGAAATATTTTTCAAGTTATCAGACCGAGTTATAGCAGAGAGTATCGAATTGCGTTCAATATCAGGTAAAAGCTCGCTTATCATTAATATTATCGACGATTGCGCCGGCCTACGTAAATCTACAAATATTGAAAATGTCGAATATTTGTTCGAATTTCGTTTTTGAATAATTCATATAGCGAATTTGTAATTCGTACACGTTTTTTACTGTCGGTTAATTTTAATTTCATTGTCGCCTTTCTTTATTCGAAATCCTTCAAAAAAAACACCAACAACTTTCAATAGAAGCAATTCAATTTAACGTGTCTCCCTAATAATACGTGTTTTTTTTTTTTGTCTAAATTCTGACTATTGCGACAATTACACTTTATTTGTTTATTTTTTTTTTTTTTTTTTTGTAAAATGTTAACGTTTCGTTTATTGTAGCAATAGTTTTGTCTATTCCCGTGCTTTGAATTTGTAATTAAGTTAATATTAACTAACAATTAATCGTTTTATATATCTAATTTTACCTTGACTTGACTAAATTTTGTCCCGATTAACTTAACCGAACGTGTCAAAAGAAATTGTTAACTTACCCAGCCTTGCTCGGATAAAGACACAAACGCGATAATCGCTATGGTTTTATATATTTTCAATTATATAACATATTTGTTTAATATAAATATACCTACTGATATGCGCAGAAACGGAAAATTGTGTCGTTACGAATTGCAACTTGTGCTTATCGAATAATAATCGAATTCGGTAAGGTTTTAACAATATCTAGAATATTATTAAATAATAAAAAAAAAAAAAGAAATTACTAAATTACTTAGTTAAAAATTGTTTAAAATGCGATTTTTATTGAAAAATATTCCTAAAAACTTTTTATAATATGCAATTTTTGGTAAAAACGCGTTTGACATGTGGATATCTTATTCGTACTGTGTGCGTAATATTCGGTATGTTCGAATGAGTTTACGTTTTTTTGCATTTCACAAATATTTTTAAAAAAATAATAAATAATAATAATACAAACATTTAGCAAAGAAAATTATTTAAAATCGTGTAGAGTATACGACGAATACCAATATATTATTCTAAATGTGTCTTTTTATCGTAAAAAAAAAAAAAAAAAAAAAAAAAAAAAAAAAAAAAAAAAAAAAAAAAAAAAACAATAGAAATACAACGGAAGTTATACGCTCACGTTGCGTTTTTTGAATGGGTCGCATAGGTTAATATTATGTATGGACGTCATTTAATTTGCGTAGTTGGGTTTTTTTTTTTATCTATTTTTATTTAGAGTACCACTGAATAATATACAAATTTAAAACCGAAAATCCGATTGATTTATTATAATTCGATAATATTGAAAATATGAAAATATAACCGCAAACATAATGATAATAACTTATTTCCACTACGGTTTAATAATAATAAAATCTTTTGAGCTCGTTGACGAAATACCTACAATTGGCTGTTTTACGACGTTATCCGTAAGGAGGGCTAAAATAGGTTAGGTTTGTTTTTTTTATGAATATTTGATGTAGGCGCCCAACATAAAGTTCGATATTTTTTTTTATTGTGACAGAATGGCGTATCTCGATCACTAAAATTACAATTAATATCGAAAACAAAATAATTATAACTATTCTAAGATAGCCTTCGCTATCGAGCGCGTATATAAAGACGGGTTTTAGGTTTCGGGAAAATTTATAAATATGTTTTATTCGATCAGCTGCTGCGTAGATAGGCGATTTCCTGCCGTCGTAGAAGATAAATGAATAAAATGTGCGCATTATTTTACTTATCATCAGTGATCTGATGCTGAACTGCTGTTGTCCAATCTCTAGATTTTTGGCGATTCGATCAACGGTTATGATCACCCCGTGGACAAACGCTTGTGCATAAATACGAAAGCGTAAAACCGCTTAACCGCCGTAGTGTACGCGCACCCGGTCCAGGTGTATTTATAATTTATAGGTTAACGATAATTACAATAATAATAATTTATCGTTACTACGCGCTCGTGTCGCGTTAAACAATTGCAAATGTGATTATAGGCGTCCGGTGCTAAGTTCGAAACACTAACGATGGTCGAACATAAAGAAGAAGTCGTCATATCCGGTATCGGTGGAAGGTTCCCGGAATGCAACAACATAGAAGAGTTAAAAGAGCTGCTGTTCAACAAGACCAACGGGGTGACGATCGATTCGAGGAGATGGGATCCAAGTACTGTACAATGTTTTTATACGAACCCAAACCGAACTTAACGGTTCAAATAATTTATCGAACGTGTAACCACCGCACAGTGACAGTGTGCATTGTTGGTTAACGGTCTGACTTTATAGATTATTTAACAATGCGATTTAATATTGTAAAACTGTAACCGCGGTCTCCAGTATCGGTTTATAGCAATTCAAATAATTAATATCCGAACGGTGTCGTGTAAAAGTTTGTCCGCTGAATGTGATAGGGGAGACGGCTACCCTATGGCCGCCCGGCTGTTGCCGCTTATCCGGAATACCCGAATTCAATTTTCACGTCACTCTTTGTTGTCGATACGACTTTCACCAGTTCGAATTTCGAACCGAACTATTAGGCTTAGTCCAGTTCGATTCATTGGCAATTATCGGTTCAGTTCGGTGACAAAATCAAACAGTAAAATCACCGCCCATACTTACTTTTGTAAATAATCCGAATGTAGCCAAGAAGCTATATATATATTAGTTTTACTAAGACGTTTTTTGATTAGTAAAAACGTTTCGAATTGTGCACTAAAATCGTAATTCACGTCGTACCTTAAAATATGCGAATTTGCCGGTGATTTTTTTTTTTTTTTTGATTTTTTTAATTAAAATATATAACACGACTATTACCGCGATATAACCAATTTGCCGGGCTTCGCTCTCAATGGGTTTTCGATTGTAAAGATTGGCAACCCTATACCCGTATATAACTCTCCGAATTCTCAGCTACAATAGCGGCCTCTGACCCGTAGTGAGGAGTATGTTGGGATTTCATATATGTATATATATCGATTCGTAGTGTTGCAATATTATAATATATTTACAGACGACCAGTGGAGTTCGCTGTCCGGTACGGGGAAACTGAAATCCGTCGACACGTTCGACGCGACGTTCTTTAGCGCCCATCCGAAACTCGCCGAAGTCATGGACCCGATAACGAAAATCTTTATCGAAAAATCTATCGAGGCGGTCATTGACGCGGGCCTCAGTCCGGTGGACCTGTCCGGGACCAACACCGCGGTGTTTTCGGGTTCGTATATTAGCGAAACGGAAATGTTCACGTTGGACTCCTCGAAGACGGCCGCGTTTTCGATGTTGGGCCGGAGCAGGACGATGCAAGCCAACCGCGTTTCGTTTATTCTCAATTTAACGGGTAAATAACGCCCCCCCCACACCCCGTCTCCGCCGGCTAGTGATTGCAGATGATGATAACACGATAACACGTAATATTTCGTCCAGGTCCCAGCTTCACAATGGACGGCGGATGGATTTGTGGTTCCACAATTCTGGAAAAAGCGAAAACACTGATCGAAGAAGGTATCATATCTTCGGCGATCGTCGGCACTACGAACCTGGTGCTCAGGCCCGAAATACAATTTCAGTTCCAAGGGCTGAACAGATTGAACAAAGGCGTCCACACTAAATCGTTTAGCTCCGACGGTAAATATATACGGTTGAAATGTCCAGGATAACACGTCCCCCCCGGTAGTTAAAATGCCCCAACCACCACCACAAAAAAAAAAAAAAAAAAATGGTCCACTGCGTGTATGTCCAAATCATTACAAGACCGTTCCAATCGAAAAATAACGAAACAACCGTTTTCTAATAAACAGTACAATTTAATCGGTTTGTTGGTTATAATAATTTTAATCGTCAACTATATTAAAATAGATTTTTTTAAAAATATTATTTTAAACATTGTAGCCGAAATAACCATATATTCGATAAGCAATGTTGTGTTCCCATTTAATATGTTCCCGTAATAATTTGGACATATGTTTTTTTTTTCTCTCGATATTTCAATTACCGGACATTTGGACCGGGAACCATAATCCATTGGGATATTCAATCAGTATTTCGCTGCGCGTTTGAAAATATTATTGATAGGTATCGACGGCGAATCGGTTTGTATATTTGTTTAAAATTGTATTGTTACCAGCCGACGGATACAACAGGTCGGAATGTTGTGTCGTAATGTTACTCCAGAAAGCGTCCGAGGCGAAACGGTCCTACGGCACGGTTTTGGGCGTGAAATCGGCTCTGTACGGCGACACCCGAGGACACCTGACCGAACACAACGGGGCCAATTTCAAATCGTTTCTGTTGGATTCCTACAAAGCGGCCGACGTGGATCCCGCCACGGTAGAATACGTCGAAGCCTACGGATCGGGCATCAAGGTGGGGCTAACCGTTAACGATTTTACCGCATAATAATTGTAATAATCGGACTCGAGTAAAAACTGTATTAGCAATACGTACGAATGAGTACGAAGACAATGAATACTCTTGAAATGTATACGTTCAAATTCAATTTTTTTTTACATATTATCTCATATTGATAGAGTCGTGTTCGGTGTTTTTTTTTTTTTTTTATATATAATTCCAGTTCAATACAAGTACGGTTTTTTAAAATACGTATTCGGCTTTAAATACGAATACTTTTGAAAAATCTTCAAAATACAATAGCGAATACTTTTCCTCGGATACTTTACTCGGGGCCCGTAGGCGCGAATAGCCCAAATACTTTGGGGGCCCCCGAATGATTTCGATTAAAAAGATCGCGAGGCAGGTTAAATATAGTTATCATCGTACAAACATAAATTACGATTTTTTTTTTTTTGTTAATTATGTTCTGGTTGTCGGCATGGCCGGAGACACGACCCATTGATGGAACTAAGCAGCATGACGCTTCACAATACCTAAAATCTATTTATTTTTTTTTTTCTCTCTCTCTCAATAGCTATTACGTTTAATTTCTAAAATTGTAGAGAAAAAATAATGCTGTATACTTAAATATCTGCTTACACGATTCGGCCGATATGGGGCGGGCCAAACCTCCACTAGCCCTCGCCCTATATGCGCCATCATACGGGTCTAATAATAATATATCTTATTCCGTTTGGATACGGTTTTTTTTTTTTGTTCTATAGATAGAAGACACCATGGAACTGAACGTTATGGAGGACGTGTTTTGTTCCGACCGAAGAGACGCGCCCCTAAAAGTGGGTTCCATCAAGAGCAATATCGGCCACTGCGAGGTGGCCGGGTTCTTCGTGTCGATCGTTAAAGCGATCATTGCGATCGATTGCGGTTACATACCGCCAAACATAAACTACAACGCACCCAACGATAATGTACCGGCGATAAAATCCGGCAAAATTCAAGTACGGCGTTATAATATTACCGGTGTTCTTTTTCGTTACGATAAACGATTATGGAAATTTCTAAATAAATTTTACATTGAAAAGAAAACTAAAAACAAAAAAAAAAAAAAAAATGAAATAGTATTTATAACAGCGGTTCTCAAACTGTGGTACGTGGACGGCCCGCGTGGTATGGTAGAATTATTATTTGAAATAAGTATATATTGAAATGTTGGACAGTACTATTTGTAGTCATTAGCTTGGTTTAAAAAAAAAAAAACATAAGAGTAGTACGCGACAAGAAAAAAAGATCGAGAACCACCGGTTTATAATATTATGGAGGAAAAAAATTTAGACGTATATGCATATAATAGTTGCCATCGCACGACCTTGTCCGGGTCAAGTTTGTTGGTCGTCCAGAATCGTCTAGCTGTCCCTCAAATCGTATTTTGTTTTGAAATTTAGAGCGAAACGTAGAATGTAATAGTTTTTACTATAATGCGTGCTTTATGTAAAACCGTTTTCCTGTCGTGGCTTTTTTTTTTAAATTACATATCAATTATAAATTTTGCTAGATATTAAATTTTAAGTTTCAATAGGTCTTGCGCATTAAATATTTCTGGAACCAGCGCAAACAGATTTTGTTTGCAAGAGCCACGTATAACTGACCATGGGAAAAAAACATTCAACGGGTAGGTCTAAACCCGGTACCTTTAATATTTGCCCTGTGCCTTATTTATGCTCATTGAAAAGCATAATTTAACGGGAAATCGGAGCCGTCCTTAAACTGGAATGGTAGAGATTGGTGTCATTGGTATTCTAGGTATCAATACCGTTTCCCCAGCTCCACGGCCAGTAAGGACATCGGACCTTTGATCAGGTGGAGCAACATTCTTATGTGGAAACATTCACTGTTATTCGGATGAACTACATATATCCTGCCAACGGCATCTGTTTTTTTTATTTTACTCCGGGATAACCTTCGACCGTAGTTCCTCGTTTTCTCGGTTGGGTAATCTTGTCCGGTGTACATATTGTATCGACCGGACTGAAATCGCTTAACACAATGTAGATTGGATCACTACTTTTGTTTGTACATTTTGTGAATGAGTATTGGATTGCCGATTTAGCGCAACGCTTCGATTACCATGGTAACCGAACACGCCGTTTTATTTTGTATAGTCATTTGTACTATTTGGTTTCCATGGTAAATCAACAAATGTTTTGCATTCTACCTTGAAATTGTTATCATTTTAAACCATCCAAATTTCCGACTGTTCCGGTGGATTTTCTACCGCATAATTTTCTTTCGCACAATCCTGGTTCTGATCATTACGAACACAACGAAAAAGAAAAAAAAAATCAACCCAATCGGTCGAGCGATGATCTTACCATGCATGCGACAATCGAACCGCTCTGTTGTAAATTTGAATAAAAACATGTTTTTTTTTTTTTTTTTATATTAATTTATTTTATTGGACTAAATGTATGCCTACAACCCGTTCCGCAATGTTCTCTTTGATTTAAAAAAAAAAAAAAAAAAACCCCATTGGGTAAGGAGTTTCGGTGCCAGCCCATAACAGATTTCCATTTTCGCTTTTACACATATATATTTGATAGATATGTGTATCGTATGTATGTAATACGTATAGGTTGTAACGGAAAAGACTCCGTTCACCAGCGACATAATCGGAATTAGTTCGTTTGGAATTCTGAATGGATTCAGTCACGCCATTATCAAGAGGAATAGTAAATGTTTCAAAGACTACAGCGTCGACAACAGTGCCAATCAACTGCCGCAACTGGTTTTGGCGTCCGGACGGACTGAACAAAACGTTCAGGATACTATCGCGAAGGTAATAAATGAATACGAATTTAGATTTTTTTTTTTTTTTCCAAGTGTTTTCAGAGCCGTTCAAACGAGAGATGACGGACGGGATATTATCCCCCATGGCTGCATTTACTCTCAATACTTATAATAATATATATTTATATTTAAAAAAATAATAATATTTGTTAAAAAATTCTGCTTTATACGCTCGCCCCTCTCACCCCCCCTCCCCAAACAAAATAATTTGACCGCCACCGAGTGTTTTACTTATTTTTCTTCCGGTAGATTTAATAGCTCCATCGTTTTGGCAGCATTTGGGGTAGTAATGTTCGCACAGATCATCTCCACTTTAGTCGGTTAAAACGGAAAAATATGCTCTCCATCATTGCTTGTCTATTGGAACTCCAAATCCTTTGATACTCGATAACTCAACAATCGCATTTATCCTTAAGAATTCGCTGTGCACGTGCCGTTCGATTTTACCTCCTATGCATTACTTACAATGACCGTAGGTAGGCATAGTTATTCTTATTTATGGATATTTAAAATTGTACGATTTTACGAGTCCAGTACCTAAACGCGTGTAGTGGAGAGGATAGGTTGAATGCTCGGCGATACATAAATACATAATTTGCCCATTACAAATCTCGAACAATATTATTTAAGATTTTGGAACACAAATACAACGTAGAATTCATATCGTTGACGAATGCAGTTTTCATGAAGAATATCAACGCTCATTTCTACAGAAGCTATATTATCGTAAGCCCGGAAGAACCCAAATTCAATGAGATCGCGGTAAATATATTAAATAATACTTGTACGCTTTGCACAAATAACATATTCAATCGATATTATAAAACTATCCGACGCCAATTATGACTACTGTAGAACGTCAGTTTGAAGAAACGACCCGTGTGGTTTGTATTCTCCGGTATGGGATCACAGTGGCAAGGGATGGGAGCACAATTAATGAACATCCCGATTTTCTTGAACGCCATTAACAAGTGCGACGCCGTTTTGAAACCGCGAGGCATCGACATAAAATACATATTGTCCAGTCAAGATATCGAATTGTTCGAGAACATTCTCAATTCGTTTGTCGGAATCGCTGCGGTTCAGGTACGTTTATAATAAATAAATATAATATATGTATACTATAAATAATTCGACCGTTTAACGGTCATATCTGGAATATTAAAAAAAAAAAAAAAATTAAATTTTTATATATTTTCAGATCGGGCTGGTGGACATTTTAAAAGCACTGAATATCGTGCCCGACGGGATTTTAGGACATTCGGTCGGAGAATTGGGATGCGCGTACGCCGACGGCTGTTTTACCGCCGAAGAGATGATCCTGTCTGCGTATGCCCGAGGACGGGCTTCCCTCGAATCGGACCTAATCCCGGGAATGATGGCCGCAATAGGTAAAATGGCGTAATAGAACGATATCAATATTTTTAGTTCTTTTTTTTTGTTGTTGAGAAAAATCGTTTTTTTTTTTTTGTCAGGGCTTGGATACAAGCAGATTAAAGACAGATTGCCGCACGACATCGAAGTGGCGTGTCGAAACAGCGATAGCAGTTGCACGATATCCGGTCCCGTGGACAGTATCAATACTTTTGTAGCGCAATTGAAATCCGAAAAAATTTTCGCTAAATCCGTTAACGTCGGCGGTATAGCGTTCCACAGTAGATACATTAAGCCGGCCGGTTCGGTTTTGTTGAATTACCTGAAAGAAGTGAGTTTAAAACGATAAAAAAAAACCTGTAAGGCCTATTTTATCAATCGCCGGTTAAGAGAAATTAAGCTCCGGTTAATGTTGACCCTAGGTTAAATTAGAAACGCGATTTTTTTTTTTTTTTTTTTTATCACTCGGTTATAGGTTTAACTGGGCTTTAACCGTAGAATAATTGTGAGTTAATGACTTAAACTCGAGATTAGGTTCAATATTATCCCACTAACAGAGCACAGACCTCAATCCCTATTACCATCACTCCAGATCGCGTCATAGCATAACCTCCCTGCCTTATCTCCGTCTTACCGACTAAATGGGCCATCAGGTGTTAACCGCTGGATATGCGAATCGATTTTTACGTCCCGTATTTAGGTGATCAAAGAACCGAAAGCGAGATCGTCGAAATGGATTAGCAGTTCGTGCGTGGAATCCCAATGGGACAGCGAACTCGCGAAATATTCTTCGCCAGAATATCACACGAACAATTTGTTGAGTAGTGTGTTGTTTGAAGATGCCCTCAAGCACATACCCAGCGATGCCGTCACAATAGAAATCGCCCCTCACGGTCTCCTCCAAGCGATTATCAGAGGCGCTTTGCCCGATACGGTCTCCAACATACCGTTGACGAAACGAGTATTTGGCGATTCGGTTAATTTTTTACTAAGCGCCATTGGGAAGTGAGTAAATCCGTATTACTTAAGAGAGGGCGTGCTAATTTTCGTAATTCT
Organism: Tuberolachnus salignus; assembly: GCA_956483605.1. Lineage (NCBI taxonomy): Eukaryota > Metazoa > Arthropoda > Insecta > Hemiptera > Aphididae > Tuberolachnus > Tuberolachnus salignus. The sequence continues at coordinate 3,265,245 of OY101434.1, forward strand.
ACCATAAAAATGGTTATGCGCAAGCGAAAACTACTCGAGCTATAGGCCGAATTATGAAATCAATTATTCACCAGAAAAAAATAAGAGAACGATCATTGGACAACGTTGGTTTTAGCAAAAGAAATAATTATTGTTCTGAAATTTAATTGTTTTACATTTTTTATACTTTAATACATTTGTTCGAAGTAATGGTATCGAAAAACTAAATCAAACAAGTTCTCTTCATTTTTTTTTTTTTTTTTTAATGGTAAACATTTAGTTTCGTGATTATGTCTTTATAGCTCGAGTAATTTTTGACCGCGCAAAATTAATTTTACAATCCAATTATGGATGGTAGCACGTCCTCTGATGAGGACTCCCATTTACCGTCTCAGTCCAAATGCGGTGTGCAACATAGCAAAAGTAACATGCTTATGCACTCTGAGTAGTACTCTCCTAATTTTGCTAATCCCGAGTGGAATTTAATATAATATTTTTAATTTTTATTACAGATTATATTCCGCCGGCTTGAATCCGAACGTACAAGCGCTCTATCCGAAAATAGACTATCCCGTGAGTCGAGGAACTCCGTCGATTCACAGTTTGCCGTTTTGGGACCACAACGAACAGTGGACGCCCATAGTCGCGATGGGTTCACAGGTATAATAATTTTATCGAAAGGTTATTTATTTCCCAAAAGCGCCACAAACGCACATAAAAATATAACTATCTGATAATATCTTATCAAAAGTGGCGCTTAAATGTTTTAAATCGCCAGTAAAAGTGCACACTCCTTCCATAATATCTTACGGTTATCGTCACAGGATTAGATTTGCCGCGAGTTCATAAAAATTCCTAAAAGTTTTAACAAATAAAATATAATAATACTAACAAAACGTTACCCTGTAACTTGTATTGTAACAGTTTAGTTGCACAAACACCGAACCACCTGGTTGTTTTGTAGGTGTATCTGTTATAAAATTGTTATTAGGTAATGTGTGAATTCAAAGCTGAAAAATCTACACAGTTGATACTGAACGATAACAGACATTTAACCGAGCACCGGATCTCCAATCAATACGTTTTACTGCTTTCGCATATACTGGTAAGCGCAACGAAAAAAAAAAATCGAACATAACTGCATGCGCATGTATATTGTCTATAATATTTCTGTTTCAATAATTTTATTTTTAATTTTAAGGTCGACGTGTGGAAAATGTTTGTGGAAATTAAATCGAAAACGTTTTCGACAGACGCCGTTCAGTTCGACGATCTCCGGTTCAAAAACAACTTCAATATTCATCCGACCAGTAAACAATAACAATAGTCGACACGTTCGAGAAACACTGAAATGCCATATGTCATGTTTTCGTTGTGCGTGTGTTTTTAGATGCGACCACGAGCTACGTGATGATCCAAAGAGGATCCGGTCTGTTCGAATTCAGTCAGGACGACCAGCTCGTACTTTCGGGCCAGATACGTTTCCTAAAAGAATTGAACGTTCAAGTTGAATTTCCGATGGCGGGCCCGGACGAGACGTTCGCGGGCGGTTTACACGGATCCGTGTCCAAAGACGAGATATACACCGTTTTCGAAAACAGCGGGTACAACCTTGGGGACAATCTAAAAAATATAACAAACTTCAAAGTGCACAAGAACGAAGTGCGCGGACACGTGGAATGGAAAAACGATTGGATTTACTTTCTGGAAGGATTGCTAAAGTTCCCGGTGTTGGAGAACCTAACCACGTGTTGTACGCACACGCCGGTTTCCGTGAGACAAATTATCATTCACCCGGAAGCGTTCGAAAAACAGCCGGAAAAAGGTACGCGCGTGTTATAAAAAAAAAAACTGCCAGATAACCCATTTTCCAGTATAATGCGAACAATATAATTTTTAGGTTCTAAGCGTACCGAGTAATGTATTGGTTTCACAAATATACGTTTTATTTTCTCAGCGAAAACAATTTTTCGGTTAGTAAAAATGTTCAGGTTTTTTTTTTTTTTTTTTCTATACCGGCCGTTTTCTATCAAAATAGACCCATATTATACCGGTCGTACCGACTGTTCTAGTAATCGGATTAAACTTCCAAAAACACGATTGAAATCACCATGAAGTTTACTTAAAAATGATTTTTCACATTTTTGAAATTGACCTCGCAACCCCTTCTCAATTTGTTTGATTTTTGATTATAATTTTAAAAATTAAATTTCTAAGTTTTGCGAGTCCAATTTCAAAAAAATGGAAAAGTCTTATCATTAAGACGGCCATTAAAAGTTAAAAAAAAATGTTTCGAATTTTTTAAACTTGGAGAAAATTTGGAAAACCGTCACCGATCCTCTTAAAAATGCGGGTTTTTCGTCTGATGGTACTTTACTTGAAACATTTTTCAAAATTCTTAACAGTTCACACTGTAGATCCTTATTTTGGGTATTTTATTTGTATGGGGAAAAATTTTTTCGATTAGCAAAATATCTTTAAATTGTACGCATGGTATCTCGAAAGGTGTGGAATATTTTCCCGGTGGTACATAGTTTGATAACGATTTCTAGATTCCTGACAGTTTTTCCATAAAACTAAAAAATCTGCCAACAATTGTCCATACATGGATTTTCCGGTTATCCATAAGCCTAAAATGGATAAACACCACTACATTACTGCTCCGCTCAGATTCATTTTTCATTTGCAATGATTTATCGTTGCATGTGCAGTACATAAATAAAATAACCCTATATAACCTACCTTATGCCTTACCATTTTCATTTTTTTTCTCCCCCCTAGAAATATACGTCAACTACAATATGGCGGCAAAGGAATTAACGTGCGATGGAGTGAAAATATGGGACATTAAATCCGACCCGGTAACGTTGACCAAAAGCTATAATAACGATTGTGTGGCGGTGAACTTAGAAGAACGAAAATTCATCCGATTCGACTATCCAAATTGCAAGGTATATTAATCAATTATTTCGACGCAAAATAACCGGTGAAACAGTTAAAAAAAAAACATTTGTGAAAATCTATCGTTGCAGAACGTCAACGAATTTATATGCGACTCTATGCAAATTATACGGAACGATAACGATTTGAATATCGAAACGGTCGCCGGGAAATTGATTTTATGTACCCCCGGCCAGTCGTCACGGCCGGACGGTCCTACGCGTTTGGACCGCGGAGCCGTACTCACCAAACAAATTATTGAAATCATCGAAGACCAATTGTCGAGCGAAGTAAGTGTACGGTGACTATTCGCGGGGCCGGTCGGGCCAGGCGGACATGTGGGCAAAACGTCCGCCGGGACTGCCGACTTGTACGATTACGAGATTTTATTTTTAACTCCGGCGTCCGGTTTTTATAATAGAGCATAACGGTGCCATTGGACAACGTCAACGGCGTACAGGAATACGACGATTCTGGCAGTTTTATCGCGACCACCGATATTAATGACCTGGAGTATACGGTCCGGGCGCTGGCCAACAAGAAATACGGTTACGTTATCGTGTCCGGTGAACGAAAACCGAAGGGAATCGAAGGCTGGAGGTCGATCGTTCAGCAGCAGTTGGACGAACGTACCTGGTTGATGTTAATGAAAAAGGTTGACAATAGTATTTCGTGTTTGTTTTATTTATTAATTTATTTTTTAAATTGGCGTTTAATAATGCTGGGCGAGTTAACAATATTATTCAAATCGGTTATTTAAGTTATATTACAAACAAAATTAAGTTGATATTGTTAACTTGGGTAGATATTTTACATAGATCACAGTGGTCTTTAATCTTTTATTCGGCAGATGACTAATACTCTTTGTCCTTGCCGGCATTTAATTTATGAGACTTATCCTATTTAAAAAAAAAAAAAAAAAATTCATGGCCATTGTACCCCATTCCTATTTATAATATTATAGTGTCCTATTGCACGTGATGAATTTCTAAAAACCATAGACCTATTACCTAGTGGACTAACCCTTATACATCCTTCGTATTACTCGAAAATCAGATAATATCTGATAAGAAAAAATAGATGTTTAGGAAGAAAAAAATACATTTGTCTTTTTTTTTTCCATGAAAAACATTTATTTAACATAATAATACGACATAATACGTTATTTTCTAAGTTACAATTTATATGATAAATCAGGATGTACGATATCACCTGAAGTATTACTTAACGGTATTTCCAAGTAGCGAAATATTACCAATAACACAAATTCATGTTGTATCATAAATCATTAATTTTCATGGGAAAAAAGAAGAAATATTACCACCTTTTTTTTTTTTTTTGGTAATCAGATGTTGTCTGACTAATGCTAAGAACGGAAAATATTATTTGAAATTCTATTAAAATTGTAGATTTATCGAATAAAAATAAAATTATTATAATTTGCCTTCGACCAAAATTTAACCCTTATCAGACCTGGAATTCATTTTTTCTTCAGTCAGATTTTTTTCAAATTTAGTTAATATAATAAACAGAGAATTTCTTTCTCGCGAGACGATCGAGTCTAACTTAAAATACCCAAAATTAACTTGTAGTCAACATGTGGAGTACACTGAAAAAAAAAAAATGTAATTTGATTAATATTAACTTATCGTGGTTATTTAATTTTAACTTTTAACGCGTTAATGCTCAGCCTTTGTGACGACGTATACTCGTATTTGAAATAATTTATATCGACGGTATAATATAGGAAAAAATATCGGAAGGGAACAGCGCGTTTGTAGAATCGGTCGCCGACGATAACGATTCAACCTTGTGGAAAACGTTGGGAAAATTCGGATCTTCGGAGGAAACGATTTACCTGGTTTCCTACTCGGAACCGGTGGACGGCATTGTCGCGTACGTCAATGAAATGTCGATGAAATTTAAATCGCCGAAATTAAGGTAAATTTTATATTGTGATATATCGGGGGGATGGGAAGGGGGACAACAACCTATACCTAACTAAAAATCACATGGGTTTTTTTTTTTTTTTTAGATACGTATTTATTTTAGATCCTAACGCGCCCAAAATCGAAACTAACAAATCGTTTTATACGAATGAATTGTCTAAAAATTTAATCCTAAATATTTTCAATAACGGCGGATGGGGTTACTACAAAAGAGTTTTCGTCGAAGATTTAAAAAACAAGATCACACAAAATCAAGTGTTGAAAAACATTTCACCTAAAAGGTTACATAATTTTTATTTTTTCAAAATAAATTGATTAAATATTGTATAAATTTGTTTTTCTTTGTTTTCAGCGATAAATTAACAATAAAGTATTTAGGATTAAATTTCAAGGATTTATTGGTTGAGGAGAAAACCAAAGTAATTAAAAAAATAAAAATTTAAAATCTTTATTAATTTAACAAAAAAACATTGTAGAACGAATTTGGATTATTCGAGTACTCGGGTCTCGTCGAGGGTAATAAGACGCGAATGGGAATAGCGTCGTGCAATGAAATATCATCTCAATTAATAATCGACGAAATCTTGTCTTGGCCGGTGCCGTCCAAGTGGTCACTAGAGGAAGCGGCCACTGTCCCATTGTACTACGCCTTGGTAAATGATATGTATCGGCCATCGGCCGTTTTCCTCCGAAAATAAGATACCATTGTTTTCCTCCTGCGCATCCGAAAAACCAATGGCCAAACAGAACCCGGGCTTTTCTTGTTCCATTAAAAAATTACAAATTTTTCACCGTCCTGTAGCATTGTTCTTGTACAGGGTGCGGCGGAGCCGACTGATGAGTTTTGAGGAGCTATAAATAACTAACGTTAAAACTAAGTGGAAAACGATTTGTTTTTGTTAATATTAATAGGAAATCTCATTTTTTAACGTTATGTTTTGAAAACGATTTCTTCGTGCTGGCGGCCGCCGGCAACAATACATCGCTGTAGGCGATCACTGAAATTTTAATATGATTTTCGGCACGTTTCGATTGGTATAGCCGCGATTTCTTCAGTGATTTAGTGACCTTCAGGTTCTCTATGGTATGAAGGCGATATTTTAAAACCTTATCCTTAAGGATCCCCCAGAGAACAAAATCGCACGTGCTTTAATCGGAGGAGCGTGCCGGCCAGCCTACGCGTCACCCCTCGGACAGACCAACCGCCCAGGGAACGTTTGTCACAAGAGAGCAAGCGGAACTCGAGCTGTGTGCGTTCTTGCCCCGTATCGTTAAAACCATACGTCTCCCGAGTCATGTTCTTCAGTCATTTCCTCCGACATGTTCTAAAGCAACCGCTTCCGGGCAGAGCGTTTTGATGATCGCTCACAATTGACTCTCTAACCAACTGCAAATTTTCGGTGGTTCTCACCGTTCTGGGTGCTCCGCGTCCGCGTCCACCGGGGGTGCTTCCGGTCATTTCCAAACGTCGAATCCAAAATTTAATAGTATTAACATAAGGGACAGATCCGTTGCGTGGAATGGCAAAGTGTAGCCCTCTGTGTAGCAATTACAGTAGAGTGGTTATTTACAATATACGCTAGCACAACGACACCTCGATGTACACATGTCCAGACCACGATTACGACATAAAACGACATAACCGTGTAATCCAAAATAAACCACTGGTATAGGCCTGCGCTTATCTTATTTCAGACTAATGTCCCCATTAAACTTATCAGTCGGCTCCGCCACACCCTGTATATTGTACAATATATTAAGTATATGCAAATGTCATAGTTTGGCCGAAATTATTTGCCTGAAAATTGTTTGGAACCAACACAATCAATTTTCTAACTCAAACAACCATCTTGATTTTAACATTTAAAAATGACATAATATTTATGGCGTATCACTAATTTAATTCATTAATTTGTTAATTAAATTTAAAAAACGATAAATCGACCATTCGAATCACGTACACAGCCGTGAATCGGCTTTAAAATGATTTCAATGTTCGGAGGAAACAATGACATGATGTTGGTCCAAAGTAACTGTTGAGAGGAAAACGGTATCTCGTTTTTGGAACAAAATATATATAACTATGGACGTTCGAAAAACCGTGAAAATAATAAAATATCGATTTTTTCCGTTTATTTCAGAGTTATTACGTTTTTAACATCTTATTTTCACTGAATCAAGATAATACGGTTCTGGTCACATCGGGATTGCACCCCATGGGCCAAGCCGCGATTTCGATCGCATTAAACGAAAAGTGCGAGACATACGCTGTCGTACAGTCCGGCTCAGAGGTCGACCAACTCGCCAATTTATTCCCCGAGGTAATTATTATTCTTGTACAACATGGTTCAGCGGCGCACACTTAAGGGTTGTACGGAGCAGCTGCTACCCAAGAATTTTAGGCGGCCGGTTGCCTGAAAACCGCAATACATTATGTTAGAAATCGTATAAAAATTAATAATTATAGAAACATAGCTAAGCGAATTCGATTTTTTTTTATAATTGACGAACAACAAGTCTCGCGGATCTTGTATCGAGAGCGAATTGCCGGGCAGGTGGTTGTATACCAGCCATTCAACTTGCCGTCCCGATTTAGTTTTCAGTGTGCGCCACTGATTCAGACCAAAATAATATTATGTAACATATATATATATATATATTATGATAATGTCGTTCGGCATTTAAGCTGCCGCGGTCGAGAATAATCGTAAACACCAATAACAATTTCGACGTCAACTTGAAAATGGTCACTGAGGCCCGTGGCGTCGATTTCATACTGAACTTTTTGGACGGCAAAGCGTTCCAAGCGGCATTCCGGACCGTGGCCATGCACGGAAAGTTCATCCAATTTTCCAAAGTCGACATGTCCAAACGCCAAAGAATCGGTAAAATTAATTACAATCTATAAAAATTGTTGTTTCGTCTCGTGAGACGCTTAAAACGGATTAACGGATCGTACAAGTTCCAAAAACAAAATTTGTATTTATTTTTATTTTAGGATCGCGAATATTTTTGAAAAACTCTGCGTTTTCGGTCGTCTGTCCGACTATGTTGTTGAACGAAACGGACGAAAATAAAACGATAATACAAAAAGCGTTCCAGTACGGTCTGAACAACGGGGTGATCAAACCGATATCCAGAAACGTATTGAAATCGTCGCTGAGCAGCAATACTGTTTTCGAAGCTATGCGGTAAGTCGTATAAATAAAATTGATGAATAAAAAAAAAAAAAACCAAAAAAAAACCATTTAGAACGGCTTCCGTGTCGAACGGTTCGGAAAAGGTTTTATTGTCGCTCAACACCGATATCGAAAGTGCCAAGACACCGGCGGGAAACATAAAATACGACACGTACCAATGCGATCAAAATCACGTTTACATAATATTCGGTAAACATCTGCAGTCCGGAAGAATCAAAGAAATGAATCCGCCGTACTCATATTTGGTATTGCTTTTTTTTTCGGTTTTTTTAGGAACCGCGTCGAATTGGCTGGATCTCGCCGAATGGCTGGCCGACCGGGGAGCTCGACGAATCGTAATCGTCGTCAAACGGTGTTTAATGTCGTCGATCAATTCCAGAAGGTACGTACGAATATTGTTAATCGGAACCGTACACGGCGACATTATTGCGGAAATTTCGTTCGACCAGGTTCGACAAACTCGTATGCCGGAACGTGTCCGTACAAATCGAATCGGACGTATACCTAAACAACCGGGACGACTCGCTGAGATGGCTGAACCGTTTGTCGGCGTTCGACGTCATCGGGTCCGTGTTCGTAATCAATCAGGTCGGTATTGATACGATAAAAAAAAAAAAAAAAAAATGATCGTAATCGACTATTGTGGCGGTTTGGCGTGTTGTACAGGGCGACGGTAAAAAAATCGACAACCTGCGGTACGCTCTCGAGAGTACGCCCAACAAGACGGTGGCGACGTCGTTCTTGAGCATCGCCAGTAACGGCGAACGCGTTTGTTCCAAGCTCAAATCGGCCGGCATCAACGCTTCGGACGTACAATGGGACGGGACGTCGTCGCAGTCGGATACCGTGTCCAAAATGTTGCCCGCGCTGGACACGCTAATACAAAAGGCCAACACCGCGGAGTCATCGTCGTTCGTGTGCTACGAAAAGACCGCCAACGAAATCAAATGTAATAAAAATACGATTTGCGATTCAGTGGCGGTAATAAGGGGGCGTGCAGAGGAATTCCCTACACCATTCGCCATGAAGGCTTTGATCATACACGATCCGTCTTGATAAATCATGGTTCACAGTGACACCACCGTTGATTTAATACCTACGAGAGTACAATTTTTTTTTTTTTAATTTTATTTCAAGCGTTTTAGAGAATTGTCGAAGAAAATTTAACTTATACTCGCTTTTTTCAATCTACGTGCCCGTAATTATTTTTTTCCTGGTCAAAGTGGAAACCTCCGGTATATTGAAAATCCATTCCTGAAACTGAAAACTGAACAAATCGCATAATAATCTCTTTAGTGCTAATGCATAGATACAATTCACAAGTCAATATAATATCAGATAGTATGGGTTTTGTTTTTATTTTTAAGATTTTGGTGAAATTTTACTGGGGGTGGTGTGGGTATGAGGTGGTTTTTGTTTCGCACCACTTGCAAAAAATATCCAGCTACGCTTATGGAATGATGCCCACCAGTCCCCGGGCCGAGACGTTTTTTTTTTTTTTTTTTACGATTAAGGTACTAAATTAGACGTGAATACTCAACAGGGTCGCAGCAAATGAACGATTTCATCGAGCGTTTTTACCCCGGGTCCGTGGAGGAGTTACACCAGCTCAATGACAAAATAACCGACAAAGCGAAATTCGTCGAAGTCCCGACGAAAAGCCCCAAGTTCAATAATACCAAATCGGTGACGCCGGTATTCGTCGTGCCCGGGTTCAAGCCGAAATACATCAAACCGTTGTACGAAAAGTTGATTTTCCCGGCCTACGAAGCTCGGCTACCCGGTGTCGTCGTTTCGATCGACGACGTGGCAAAGGATCTGGTCGACGTGAGTATAATAACGCATAATATCCGTACTCGTACGTTTCACTGACCGAATGTGTGCGCATGTACAATTGTTTAGAATATCAAGACCATAACGCACATACGTTACATATCACTGGTCGGCGAATCGTGGGGCGGAATCGTGGCCCTGAAAATGGCTCAGATATTGGAAGAACAAGGCATATTAGTGACCGTGTCGTTAATAGAAGGTGACCCGGACACCCTGGTCAAATGGACCGTGGGCAGTTTGCTTTCCAACAAGAATTTCATTAACAAACTAAACACGAAATACAATTTACTGCCGTACGAGGTGAAAACAGATTGTTGTTAACCATTAAATTTAGCGAATACTCGGCTGCAATGTTTAATATGAACAGTAATCATTATGATGATGGTTTTAGTTTTCGAAAACCGAACGGGAAACGAGCAACGATCAACTGCAATTCAAATACATAACCCAAGAGACGTTAAATTGGATCAGTTCTTGTTTAGAAGCATTGGTCGATTCCAAGCCCCTGCCGAATAAACTGATCACCAAGGTCCTAATAATTAAATGCACACATACATCGCAATTCAGTAGAATCGATTTAAGTGATGTAAGTCCTGTTGATTTCGTATTATCATCGCGTTACAACAATTATAATAAAACCCGATTTTTTATTTTTATTTTTAATTTTTATCTCGCAGTATTGTATCAACAAACCGGTCGTGAATATCACCGATCAGACTGATTATAATCGGTTAATAGCGGAAGAGAAAACGATAAAAAGTATACAGACCAATGTATTGCACGTGTATCCGGACGGGGTGGAATTAACGCTGAACGAAAAATACCAAAACTACTTCTTTTTCATTCAGAAATATTTGAAAAGCAATTGATAACGATGTTAAACAATTATTTATCTGCAGTATATATTATGAAATATAAAGTTTGAATCTAAATGTATTTTAATAATATTGTATATTTTCTTCTTCTTCTTTTTTTTTTTTTATTACATATAATAATCAAATATTATTTTAATAAATATTATTGCGAACAAAAAAAAGAAAACAATCTATCAAATTTCCACATCTATAGAATATTGTTTTACTATATACATTTCTTAATTATTTCTATACTTTTTTGCCACAATAAGAACTAAATGCTAAATTTTATCGGGTCACAGAAAGCGGTTTTTTTTTTCCTGATAAAATAACAATTCGTCACTACACCCTAATCTAAACAACCATAACCTAACGTATACTCATTATGACGTATAGAATTATATAGAGACAATAATATTTGTTTTCGTGAATAATATAAAATAATATTATGTTGAATTTTTTTTTTTTTTTTAACTTTAATTGGTTTTACAATGATGTGTGCTTTTTCTCTAGTCTGTGAAAAACTCGTCGATCAAATAATATTACTCTATCAAAAAAATGACAGGAAAGCTTTTTCATAGCATTTTGTATCGAATTGTTGCGTTGAGGTGGTCATTTTTTGATTTTAGTTTCAAAACAATACATTCTGACATCTTCCGACTAGACGTGGTAAATGTGTCAAAATCTTCTGAACGTATTTTAACTATTCATAAGCCATTTAAAATTTTCGAGGTTTTCGGTTTTCATTTAGTTTTATGTGGATTAAAATTGTTGTTTGAATTTTCGAAAATGCACGAAAATTTAACACAAGATTCATCGTAAGTTGGTTTTTTGGCGGAACAGAAATCTCGAAAATCCGCAAACACTTATTTTTTTTCATACGCGTTTAATCTACAAGAAAACGAACTTCTCTCTTTTTTCGAAATTAATTTTTCTATGGGGCATAATAAACTACCTTCATATAAACATTATCGGAATGATGCCAAAATCTCTATGTACCAGCTATTTCCGAAGTTATGACACGAGATCGATTTTAAGAAATATTATCTAATATTCACGTGAATAATGGTAATGTTCCTCAGAACAATAAAGACAAATTATTCAAATTATGCCCTATGATAGATAGTTTGAACCAAATAATTTTTAGAAGCTTCACCTGGAACCCGTGAACTCAGTGTTGATGAGTCCATGATTAAATCCAAAGGTACAACCCAATGAAACCCATTAAAAGTGGTTAAAAATTGTGGTGTATTGCAGACCAGAATGAGTATATTCTGAAATTGTCCGTGCACCAAGGAAAAAAAAAAACGAAACGTTAGAAAAGGACATACATTAGCATATGGTGCAATCAGATCGAATCGTAATGGGATGCCACACAATTTTAATAAAATACTCTCAAATACCCCGGAGAGAATTTGACTACCGATTTTCTTTTTCGGGTTTTAGAATCTTTAAACGGAAAATTTAAAAGTGAAAAATGGTATATATATATATATAGTATAAAACTATCACGGTAACGAAAATAGATCTGTTGATAGGACAATGAAGAACAGCTCTAGATTGGCCATATCATGTCCAAATCCAATCAAAGATTATAACAAGTTGGTCGCGTTAAGACGCGTTAAGAGCTATGTATAACGTTGACCGTAAATCCAAAAAGTGGTAGCTAAGGATTTTTTTCCTGACCGTTAGACATGTAAATTTGTAAATTTATATATATATATATATATATATATATATATATATATATATATATATATATATATATATATATATATATCATTTATTATGAAATATTTGATAAAACGGATATATTAGATTTTCGTCGATCAGTGGTGACCCTTGGTCATATGACAGCTCGAAATACACCATCAAGAAAATCTATACGACAGCTCCGCCATCAAATCGAAGGAAGAAAACTTTATCCAACTCTAAAGGCGTCCGCTTAGGCAACAGGTACTGTACAAATATATCATTAATCATTTTGTGTTATGATATAATGTTTTAATAGCTAATTGTATTTTATTTCATATAAAATTTATATTTGTTATCATAATTAACAGGCCATGTTTTGGTATAAAGAGAAGAAGATGTGAGCTTTGCGGTGCCACTCTCTAAGTGTAACCGCTGTTGAATGTTTTTATGTTGTAACGAAAGAAAAAAAATGTCTTGTGGTATATCATCGAGTTGGCATTATATAAGTTTACAATTTATTTACAAAATATTTAAAAATTCGACTATGAATTAAAATGTTTGTTTTTATTGTTATAAAATAACTAGGTATAAATTGGCATACGTATATCCTTAATAAATAATATTATCAATAGATTGCCTGTAAATTTTTAATGTAAATTATGATTCATTATTGTTCGCTTGTATTATTGTAATGCATAACACCTTGACGAAACTCGGGAGTCCCGGCCAAAAACGTGAATAAAAGGTTTTAAAAAAAAAAAAATTTGAAAAATCAGAGAACTCGTTTGCGTCATATTAAAAGGTTCTGCGAGAAAAATTATGTATTTTTCATTATTTCTGGGTGCCGTACTCAATGGGTTAAATGTGCAAATTACGACCGAATCGTAAAAATCACAACACATTTCCGAACTACGCTCAATACCGTTTTTCGTTAGTAATGGTTAATCATTACGTACAGATATAAATTCAATTCCTCTCTGTATCCCAACTTCCCGCCAACAGTGGCCCACCCACGAACAGTATCTATTTGATATTTATTATATCTTATTCCTTTTTTTTAGAAAACGCCTTCGCCACAACGGGATATGCAATAAAACGAGCACGCCTGCAGTTGCGGTTAGTTTAGGTTATTGAACCAAAAAAATTTTTTTTTTATATATATATATAAAATTATGGGCGTGAATACCGCACAAATCACAGGGTACCGTGCAAAACCCAACCCGAACACAATCGTCATAGTTAATAACATTATTCATTTATAAAAAATAATTTACATATATAGGTACGTTTGAACGTTGCTACGATACCGATGGTGTTTGATGAATATTGATTAGCGGTTTGTATTCCTTTGAAACCACAGTGGTTTTTTTTTTTTTTTTTTCCATCGAAAAGACTCGATAGCGCAGCATATTAATTTTTTCTGTATAAATATAATTAAAAGGTAAGTACGCGATTTAATGATCAATTATAAACAGTCACGTATATCGAAACAAATTCTGCGCAATCCTTAATTTTATCTTTTTTTTTTTTTTTTTTTTTCATACATCACGCACGCATATTTATACGATAATTATAAGCGTATAATGTATAATAAAACATCCACGTTTATTTGAACACCTTTTTTTTTTTTTTTTGTGTGTGTTAAAACTAATGTTGGTCGAAACCAATTTCAAAAAAAAATCCGTTCCCGTGTAATCCTAAATGCCACAATAGTGGTCGACACAAATAACAAACCTAAACGCCTACTTAATGGGCTTATATTCTAATATGTAGTTTAATTCATACTTGTCGTCAGTATAAAAATTACGTCTGGCAATCGAATTTTAGTTTTCATCAATGTATTTAGAACAGGCACAACTATAGTTCTAACAAACTAAAAAAAAAAAAAAATATTAGTTTAAAACAGTTAGTTCCCGGGTTGAAGGTCTCTAGATTGATTCTAGTCGTAACTAGTAAACAAACGATTGACGACCGCGGATATGGATATGGAAGTGACGAAAGAGGTTTCGACGGTCATCGGGTTTCGACCGTAACATTTAATATGTACAAATAAAGAAATTAAGAAGCACGTCGGATTTGTAATAAATAATACACGGCGGTAGCGTAGCGAACAATCGTCGATTTCGTTGCGATAAATATTTTTAATATATATATATGTATTTGAATCGATTGTATTAGAGTTTTTACCGGAATCAGCCGTCGCCGTTATGGAGAAACCGTTGGCGACAAATCAGCTCACCGCGTGCGACGTGTCGCCCGGCGGCCCGTGCCGGACGGACGCCGTCGCCGACCAAGATGTCCGTCGGCCGTGCGCCGCGTACAAACTGTGCGAAAGGCCCGGAAACCCGGACGACGGCCTGTGTTCGTTGGTCCGGTGGCAGGAATACCACCGGGACCTAATGGCCCGGCCCGCCGAAGCGCACCGTCGGTCGAACGAGTATGCCTTATAAAAACTCATTAAATACAAAAAAATTAAAAAAAAAAAAAAACCAACACGATTCGTGCCGCGAGTGGGCCCGCGCTGTTTATGGGGGGCGGGGAGTTGGGAAGTTATAGACGGGAGGACAAAGGGATAATTTAGCTTACGTGCCGAGAGCAGAGGAGGTTTCCTGATTGTAAGTAAAATCAAAAATGTTAAAAAGTTCAAATGCATACAGTAATTTACGAGAAAAAAAAAACGATATTTTACCCGATGCGTTTGGAGAAAAAAACGTCAACAATGTATCCGGAATATGAACAAAATCGTTAAAAAAAAAAAAAATAATAATAGTGTTTTCCACCGACATATCAGTTAGTTTCGAGTATCGGGTTACGGTTATCTATTTCGAATATCGGATAGGGTGTCGGTTTTATATCGGTGGCAAATATCGGAATATCGGATATCGCAACAAAAAAATAAAAAAATATATATATCACATCGGCACACCAGTAATTTTTACTAACCGAAAAATCGAGGATTCGTGTTTTTGTTGAACAATCAAATCACACGCGCCCTAGTAAAACTGTTATTATGGTTTTAGCATACCATCAGTAAATATAAAATATAATAATCAACATTAGGTTGTAAGTAATCGCCAAAACCAGGGGCGTACGCAGGGGGGAATTATGAGGGGGCCGGGGGTCCCCGAAATATCGGAAAATTTTTTTTAAATCAAATTACCCGACCTAGACATTTACCAGTTACAGATAGTCTTCCACGAGACGTACAAATATAATAGATTAATATAGACGAGTGTCTGGACTTTAGATTCTATAGAATCTATTTTATCCGGTAATCGTGTATGATATTTATGAAGATTTTACATTTTTTTTTTTTGCGTTCGCCCCTGACTGAAACATCGTGTGTTTATAACGAAATTCCGCAGAATCGAATACAATGTGCAACGCGCCGTCAACACGCTGTCCGCGTCCGCCGACAAAGCCAACCAGGACATTACAAATCGGATGTCGAGTACGGCCAAGAACATCGGCAGGTGGCGGTTGGACGTACTGCAGAATTTGACAAACATGCGGAACGAAATCGATTTACTTATGCTGAGCAGGAAAAAAATCCAAACCGCCCAAATGGCTTTGGGCATCATATGTTCGATATCCACCGAATGCTTGGAACGGCGGTCGTTCAGATTGGGATTCGACCTGACTTTGGATCAAAGTCAAATCGAGCTCGTCAAAGTAAATCGTGATCGAAATTCGCGTATTCGTTTATTAGAACCGAATCGCACGTATTGTTAGAGAAGGGAAAGAGGTTAGGGGTTATGCCCTCCACCCCTACCCCACAATGGCTTTAAAGTAAAAACAACTATGAGTATTTATTTTAGTAATTTCCGATTGGAACGGGCGTGTGTATATTTCAGCTAAGTAACGAGAAATATATTGATTTATTGAATAAAAATTAGCATTTTTGGATTTACGATTTTTAAATTAGGTGTGACAATACGATTTGTTCGTGATTATTGATCACATCCCCTAGCCCATTGGAAATCTCTGGATTCACGCTACTGGTTCTAAGACTGTTGAATATTGAAATTATATTATAATTTTAGACTCAATTTACGTAAAAAAAAAAAAAAAACTCTACATGCCGAGTGTTTGAGTACTTTCCCATAATTATATTATTGATTATTTATTCGATGTATGTTTGTAATTTGGATATTTTATACAGGAAAGTGAACTCATCAACGAAATCGGAGAATTGATGTGCCGTACGTTGTGCCAGTTAAACGATCAAATTATTCGCAACAAACAGATGAAGTATCGACTCGAAGAGAATTGGAGCAATAAAGATCAGTCGTACAAAATAGAGGCTTCGAATTTGGAATTGAATATTCAATCGCCTATAATCATGCCAGATGTCGCGGCGCTGACAAATTCGGAAAAGTATTCATACCTTACATATATATATATTTTTATCTATAAGGATTATAAATAAAAATATCATATTTTATATTATGGTATCCTAGGATAAAAGATAAATGATAATTACAAACACATTTGTCTTATCTATTACCGTGATTACAACCACGGGCTGAAGACGGGTTCGCAACTCGTCGTGTCGTTTCGTTTCGTGTGAAATATTATTTTTTAAATGGTCTCATATTATTATGGTAGATGCACTATGATTTGTCTGCCAAAACGTTACCGCGGAGTTGAATAGATTCAATTTTTGACCGTGCTGGTAACATCATATCAGTTATTTCGATACTATTATGAATCCGCAATGAAATCATATTAAAAACTGATTGAACTTTTTTTTTTTTGTCCTGGGGATTTATTATTTAAATGACCCGATGGTCTTTATAAATATGCTTAACAGGATATAACTTACATACTAGATGTTAATATATACATTACACATTGATGAAGTCTCACTTCCAATGATGTGGCACCTGTACTTAATTTAAACACTTAAACTAAGTCGTATGGTTTCAGACGCTTAAGCCGTCTAATGTCTTTGGAGTTGTCTAACAGTTGGATGGCCATTGGATTGATATGGTGATCTAATCTCTTATCTCGTGTTTGCGAGCAAACTTTTGGATTTCTACTGCTATTGTAGGCAGCATCATATCACGGTGAATGGCATCGTTTCATTCAAACCGGTAGGCTGCAGTGATGGTCCGAAGAGCGATGTTTTGGCAGCGTTGTATAATATCAATGTTAGACTTACTGGCACAACCCCACACAGTTGAATGCCATAGGTCCAAATTGGTTTTATAATAGCTACATATAGTACACGTTTGTTTTCTATAGTTAACTCAGAGTGGGATCCAACTAACCAATAGAGCTTTCGCATTTTTCCTTTAATATGTATTTTTTTTCTGATGGACACGATGTTTCCTGTTTAAACGAGAGTCAAGATGCATTCCAAGATATTTTGCTGAATCTTTTTGTGGGATTAAAGTTTGATTCGAAAAAATTTGGATGTTTTTAGTTTTACGTAACGTATAGTCGACGTGTACCGATTTATCGCCATTTATCTTAATTTTCCAACGTCTCGTCCAGGCAAAAATGTTGTCAATTGATGCTTGTAAGTTGTCAGTTGCAGTTGACTGATTATTACTTGTCGACAAAATTGCAGTATCATCGGCAAACATAGCTATCGTTATGTTGTCATTGTTGTCATTGTTTGGTATATTAACTGTGTAAAGTAGGTAAAGGATAGGTCTTAAGACACTACCTTGTGGTACTCCAGCTGATATATTTTTCCATTCGGTTACTGCTTCTTTATGCGTGACGCGGAATTGACGGTCGGATAAGTATGATTCAGGAAGTGCACACCAGGTATGTGGCAGTTGTTCACGTAGTTTGATGAGGAATCCTTTGTGCCAGACTTTGTCAAACGCCTGAGCTACGTCAAGGAACACTCCACAGCAGTAATCTTTTTCTTCAAGGGCTTTACTTATCACGTTAGTAACGCGATGGATTTGATCGATTGTCGAATGTTTGTTGCGGAATCCAAATTGATGGTCTGGTATAAGATGTTTTCCTTCTACAATTGGTTTTAGACGTTTAAATAGGAGTTTCTCTAAAAGTTTAAACAAACTTGGAAGGAGGGATATAGGACGATATGATGTGACATCTTCCGGTGGTTTTACTGATTAAACCGAATTTATTAACTTATTAAGTATTTTTATTTATTTTACCCGTCGTAAAATTCATATCTGTAAATCACTGAATCAGACTGCGACATTGTCGGTAGAACTACTGGTAAACGATTGTTCGTATATCCAAAAGCGAACGTGTCGTGTTCGAAACACACAAAACGAAACGACACGCTGGGGAATTATTGTGTAACCCTCCCACAAATTCGTGATCGCAACACCACCGACCGCGGTCTTGGTTCGGGATCACGGTCTTGGAGGATAAGGTCGTGTGTTCGTACCACGTATCATATTTCGGATGTTGATAGGTGTTGCAATGTTTTAGGTTTTTAATTTATTTACCATATCCGTTATTATAATATAGCGCCTGTACTTTGTCGCTGTCCGAATGGGTAGCGGCCAATAAAAGTTTACACGACGAAGCCGAACGGGTTTTCGACGAATCGGTAAATTTCAGACATTTCGTCGACGAACAAGTGCTCAAGTCCGGTGCTAAACGATTGAGAGACCAAGCCGACGCGGTCGACATGGCTATGGCTCGATACATATCCGACACGCAACAGATCAGTCGTGCAATCGAAAACGACTTGGAACAAGTAACAAAATTAATCACCAATACCTGTTAGATTTATAATTCGTGCACAGATTGGCGTAATATGATTCGAATAAACAATAAAACAGAACTTGCAACGTTCAAACAACGGGTTAGAATGATTCAAACACTAGTAGTCCACTTAGGCATTGCTACTTAATTTTTTCCAACGGCGAAAAATCGTAAAAGTAGTCGCACAAAGAATTCTGAACGATTAAAACGAATTGTATAAATTATCTATGGAAATATTTATTCCGTTCGTAATTGTAGACGGGTAGAATGTGGTAAAAAATTGATGAGCCAAGTGTCTATAACACTAACCCGTCCTAGCCTATGATATTAAAATATAAATAGTAATAAAATTCTAAAAGAAAAAAAAAAAATGTCTTTTAAAAACAGCTCGTTCAGCGATTGAGCTACGAGGATGACATTATCAATGATCCTATTCGGGCGATTACGAATATGGAAAAAATGAAAATGACCGCCGAGACGAGGTTACACAATCGGCTAAAACGTCCGGAAGACGATTGCTGCAAGGACGGTGCGCATCTAAGGTACGACCATGTATTTTTGTAGCGCGCGGACGATATTATGTTTTTAACGTAAACGATCGCTGCCTACGTTTGTGTTTAATAATATTATACATTTTTTTTTTTTTTTTTAGTCTGATGGCCGAAGTGAAAAATCTAGACGAACGGTTGAAAACGCTAAACGACCAGTTGCAGTCCGCCAGGACCGGATACGTGCAATTTCAAGAAGTGCGTGGACAATTCCAAAACGAGGCTCGCATCAAGAGAAAAACGCTTTGGATCGATTGTGTCCGGTGTCAGCGTGTACGGGCTTATTACCCGTCGCAGACCGTATTAATCGGCCATAACTGATCGGCTTATCGACACGTAGCATACAAGCTGTACTGTCGTTTTTAAATTGGTATAGAAATCGTAAAAAAAAATTTTTTAAAAAAACCATCCGACTATCTGTACAAATCTGACCCGTTGGAAAAGTTTCACGGAGTTATTCGCCTTTTAAATATCCGGTGCCGCGTACACGATGACCAAAACCCGACGGTATAAATTAAAAATCACCGTATTTTCATTTGTATAACACAAAGCTGTTGTCGATTTTGACAAATTCGTATGAATAATGTTGGATGTATGGATTTTTTTTTTTATAATTTTAGAGCCAGGTTTCGGTCATGTACATGGCGTCAAAATGTATAAGTCGAATAACTCCATTAAACTTTTCCAGTAGACTCCAACAAGTCAGTGTACCGACTGTCCGGAGGTTTTTTGTTAAATTCTGTGAACATTGTGGTATCCTGCAAAATCAGCGTTAAAACGAAACACATTACATAGGCGTAAAACAAATTAGCTGCGGTAAAATATTATTTATGCCTAGTAAATAAATGATTACATAAAATTGGGATTAATATTATGACAAGGTGTGTGTATGATATCTTATCAAAACAGTTGCGCAATGATTCTAAATATAAATCCATTTAGCTAATCTATGCATAAATAAATATTTGAAGAAAAAAAATCACTCCTTATTTTATGATAAGCCTTGTACATCAATAAATACGAATAAACATATACAATATAAAATTGTTAAGCTGTATAAATAGGAGGACATATCTAGGTACATTAAAAAATCGAACAGGACGATCGATTTCTACGTTTCGAGTGCTTGTAAAAAAAAAAAAAAAAAAACGTGTACGAATTTTTAAACTATTGTAACAAAACTATATGATACGCGTGTATCGTAACCTTGTGTTTCGTAAATTTCAAGTCATAATGTGATAACTATAAAACTACAAATAAAATACCGTGTATTGAAATAAATTAAAGAAATTATTACTACCTATATCGACGTGAGCGAAATCTATAAATCGTAATTTGTATTTTATATTAAAATTTTAAACGTCAAAATCGCCTCATATTTTCCTCCGGATTCCCTAGTTATTTTTTACCTCATTGTTTCGTTCCGATCTCACATTTATATCGAATAACAATTATACTTGACGAATATTCAATCGTCATGACGTCACAGTTATCATACTCAAAAGCACGTCCGATTGACGTACCTAACGAAACCGTAGACTATAAATTATATCTAAATTTCGTGTTTCCTTGTATGCAGCTGCAGGTTATCGCATATGCAATACAGCAGTTTTTAATAATTGTTTCGTTATATTATTTCGTTGTTTCCGCCTTGTATCGCTAGGATTAAAATTGCTATTTTAAAAATTATATCCAAAAGGTATAATTACTGTTGAAATAGAGTAAAAGACGACGTTCGAATAAAATAAGAACAAGTACTACAATTGAATAGAATACGAACATATTAGTTTGTTATATGAAAATCTTTAAATTAAATTTCAAATTCGAATTTTCCAATCAAAAACTCCATAAGTGCATCACCTCATTCAAGAGTACACGAAACGAATGTTTAACAATACCGAGCTTTAGAAAACAATGTGAAGTGCAATGTAATTTCAGCCCTGTTGGCCCTAACACTATTAATGTTAAGTATCGTTCAGAGAAAAAATATATACGATTTTATAAAACGTTTATTCATCAAATCTCTCAAATACTGTTCGTCAACGTTGCCCATTTTTTTTTTTTTTTTCCGGAAAAAAATACCACCGGTATTTTTCGGCAAACCTATTTATTTTTGCCGAAAGTTTTCCAAATTCGCCCCCACTGGTGTTAGTGTCGGAATTTGCGGGAGAAAAAACAAAACAGGAAATGTATTTGTTTTTCCGATGTGATCTACACTATTACTCACTAGTATATCGTATAAAAAAAACTAAATACATGACAGATGTATTTTAATAAAATAATATACATTATCGGATGACGGTTTTTATGTGGATTCCGCTAGAGAATTGTTTTTCTCTATAATACGAGACCAACAGTCGAGTGCAAAAGACAATAAAAGATATTTTAATTATTAATATCTAATGTCGACGGGACGAGTCGAAAGACAATATAATATTTATAATAATTATACGCCCGGAAGTCCGTAGTCTTATAGGCTATAAAAACTGCGTATATTTTTGTATTATTATTATTATTTTTGTTTAATCGACGGTAATGGTAATCAAGACGACGACGACGACGACGACGAAAAAAAATAAAAAAAAACAATAATTATGACAATTGCGACGGTGACCTACAAGCTCGAAAAATCGAGAAAAAACATTTTTAATAGAATATTTCAACGTTATGTAAATCGCGTGCGCTGCGGTTATATGCGTACATATAAAAAAAATATTAAAATATTCGTTGAAAAATAAATACTCTCGGAGAGTTACGTAACCGACGTAAATATATGCCTATACTTAAAATTATACACGAATATATATATATAGTTGCCGATTATTTATATCCGGATATGTAATTCGAATCTCGCCGAGATAATCATAACGATATCTCCGTTTCCATATACAGGGTGCGGCAGAGCCGACTGACGAGTTTAATGAGGTCATTAGTCTATGATAAGATAAAAACAGACCTTAAAAAGTGGTATTGATTTTGAATTGTACGGGTAATGCCGTTTTTATTAGTAATCGTGGTCTGGACAGGTGTACATTGTGGTTTCGTCGTATTACGAAAATAATCATTCTGTGATCGCTACACAAAGGGCTTTTCGCATACACTTCGGCGTTCCACGTGCTGAATCTGTTCCTTCTGCTAACACTATCGAATTGTGGACACGGCGCGTTTGGAAGAAACTGAAAGTACCCTAAGCAGACTTGGACACGGAGCACCCAGAACGGTAAGAACCCCCGAAAATGTGCTGTTGGTTAGAGAGTCAATTGAGCCAGTCATTCTTCTTCTTGCTGGCCGGCACGGTCCCCAGATTTAACCATATGCGATTTTTACCTTTGGGGCTACCTGAAGGATAAGGTTTTCAGACATCGTCCACATACCATAGAAGAAATTAAACAGAAAATCACCGTGGAAGTCGAGGCCGTCGAAACGTGCCGAAAATCCTATGAGAGCTTCAGAGATCGTCTACAACAGTGTGTATCAATGCTGATGGCCGTCATCTTGGAGATATAATTTTCAAAAAATAATTTTTAAAAATGGGATTGAATACTGATTTAAATAAAAAAAAAAAAAAAAACCTTTTCTCTAAGTTTTACTGTTCGTTATTTACAGCCCATCAAAACTCGTCAGTCGGCTCTGCCGTACCCCGTATAATATTATAATATTATTTACACCGATATTTTATCGAAATCAACCGTTATACACAAATAATCGTGCCGTGTCGCGATACTTATCGCCGCGGTAATGTTCTCCGTTGGCGTTTCACGACAAGATAATAATTCACATTTCCCATCCACCCCGTACGCCCGTGATTTGTACGCAAACGTTAAAAACCCGAGCGAAAACGATTATCGCCTTAGCCCATACCGTCCAGTCGAGTCCGGTGCGATCGGCGATACTTATCCGCGGTCGTTTAACATAAAAGTATCGAAATTATAATACGTCCGGAAACGTCATCGAGCCGGTAGATATCGGTGGGCGAGTGTCCCCGGATATTTTACGAAACGCTGCGAATCCGAATTTTAAATATATTTCGGCCTGCGTGTGCGGTGCTTGAAATGGAAAAACACTTACAGCAAAAGTGTAAAACCAATTTGAAATCGTTTAAAGTCTTCCATGTGGCCATAAAGAGTCGCGTGTACGCGCACACCGGTGTCCTTAGTTAGTCGAGCCGAAATATTTCGAGAAAAAAAATACAAAATAAAAAGTACTCGCGTCCTACCCACTGCCGGCCGCCATTCATTCGGGCGGGTTACTGCCTCTATTATAATATTTATCGGATTTTCGGGGTTCGAAAAAAAAAAAAAAATAAAAGAAACACAGACGGAATTAATGTTATTTGTAGTGTCGGCAAAAATCCGGTTCGCCCCGGTGGACTGTCAGTACCAGCAGGCACGGTAAACGCGTGGTATACGATTAAAGAATTTAATAATAAAAAAAAAAATTTAAAAAAACACTCCGAAAACCGGGTTAGGTAAGGTCATAAAATATTCGCGGACTATTGTTGTGACCGCGATTTCGGTCCGCACGGTCGAATGATCGTAGCCGAAAAATGGAGTAACGGCCGCTCTGCCCGGGGATAAGATTTATTATAATAATATTATAGGTATAATAATACGTGTAAAAAAAAAAAAAAAAAAAATAATAAAACCGTTTATTTTCCAGATCGGCTAAAACGATGCCGTTGCGTTGTACGACAGGTATTTATTGGCACGTAAACCGGACAATTGTAAATATAATAAATATTAAAATACATATATAATGGCTGGGGTTCGGGACTTATCGCAATAAAATGGTCGGCAAAATGCACGCACATAATACGCAACTAGACATTTATTTTATGTATTAAGTTCGTAGAGTAATAAAATACAATTTTTAAAAAAAAAAAAAAAAACTTTGATTTCAATATTTATTAACACTTTTTTTATATTTTTCTTTTTACAACATTATTGATTAGTTCGTTATTTCTGACATTTTTTAACTTGCAATTGAAAAAATGCACGTACGTAATACGCAATTAAATTTTTTTTTTTATTTATTTGATGCATTACATTCGTAGAGCAATAATAATAATAAAAAAAAAACTATGTTTTCAAGATTTATTAAAAAAATGTTTTTATTATTTAACATCATTGTTTGGATTGTTTTTTATTTTTGGCATTTTTTAACTTACGATTGGATAAATGCACGCAAATAATACGCAACTAAACATTTTTTTTTATGTATTTGATATATTAAGTTCGTAGAATAGTAATAGAAAAAAACAAAAACTAGATTTATGAAGACTTTCTATAAATGTATACATTTTTTACAACAACTCTGATTAGTTTGTTGTTTTTTTGGCATTTTTTAACTCACGACAGGTACACCAAGAATTACGAGGTATATGTAATCGCCGCGGCACGCGAAAACCAACCGAATTCATTTTTTCAAAACGAATATAAATAAAATCCGATAAGCGATTGACTAGGTTTATAACTATATCGGTGGACATTTAATAAAATAACGCACAAATTAAACATTGTACATGTACTTAATAGTAAAATACTAAAAAAAAAAAAAAAAACAAAAAAGCAATTAAATTGCCGAAATTTGTCGAATACGAGTTTATTCTATAGAAAAAAAAAAAAGAAAGAAAAAAACGAGCAAAATATGTTTTGTAAAATAAGTGTTTAACATTGATTACGTTGTGTCGCTGGAAACGCATTTGTACGTTATTTGAAATATAATTCTACGGCCGTTATAACGCAACCGAAATTCCGAATGCAAATAACGGCGACAGAGTAAAAATGTGCGTAAACAATTTTTTTTTGTCTTCTTTTAAACGCGTAATAAACAACAACGCAGTACCTTTACGTGTTTTATATTGGACTGGCGTGCGTATTTTTTTTTTTTTTTTTATAATGTATTCCGTTAAATGTAGGTGAACGTCGTCGTCGTCGTATTTTATAGCCGCCGCGGGCGGGTAAAAGGGGAGGCTCCGAACGGGCGAAATCCGATCGTCGCCGTCGTCGTCGTCCGTCCGGGTGATGTCATCGCGGCCGAGCACCGGGCCAAGTTGAAGGTCGCCGCCGAGCCGTACGGCCGTTCCCGTGGCGCGCGGTATAAAAATAATAATATTCCGACGAGACAAGGTTCCGCACGCACGTTGTTTTTTTTTTATTAAATTTTTTTTTTTTTGTTTTTATTCATATCTCTCTCTCTCTCTTTCTATGTGTGAGTGTGTGTATGTGTACACGCCGGGCTTTCGCGAGCGTGTCTCGCAAAATTCACTTGTATAAATACTATTATGTACCCACCCGTGCAATAATAGTAAAAAAAAAAAAAAAAAACGTATCGCGTTCGTGTTTGTTGCGACGTCGTATCCGCGATACACGCCACTCGCAGTACAACTGTACAGGGTGTTTCTGAAATTGATGAGGTCACTAAAAGTATAGGCGTTACGCGCCGGGGTTGACCCGATGAAGATTTAAAAAAAAAAAAAAATAAAAAAAAATACAATTTTTCCTCAAAATCTGTTTTTTTTTTTTCGTTTTACATTTACTCTGAGATTGTTTACGCGAGAAGAATTATATGATATTTCCCGCAATGTCCTCCGTACGAGTCGGATATGACGTATCACATTAAATTAGCACTTTTTCGCTCGGTTTTGACGCTTAAACACTGGTTGTGAACTAAAATAAGCGACGCGACGCGTTTATTTGTATGAGGGGTTTATTTTTACGTCCGACGTATTCCGACGTCTGTTTAATTTACGTCAGTTTTTACATAGTACAATAATAATAATAATAATAGAAATCCGGGTTAACTAACCGGGTCAGAGGCGTATTTGGGTATTTTGCGTCCCGTTCCAACACAAATTTATTCGGCGAAATATTCGTAAAGACAAACGCACATCATAGTGAAACCACTAGCGTTCTTCGTTACGCTCGGAATACAAAAAAAAAAAATAATTGCGTTTACATGAAAATTACGTACACCGATACAACATAAATGTAGTAGGTATATTCAAGGGACATTTATTAAAAAAACATATAAAACTATTAGACTTATTTGTACAAACATTACGTACTTTCGAATTATATGTAGTTTTGGAGTAAGTTAAGAAAACCGATATATATATATATATATATATATATATATATATATATATATAATAAATATCAATAGTTCAATTTGAACAAAGAAAATTAAAATCGCGAGCACATTTATTACTATCTATGACAATAATTGCGATTACGAGTATAAGAACGTGGTAATATCGCACACCGAGTAATGTCTATGTCCTGGTATTATCAATAAATACTTACATACAGGTTTCGTGATAAATAATAACCGCTATAGTAATTTTATTTGTATTATTATTATTATTATTTTTTATCAGCCAAATACCTTAAAATGTTACCGCCCGAGGGACCGCGACCCGACTTAAACACGGTCTCCGGACCAAGTACGGTTTGACGTCGGAAAATCACGATAGATCCCGCGAAATTCTCTTCCGTGTAGATGCGTTTTCATATTGGCGACAGAAAGCGTTTAAACTTTGAAACCGAGCGATAACGTGAAAAATCGATTCGACAAGTATATCTTCGGACGTTCTCAAATAGGAATATTTTGCAATACATACCGATTTACCGTTACGCGTGTATATATATATATATATATATATATATATAATTATTATATATTTTGTTTAAGTGCAAAGTAAAACTATAAATCCGATCGTTATTTCCAGCCGTTTGCACGCCAAATATTGCTAAATTAACGCGTAACCCTAAAACAAACGGAACCGGTTTCGAGAATCGCGAAAAAACAATATTAGTTTGACCGAGACCGTCCATAAAATATTTTTTATTATCGCAATAGCCAATGGACCCGTTCAAGGTATTTTTCTTTCTCCCGCAGCTTTTTTCTGTCGTCGTACACTAATATCGTTATAATATTCTATTCGATTAAAATGAAACGGTTTTTATCTCTCTCTCTCTCTCTCTCTCTCTCGAAAACGTACACTACCGATATACAATAATCGCGATTTGGGACAAATGTTCGTTTTACCGAGGCTTCTTACGGAGTGTCGCGTATACATTTTCAATAAAACCATTACTGTGGTACCCGTCGTACAAGAAAACTATGACTAATTTTAAACGGACATTTCGGCCGTTAAGTTCACGGTCGATTATCGTTAATAATCGTTAATTTATGTATTTTTTATCAGTCGTACCACGCGTCACCGTTTGTATAAACGATACCCGCCGTGCGACGAGATTCCATTTATACTGCGAATTGTCTAAAATATACGCACCTACACGGTTTAATATTATTATTTATGATTTAAATTTGTGTATAAAAAAAAAATAAATAAATAAAATTGAATGAATCGTCGTTAACAATTTTGTACGGTCGTGATTTATGCGAGTAGTAACTTAGAGCTTGTTAATTTGTAAATAAAATAAATATTATCCAAACGTGACTTTCTCACGAGTTATTACCGTTAAATTGAATTCCTGTATAATATTCATTTTGACACTTGAGACGCATACTTGCGAACCTTCCGAAGATTTATTTGAATTTATAAACAATGGTTTTTAACAGTGTTTTAGATCAATTTTAGGATGTGATAGATATCTGAGAAGTAATTTTACAAGAACACCCCTATCTGCCAAACAAATACGCATTCAGGCATTTAGGCCGTGACACTGTAAGCAAATACAAATATTTTAAACGTATTTTCGTATCGCGGCCAATGTACGCATATCGCCAAACAATAATCAATTTTTTTTTATAATTATAATATTATTATACCTATACTGTTGTGCGTCTGTTATCAGTAAATGACAAAACGAAAAGCTCGTGGATGATTTTGAAAATATATAATTTACTAATGGTTTCCAATCACACCTCGATTAATCATGTGCGACCAAATCGCCCGAACGTGCAGTTCTCGTCAGGTAATCTACTCGCATGAATTATAATGATAACAAACCACAGTACAAAATTACGTCCTTGTTTTATGTAATATTCGAAATTCGATTGTTAAAAAGAAGCTCCCATTTGAGTTATTTAATCTGAATGCCTATATGTCCTATATATATATATTTAGATAAAGTAAGTTTAAGTGTTCTTTCAAAATTTCAGATATCTACGATTATTTCCAATCGAATTACAATAAAAAGAAAAAATACCATTATTGGACGTAAATATTTCCTTTTTTTTTTTTCACAATAATTAAAAAAAAAAAATGAAAATAATTCAATGACCCACCCAATGGGTGCACATTGCTCCAACTAGATCCAAAATGATATCAGAATAGGTGCTCCACTGGAAAAAGGGAGCAAAATGTCTGGTAGATATGGACAAAACAACACATCCATCGTAGTGTAACCGATAATATGATTCGCTCGAAATCTAACATAAAACCATAATAATCGCGTAAATATTCCCGTTATTATTTATAGAATTACAAGGAAAAAAAAACGACCTGCCCGATACTCCAACTAGATAATAACTACTGAAAGCAACAAAATAGCTCTCTTGTGGTATTTTTATTTAATCTGATTTCCGGTAGTAAAGTCTCCCCACAGACGTGGTGGGGTGGGGAAAACACGTACGCATCGTAATAATACCAATACGTTCAGAATTTAAAACACCGTCTTGGTAAAACTATAATATTATTATATTCGCTAAACGCTGAATTTCAAATAACCAATATTTTATTATTATAATTTTTTTTTTTCCTTTATCCGTCGTACCAATATTAAATTTCTGCGTGAAATTTTCGCACGGGTTTATTGGCTGTATAGTTATTATAATAATCGGTTGGTTGCCGGAGTTTAGTCGAATACGTCGATTCCAAAACGCATATTTGCTTGCCGACCAGTATATTATTATATGTAATATTATGGCGAGTGTTTACTGTACAAAGCGGTCCCATAATTGCACACGACGACAGGCAGAAAATCGTCGACCACGCACCTATTAATATTAAAACACTTTACGGTGAACGGGGCAAATATTATTATATTAAATATATAATCCGTCGGAATTAAATAACGTTTGTTACGGAAATTATTATAATTTAATATATTCGTGTTTTGTGCATGTGAACGCACTCGACTCGGAGCGTGTCCAACGGTAGAAACGTAGAAGAAGAAAAATTTAAGATACTGGACGAATGGATAGGCCACTGTTGGGAAGTTGGGAAAGCGTATAGTGTAGGATATAATGGAGGGGAATTTTATGTACGTGACGTAAAAAGTGGAGATAACGAAAAACTATTTAAAATTGACAGTTGTACTAAATTGGAACTACTAAAAAATAAATTACAACTGTCGGCGATTATTCGTCTCAAATTATTGAGTATTATGTTTTTTACAGCCAAACAAATTGTATATCCATAAATCGGAAACAAAAAAAAAAAAACAGTAGGGCCGTAGCTTTTGACAATTTTCATCGAAACTTTTTTTTTTTCTAACACTTAGTACAATTTCTGACGAACCTTGTGTCAATATAACTAGAAAATTTCAAATAGCTCTACATTTTATTGAACATTTTACTGCGTCTAGAAAGGGCTGATACAAGTATTCGGCGAGAATGTCAGGTCTCTACGGTTATTCTTAACCGAAAAAGGACAACAAAAAAAAAAAAACATCAAAAATTAACAGAAATCCGTTATTTCTCAAATACTCTCGTTTTTTCCCCCTCAATTATTAAAAAATTCACCAACTAGACAAAATTCGCTACCAGAAACGGCAGAAACCACCCAGGACGTTGATAATAGGAACAAGGTTCGAGAGATGGACGACAGTCGGTTTGCTGGCTATTGGTCGGCTTATCTATCTACGAAGGACAGAGCTAGTGGCAGGGTGGCATCGTGCAGACTGCCAGCATAAATGAACGAATTTCTTGAGGAGAATGTACACAATAAACCACCCGGATCAAAGCCCTCTTTTATGAAATCAAACCGGACCCTACGTGTGATTGTATACACATAGTAATTGAGTGCGCAAAAAGGAAATTGCATGGAACCTTGGCTGAGTTAAACGCACCAACAGACAGAGCAATTATAAAGTGGTTGGACTCGTTAGACATCGACTTTTAACGTCCACCTAATACCTCAGAAAAACCTAGTATATTTATTTATTTGTATTTTATTTTATATTGTACATTCGATAGCTATGTTTGCCGATGATACGGCAATTTTGTCGACAAGTAATAATCAGTTAACTGCAACTGACAATTTACAAGCATCAATTGACAAAATTTTTGCCTGGACGAGACGTCGGAAAATTAATATAAATGGCGATAAATCGGTACACGTCGACTATACGTTACGTAAAACTACAAACATCCAAATTTTTTCGAATCAAACTTTAATCCCACAAAAAGATTCAGTAAAATATCTTGGAATGCATCTTGACTCTCGTTTAAACTGGAAACATCATGTCCGTGAGAAAAAAATACAGATTAAAGGAAAAATGCGAAAGCTCTATTGGTTAGTTGGATCCCACTCTGAGTTAACTATAGAAAACAAACGTGTACTATATGTAGCTATTATAAAACCAATTTGGACCTATGGCATTCAACTGTGTGGGGTTGTGCCAGTAAGTCTAACATTGATATTATACAACGCTGCCAAAACATCGCTCTTCGGACCATCACTGCAGCCTACCGGTTTGAATGAAACGATGCCATTCACCGTGATATGATGCTGCCTACAATAGCAGTAGAAATCCAAAAGTTTGCTCGCAAACACGAGATAAGAGATTAGATCACCATATCAATCCAATGGCCATCCAACTGTTAGACAACTCCAAAGACATTAGACGGCTTAAGCGTCTGAAACCATACGACTTAGTTTAAGTGTTTAAATTAAGTACAGGTGCCACATCATTGGAAGTGAGACTTCATCAATGTGTAATGTATATATTAACATCTAGCATGTAAGTTATATCCTGTTAAACATATTTATAAAGACCATCGGGTCGTTTAAATAATAAAGCCTCAGGGCATAAAAAAAAAAAATATTTTACATTGGTTCTATTTGTTTAATTATCTACTTGTATGCTCGACTTAATTTGTCAGTTGACCAGGAAAATAATGGGTTCCCTTTTGTGCGGAAGATGCGGGGTGGGTGGGGGGGGGGTTATTAAAAAACCGAAATTCTTTTTCTTTTTTCATTTTTTTTTATTCAATTCTATCGGTGATTCGAATATATACACCGCGTAGTGCGTATAAATAAAACAAAAAAAAAAAAATTCGCGTATACTGGTCACGGGTCGTAGGCGGAAAGTCGGATTCGTATAGAGGAATTTAATTTATATCCGTACGCGACACGAGATCAGTGGCGCCGGAACGGATTTTGAACCGTACGAACTAAACATAAATGTCAGTCAACTGACAAATACTATATCGTAATAATGAAGCATCCAATAAGGGTCATACGAAAAAAAATATATATTAAAAAAAAAAAACAGAAACAAGATTCCCGATAGGAAATTCGTTAATAAAAATAGGAATATCCGGCAGCGCGGAGGGTCGTCAGCCTTACGGATCGGAGCCGGGAATTTTCCGTTTGCCCGGGAATGGTTTTCATATTGGCGGCGGTATTATACGATTATTATTATTGTTCATATTAAAATGCGGTTTCGCGCACGCGAATAAAATCGTTTTATTATTATTATTATTATTATTATTACGACGGGGGCCGTCTGGTATTTTAATTTTTATTATTTTCGCGGTCTACCGCCACGAGACCGCATAAAAAAAAAAAAAAAAAATAAAAACGGGACCGACCCGGCCCCCCGGGGGCGACGACGGTCCGTAATATAATGTCCGTACGATCCGCACAATCCGGACCGCGATTATCGTGCGAATAACGTACGGATTTTTATAAACGGTCCGGATAGATATTGGCGAATTAAAATAATAATAATAATAATATTATACAGGCGTATTATTATTGCCGTTATACGGGCCCCCGAGTTCTTCCCGGAGGGCGGTCCGGACGTGACGCGCGGTGCGTGCCGCGGCCGCCCGGAGTCCGACCGCGCGACCGGTTTCTATTCTACTGCCACGACCGCCGCGTGGTATTTTATTTTATTTTTTTCATTTTTCATTTTTTATTTTTTTTTTTTTTATTTTTTTTAACGCATTTACTTAAACGCTACACGGACGATAATGCGTACGCGCTTGCCGCATTACCGTTTACGGGTTTTTTCCGCTCCGCGTACGAAAATGCGCGCGTTAACTCCCCGGTACCACCGGTGGAGATTTTTTTTCCAACCAGCGGACAAATAGTTGAAATTATTTCTAAAACTTTTTTTTCAATATAAAACAATTAAACCTTTGTACTAGCACGGATTGTAACCATTTTCCATTGCGTTGCGTTAATATAATTTATTTTTTTTCTAATTTTACCGAACCGCCCACTGGAGAAATTTCATTATTTTAGACGAAATCCAGTAGTTCAAATCTATTTTAGCGGTACACTACGGCGATATTAACTACACAAATATCTTACATTTGTGCATGCCGAGCCACGTATTGCAAAATATTGTACACAGTCGTCAATTTGTCTGATTTATCTTCAAAAAAAAAAAAAAAAAAAAACATAATATATATTAAATCCATACGTGACTCGTGATTAAATATAATTGACTTATTTCGCAGTGTACTAAATGAAATGTTCTAGACAAAACCCATAGTAATTATCGCGGCTTTACGCAATAATGTACCGCGTACATAAAATGCAATCAAAGGGTTAGGTTAAATAAAAATAATAATATTATTCGTATACGGGCGCAATAAACGCGCGGAGAAACGAGACCGGGGGGGAAGCGGAATAAAAAAGAAAAAATTAAAAAAGAAAAAAAAAATACGCCGAGTCGTGTGTTGTTCGAGCAGATATTAATTTATTTTTGCGAAAATAATATACGGCGTTGGTGATCGCCGACACTCCCGGCGTATAGCAATTATTATTATAATTGTTAAAAAACACGTCAACGGTAGAAGAATATCTTCTCCGCCGTGGGAAAATTCCGATATCGTTTTGTTTTATATTTGTATTCGATACTTACATGACCGGGGGGGGATAGGTGCCCCCCCCGCCGAAGGTGAGGAAACCGATAAAAAGACGTGCGTGTGTTTTGCGACTAGGGGGGGGGAGAAAAAAAAAATTATTACGCTCGAGTAATTAATCACGAGCGCGTCGAATATTTTTTATACGGTCAGCGTTTTCCGGTTGACGTGTCGATATTAAATATGAAATCCGCGAGCAAACAAAATGCGGAAATAATAAACGATATTTCATTTTATTAATTATCCGAAATTTATACGGATCCTAGTCGAGATATTAACTTGTTGCGTTACCCATAATGCTCAACGGCCGAGTCGAGTTACAATAGTATAACATTAAAACATACAAAATAAAAAATAATAATAATTATAATAATATTGCTCAATGTTGAGCAGGGGGCCACTGTTGTCGGCAGAAATTCGGAAAGATAGGATATTATCGTGGATTATTGTCAACTAAAACGTATGTACCGAGCAAAGTTCTGTTAATCGTGTTTAGAAATGCCTGCCGTGGTTTGTACGATTTCCGTCAGAATCCGATCTTCGAACAATTTAGAGAGAACAAAAATGCGCCTACGGATTTTTGATATTTTTATACGGCCGAAATAGGAACTTACGATCAACCTTGCGTCGATGTGTTGAACGTTTTCGAAAACACAATACTAATTTCATTCACATAAAAACAAAATAAAACCACGAACATTTCAAATAGGTCAATAATTGCCAAAACGTTTTGAACGTTTAGAAAGATTTAATATTGGTGAAAAATGTTACATCTTTACGACTATTTTTTACTGAATTACAACAAAAAAAAAAAAAAAAAAAACGAATAATATTTCGTAAATATTCCCGGTTTTACCTCGATATTAAGAAAACTACAAAGAAAATCAATAAATGATCTTTCCAACTCATCAACTAATTATGAAGTGTAACAAAATAAGCAAAAAATTGTCATTGTTTGATTGGAATAAGATTTCCGGTAGAAAAATTGTTTATAGACAGGATAAAAAGCACACATCAGAGTAAAACCAAAGCTCAGATTTTAATATTACTCAAAAGAAAAAAACGTAAATGTTTAGTTATGTATACAATACTTACTTTTTTTTCTTCACAATATTATTTAATATTTTACAGGACACATTTTAATATTAATTTATATTAATATATGAATATATATAAGATTACGTCGAAAAAAGTGTACGCCTATAAAATATAATATAAAAATAAATTCTTTAAATCGATGTTTATGTAAAATATGCGCCGACAGGAGTAGAGGATAGGTTTTTTTTAGATCGATATAATTCGCCGGAGTCACTGGTTATCAAACACGTTTATTCACAAAAAATATGTACCGATGAGAAAAAAATATAATTATTTTTATATAGTTGTAAAGTTTCTCGGTTTCATAATTTTTTGTACCTATGTTATAATATTATAATTCTCACTGACCCCACATGGTGTCCAATGATTTTACTCGACTTTAATGGTTTGTTTGAACTATCGACACGGTCGTCGCGTCACTGAAAACGCAAATTGGC
The DNA here is from genome assembly GCA_956483605.1 of Tuberolachnus salignus. NCBI lineage: Eukaryota > Metazoa > Arthropoda > Insecta > Hemiptera > Aphididae > Tuberolachnus > Tuberolachnus salignus. The sequence goes on from OY101434.1 coordinate 3,300,550, forward strand.
GGCGGATAGGCTATCGGTAATATATTATGTCAACATTTAACAGTTTACATTTCTGAAAAAATAAACCATTATACCAGCAGGTGACGATCGAATGTCCAAAAAATTATGATAATAGCGTCTTTACCGAAACGCTTTGCCGATAATGATAAAATATTTCTCGTGTCGGACATAGTTACACGTTACCCGTTCGTCTTCCACGTGCCGTGCAAAATAACATAGTATACCACAAGTTTTATACAAATTCCGTAAAAAAAAAAAAAAAAAAAAATTAAAATAAAAAAATTATTTGACCTACAATATTGGGTACGGCCGTATCAAGTTCTGTAATCGACACATTTGTCGACAGTACTCGTATATATATATATTTACATAAGCGTATGTAATGTATTTAATACCAGAATATTGGAGTTATAACTTACCTAGGTCGTGTTGTATAAAAGCCAAAAGGCAATGATACACGGGGAATTCCAAAACAGGTGGTTTAACGGGTTTTTTTTTTTTTTTTTTTTTTTAAATACGAACACATCGACTTAAAACGGTATATAGGTATTTTTATCGTTTATTTTCTTAGGATATTTCCTACATAATAATATATGTTATTCGTACCATTATTTTAGTGAATTATCATTATTGTAGTTGTTACTCGCGGAATTAGCAGTTAAACTACTAATAAATATAAATAAATTGTATAGACGTTCGATTATAATAATATATATATGGCGCGTAGACAAAAAAAAAAAAAAAAAAATAGAAATTTCATAAGGAACGTAACTCAATTATGTCGAGTGTTACAAATCTCAGATGGATACGAACGAAATAATAAAGATCATGGAGGAGATAAGAAAGAAAAAGTTAATTGAAAATTTAATTAACACGAGAAAAATGTTCGAGATGAATGGGCACGGGCGTGCATTAGCGAATGACACCATAACACTTCGATAATTTACGTATTACAATATTATTAATAATAAATATACTTGCGCTAAACACGTGTGTGTATTTAATAGGACAAAATAATTTCTGGCTTGTAATTACAAACCGAAAATGTAACAACACGAGGTTATAGGTAGCGCGCGTGTTGCGATCGTAATTAAACGGGTCACTAGTAAAGAGTTATTATCAATATTATAAAAAATTGTTTCATAATGTTCTAAAAAGCAGTGTTTCCCAACCGGTGGTCCGCGGTCCCATAGATTTTTTTCTTCGATTTCTATTACAAATTAATTATTATTTTTTTTTTTAAATAGCGAAAAAAATTACGACTTATTGAGGAACCGTATAATATTATACGGTTATCTTATCGTTGTTGCTGCTGTAGACCGATATGTATTTTCCACTTTTATAAGCGTGTAGGTATCAGTCACAAAAATCACGCTAAGTAAATTATTTAGTATAGAAAAATATAATTATATATTAATGAAGTATAGTAATAAAATGTAATAAAATTCTTCTCTTAGGCTACCCACAATACACCAATGGCATTCGTGGTCACCCTCCTCCCTAGCATTTAAATCAGTGTTTCCCAACCAATGGTCCGCGGTCCCATAGATATTTTCTTCGATTTCTATTACAAATTAATTATTATTATTTTTTTTTAAATAGCGAAAAAAATTACGACTTATTGAGGAACCGTATAATATTATACGGTTATCTTATCGTTGTTGCTGCTGTAGACCGATAAGTATTTTCCACTTTTATAAGAGTAATAAATTGAAGTATAATTATACATTAGTGAAGTATAGTAATAAAATGTAAAGTAAATTAATACAAATTAACATTTTTCGATAAATATTCTTGTTAATGAGCAAAAAAAAAAAAAGGGATTCCTAGTTTTCGTAAAATTGAGGCGGTCCACGATCTATAAAATATTGTCGAAGTGGTCCGTGGTGGTAAAAACGTTGGGAAACACTGCTCTAAAGTAAGTACAGTTACCGTAGTAAAAAAATAAAAAAATATATATATATAATTATTTCTGTGTCTATATAATAGCGAACGCGGTTCTATGTTTTGGGAAAATTAATTGTAATAATACCAAATATCGACCTCTACGAGTTATGTACATATATATATATATATATATATATTACTAAATTATTGCGTATTTAAAAAAAAAAAAAAAATAGTCTCTATTAGAAACCTCTTCTTTCCGAAGAGCAATATTATATTGGTACTAACACGTCATTTCCGTATAGATTCGCTTTATGCGCAATATAAAAATCGAAAATTTATTCGTATTTTCCGAGATAACAATACCAACAGTGTCGATTGCTATTCGTGTTAAAAACGGTATCGCGACGAAAATCTAATAGAATTATTACGAAATATTTTCCGCAGATAAACGAAAAACGCACGGACACAATCTCGACAGTGTTACACGATCACGGGGACCTTGACTGAGATCGGCCAAATGGCGTAGACGGTAATTTGTAAATGGCGTTTGTGGGGCTGTCCTATAGGGGGGGCGGAGGCGGGGGCGGCCTATACCTAATATTATTGTATTTCCGTCGATATAATAATAAAAAATCGTGATCCGCGAAGTGTTTTATAGCGATTGTGTACGATATCGGCTGGTCAACGACACACGAACCGAATGAAGACGTTACAATATCATTAATATGTACCGTTGGGATTTTCTTAACACGTCCTGGACAGACTATACGGACAAACGCGCACGCACACGCGGCGGTAGTCGAACGTCAATTGTTTCGCACCGCACTTGTCGATTAGACTTTCACGTTTTCGACTCGGCCGATCCCGTACAATACTATACGCACAACCATGTGTATTACACGCCTCGGTAAAGGTCGAACTCGATTTTTCGTTGTTGTTGTTGTTGTTTTTTTTTTTTTTTTTATAAATAAATTCGAAAGCCCCCCCCCCCCCGATAGCGGCGCGGCCGTGTCTGTCGGTCGTGTCGCCGGAGACGATGGAAAGGAAAATGATCCGTTCCACGGTCGTTTCACGACCAACACACACAATTATTGTCTTTAAACTCTCTATTATAATAGTATAATAATAATATTATTATTATTTAAGGTGCCGTGTTAAAACTATTACAATAATATGTTCGTTTTTCCCGTCAAACTAACCTTGTTTATCGTTACGTCTTGTGTGACCCGAACCGTTTGTTCTGGATATTGAACGTATACAATTAAATAACTATAGTATAGACCCGGGATGGGCAACCCCCAAGTTTACTAGAGGGCCAATTTTCGAAAATTAAAATCTAGGCGGCCCAGAGCATAACGAAAAAAAAAAACCATTCAAGATATATATATATATATTTAAATTAGCATTTATTTTGTTCATAATATGAATTAACAGTGAATACAAAAATAACAAAAAAGAGGTTATTGAAAATAATTTAATTTAATTTAATTTAAATAACACTCGTACTACTTGTTCAATGTGAGATTTGAGGATTTATGACTGCTAATGATAACGCAGCAAAATCGACTTCTATTTCGGAAGTGGAAACACGAAGTGGGTGACTTAATGTTTCATCAGTAAGACGATGCCATTGCTATGATTTTATATGTTTCATATTTGAAAATGTACATTCACAAATGTAAGTAGTTCCAAAGATGGATAACATTTTTAACGCAAACTCTCGTAAAAGTGGATATTTGTTAACAGGTAATTTTTTCCAAAAACTTGCATCAGTTAGGTTAGGTTGATGAAATCTCTTCGTAATTTTCATATTTGGACAAATCATTTGTGTCATTTAATGTCTTTTTAAATTATATTCTTTTAGTACTGCAATAATGTTTAAACAAACTAAACATCGAGGTTTTTTTTTTGTTTGTTAATAATAAATAAATACTCATTTTCCCATAAGCTGTTAAAACTTCTATTTTCATTGTCGATTTTTCGTTTTTTAGCGGGCGTTTTTGAAACACTACAAAACACTAAAATAATAAATCCAACGCAATTGGTCAGCGTGACACGACCGATACGACTAAACTGATAAAATAAATACCTATTAGCTATATTAGCTATAACTATAAATATTATACATTTAGACATTTTATAATTTAGCTGCAGTTACTAGGTAAGAAATCATATCTACATTATATGGATTTTATAAATATAATAAATCTTAAAATTGTATAAAATAATTTGAAAATGTAGCACGGACCGCCAGTTGCCCATCCCTTGTATAGACTATAATACTATTATACAGGCTATTATTATATATAACAGTAGACAAATACTAGAAATAGACCATACTAATAAAACTAAGTTTATCGATTAGTAAAAAAATGATTATTATTTAGGTTTATTCGGCCTCGATAAAGATTATCATCCCGTCATTTCTTCCTACAATCTCTCTCTCTCTCTCTCTCTCTCTCTATTCATCGTTAAAATGTTACATTTTAGTCCACCTCAGAAAGCGTGCACGTCTTTTTTCTTTTATTTTTTAATAAGTCTTCCCGCCTTATCCCTCTGCCTTCCCAAAGGTCTATTCCCTATTTTGATCCTGGTCTATAATTTCCTGTCCAGCCAATTAATTCTTTGACGATAAATATTCGTTTCTCCGAACGTTATCTATTATCCGCTATCCGCCTATTATGTTATCCTTTACCGGTTCGAAAATCGTTCACAAGGTTTTTCTTTCAAGTATCAAATATTTATTTGATATCGATTATCTATTAGTATAAACTATATAGTACAATTTTAACAAAGACAATCGTGTTCTTAGGATGTAATAGTTAAACATTTATCTTATATACGTATAGTGAACCGATACACATCTATGAACTACTAGAAACTATTATAATTAGGTATGAAATATAAAATATTTATTGATAGTTATTACTTAGTCAAGTATACTCGGCTAAATTTTTATTTAGGTTGCCATTTAAAAATTTAAAAGTTAATAGCAAACCAAACACATACCTCTTTTGTAATGTATTTAATTGACTATAATCCCTAGTATTTGTAGTGGAATAACTCAGAAACTTTTCGTTCAAATTTCGATTACAAAACGTCAACGTTAACAGAAAAATCATCTGTTTTACAATTTACACTAAAACGTGTAGGTTCTCATTTTGAAAAACCAAAATTGGTATCACTACAGGATACTCTTTAAATGTTGTAAAACATCTAAGCATTCACAAAAATTGTTTTTAATTACACTTACAAATCAAAATTCGAATTATAATATGCATAATTTAACCGTAAAAATGGTGTGTGCGTGCTTAAAAAAAATCGCCCTGTATATATAGGAAACTTTACGACGTACACGTGCAATAGAAAAATTAAACCTATTATAATTATTAATCGTTATGCAGCTTATAAATTATCAATATACGAAATAGATAATTTGCTTACATTTCTGATGTCGAAATAACATTCAACTAAAATATGTTGTATGGATAACGTTATGTCAAGTAATAATCGCGTACAGTAGGTGTATTACATAACCGATATTTAAAAAATATATATATAATATTAACGTGTTATATTATAATATAATTAAAATGATTTTATATGATAAAATTCAAATTTTAAACAAAAAATCGAAAATTATTATACTAATAAAAACTGTTTTCAGCTAATTAGAAGAAAAAAAATGTATTTTTTTTATTTTTATTATTTTGATTTTAGATTATGTGCGAAGGTTGGCCAAATAGTGTAAATATACAGTATTCAAAGAATACATATTAACGCGTTGGTTAATACGTAGACGATTATTTGTATTTTTTTTTTTTTTTTAAATATACGAGAGGGCGTGTAGAATATATAACCTTAAATCGTATTAATGGCATTAAATAGTTTGGACGGTTTTCAAGTAGTCGCCGTTCCATACTTTATTGTTATTTATTACTTACAATTGAATATTATAATAATAATTTTATTTTCCGTTTCGATATTTCGCTATTTTTGCTTTAGGTATAAAATATTCATCTTACACGAGTTTTAAGTCGATAGGAATTATTGGGATTCCGTTCAATCGGATATCGCAGGTTTACAATAATTTATAGATATATATGGTTAGAAAGATTTGTTTTGTTTTTTTTTTTTTAATAACAATATAATTTCCATAGGTGTGTACACAGTAAATCATACGCGTCGAAACGATAAAAATCGTAAATAAACGCATAAAATAATGTTTCCCCTGCCCCACCGCCATTAATTGTTCAAACCATCTATTTAATTCTAATATACTCGGGATAATTTAAACAAAACTATACGAATAAAGTATAAATGAAAAGCGTACACAATAGGATTACAGAAAAAAAAAAAAAAACAGGTAGGTACTAAATAATAATAATGTATCGGGCGTAAAACGGAGAAAATGTATTATTTTATTATTATATACGGAATGTATTCCTTTTAATAAATATACACATTAATCCAAAACGTAATATATTCAATAAAACGTACGATTTAAATGCGGTTAGGCGATTTTTATTTATTTTTTTTTTTAAATTGAACGTGTATAACTAAACATTAACAAAATTAATAATAGCTATTAAGTGGTATACGACGATATATAATGCCCGTGGTAAGGTCTAACGAGAAATATAATATCGGCACGTATGTATGTAAATTCCGGCCGACAAACGCGATTTTAAATTGAATTAAATATTCCAACGTAACATTATATTATAGACGAATCGCGTTCCCCCTGGACTACTTGTCTTGTACGGCTGTATGTATACCCGCTGCCTATTTTATCGAAGCCGTACCGTAGTAAATTATATTAACGGTATAAACGTCCGCCATAATGGTTTAATTATGTATGCGATACAACATCATCTTGTTGTATAGGAATAATCTTAATAATGTTTTATCGGACTAAACAGTGTCTACGGTGTACCCCTGTATATATATATATATATACCGTATGCAAATACGAAATGCGCACGCACAATATTACAAACAACAAACAACAACAACAACAATAATAATTTATGATATAGTCTGGCGTGTAGACTTTTGCACGTGTCGTTCAATATACCAAACGATAATACAGTATATATATATATATATTGGTGGCGAGTGATGTGATTAGTTCTAAATAAGTCACGTGTTGATAAAATATACAACATCCGTTTTATAAGTGTTCGAAATGTACATTTCGATGATAATCGTAATAATTACCAACTGCGAATCGCCATTTCGTTACCAACGATTTATCCGTTGCGCGCAGATATAAATTGAATTATCTTCTGTATCGCACCGACAACGGTGGCCATACTACAGTTACTACCTTATTAATTTCAATATTCAACGAAAAAAAAGCTCATATGAAGTTTTTCACCGGATCGAGTCTTCGTGTAAAATACCTAAATTACTGTCCGGATATCTGAAAAATGGTACCCGGAGCCACCCCCCCACCGGCTGGCAACAGGCGTCCTCCCGAACGCAACATTTATCGACGTCAACTTCCGATCTCCTAACCATGCAGTTTACAAATATTCCTTAAAATTAAATGCAAGGAATTTGAATAAAATACCTCAACAAAGTACCGTTAAAATACCTGCAAAGTTCATTATAAGAAAACCAAACTTCCCAGTATTAAACGCCATAACTCGGCTGTTTTTTAACGTGCGCGTATTTGATCTTCATCACTAAAAACTATTAAAAACTATATAAATGTCGGTTAGCGGTTAAGAGTAAAATATACAATAAAACCTAACCATCCCCCTTCTGATTTTTGCATCGAGTATATCTCGGCGTGATTTTATGATCTCATAATGGTTTCAACGCCAACAAATTTGGCTTGGGCCACTACACAAGTCCCCTCCCCCACATAATTGGATATCATAAAATCTCTTCCAATGGACCGTAAAAATGTATCTGATATTGTCGATGTACTTTGGGAACGGGCCCTGGAAAGCTATTCTGCATACGTTTCGTACCTACTTGCTTGTATGATTTTATAGCCTAATGCTACAATAAAAAATTTGTATGTATTTTAAATTTTAATAATAAAACATGTTATTCGCGAGTTAGACCATCAAAACCGACATAATATAATAGTAAAATGTACTGAATAACTAATAAAATGCAATAAAATAAAACAAAACACGTTTCTTTAGTTTATTGATATCACCTATAACACAATGTCTATTAGACTTTCAAATCAATGAGGGTTTAAAAATAATAAGAAAAGAAATTGTTATAATATAATTAATTTTGAATCATTTTATTATTATTATTTAAGTGCAATTGTTCTGCATTCATTCAATATTGGATTGTTGCATACGTTTTATTTATACTCTTATTGATTTTTTAATACATTTTTTTTTTTTTTTTTTTTTATCTATACTTATTATTGGTACCTACGTATTATATTATCATTTACAAAATCATAGATTATTGAGATACATAAAAGTGTTTAATTAGCACTGCGCCTGTACAGCCGCGGATTCTAGTAGAATACTATAATAATATAGAAAACGATTCTTCAGAGAAATAATAGAATATCGCGTTTCCAATATTGATAATTCAAAACAAAGCTGCTACCTCGCGTATGGTACAAACAATACGCTATTGTAAAAAGTCACTTTCTTCAATTAATTTTGAAATAAAATATTAATACGTACGTGTAATGGAATATTGATAATAATATTTAAGAACCCGATATATTAAAATACGAAATATATTTTCATTCATCAAACGCACCCACGGACATTTTGCACGTTTTTTTTCTCAACATAATTAACAATATAAAAAAATATTTTAAAAGAATCCAAAAAAAAATAAAAAAAATATATCCATTCATTAATATCCAATCATTGAATATCATAGAATAATTGTTCGATAAAACACGCTCGTGACGACGACCGTTTTCTCCGGCCGAAAACGAATACGATTTTATTAAACATTTGAATTGTATTTCTTTTAGACTGCGTATCATATTGTATATCAGTTGACGTTAAACGTATAAAACGTAAAACGGTTTCGGAACCGTCCAGAAATTCGTAATTTATCAAAGATATATTGACTACGGACATTTTATCGTTTGTTGTTACAATTTAATATAGACAAATAAAACGTATTTTTTTTTTTTTTTTTTTGTTATTCTTTCGGCGCATAGGTTGTTCGTTTATTCGTGCGTTTTGTTCGGACGACCGCGTCAGAAAGATGTTTGTCATACGAGACCGTCGTCGTCGATATTTATCGAACACAATGCGAATATTCGCGGCATCCTAATAATACTCATTGTTTGTACCTAATAATATTTTATGTTTCTATAAGCCAACGTAACGGACAGCGTATTATTTCCGTCTAGGCGCACAGTATAATAAATATTATTACTATTGTTATTATAATAACGTTATCTATACGAGAGAGAGAGAGAGAGAGAGAGAGAGAGAGAGAGAGTGAGAAGAATAATATTCGCGACTGTCGGCCAAAGACAATATTTTTTTTGGACCGTCTGATATTGCGGGGAGGGCACGTAGTAATTTTTGTAATTCGATGTCACACCGTACAATTTAATACCTATAACTGACGGTTATCGACAAATTCAAAACGCGATTAATACCATCATCCCGACACTTTTTTTTTTATTTTTTTTTTATAAGTATCAATTCGAACATCTGAGATCATCGGACATACTATAATACCCGCGATATGCGTTACAGGGTATAATTTATTATTGTAATTCCACACGGAATTCTCACTGTAGACGCAGGCCCGAAATTTCGGTGCGCACTACGAAATTATTATAAGTGTTTGTTGCATGCCGGCATTGTATTTGTGCGCGAAAAGATCAAATAAAAAAAATAAAAAAAAAAAAAAAGGTATATGCAAATATTTATTTCCCAGGGCGATAAATATTCCGTTATGTTAAGCGAAACCGTCAAATATTTTCTTCTGCTCTTTTAAAATGTAATTTTACCGTTTAGTAGACAGTCGTGGTTTTGTTTTGTTTTTTTTTTTTTTTAATGCCATATAGCGACGCCCAAGCCCAAGCCAAAAAGTTCAATTCACTTATTGTGTACGGTTTTCATAAAAGAAAAAAAAAATTAAAAAATGACCAACAATAATCGGTACTTTGTATTAAAATACCTATAGGTATAATTATTATGTCAGATATTCGTCTGTGAATATATATATATCGATTGAATTCACGTACGGATTAAAGAATAATAAAGGGTCTACTAAATATATAATTAAAATTGTATTATAACGTATAGTGTAATGTTTTGATTATTTTTTTTTTTTTTTTTAAGTTTGGTATTTTTATAGCCTATTGTGTTTGCACATACGAATTCGTTAATGATTAATTCCGTTTAAGCACAATACTCGAATGATAAATTAATTTACCTAGCTATATAAACGTTATGAAAAAAGTATTTATATATATTATGCTGCTTTTTTTTTTTTTTTTTGTTATAAACGGTTCCGTTACGATGAATTATTACTTCGCATTCAGACGGGCTACGATAATGTAATAAATTGAAAAAAAAAAAAAAAAAAATTGTAATAAAATGTTCAATTAAATTGTACGGGTAATGTGTAGTCGTATTGTACAATTAATTATATAGGTGCTTGTATAAAAAAATTATTTAAAAAAAGGTAATATCATTATACTCAATTTTATCATATTTTTATATCCATTGATCTATTACCTTAAATATAATTCAAAACCGATTATATATATATATACAATAGCACTTTAGACGATGACAATTTTCGATTAGGTAAGGTAAGAAATAAACTGTTGAATAACTATTCAATAAAATCGATGTTGTGCAATTTAGAGGTTATGGTAAGGCATAATATATATATATATAGAAGAAAAATTAATCATTTTGTACGTTTATCGCGAGTACCGATATAATTATTATAAGTATTATAAGTATCTATAGAATATGTAATGTGAATAACCTCATATAACCGCGAGCAAAGGCGAGGGGGGGGAGGAAGAAGATATTATTATAATGAGTATTAAAAATAATAATAATAAAAAAAAAAACTGGTCACAGTCGTATACGATAAGATTAAAGCACGAGTATTTATATAATTTAAAGAAGGAGATTTAAAAACATTCTGTTTGTCTATTGTGCGATTTTTCTGTGGAATTTAGAAATACAAATTGCGGGCGTGGTAGATAACTGATTTATGCGTTTGAAAAAAAAACTATTCAAATATGGCAAAAATAATAATAATAATAATACATTGTTAGCTAAAATATAAAAAAAAAAAAACAAAAACGATAATAATACCTATACAATAATATACAATAATAATTTTGCATTCAAATACACCTCGTGTGTTGAATCGACAAATCGCGTCTGTTATTTTTGTACGAATGCTTTAGAAAATCCGATACGTATAAGATATTTATACCTAGTTAGGTAAATGAATAGAATTGTCAAAAAAAAATCCGAAAACCGTATTATTATTTTGAACTGTAAAATAAATTAAAACCGGCCCTTGTGTTTTCGTCTCGAATTGTCGAATAATTTTTCAGAGCCAAAAAAGGCTATGTAAATGGGAAATTTAGTACACAAAAGGCCGGTTATTTTGATTTTTACTATTTTCACATGAAAATTTAAACTCGACAAAAACCGTTATTGCATAAACCATTTGGTCGGGACGTGTCTTGAGACGCCCAGATGAGCTACATGTTTATAGAGATTGAATGGAAGAAAACCGCAAGAGTCGAAACATTTAAAGGGTTAAAATAATAGGCGAGCAATCGAATCGGAACGGGGAAATGGAGTTGTAGACGAACCTACTGATTAATAATACCTAAGTAAAATAACTCTCGTCGTGAACGCAATATTTATTATTGGGTTACGTTCCACATATTTAATGCGGAGATTGGTGCGGGTGTATTGTTTGTATTCGACGGTTGCCAAAAAAAAAAAAAATATAATAATAATAACATAATACACAACAATACATCGTTTGTAAACAGATATACAGATACGATCGTCTAATCGTGATCGGATCATCGTGTAGAACAGGAAAAAAAAAAAAAAAACCATAGTTAATATAGTATCGGTCTGAGACCGCAGACGGAATTTGTAATACTATACTATCGTCCGTTATTATCGACGTGTGTATGTATGGCTAATTGTTACACGAAGACGTACGCCGATGTGCACACGTGTGCAGTAGAATAAAAAAAAAAAAAAAACGATAATATACCTACTTAACTGCAGTCTACTTGTTGTCAGTAAAAATCCACGGCCGGCGGCAGGGGTGTGCGTGTGACGTGGTCACACGCCCTAAAACTTCGCAATTTAAATCGCCGAGTCGGCAAAAACATAATTATTTTAAAGTCGTCAAAACTAGTAAAAAAAAAATTTTTTTACTAGTTTTGGTAAATCGATTATATACAATTAGCAGAATAAACCGGGTAAAAACCTTTATGGAAGTCGACAAATTTCGGAACCGGCGAATTTTTAACCACGCCTTAGTTTTTTTCTTGTTTTTTTTCTTGTTAGCGTCAGCTCTGTGTGAGAATCTTGTATATGTATAATAATATATAATGTCCTGGTCCCCTAGGAGACGTTAATAATCGAGTGTATCGGGTTGACCGCTCCGCGAGATCGACGGATAAAAAAATTATCGGTTTCAGTGCCGGAGAGCGTTTACCTTTTTTTTGTTTTTTTTTTTTTTTTTCTTCAAATATTCGTCGGTACGAGAACGGCGAAATTACCGATTTCCGATCTATCGCAAATTGCCATCACGTGCAATCATCACGAGAAGATCCAGAGGTCAAGGTTGTGTAGTATTTTCCGATCTATAGGATAGGTTCGGTAAAACGTACCCATAATAATATTGTGTATTTTATTTAATTATACTGTGCATTAGCCGTCGTAATAAATGTCAAAACCCAATCATTATATATTGTGTTACGACTACTTATATATTATTTTTTTTTTCCAAACAAGACTATATTTGGAATTTATGTATACGAAAAATACGTTAAAGCTGTTATTACCGACGAGGATTTTTTTTTTTCGTTTAAAGAACAAAAAGTTACGACGAACCTTATGTATTATTATTATTATAAAATTCTCGAACGTTTTTACGAAGCGTCAAACGAATTATTATCAGTTCTCATATTCAACACGTATCGTAATAAAAACGAACATAAATTATTTATTATAAGATTAGCAGACGTTCAAAAAAAAATACTGACGGGCATCGATGGTGCGATTAAACGCGTTGTCCCCGCATCGTAAACGGTTACGTATTCTTTTTGCCCGTTCTCATAAGCCCTTTGTGTTAATATTATAATAAATTAATTTTTTAGTATTGTCGGTTTTATAATATTATCGTTTGGTGTCCGAAAAATTCAAAGTTCGCGGCGAGGTAGGTTAGGTTACCTATGACAGAAATTGTCGAATAATCCGACTCGTTTAAAAAAAAAAAAAACGGATTTTCGTTAAACAACCGTCGCGGTGATTATTGATTTATTGTACACACAATGACACCGGGTGATTAAAAATAACATACCGGCACAATGGCCACTCTATATAGAGAAGAAGAAGAAAAAAATCATGTGTACACGTGTAACTCGTGAATTAAATCACAACTACGTTATAGTCTATACCGCGGTCCTATTGTACACAGATCCATATCACGGACGCTACAAATAAATAATAACCGCCGACCGGTGCCGTGGCAAATACTATTATATCGTCTCCGTCGGACAATGAAAAACGATAATAAATAAAATAAAATAAATATGTTATAATAAAATAATATTATTGCGTTAACAACGATCGCCAGGACGCCTAATCCTAGTCCGGACACCTGCTACACGCGCACTTACTGTCGTAAAAAAAAAAAAAAAATTGATTTGCGTATTGCTGTTGTGCGCGATGGAAATCGCTATCAATACCGCCGATCGATGTCTATAATAGTAAAATCCGTCGTTTTCGTTATCCGACGGACCCTAGTCGTCCCGGCGTTGCCCGTGACAACCGTGTTAGTATATATAAATCGCCAAGGACCGTCATCAAGAGAATACAGAAAAAAAAAATTTAAAAAAAATGTCCGACAGTGTGAGCACACAAATCTGCCTACAATTATATGCTAACGATTTCTTCAGATCTCTGCGTCATCCCTCAGAATTTAAAAAAAAAAAACCTCAGTTCATAATCAGAACCATAGAGAATTGTTATATCTATGTTGGAGTTTAAAACAATAATAACAATATTATTGTGGTATAGTATTTTAAATGCGTGGCCACCTGTTGAATCCACGCTGCGGCGTACACGTGATTTAAGGTTTTGTGGGAAGCGAGAGGGGAGAATCAGAAAAAGAAAGTTTTTACATAGGAAGTACATATATGGAGTGTTGTTACTGTTTACGTGATTAAACGTATAGAATATCAATGAATAAATATTTAATAACACAGATCCCTCCAGTTCGAAATCACGCCTCAACCAGACGTTGGCTGTTTCAAATACAATCGTTTTAAACACGATTAACGTGTCAAAGTGTTAAACAATTGTGTGTTATATATAACACTGTTAGTCTTTAACTATCGCAGTTTAATTAAAAAACTGTTTGCCTTTGGTTTTTAAAAAGTTTATGCTAGTTGCATAGTACTTAATATGACGTAATGCATAGTTTATGCATAGGTTCCAAGATGTGTAAACGTTAACTTCCAACACAATTATATATCAACAATTTATGTTTAAAACTAAAAAAAAAAAAATTCGAAATGGCTTTAAATGGTTAAAAAAAATTTACCGTATAACATTATATTCCCGTTTTCCCCGTTATTGTGGAAAATCGAAAAATTACCTTACCAACGCGCTAACTAGATCCCAAAATTCACATCGTAATAAAACCAATAAATTCCTCGCTTAGCTGAGAATCTTATATATATATATATATATATATATATTATACATCTGTATTTGTGTAACCACTGATAATATATTTATAAAAAATTATCATTTACAAGTCTGAAACCCACGCTGTCCGAATTCGATGCCCCCGATACGCGTATATCAATACATACCAAAAAGTATGAACGAACCGTTTTCGTTTTTTTACCCGTGACCGAGCGTCCTATATAAAATATTCGTTTATAATATTATGATAAAATCTAGTGAAAAAAAAAAAAAAAAAAGGCGGACGCCCACCTCTCGGTTTATTATATAGGTTATTTATGCGTACGGTTTACAACCAAATAGTAAAAAAAACATATTACATATAACTTACTTTTAAACATTCAAACAATTATAGATTATTAATGTTAACTTACAAGTTAAATATATAAGTATCACACATCTTTTTTTGAATTCGGACAGTCATCGGACCGCGTCCCCTTCTAAAACGCCGAGACCTTTCATACCTCCTGGGAAAGAATGAACTGTGCATTCTTTAGCAAAGTGCTTCATTGTTTGTACCATATTATCAACCTCACACAATTGCGAATCTACTATAAATTCCATTTCGCCATTAAGTAATTGGACTACACCGAAAGCTATTGAGCCTAGACCACTATATCCTAGGTAGATGGTACCCAGGTCCGGATTGGTCGGTTTCAGTCAGCCGTGCTCAATATTTTACCGGCCCGGTATCTAAACTATAAATATGCCGAGAATAATAGATCATTGTAGGGCTGGTTAGGCTGCCAATTCAATTTCAATTTTGAAATTAAAGAAAATAGAAAAAAATAAAGACATTTCGGCTCAGCGGGTCAAATTACTAAAACCCTGGCGGCCCATCGATCTAAGCTTGGTCGCACGCTGGGCCTATCCGGCCCTGATGGTACCCATTATATATTTAGGGACTGGATAGATGCCTGTCGTACATGCTGAGTAATAACGGACGTTGGAATGTTTAAAATGGCTAGTGAAAAAACAAAAAAAAATTTAAAATAAATTCAAACACTACGTGGCCTTTATGGCGACAACTCTTTTCGACGCATACGAATTTTAATGAAACGATTTTAACCAAAGTCTAATTTTATTGTAATCATTGATCCAATCGTTTCATTACGCGTACCATAAATACTCAAATATAAATGATCTGTTCAAATGGTTAAAGATTGACCGTCAACAATTTATTTACAGCCAATATTACACATGTCACATTGTAATATATTTATACGTATTTAGTATTTACACGTGTGCAACGTAAATGTGTGATAAACCATGGAAATCGTAGTCGACAAACCTACTCATAAAGGATACATTTTTAAGTTGTCGAATACAAATGCAGATAAGTTTAAAAAGTAAAGTTGTAAATACTTTTTATTACTTACGTATTAACCAATAAATAGAATCGTCGACAATCGGTTTTTTTGTTGATAATTCTATTTGTATATAATATTGGTTTAATACATGTACCTATTAGTTGAAAATTGTGACTTTCAATTAAACTTTCAACATGGGCGTAACGCAGTGCGTTTCAATTTGATATAAAGAAAAAAAAATTGTACAAGTATTTAAAATACATATTGTATTACCTAAGTATAAATATTTACAATACGTATTCAAATACTTTACAAGTCAGTCAACATAGCGTTGTCACCGACGGACGGACGGACAGTGGCTGATGCGGGGTTTGGATTCTGGGGGGTCTTCTAAATAAAATAAAAACTAGTCGAAAAATAAGCACAACAACAAACCTACTGATTGTTTTTTTTTTTAAGATTCGCGCATCGCGTTTATTTGTGATGTTCTGTGTGGCATTACATCTAAAAATTATACAGTTTTTGTTTATTTTATTTGTTTAACGATTTGACATGCCTAAATGATTATTTAAGGAATGTTATTAGTTATAGTTTGATTTGTTGTTATACAACAACCGTAGTATTATTCACGATCGTTTCAAGAACAGATGTAAACGCGTTTCTTTTTTATTATCTCGAGAAAATATGTCGTCCCGGAGGAGGTGGTCGAAGCTCTCTCCTTAGATCGATCCACTACTGCGGACGAATCTGGCCTTTTATTATACATATATTGTCAAGGGCGAACGCAGGGAACAATTTCAAAGAGGTGTTTTATGAAAAAATGTAAAATTCTCATAAATATCATACTCGATTCCTCTTTAGATACTCGGTTTACATATATTAGTGTATTTTATTTAGAAATCTCACGGGAAACTACGAAATAACTATACAAATTGTAGGTCTGGTAGTTATTGTAGCTTCCGAACGGAGCGATGATGTTAATTTTTTTTCTACCAGACCGGACTTCATCCGATCTAAACACTCCTTATTCTATTTCCGGTAGAAAATGTTGTCTAGTAGCTAATTTTAACGAGGTCATTTTTCGATATATACATTAGTTGTTTAACGTGGCAAAAACACGATTTCGTCAAACTCAAGTTTTATTTTGCTTTGTAATTCCGAAAATAATTGTTCTAGAGACGTAGAAATTTTCACATAAAATGTCACTTTGTAATATAATGGCGTGGAAAAAATTAAAAAATATTAATTAACATTTTGAGCTATTTATAGACTTTTTAAATTTTTTTTTTCAAGGTTTTAAGTCTTAAAGTGGGTCCATTTTGTATTTTGAGACCTGTAGATTTTTTTTTTTTTTAAGTATAATTTACTTTATTATAAATATTTTCAAAAATCTCCAAAATCAGAAGTTTTTTTTTTTTTTTTTTCATAGCCGTTTAAAATTTCTTGTTTAACAACATTATCGAAATTATACGTCATAACTAATTAAAATAAATAATATCACATTGTTTATAATTTCATCGTTTAGCGTGTACAGTGTAAAACATACTCTTTAATATGAAATTGACGATAATATAGTCCTATGTATTAAAAATACATTACACCGGAGCTCTGCTCAGAATCGTTTTATCGATAGAAGTGATAAATCATTTCTTTCGAATTCAATACGTCCGCCGTGAGTAACCTGTCCAACGGGGCGGTAGTGCGCCCCCTTTTTAAGCAATTTTCCTGATATTTCGGACGGAGAGAGAAAAACACCAAAATCTCCCTTGCATATTATAATATATTGCGACGACGACGATTATTATTATTATTAATTCCTAGTTAGAACGACACAATATAAAAATTATAAATAAAATAATTTTTAGGACAACGATAAAATAAAAACAGAATAATATTCAACATGGCACGATATTAACGGAAAACCAAATGACATAAATATTAGAAAAGAAATCGGAGTAAACAATCATTTGTAATAAAATCAAGAGTTAGCCAGGGGATTGGGCGCATTGCAACTATAACAGGTCATAGACGTCTTGTCTGCGAGACTATAATAACCAATGTGCAGTGTTTGTATCCGTTCAACTAGGTCCTTATTAGCCGGGTGGAGACGTCCACTGGTGTGCCTTTGAATGATTGTCCGTGGTTCATGTCCACAGTTGCATCGCCGGGTCCGCGGACGGTTTAAAGTCACCCCCCGAGTGTTTCTTGGCGTGCCGACCCGGTGGGGGGTTCGGTCGTGTTGGATTGGACAACGACGGCGGTCACAATAATGCGAATTGTCATTATCCCGGGTCGAACGACCGGCGCCGCGTATAAATATTGTGTACGAATATTATGCGTAGCGTCCCGACGGCAAACACCGTTGGGTTTCGCGGACATTTGATCGTTTGTTTGACGGCGTTTGCCGACCGGGGCCCGGCGACCCGTTTTGGCAAATAACCCACGCACGGCGGTAATACGTGTGCGCGGAGGACACGCCCAGCCCTCTTCTATAGAGCGCACGACGGCATTAATTATTACAATATTATTATTATTATTATTCGTATATGCAGACCAGAGTGTACACGCGGACACGCCGACGCGACCGGCAAAGTGCCGCGTACTCGTGTCGACGACAACTCGATGACGACGACTAAAAATGCGCGCGTACACGAAAACCACGCACACGCACACGCACAATACCGTAATTGTGCGCGTCCGCAGAGTGACGTATTTTAAGACGTTTTTAACGGTCGGCACGACAGAGTTAGCAGAGGGACTGGGCCGACTATATATATTATCGGACGACTACTAAAACAAAAAACAAAAAAAAAAAACGCTAACTAATGCGGACCGATTTAATTTTTCGGGCCGACAGTGTTAAACCTAAAATACAAACAACTTAGGCATCGTAATCGCCGGGATATCCCGGCGTTCTCCGAGTTGTTGAATTCCTGTACGGAAATATCGATTTTTAGGCGGATAAACAATTTTTTTTTTCTCCATCAATGTTTTAAGTTCATAATAGTACTATACGTTGAAATTCTTGAAAACAACAATAAAAATTCTACCGATAGCTATGGTTCCCATACGCGTAGCCGGCGGGTTATGTCACTATACACACCCTAACGAAAAAGTGAAAAATTTTACATTCCCGCCGAATCGGCTAAATCCCAATTATTGGTCGTTTATTTTGAATTGGATTTTCGTCGGATTTTTTTTTTTTTTTTTTAGCGAGATTTCCATGATTGTTCATCAATTGAATAATGGATATGGCATTCGCATGCTAATCAACGTATTAAACGTGAAATCTCATAAATTCCATGGGCGGTCGGCGTATTATATACAAAAATCTACTTGTAAACTACATAAAAATCGTAACACTCGGCGGTAAAATATTGTCTGGTCCGCAACAACTATTTATTATCTGAGGGGATTGGGAAAAGAGTCTCGGGCACCCTGAGCGAGAACTCCTGGACGACGCCTGTGCCAGTTCCCTTTTATTGCCTTGGCGCATAGGTTTTTTTTTCTTAGGGGTGGGGAGAGGCAGAGGGTGGGTTAACGGAACAGTTTTATTCAGTGTTCGAGCCGCGAAACGGACTCTATCGATCGTCTCGGAGAAAAGTGAAAAAGTTGTCTCGGGTAGAGGGTTGCGGTTATGAGCGGTTGAAACGTCGAGCGTGCGGCTGGCGGCGTGGCGCGTTTGCGAATCACGCGGCCTGGACGGTTTCCGACGAGATTGTAAAATTCCGTCTTGCGGTGGGCGTCCCGCATATCCGCATACCGGCGCCCGCAGTGGCGTATGCGAGTTTTACAAACGGGTCCGAGACACAGTGAACTTGACCCGAATAAAATACGCGGTCGAAACGGTCGTCCGGTGTTTATTTTTAATACATCGACATTGCCGACAGTATGCGGTGGTATACAGGGTGATTACAAAACGCGACTATTGTTATCGTATTAAGGTATTTGCATTCTTTTTTTTTTTTAATTTTTCTTTTACAGCGTCACAGTACGATAGGTATCGCAGGTTTTCATCGTACGTATATTACGACCATTTTTTTTTTTTTTTTTACATTTTTTTTTTCTAGATGCGAGTAATATATTTTATTATATAAATCGGTTTTACTGTAACACGACGTGTGCTTCACCTCCCCCTCTTCCTCCCCGCGAGCAGAGTATATATGTACATTTTTTTACCACTTTCACGCTTTAAGTTAACGTATTCGTATCTTTTTCCGAGTCATATAACTAATGCTATTCGAAATGTTGGGTGGTTTATTGTTTTGTTTTTTTTTTTGAGATTTATTGTTATTTAGCGGCTTTTCGCCAGGTGAGTATATGTTTAATCAAAGCTTTTCTAGAAATTTGAATCAGATTTCCACCCGAGTTGAATATGAGAACGCCAATAATAGCCGTGTGCCGCACACTGCTAACATGCCGAAACGATCGCCCTGTATAATATAATTGTATTATTATTATTATTTTTTTTTTTTTACTTATTTTCTTTCTTCCGTTTGTCGTCGTTTTGTTGCGTAGGTCCACGCGTCCCGGACCATTACACTGCGCAGGTGGACGGAGAAAACACAATCGTCATCATCGATCGTTGTCACGCGTCTCGTCGTCGTACATACCTACGACTAGATTAAGACCAGCGATACGAACGTTGACACATATTACATTTTGTTATTATTTGCATACGAGGACACTGGCAACGGGAGAAAAAATAAAAAAAAATTTAAAAAAAAATACGTTATAATATACGAAATTTACTTCGGGTCGCCTACGTCGTGGTTTATGGGAGTGGTTTTTTTTTTAATCTTTTTTTATAAATCCAACATCGAGATACGAAATATCGCGACAACAATACACGGTTATTACAGTCGACATATCATAATTAAATGTTATCGTTTAACACGGTGAAATTTACCATTGGCATCCGGACACCGGCCGCAATCCCAAATAAATAAAAATGTAAATACAACGAAATACAGGGTGCGGCAGAGCCGACTGACGAGTTTTAATGGGCTATAAATAACGAACAGTAAAACTTTGAGAAAAAGTTTTTTTTAATTTAAATCAGTATTCAATCCCATTTTTAAAAATTATTTTTTGAAAATTATATCTCCAAGATGGCGGCCGTCAGCATTAATACACACTGTTGTAGACGATCTCTGAAGCTCTCATATGATTTTCGGCACATTTCGACTGGTATGGCCTCGACTTCCACGGTGATTTTCTGTTTAATTTCTTTTATGGTATATGGGCAATGTCTGAAAAACTTATCCTTAAGGTAGCCCTAGAGGAAAAAATCGCATATGCTTAAATCTGGGGACCGTGCTGGCCAGCAAGAAGCGGAATTCTCCTCAAAGAACGGTCTGAGATTCACAAAACTACACCGTGTTTCAGGGCTGAGCGTCTTGGTGACTGCCCAATTGACTCTCTAACCAACTGCACAATTTCGGGGGTTCTTACCGTTCTGGGTGACCCATGTCCAAGTCTATTTAGGGTACTTTCAGTTTCTTCCAAACGCGCCGTGTCCACAATTCAATAGTGTTAGCAGAAGGAACAGATTCAGCACGTGGAATGTGCCGAAACGTATACGAAAAGCCCTTTGTGTAGCGATCACAGAATGATTATTTTCGTAATACGCATGCACGACGAAACCACGATATACACCTGTCCAGACCACGATTACAAATAAAAACGGCATTCAAAATATACCACTTATTATGGCCTGCTCTTATCTTATCACAGGCTAATGACCTCATTAAACTCGTCAGTCGGCTCTGCCGCACCCTGTATATAGGGTTATAACATATAGGTGGGGGTACACGAAATAAAATTAAAAGTTAAAATTCAAAAACGGTTGTTAAGAATTTAATAGTGAGTCTGCTCCGGCTCCGGTCGTGCGGATCATCTCCGGTACCTTCTAGAATAAATCTTCTTGTTTGTGAACGTTCACCTCGACTGAAATTACGTATTACAGGATGTATCGAACGACAGCTGCCGAGTGGAGATTCCACTGCACCCCTCCTCCATTTGTGTGTTAAGTAGTTGAGGTGTTTTCCCTGCTCAGTACTGATTCGGTCCAATGTAGTCCATACCGTCCTCGGGAAGTCAAAATCCGGTGGTTTTATCATTGGGTCTTCGTTCAATGAATTCAATCGATTCTGCACGCCAGACCCTAGCCAATCGGTTCCTCCGCACATCCTGCAGGTTATCGTCGATCGCCGGCTCTTCCCGTATAGTACGGATAGATTTATATCGGCCACTAGTTTGGGTGATTTCGAAAGTTATTGCAGATTGGTAAGTTGTCGATTTCGACAAGGGCCCGCCTAGAAATTTTTTTTAAAATTGACTTTTCCACTTTTTTTTCCATTTATACAACATATTATTATATAGATCGATATTTTACGAGCGAGAAAAACTCGCATATTCGGTTTCAATAGCGATGAAAAACACCAGACTTTCTGAATTAAATTTAAAAAAATCAAATGATCCCGCAAAATATCAGTTTTTTTTTTTTGTGCTTCCTGAAACATTGTGATTCACAAATATGTGCCTTTTTTCCATTTTCGAAATTTGCGAATAGATTTACTTTTCCACGGTAAACGGTCCGAATTTCAAATAATATTATCTTATCCGACAGCTACGATAGGTACGCGAACACCTAATACACCTGTAAGTTATTGATTTTATTTCATTCCCGCCTATATTATAATATAGAGTATCGGTATAATTCTTATTTACCAAACCCACGGAGTTTATCGTATGAAATATTATATACTCAACACAAATGCGACAAGGTGAAGAATTTGTGGGTTTTTCTTTTCGCCGGTTATATATTATTATTATCATCATCATCATCCACTTATTTATTTATGTCTTTGAACAACGACGATTCGTTTATTTTGTATTAACATCGCAAATCTCTTGTATTGTTTATTTAAATTCTTCCATTGGGCAAGCATATTTGACGTACAAACAAAGTCACAACAAGTATGCGGAGGCGTCTCTTATACCGACTACACTAACTACACTAATATTGTGAATACAGTAGTGTCATTGACAAATTGTCCGATTGTATTTTTCGTTTAAACAACAATATGTTTCTGTACACGAATACACGAATTAGCTATAACAATATATAATGTATATGTATTATTCCACGTTTTTTTTTTCAATTATTATAACATACACCTTATCATAATAATAACCGTTCTATGTGTGATCGCAATTATTATAAATTGGACATTTGGAAATATCGCCGGGTTAATTATAGGTCCCTTTAGTTTTATTAAAACAGCGCAATAAAACGAGAACAATTGTACCTATTGTACCTATTTTACTATAATTTCGTAAAAGCGCCTTGAACTGTTTTTGTATTTTTAAATATAAAATCAAATACTGTCGGGCTTTTGACAAATTGAAAATTCTCGTCGGTGCCCTGTAAATGAGACGGCACTACGTTCTGTCTGTGGGCACATCCGCTTAAAATCGAAATTATTATTACTAACTGTTGTGTATTGATGTACATGCATCCGACGATTCTTAAACGTGCCATTTAACTACGTATAGAGGCACCTTTAACTAAATCATGAAAAAAAAAAAACTAGACCGTTATTTAGGAAATTCGTCGTTATTAATTAATCCAGTTTATCAATCGAACGAAACACATATTATTTTGTAACATCAAAAACGAAATATCAAACGATTTATAACACGTCGTTCAAGTACATAATGCAATAGTAATGAATGCCGTTTAGTGATTTGTTCGAAAAAAATAAATAAATAATTAACTGGCAATGAACACTACGTAGTGTTACGTCATCAAATATACCAAAATACATTACGTACTTTTATGGACGATTTAATAATAAGCTTGAACATTTCGATTTCGATCAAATATCAAGTAAATATAATTGTAATTTTTCGGTTTTATTATAAAAAAAAAAAAAAAAGTACAATTGATGTGAAAATACATTTGATGACGGAACGTCTTTGGTAGTTACGGAAGTTATTGTGTAAACGTAATACTGTATGTAGCAATAAATTGAATTAATTCCTACCACAATATTTTGGTTCTATTCCAATAAACATAATGCCATTTATTTATTTATTTTTTTTAAATAACTATCTATATTTTGTTGTACGTCATAAGCCAAATGATAATATGCGTAATACATAGAAGTATATAGTAAGTATTTTTAATACGTTGTTAATTGTATACAGATATTTTTTTTAGTTTCCGAGTGAGGCTAGTTTTAGTTAAAGGTGTTTTTTCTCGAAAAACACATTTTCAAGCCGTTAAAACGCTCCGAAAATTTCACACCATTCTTCAAATGACCCGGATTTTCCGGTACGGTCCATTGAAATATTTGTTTGGATTTTCAAACAAGTTTATCTTTGAAACCTAACCTAACCTAACAAACCACCAATAGTATCAACAACGATACACAGGTCTTGGATAAAACCTAAAGCACTCCGAGATCCGAAACTGTGGATATCACAAACGCAAAAATATTATTTTAGAGATTAATACTCAATAAAATAACAATCAAATAAATGAAAAAAATCATGATCATTATCATCATACCAGCTTAGTGGTTCATTTAAGTCCATTGCTACCTTCATTAGTCCTCTCCGCCTCTCTATTGTAAGTCAAATCGTAGGTTACGTGCTGATCACTTGCTCATAGATCCTTGACAACTACATAAATCAGTTCTGGGTTTTCCTAGGGGTCTTGATTTGTCTATTTTCTCCGTCAGCACATTCATAATCGAACGGTCATCCGCATGCAATGCGTGTAGCCGTTTCAAAAACCGTCATCTGTTACCCGATATAGGTTTTTTTTTTTTTTTTTAATAGATCGTATTTATACACACAATAACCTATATAATACTCCGGGCTTTGTTTTGTTTTTTTTTTCATTTCCTATATTTTTTTTTTAAATTATTTGTATATTACATACACTCGTATATATTGTTTTTTTTTTTATTATTTATATATACGATTGTTAACATATTTTTTTTTAAAAAAAAACTCGCGTACGTATCGCCCCGAGTGAAATTTTAATCATAAATTTATACTATATGGTAGATTCTATATACATATATTTATGCCTATTAAATGATTATTACGAACTAATTATTATTGCGCCGCGTATCGCACCGGTCTATTGCTCCCGTCTAACGAGACGGATAACGATCCGACCGTACGTCACGAAGAGTATTTCATCCAAAACGTTAAATTATTATTGTTTTCCGTTGTTTCCGACGAGTATATTATTGCCGAAAACCTCGTCGATTTCATAGACTCCCTGCACCCGTGCCCGGTACAAACAGTCGAAGGTGTCGTGTAGTTCTTAGTCTCGGCGCCCGTGACCCATCCTCTGACCTTACACCGGCATAATGGTCGACACGAAACGTCACGGTTGTTGGAAGTATACTTCCCTATACAGTAATCATCGTCCGCCGTCATAATTGCGCGTTTTGCTCACATCAAACGAATTTGTCACACGTTCGATGCACACCGGAAGCTTTGATTTCGAAACCGAATACCTATAATAGATATATATATATATTTTATACGGTCGATTTTCGTACGACGAAACAAGGTGGAAAATTGACGTTTAGCTATACAATAAAGACGATTCCGGTATTACCAGCTGCAGCAGTGTTGTAATGAAAAATGGCCGAGGGGAAAATATTTCCCAGCGCCCGTGTAAATCGTCGGAAAATGTACGACGTCACCGTAAAGAACGTGACACGAACGTTGCGCTCTGTATTGTCGCAAACTTTTCGTAAGTTTTTTTTTTTTTTTTTTTTTTTTTTTTTCATTTATTTTTCGTATTGGCAAACGATTTTTCATGTTTTAGATCTTTTTGCTCGGACATCATTATTCCGCGTTTAAAAAAACGATCGCCTTGAATGTTTGCGTTTTTATGTCCATCTAATACCGAATTCCAAGTTTAAAGTCAACATATAATATCTCAGCTGATCCTTGAGCAAGGCATCTGTATAACCCGCAGTATATCAGTCACATTTTTATACATTTTAATTAAATTTAAATTACGACGGTGAGGACTCCTCTTAAGTATTGTTCGGAAGGTCACGATCACGATAGTCGTGAAAAATAATAATAAAAAAAAAAAAAATTAAAAAACGATATCAATTACATTACGCTATTATGATAAGATTTTTCTCGAGAATCCGAGAGAGAAGAAGACATTGTGTATAATAGGAAATTCCTACGGTGACGTCGTCGACGGTCGACGCGATGATTCCGTGATCGAGAATAATCTTGACGGATGGACACGAAAATTAAGTAGGTACTTATATATAAATATATATATAGAGGTTTAGATACGTAAAAACAAAGTCCGACAGCGTGCCTCCTATATATATATACACACACACATAAGATATGTAATTTTAAAACGATTTATTGCCTAAAATTAATAAAGAAAAAAAAAAATTAATAATAATAACAAACACGACTGTGGATGAAAACCCCACTTGAATTCGTCAGCGGCACGTATTATTCTTGTATATATTTTTTTTTTTTATGATTTTGCAATATCCGGCATCCTGGACATCAATCGCAAGGCCAGACCCCATCTTTGTTGTTCCACGCATAATACGTTATAGTTTCTATTCAAGTGTATATACTATAATAATAGTACACACAACGCGTATAACTGTACTATATAACAAGTCGATAATATAAATAAATATATATTATATATAGAAGCCCAATAAAAAAAGCCCCGTGTGAAAAAAAAAAACACGATGCGTTTGTTGAATAATGATTTTTTTTTTTTTTTTTAACTATTATTAATTATACGAATTATATAATTATTATTTAGTTTTGTCTACAGTAACTATTGTTATTATTCTATCGCGTTTGCCCTTATCTTGCTAAAAAAAAAAAAAAAAAATAAAGTAAAGGCCGACGCTATGACTTCTGGGGGGGAGTATTTGCGACAACTCTGTGTAAAAAAAAAAAAACAAAAAATCGTGAAATTATTCAAACGCCTCGCCAGAAAACTGAAACGTAAAACAAGTCGGTTTTTTTTTTTTTTTTTTACATAATGTAGGAAAGAATATACACTTATACAGGGTGAATATTTACCACCTACCTATAGCTAGAGCCAGCGTTAACGAAAATCGATAGAGGGGTGTAATTTTAAAAATTTTCCGACTTCAAAACAGATTTTCACCCATCACCGTACCCTGTGATAAATGATAATAAATTATACATTTTACGATATTATGACAGTAATAAAATACCGAGAAAAAAAAAACAAAAAACCTTATAAGCTTTGCAGGCCTTCAAATAAAATTATCGTTATATTTCCGACTCTAAATTTAAAAGTTTGGCTGGGTGTCACTCACTCCTCACACATCTCTTTATCGTCGGTCTTGCATCTAACGATTATACGGCGTGTTTCAAAATGATTCATCCGATTTCAAAAAATTATATTTATTGTAAAATTTGAATAATCAGGTTAGGATAAGTTTTACAAGTTAGTCGATTACATTAAGTTTTAGGTATAATATTTACAAATGTTCAATGTGACCTTCCTTACGGCATACATCTAAGCGATATTCAAATTCCTCATAAACCTGTTGATGCATGTCGATGGCGTCTGTAATGCGACTTTTCAATTCATCAATATCTTTTGGAAAGGGATGTACATTAACATTGCTTTTTTATGTAACCCCAAAAGAAAAAAATCACAGGTTGTAAATTCCAGAGAACGCGGTCACTAGCATTACAGCGACCGATCCATCGCTGTGGTAGCCGATCGTTAAGAAATTTGCGGACTTCTAGGGACCGATTATGGTGGTGCCCCATCTTGTTGTAAGATGAAATCATCTCTATCGGCTTGTGGTTGTGGAAATAGCCAATCTTTAATCATTTTGTAGATATGAAATGCTTGTTCAACATTTTCATTCTTCTCGGACATTTTCGAAGTTCTTGGTCGACCTGATGACTTTCCTTTACATAAGCCACCTTGGTTTCTTGAAAGCTTTTATGCCATCTTCGAATACTTTGGGCTGTTGGTGGTTCAATGTTAAACTTTTGTCGAAAATCACGCTGCACGGTAATAACAGATTCGAACTTTTCGAAACGGACCACACAAAACGCTTTGTGTTGCTCGGTCGACAATTAATTAAATCACGCCACTCGGCTAAGGTGCACTTTATGGCAACTTAACGGTTATCGATAAAAACTCGACAACCCTGCCATTCAGATTGTTGGTGCTTCGTATACCACAAACTACAGGAACAATAATGTACAGTCTACTAAAACCGGATGAATCATTTTGAAACACACTGCATTATATATTGTCTACGATATTTTCAACATTTTACCGTATAAAAACATAATTATTACCTTTGGTTTTCAAATAACGACCCCGCTGTTTTAAACTCGCGTTCAACATATTTTGGAATCTGAGTTTTTAAACTACACACGGGTTGACCGTTTTAAAATCAATACCCAGATACAGTCGATCGATATGCGTTCATATGTATTTAAATGGTATATCCACACGAGTCGTGCGTATAATAAGTCTACATAATTCTGCATAGTATACAACTAAATGGTTACGATAGTTTAGTTTGAAAAAAAAATACCTTTTAACTTAAATTGTTATTTCCACGACAATTCGCAACTTAACTTAACAACTCGAATTAATTTGTATTTAAAATATTAACTTTTAGTTAACGTTAATTTTTCCCGGGACAACTTATAGTTAAGTTCAACAAATAATGATCGGTTAACATTGCCTGATTGTGGATGGGACCACGGGTTCATCCGTGTAGATAATAGGCTCCCAAAGAAATAAAATAAGATAAATGTTTGAAATTGATAATGCCGTCGCCGCCGTGAAAATAAATCCCGGTTACGACACTGATGGCTCGGATGCCCGTGCACAATAATAATTTATAATGCATTGTCAAGCATAACTAGGCAACCATCGCGAACACGTTCCTGCTGACGGCCTAAAGACATGCAATATCAAAAAGAAAAATAATAACGATGGTAATAATGTGTAAGTAGAATCCCATCAGACGAATTACTATTATCGAAACTGATTTGAATGGGTTTTAATTAATTTCCACGGATACGAGATCGGTCACCGGTGGATCCGAAGAACAACCGATTTCGGTGTTTGCGGATCAATGCGCACGCACGGAACGTAACGATATTATCGCGAACGCACGCAGTCACATTATCACCCGCAGTATAGTTTTTTCGCCGTCCTATTCATAAAAAAAAAAAATAATAATGATATTATTCAAATAGATAGATGACCGAATTCGTTAATTAATTAATTAATAATATTACGTGTGAGGCATTTTTTTTTTTTTTTTTTTTTTTTTTTAATATAACGTTCTTTTCTGCGGCACACACACATATATATATATATATATATATATATATATATATTACTACATTCGATTAATTTTTTTTTACGTTCGCCGCGTATAGTCCGTTATATATCATCGATTATTTTATTGTACACAGTGCATACTATAAACCAGTGGCGTAACTGAGGGCCCGCAGACCCCGCGTCGCGGGGGGCTCACGATAATTTCAGGTCACCTTGTGTAATACTCCCTAAAGTAAATTGAATTCTAAAAAAAAAAAAAAAAAAAATATTGAATAATTCGCTTTGGCAAGAGGGGGGACCCAAATTTCTGTGGTACGCCACGGCCGCAAACACTTGTTCCGAATTCCCTATAACTTTTACGTTACCCGATTGTTTTCAACTATAAATACGACTGTTCGAAATATCACGAAATACAAAACGAATACAAAAACGTATTGTATAACACGGTTTTAGGGGGTTCAAATCTCCTGTGAAATATCGGGAAATATGTTTGAAATAAATTGTCTGGCCTACAAATTTAATAGTTATTTTAACGTTTCCCATGAGACTTACAAATAAAATAGATAAATAGATACACGGGTAACTAAGTAATAATAAAGTATTATATTTATGAACATTTTTTTTCATTTTTACAACGCCCTCCCCGAAATTGTTCATGCGCTCGCCCATGACAATACGGGTAAAATTATTAACAAAATTATTTAACAAAACATTTTTAACCGAACATATTCGCTCAGAATCTTTTTTTTCGTTAACAACGATCCATCATTCCCTCTACATCTCTTTCCGTTCGGACTCGGCCACATACAAGAGTGGGCCGGTCTGGCGATTCGAAACGGATGATCATAGGGACCGAATTGTATTTAAAACGTTAGTTTTTACGTAATATTTTATACGGTGAGGCCCTTTGAAAATACCCGCACTGGAAAAATATGCGGAAATGCCTCTCGAAAAACGTGCGGTTTTCGTACACCGCGAACTTGCGGTTTCGGACAGCAACGGTTTTAACGCCTCTGCGGTGGATTATTATACACTGCGATCGCTGCCGTCGGCTCTATACTTATATTTTCTAAGTTATGATTATTTTTATTGAACACCGACATCGTCATAATATGAAAAACGGTTCACATCGCCGAGTATAACAGTGCTTTTATTTATTTATTAAAAAAAAAAAAAAATAATAATAATAATAAATAGGTATGCGTTTTCTTAGTCGAATGTTGCGGTTTTATGCGCCTCGTATAAAAATATTTATCAATTTTGGTGTATTTGTCGGTTTAGTCGCGCATCGGTCAATATTAAAAAAAAAAAAAAACTATAGCCAAAACTATTTTATGTTCAAATTTTTAAATTTATCAATGTTCTCTTGTAGATTTGTATTGACAATATAATCAAATATAATGTTTTTAAATGAAATATATTACTCTCGGGACAAAACTCGTACGTTTCAAGAATTTTTCGAATATTCATCCTCGCTAAAACAGTAATATTTCGACACGAAATTAAATTATAAATCTAAAAAAAAAAAAAAAAAAACATATAGTTTATAAACTGTATAACAGTATAAGGTTTATATGGTTTATAAGCCATATTACCTAAAAATATCATAAATTTACACACTCCTCGGAGCAATCGAAATGTATTATCTCATCGGGGAAAAAATGAAAACATTTCAATCGACAGATCTACAGATGGTTTATATTGCGACCAGTTAAAATATATGTCTACGTATGAATTATTACGTATCATTGAATCAATCATTGCAGTAGTATTGTAGGTAGGTACACAGCGTTTTAGTGATTTTAAATCCGCAAAACCCTACAACGCCAGATCAATACAGGCCTTCCAGTCCAACTGTCTCTGTCTAGTTTCCTCGGCTCCTTGGTACTTAACAAACGCCAACCTCCTTAAAGACTTAAAAATCCAAACCCTAAATCAAATCTCCAAAACATATTACACCAGATTTCATAATAAAATCTCCAATACACTAATCCACTAATCAAAAAATTATCATCTAAAACACTACCCGATAACCCTCGACGTAGACTTAAAAGAAAATGGTGTAGGGATCTGTTACATTAATAGTCATTAATCAATAACCAACGCACGTGCTGGGTGTTATCAATGGATAACTTCCCATCCTTATTAATCACCGTCATTTTATATTCTCTTTTTTTTTTTTTTTTATCAAATTTAATTATTGTAAAAAGAATTGTATAGATTGTAAATGTAAATATTAAAAATAAAAAAATAAATAAAAAGTCCGTTATCTCGATTAAAGATTTAATAATTTGTATATTACGCGCTTCCTATTGAATATTTATAAAAATACGTCATCGTCGCGAATAGGTAATTCAGACGATATTATGAATATAATATTATAATGGTTTTCAATAAAAAAAAAAAAAAAAAACAAATGCATATTATAACGTTATACTGCATCGTTATAAGTACAGAAATTCCTCCAGACTTTGTATCGTTTACTCGATAATGTTAAACGTACATATTGTGTCCAAAATCGAAATTTTGGGTATATTTAAAAAGTAATAAAATTACGTTGCGCATTATAATAAAAAATAGTAATTAATTTACCTCGACGCCACGAAAATTGTATTTGTATCGCATTACGTTATACATTTTTTTTTACAAAGTAGGCCGTTACAAATGACGTTACTTTTATTTTTTTTTTGATACCTATTATACATATTGACAGTACTTATCATCGATATCGATTTGACGTACCTGTAGATTAAAATAAATTCAATAACCTGGAATAGGTATGTAACTAATAACTAAGGCCCAGATTTGTATGCAAATGCATATTCCAATACAATTCATCTAGAAACATTTTGATTAAAAAGATCGGTGTGTCGTAATATGTAGGTTCTATAGTTAATTTTTGCATATTTGAATGGAAATGCACATGAATTGCATATTTCTGTTGAGCTGCATAAATGTTGCATATTATACAATATGCATTAAAATCCCAATATGTCCTATTAAAACGTGAAATTTGAGCATAAAGAATTTTGATTAAGTCAAAGAAGGTGTCAATATATTTAATGAAAATTATGCAAAACCTATTCAAAATATTCAAGAGATATTTAAAGATAATTCAATAAAAAATGAACTTGCAGTAATGTTATCCAATTTTCAGTGTATCACAGAAACCATAATACCATTTAGAGAAATCGGGCGCTAATCCCAGAGAAATTCTCACGTTATTTTTAAATGTTGAAAAAAAGTTAAGTGAAGTAGAAATAGAATTTGCATGAAATTTGCTAAACTTAAACTATCGCAAGTATTGTCAAAAAATCCAAGGTATTCTCGAATGAAAACAATTTGTAGATTATTAAGCGGAGAAATAAGTAACGATAATTAAGGCATTGAATAGTTGTCACCCGATAATATTTTTTGTTTCAAACATGCGCTTTTAGTGTCTTGCGGCATAGGAAGAAGTATATCTAAGTTTAAGTTTATGCTACGTGACAATCGCAGAAGAATTCAATATGAAAATCTAAAAACACATTCTGTAACTTCGTGTTGGTTCGCATTCCAAAATGAATATAGTTAATATTGAATTATTATTGGATATTTTTTTTTTTTTTTTTTCTATATTTTTGAATTTTTCTATCCATAAATATGTGCATATTCTACAATATTTTTTGCATACATATCCCCGGGCCTTACTAATAACTATTAATAACTAACAAATTGATTATTCGTTTGATAAATGAAAAACTAACAGACGTAGATAAACACAATGCATTGAATCGCGGTGATTCGCAAACAAACTAAATATTTATTTTAAAATATTTCCGTTGATTTTATTATTATTTATTAAGTAACGGTCAAATAATATAACGTGTAACTTCACAAGAAATTGCATTTACAATTGCGTTACTCCCCAACACTGGTATGATTATATGAATACAATAATTTACTAGAAATTATAGCGAGTAAAAAATATACTGTAGTTGAGCTGCTTTCGCGGAGTCGAATGTAATTTTTTCAATACAGTTTTACCGATCGTAAGTAAAATATTAATCGACTCTATCGGTCACTGGGCACTTTAGTAGGATAATGCATGTATACATACCGCCTACCGTTTCGTTTCAAATATCATATTAATCAATAAACGAATTACTAAAAACTAATATCCAGACGAGTCAACAATAAGACAAAATAGACAAAAAAAAAAAATGTATATTTATTTTCGAATATAATAATGGATAACAATTGTTTCCAACGAAATATTTTGTTTACAAATAAAATTAGTGAACATAATTTACCGGTAGGTGACGGATAACAACCGATAGTCCAACGATTTTTTGACGATGGCCGACGTAAACTGCGACGTGGTTTTAGGTAATAAAACTAATGATAAAAAAAAATTTGATATCGACGCCTCATCGTCCCCTAGGCCGCCCGTATTCGATTCGTCATTACCCTAATCGCGCGTCATCCGCCCGGTAGGCAATCGGAATAATGTTTTTGTTTACGTTCACGTTTTTCGTATTATTATTATTTTTTATTATTTAATTGTTGGGAGTTTATTGGAATTTCACACACTATTCGGGCACGCAAATAGCAAGTATGGTGACGTCATGCCTACGACGCACAGATTACTCTGTAGGTAATTTACGAGTCGCGGCATGCCGAACCGAGTTCATCATTTCGTGACCTTTATGGACAATAATATTGCCTATTACTAATATTGGCATCACAATGAATGTGCTCGTCCCTAAACAACAGAATATTATTTTTTTTTAAATTTTTTTTTTTATCGGGAGGCTTGTTGCTCCTCCGAAGATGAGTATCTGCGTTCAAGACGTAGTATATACTTCCTACTGGATATGAATATCGTAAAACGCAAACGCTATCTAATTAATTACACATATACAATCTTACACGTCCGTACACGTCAGCCGATTGTTGTTAATTTATTGTATACACGTCGAATTAAAAATATTATAAACATAATAATGGGTATTAAAATTATATCGTGTTTTGTGAATTTTATTTTTTTTTTTTTATTTATTCTTATACAATCTATACTAAGAAAAAAATACAATAAGTATAATATATGATTTTTTTTTAAAAAATGACTTCGGCGTGAATTTATATTTACTTGGGTATTGAGTATTCATAGTATGTTTAGTTTATAAGGTCACGGGGCCATTGTCGCTTGAGTCTTCTGGGAGGATTTCCTGGGATGGAGGTGGATAGTAGCTCTTTGATATGGGGATTGGTGTGATTTTGGAGACGAAACTTAAATTTTGAATAATACAGCTTGGCTGTATCAGTGACTTTAAGGATGTGAAGATCTGTATGAAGAGTGTGGTTTGAAATATACAGAGTAACGTTGGTTATAAGTCGGAGGATTTTTGTTTGAAACACTTGTATTTTTTGTGTGTTTGAAATTTTTGCTGAGCCCCAGAGTTAAATTCCATAGAGCCAGATAGGCTTAAATTTGTGAAATTTAGTAAAAAATAATAACAATATACGCATAAATTTATTTATTTTTACTAATATTATTGTCGTCTACAATTTAAAATTAAAAGTGGAAGTAATATAAGAATATACTTAAAATGTCCTTATTGGAATTATCGTTACTTATTTTATTATATATCTATATAGCGTTTATACTAGGGCCCGGATTTATATGCAACAAAAAAATTGTATTGGAAATTACTACAGTACTCGGTTTATAGTTACAACATTAGACAATCTAAATAAATATATATATAAAAAAAAATTGTTAAACAAATTATAATAACATTATTCTGTACGAATTATGATTTCATGTGTTTGAAAACTATTATTATTATTATTTATATTAAGTTATTATGTGACGAGTATCAGCATGAGGTAATAAAAATTGATTTCAAATTATCGAATTGAAATCTCTTACGGTTATCTCGAAGCATTCTTTGTGTTTGAAAAAACTTCGTTTGACACCGCATGATACAATCGGAGCATATTTAAAACACGATAAATCGACAACATCTGACAGTTCATAGTGATCTTTGTCACATTCACTTATCTCACCGTTGATTATACTACCGATTTTTATCAATTTAGAATATCCACGATTTTTTAAATTACTCTCGTACGTTTGATCTATCCCATCTATTCATAGAAAAGTCCGCGTTTTTAATACCTCTTTTAATGAATATTGTAAAATATGCAACTATCCAGAAATGTGCAATTTATATGCAATTTAATTTAAATATGCAAAAAAAAAAAAAAAAAATTAAAAATTAACTATAGAACCTACATATTAAAAAACATCGATATATTTAAATAAAAATTATTTTAGGAGAATTGTAGTAGAATATACATTTCTGCATATAAATCCGGGCCTTACTAATATTATATTATATGCTCTTCGAAAAGAAAATATTTTTTTTTAACCTCCATCCGATTCCAAGGGTGGAGTAGATGTGAATTTAAGTATAAAAATAAGATAATAAGTTATCTATGTAGATGCAATATACGAACAATACGTAATTCAGGGAATTTATAAACGAAATAATTATTTATTTTTAAAAATCAATCATCATCAAGACGAAATTAATCTTTCACATCAGGAAGTGTAATAATTTCAGAAAGAATATGTTCAACTTATATATATATATAAACATATTTGTCTGCTTAATAACCTTGTAATTCTGCTATTACGAGTGTTTTTTCAACTAGGTATATAATATAGACAAATCAATACGCAAACCTCAACAAATATCTTTCGGTAAAATTTTATAATATAGAAGACTATAGCTTATAGATAAATGAATATACAAATCGTTTATTAAACAAATCATCAGAATTAGATGCCCAAGACAATATTAGGTACTGTATTAACATTTGTAAAATAATAACAAAAACAGAATCACGAAATCATTGTTCAAATTCTCATTCAATATGAATTCGTATGATTTGTAGGTTTTTTTTTTATAATTATGATAATTTTTTTCGTTCGGATTAAAAATAATCGTACCCGCACTATTGTTTCTCGCCAACTTGAGCTCGACGAGTTCTGAACACACGTAAAAAAAATATTGTACACGGTACCTTTTTATTATTCGTATGATTCCTCGGTTTTTATTCAACAATGTGCAAACGCAATAGGTACACGTGGATTTAGAATAAAATATCATACGTATATACGGTTTTTTGACCACTTGAACGGTACGCAGATTTGTAACCAAAATTATACCAATAACACGAATATTCGCAGACAAATACGAAAAAGTAAGAATATTACTCCGGCATTCCGTTCGGTAACAGACACAATGGTTTATACCCCATGGTTTAGTTTATTTAATCGTAATCGCATAATATCAGCGATGACGGGTAGGTTAGGTCGCGTGTGCGCACTTCTCTGAAAGACGATCGTCCAGCGGTATCGAAGGAAAATCGATGAGATCATCGTTGATTAAGTCAACGTATAAAAATAATTATATTGTTTATTTCCTTTGTAAATCTTGTAAAGACTAATCATATATAACCAGTTCGCAAACGTGCGTTTATATTAGATATACCCCCCCCCAACCGCACATCACTGTAAGATATTTACGAGTATACGAATTAAAAAAAAAAAAAAAAAAAAACATATTATTATTTTAATAGTATTACAAATGATGTGAAATATTTTTTTTTTTTTGTAAATGTTAACTGTATTGGAAGTGTAGAATATTACAGACGGAAAAAAAAAATAAATATTTCAAACGCAATAGACACTAACGCGGTGTTGGTTAACGTGAGACGAGCAACATTGTTAAGGGGTCGATATATTTTTCAACAGACGGGAAATAATATTTGTTGAGAATAGCAAAATTGTTATTAAATGACGTAATAACATTTTAAATATTTCTACGACATATAATAATATTGCGCAATATACTAAAATATTATGACCAACGCGATTTCGTTTATGTGTTTTTATTTGATTTGTGTTATAAATATTTAAAAATTGACCAATAGGTGGTACGGGTAATAATAATTGCATCGCGTGTGATAAATTTAAATAAATTCCAAACTAACATACAACGTTAATTATTTACTATTAGACCAAGGTGTTTTTATTAGTTTTCCGTATACAAATACATATAGGTAACTATGTGAAAAAAAAAAATTGTTATAAGGATGATCAGGATTGTAAAAACTTGTAAAAATAATATTATTTAGGTACGACAAATACGTTTAAATATTTTCTTAAACGATATGCCCGGTTTTAGATGTTTTTAAACTATTGGACTACTTTTAACAACAAATTCTAATCGGTTTTCATCCCTGAAAAATAAATTGAAACGTATTAGACCATTGAAAGACAACAATACAGTTCTATTATTTACACGTGCATGCGTACAATAAACCCACCTGTTACGTAGGTAGTTAATTTATTGATTGATGATGTACCTATTTATACAAACCGCAAAACAGCACATAATAATACGAAGGCTACTCGTATTTTTAAATAACCATTATAATATAATGTGAGTATACCACAAGTATCTCGTATTGTAATTTATATAATTTTACTTAAACAAACGCATTAATTCGTTGGTAATTTGAATTATTACAGTTGAAGACACCGAACCTTAACACTATTTTCCATATCGTTACATCTGACCAATCTTAACCTCAACGCACATATTATTGTTAGGTATACGTAATAAGATACCTAGGTACCCGTATAATAAAATATTTCTTATATAAATTTTGTTAAAATTGAACAATATTTGAGATTTATCTACGTAAGAAAAAAAAAACGAGAATAAATGAGATAATAACGAGAATTGTACACTAAACGTAATTTCAGTACGAAATTTAGAACTCGATAAGGTATAAAATAAATAATATTCTGTAAAACATCGTATATGTGTACATAAACTAAATTGTATATATGTATTTGTTTATACGTTTACTACATATTATTATAAATATTTTTTTTTATTTTCTTTGAGAACTTTGCAAATGAATCATCTCTTAACCCTTAACCGTGTTATTCGTGTAGTTTTGTTTGATTTCGTATAATGCATTTACTTACTGTACAATATAGTTTTGTATGCGGGCTGTAAATGTCTTTCTCTTTCTAAAAAAACAAAAAAAAATGTTTTATTTAAAAAATAATACATTTCTATATTCATTATACATATAATATATACACGAGCATATACGGGATGCGAAGAGGTAAATAACTGATTATTTGATTTATACGAACAAAAACATATGCATTTGTTATTTATACATATATGTTTAATTTAAGTTTTTACGGAGTTAACATAATAACTTAAACATTTTTAATGTCACAGTATAATTGTATGCAAATAAAATATGTAAATACGATAATAAATAAAAAACCATTCTTCAACAGCTTTTCGGCGTTGTAGAATAAACTATTTTTTTTTTTTTTTTATGGATAACGGTATTAATTAATAAATGTGTGGGGTAATAAATATACCTAACCTGACCTAACCCAAGAAACATAATGTAATGAATTGCATTAAAAATAACATAAATATAATAAATAATATTTAAATCGGTTTCATCAATTATTTTAAAATATCATTGAATCTCGAATGCTGGAATTGAAATAAAAATAATAAACTACCTTACAACAAGTTTACTCAGATATTAAGAAGAAAAAAAAGTACGTGCAAATCCATTCAAAAGCATTTAGTCCAAGCTGCTTGAAATTCGTATTAAAACTCATATTTTGATTACCAAGTCGTACATCACGAAAAATGTAAAAATATCATAAAACGTCGAATACGATTTGAATAGTGTATTCAAGTTTAGCGTTGTAGACCGTATCTGATTTGTTTATGTATTTTTAAATACAACTTAAAAAAAAATAAATAAATAATAAACATTTTTCAAAACGCTAACGGACTTTATGACAACAATACCGTCGGAGATTTAATTATAAATTCGCGTTTTACGCCGTTTTCTCATGCGGAATCGACCGAATTACAAACCCGTACCTGTCCCGTACTTAAATAACAAATATAATTTAATTTCATTTGTAATTTACAATTATGTACGTCGCCGTACGATATATTTTGCCGTCCGTCGTGTGCGCGTTGCCTCCTACGCGGTCACAATAATATAATAATTATTATTATCGTCGAACGACTCGCGAAAAACCCGAAGAAACATCTTTGCGGCGGCGGCGGCGGCGGCGGCGGTGGCGGACTTTTTCGGCGTCGGCGGCTGAGTAGAAGGGGCACGGCTAATTGCGGCGTCCGCCGGTCGCCGTGGAAACGGTGGTCGGGCGCCGGCGACGATCTTGGGCGGATGGGTACCGGGAGGAAGGATCTCGCGGCTATTTGTAGGGCGCCGAATGGATCGTGTTGCGAATTCAGTCGTCGCGACGCTCGACGAGTGATACTATTCTGGCCGACAGTGACCTCAACAGTCGTGTACGGTGTATCGTAATAATATTAATAATATTATAAAAATATTGTTAATATTTACAATACACGCGCTCGTCATTTCGCGGGTAAGTGAACATATCTTGTCCGTATTCTACTAATAATATTACTATAATACGTATAATAATATTTACCTACAATATGTAATACGATTAATATACGTTTCGATTTTAAGTATAAAAATATATTGTCTGTGTCGTTAACTTTTGTAATTGTAAAACGCAATTATGTATTATTATTATTATTTTTTTTTTTATTTTTTTTTTCGATTTTTCGAGTGAACACGATCAAATCGAATTCGACGTTACCGTTCTATAAAGTTTAAAATTAAACCCCTAGTCAAATATTTATAATTTAAATCTCCCTTAAAATTTTATTTAAAAAAAAAAAAATTGATAGGTATGCGTAAATCAATAATTTCATATAAATACAGATAATCAGTCGTACGTATATACCTATAGACGCTTGTTTTGAATTGAGAATTGTTTTTAAAGTAATATTTCGTAATTTTATTGATAATTATATAACTCGATATTACCTATATGAATATTGTTGTGAAATGGCCATTTTATTATCCTTATATTTATTAATGAAAGTCAACAGCATTTTCGCTACCCCCAAATAATATTCGAATTTTGAAAATCTATTAATTATATTTGGATAGTTATATTGTTCGAGTTTTGATGAAAACGATTCATTTTTTACAGTTGTAAGTCG
This sequence comes from Tuberolachnus salignus, assembly GCA_956483605.1. Taxonomy (NCBI): domain Eukaryota; kingdom Metazoa; phylum Arthropoda; class Insecta; order Hemiptera; family Aphididae; genus Tuberolachnus; species Tuberolachnus salignus. The sequence goes on from OY101434.1 coordinate 3,341,231, forward strand.
TTACTCAAAGTATGAAGTAAACAAAATTACTATAGTAAAAATAATTTTTGATTATTGAAGTATTGGATTATAGATGTTAGCGAGCATGTTGAGCGATCGACTAATTTTTTCACTTTCGAAAAATAATAACAGAATTTTTTTTTAGATTATTATTTCTTAGCTACCCCAGAATTTTGACTCTAGTAACGCTCGCGATAAACAGGCTGGAAACAATATTATACAAAATGTTAAGATCTATTACCCAGCAAAATACAATATAACAATAATTACGTTTTCACAATAAAACGACGGGCCATTTTCAATATTCTAACATCAACTTCAAAATTAACGTTTATCGAATGGTAGGCATATATACACTAAAAAATGGATAATACATAACACAACTGTGTAAATATACCGCAGTCGAGGTCACCAAATGCGACAAAGTGTACCTGCATATAAAGTTAAAACATCCTGATTCTGGTTCGTTTAGATTCAAAGCGTAGAGAAAATTGTATTGAATTTACTATTATGTGTGTGGTTTTTTTTATTTTTATTTTTGTAAACGTCTTTTCTATCAGAAATAAGCTCTGATCATCTACTTCAGGGGTGGTTTCTGGTAGAAAATTTTGTTTAGTTAGTCGCGTTAGCGTGTCATTTTTTTTCTTTTATGATTTTTCTTGTTGTCTTCATAATAATTGGGAAAAACGTGAACATTTACGCAATAACCGTTTGTGTGACGGTTTTCGATTTATTTTTTTCGTTGCAATTAGGTTAAAAATATTCGTAGTGATCTGCAGTTTTCACCGAATATTGAACTATTTATAGCCATATGAAATTTCCAAAATGTTTTAGTTTTTATTTGGTTTTATGTGAATACAATTTTGTTTGTTGCCCAGCAGAAATACAAGGGACTTCGACGATAATATTCATCGCAACTTAATGGTAAAAATATGAAAACAAATTGAGCGTAAACCGGCGCCATTCTCTTCTACAAACCGTTAAAAGTTTGAATTTCGATGAAAACCGTGAAAATCAATTTCAACTTGACCGAACTTCGCTCAGAATCGTTTTTCATTATCAATAATAATGTACAGATGATAAATAAAATTCCTCTCTATAACCTTTTATTTTTTTTGAAATTCATATATCTTAACTTATATAATAGAATCTGTACCTAGTAAATTATTCACGTTCGTCTAAACGATAATATGCGTAGATTAATGTTGGTCGGGTTACCCGGTGCATGGTAATAACTAAATAATATACCAAGGTAAACCGACCGGCCGACCGCGATAAACGTGCCTAACTGTGTGTGAAGTGCGAGGTATAGGTGGTGATGCATATTAAAAAAAAAAAAAAAAAAAATGTCTGAAAATAATACTACTTTACCTCGCGGCCAACATTATTCGCATAAAAAAAAAAATAATAATAATACGATTCGACGCTATTATAATTATTCATTATTACGAACCCCGAATATTTGACTGATAACAACTGCGGCCACATGATTAACCGCCATAATTATAATAATATAATGAATCCCAATGTCATCGCTATAAAACAATATTATTACAATACTGGCAAGGTTTATTGTTTGAGCACAACGAAAACGTTACATTATTTTTACGGTCGGAAGTAACTAAGCTGCTTCGTCCGGTCGTTTTCGCGAAAACGTCTTTTTATATTATATTATTACCGCGATTATCGACAAAAAATAACAATAAAGAAATAATATTATTATTACGTTTTGCCGGTGATGCGCGTTAACGAGGGAAAAACACGCGGATTAGTGGTTTTTTTTTTTTTTTTTTTATTATTATTATTATTATTACTACTTAAGACCCCCTCACCAACGCACCCATCTTGTAAATTTAATAATAGTTAGTAATATAAACGAACGCGAAAAAATAATATACAATTTCAAACCAGAAACCGAAAAAAAACATTGATTTTTCGCGTGAAAACACGTACTCGACCGTCGGGATTGCGGACGGGCGGGGGTGCAGATAAATGAGATATGCTCGTCGTGGAAAAAAACGTGACCGCGCGCACAAGGCTGTCGTCTTCGTCGCCTCCGCTGCTGCTGCTGCTGCTGCCGCCGCCGCCGCTAACCGGTAGCCGTACCGTAATTATTATAACGATAAACGCGCGTAATATAAAACGACTTTTTTTCACCATTATTTTCATTCACTGCCCTATACGGATCACCGTCGTCGATCCTGGAGAATTTTTTTCCCGTATCGGAGCCGTAATAGTTTTAAAACTAATATTGCGATTATCCGTATTTGTACGACACGCGATCAACGTATAGAAATTAATAGTCGCGTCTATCGTTCCGGCGTACTAAAAATTCTAACTGTTTGATCAAATAATAACAAAACCCAGTGGAATCGAGTGCGCATTTGTGTTTATCTACTTATATATTTTTTTATTTTTTATTTTTCGATGACTCATATTATTATGATGGATATATAGTTAACAGCGTATGAACAATTAAGGTATAACGATAACGATTATCTCCAATATTAGCGTTGTCAACAATGGAAAAACAAAAAAAAAAAAAAAAATCGAACGCCTTACTTTTTAAATCGAAATGTAAACGAAACTTAATGTTTTTTTGTTTATTTATTTATTTATTTTTTTTTTGATTATAACGTATAATGTAATTTTATTTTAAAAGTAGGCACTACAGTTATAACCCGGGTCTGGGGGTAATATCTTGGGCGTCCAATTATTTTGGACTGCCTATCATTAAATTAGAGTCAGGTAACTCGTCGATAGATAAAATTCCCAAATTTCCGAGCCCTCTCGAAAATGCAGGGCCCCGAGGAATTTCCACTTCTCCCCTTTTCAGCAGGCCTGGTTATATCATGAAATTTTTTACAATAGTTACAGCTCAGCTATACAGATAGGTAAAGTGCTCGAATTTGGAGATGAGACGCAATGGGACGGAGCTCCTCTGCAATGTTTTTTTTACGAAAATCAGAAACATCTTTTTAACAAATATAATAAATAAATACGCAAGCAAAACTTTAGCTTGCAGGAGGCTTGTAGAGTTGTATTTTGTGTATAGTTAATTATGGACGATAACTTATGTTTGAAAAGCGGGCGGGTTAGGCGGGTTGTGTCGTTGGGTTCGACAATCGCGAGGAATTTTTTGTGGTGGGTTTTTGTTAGTCAGTCTCGTATTCGCTATTTTATTTTATATATCCGATTGGAGCACCGGGGAGGCATGGGTAGGTACTTGTAGATACGTTTCCGAATGTATTCGCTCGTCGTGTCGCAGAAAAAAAATTCGAGACGTTCGCGTCTGTGTACGTGTACGTGTTGCAGGTGACATGTGCACGAGAGCTGCTACAAATAATAAGAGTACCTCTATACGTATACGGAGTGTACGCCCGGGGACACACGCGCTTAATATTCAACCGGTACACCCGACGATTATTATTATACACGCGTACATACAATGGCACAATAATTAATATTGTATTGATATTATCGGGCGATTTAAAAGAAGACTCTACCGGGACGCTAAATATTTACAGGCGTGCAATATGCGTACACCATTTTCCGTGTCGATTTTATGGGTAATTATTGCCGAAAGGATAAAACCGTCGTCCACGCGATAATATTATAGGCAAACGTGGGCCTATCAATTAAGTAGGAAAAAAAAGCATTTATTTATTTTTAATAATTTTTGACTCGTCCAGTTTCAGTTGTGTAGACTTCACTTGTTACAGTTGATTTTTATTTCAACATCCGGTTGAGTTTAACGAGTTGAAGACGAATGATTTTTTTTTTTTTTTTCGTAACAAGTCCAATATTAATTGGTTGACCATTTATTTCTTTAAATTAATGATAATGTATTAACATACATAATATTATATTGTCAGGAGGTAAATAATTGTGTGACAATATATACAAAGGTAAATAGTTTAACTATTAAATATTAGGTACTTAATATTGAATGTTGATTTTTAATAGCAAAAACATAATTTTGTTTTTTTTTTTTTTTTTTATTAACTAAGTGAAGTTTATAATCGTCCAACTTTGATTGTACAGGCATAACACATAGTAGTACATTTATTTGTCATGAAAAAACAATAATAACAATATTCCAGACGGCAAAACAAGTCTTTATTTTTCAAAAATTGATTTGCTCGCATTGAAAATTATGCAAAATTGATTTGAGCTAAGGTTAAAGATTTAACCGGAACCGAAAGATTCCCCGAAGATTTTGTTTTATTAACTTTTACCCGGAGGCTAATTTTTTATTTATTTTTTTTTTTTGTTTATTCGACTCGACTCGATTGAATTAATTATTTTCATTAAACCGCCCGGTCGTTTGCTAAATTCGAAAACTAGGTCTATCGCGTATAATATTATTATAATATCACGCGCCGAGACAATGGGGACGTCCAGGGGTGCAGCACCGCGCGCTATCAAATACTATTAATATAATAAATTTATGGCGGGGCCCCCGGGCCGTTGACGGGGAAAAATGGCCGGGGAAAAAAAAAAACGGATTGACGCCCGCCCGCGTATACCGTTAACCGGTACGGCGCGGCGTCATCGGCGGCAACGGGACCCGCGGGCTCGGCGAGACGGCGGCGGCGGCGTCGGGTTCCGGGCGCGTGCGGCCGTCGACGACGCGATCCGCGTTGTTTTTTTTTTTTTTTTTTTTTTTTTTTTTTGTACGGTCGAAACGACGGCGGCCCGTCCGTCCGCCGATTTTTCGCGGATACCACGGCCGCAGCCGTCCGGGCACTCGTTCTACTGGTATATACCCGTCGGCAATATTATAATTTTTTTTTTTTTTTCCATTATTATTATTATTATTATATACTCGAACGCGTGTGCAAATTTTATGCCGTTAACCGTTCTGCGAACTCCCCGAACCACCGCACAGACCGCGTATAATACTGTACACGGGCGTCGTGACGACGCGAAATGTTTCGCGGTCGTTTTCGCTCGGCCAACCCATCGCGACGTGTGTACGCGGCGCATATATTATTATTAGACGTACACCAGTCGGGTGCGATGAAAACAAACTGGTTCGCCGACCAGTTACTATTACTATTATTATTACTACTAAGCGGATTTCCATCAGAGTATATAGCGGAATTCCGGTCAAATTCGTAATGGTTTTAGTCCGACACCTGTTAGTCCTATGCCGTTTCGGTCCATTTCGTCCTATAAACCTACGGCCGGAATACGTTACACGTCCAATTCCAGCCTATGCAGTCCGAAATACATTATTACGTTGTCCGAAAACGCTAAATTTCGAAAAATTCGATTATTACGATGTCACATACACGTTGGACATAAAACGAACCAGATGGATAAGACAAATATTCTAGTAACCAATATACCGATGTGCCACTAGGAATATTCTCTGGCGAAATGTTCCCAGCAACGGGGAATATTTCGAAAAATATTACCCTACCACTTGAGCATATTTTCTTTGGAAAAAAAATTTCAAATCAAAAAGTTAATTTATACGAGTACGGTGTAGCTAAGCGAAATTATAATATTTGATTTTTAGCGAAATGAGAAACGTATTGGTTTTACTATAGTATGTGTATTATATGTGTGTGCGCTTAATTTTTTTGTTTTTGTCTGTAAATAAATTTTTTACTGGAAATAATGCTGTGATCCTTATTTTCGGGGGGGGGGGGTGGTTTCTGGTAGAAAACTTTATCTAGTCGGTGCATTGGGGGGGGGATGATTTCAAATATATTTTAGATTTCGAATACTTATATTATTATCCAATATAATATATAGAGCTGTTCATTCACAAAATATTAACACATCGCTATAATATACCATCTACGTTATTCTTTATTATCAATTTATGAAAATTAAATTAAAAATACAAAAATATAGTTGTAAATAGTTTTGTAATCTTGTGAAATTGCAAAACGCATAATATATTACCACCGGTTGTGCGAAAAATGAATAATATTGAATTTATCTATAAGCGTCTATTAGTATATTAATTGCTCGTAAATTATACTGCAGTTGCGTTTTTATATACAGCTAACGTATACGATAAACATATTCGAATAAAAAAAATAATTAAAAAAAATTAGATCGCAGCTGCGCATATTACAATAAATTTTGAAATCGAAATAAGATGCATTTTATACCCAGAGGCGTATTATATTCATTTTCCAACGCAGAATATTATTATCGTGTTTTGATATGCGAGCTGCAAGAATTTGTACATTACCTACATATTGCCAATAAGGAAACGCGTGTAAAAATAAAATATATTTATATAGACTCGCGAATATACGTGTTTTAAAATTAATAAATGAACACTATAACAGAAGCGGGGTTGGCGAAACCCCGGGCTATATTTCAATAAAACCAACAAAAAAAAAAACTCAAAAACTTAGTGAGTTCTATTGTAATAGTAATCATTGGTAGTTCTATTGGTGGTTATTCTAAAAAATCAGACATTTTTTTCCATGCATTAGCCCATGCTGCGCAGTTTTTTCCCTTGTCACCTTAATTCTGTTATTGACCAACGTTTTTGTGTCGCGTCCAGCCAAATTAACTATTTGATAATGTGTTAATTTCCCCCATTGTTATTTCCGTTAGTGGTATAATAATTTTTACTGGAATCGTAATATTATTGAGTAATATGCATTGAGTTAATCGGTTTCCTGCACATGACGGTCCGAAGACTTACTTCCCGTAATCAAGTGAAATCAACCGTAGCTCCTCAAAAATGTCCTAAAAAATTTACCTAAAAGAACCCAAACCCATCATTATTTGTTTCGATCATAAACATTTGTTTGTGTCAAAATAATAGTTCAAAATTGCGCTACATTACCTCTCTCTCTGAATCTCTCTAACGCACTCACTAATTTTCTCTCTGCAAGTCTGGAGCAGTCGGGCGATGCCAAAATATGATTCCGCCGTGCAGTACTGAACTTTACAATCATTTGTTTATTATATATATTATATTATTATTCGCAGCAAAGAAACGAATGTTCTTGAAATAAATACGTCGGTATTTTGGTATAGATATATATATATATATATTTACCTTTGTTCGTTGTATGAAAATAATTCCTAATTGAATCGACTTTGTTATAATTTTATTCATCAACAAGATTCTAATCGTAATACATATATAAAACGTAAACATACATTATTTTAGTATTATTTCGAATACAATAGCCAAGTAGGTAATTTAAACACATTAATATGTTTTTTATAGTATACTTAAATACTATTAAGTTAGCCATTCTGAAGATCTAGAGGTTAACATTTAAAATAAATCAAGATAAAAAATACCCATTATGACTACAGACAATTGAAAAGCTATTAACCACCGTGCTACTGACCCTATCAACGTTATGCTCCGACGATAATTCCAACTTTTACTGACATAATATAGATTGCTGAAGAAGTTGGATATTTAATGAAAATTCTTTAATCGGTGGAAACCCGAAAATTATTGTAAAAATAAACGAACCGAAATTTATATCGATATCAAAATAATAATATCTATAAAACAATTTTTTATATCTATTTTTTTTTTCTTTCAAGGCAAAATTATATAATTTATTATACAAATTCGATGTATTATATCGTTTTTCATCAAGGCTGATATATTATTAGAATCGTAAAAATAAGTTAAATTATAAATTTATTAGTGATAAGTTATCATTGATAACACATTTTTGGGGTTATTTTTTATATTTGATTTGAAACGTAAAAACCATAAACATTACTTTATCTATTATAACATACAGAATAACAAAGTTTTATTTAATATTAATGGTTTTGTATTTTTTTTATTTTTTTTTTTTTATATTATTATATATTTCAATCACCATAATTAACGTGTAAAACATTTACATTAATTTAATTGGATCCGTCTAGCGTGATATAATTATAAATCAACATTGTAAAATACATTTAAATAATGTGTGTATTTAAAAAAATAAATAAATAAATAAATGTTATATTGATACTTAAACAAAATACAGACCGACGAAAAAAAAAAATGATTATTGTCAAAAACAATACAAATTTAACTTTTTTTACGATTCGTTACTATAGGTATACCTTAAAATAAATACAAATACATATATATGTACTTATAAACTATTTAAATTAGATAAATATGATAATATATTAACATAATATCGAACCATATTTTATTTGTATAAATGCAATTATAAACTGTATAGGTATTTGTTTATTTCGCATGGCATTTAAAACATATTCACAATTATTATACATAGATATAATACGACGTTACGCTCAATAATTATTTTTTTTATGATTGAGACAAATAGTTATAATAATATGTAAGAATTATTACATAAATTAAATTCAAAGGAGATTTTTGTTGGTTTTTTTTTTTCAACTGCTCGGTTCATCACCGCCCGCGGGTACATACCGTAAACTTACTTTCCTTAATGTTCGGCCTGTTCTATAACCTAACCTAACGTTAACATTCAAATATATTATACGTAATAGTAATAAATTTCTTCTTTGATAACTCAAAATCTTTTAAATTATACACGTTTTCGTTTTCTTTCTTATTCATGTTAAACGTTACAATGACATGAAACCAACGTATAATGTATATATTATAACTACAAAAATGAAGCTCGTGTTTTCAAATGAATTTCAACATAAATTTGAACTAAAACGCCAATAAAAATGAATTAGGTACAATATTTGTATCTACAACATTTTTTTTTTTTTTTTTAAAAACTCGAACATTACAAACAATTACGTATAAATAATTCGAGAAAACACATAATTATGACGGGGTGCACGTACAAAGCAAAATTTCCGGTGAAAAAAGTTGTTCACAGGCTTGAAAAAAAAAAAAATATATAAAAACATAGTAAAATAACGAATACCACCAATACATTCATCGCTATGTTACGAATCCATAATAAAATAAAAAAAACTAATTGCAAAATTGTTGTTTGGGAAAATTGTCAAAGAAGTTAATGGTTGCTGGGCGAACAATTTACCTGTATAATATTTAACGTATTTTTGACGATACGTTTTCGTTTTATTCGACATATTTTCCATAATTTATAAATAATAAATCTAAATATTTTTCAGTTAAACCCTTTCGACTACTACGACTGGTAAAATTTCTATAAATCCGATTTACGCAATTATAATTATGAATTTACACATTTCGTGTAGAACTTTGGTACACGATAAACGGAGTTATTATTATTATTATTTTTCCAGTCGCTAATATGTTTTGTGTTTGGAATTGTTTTCCGAAAAAGAAAAAATAATAATAATAAAATCTTGGACTTTTCTTGGTTTTTTTTTTTTTTTGTTTTGCTGAAAACGACCGCGGGGATCGTTAACCGCGGGTTTACTTCGTTGGACTACAGCAACTACCCGCTAACTCTAATCGTGTACCTCCTCTATACATTTTTCGAGCGATACGTCAACGCTGATCGATAAGAATCGCGAATATACGGTTTAACGAGAAACGTATACCGTCGTACGGGAGAGGTATTTCTTTCTTTTGCAGACAGAAAAGAAGATGAAGAAGAAAAAAAAAAAATTATACCGTCATCGCGTGCGTGCGTAACCGACCCGCGAGTGGATTAGCGTCTCGGCCGACTACGACACGCGGCGGTGGCGGAAAACTTCTTCCCGAGCGTGCCGCGGGTTCGGGTCTACAACCTCGCGCGGCCGCCGACCGGGCCGCGTATTAGCGTTCTGGGATCCGTTTCGGCACCCGGTCGTTCCCGATTCGTCGCGGGCGCGTTCGAATTTACCGCCGAATTACGAGGCGGCAGATTGATCGCCGCGATTCCGCTACGCGCGGCCACCGTGATCCCGCGTCGACGTTTATCATGTCCAACAACGTACAATGCCGATACAGCAATAATTCAGACGATAATCAAACAGATTAAAAACGAAAACGTCGACTGTCCAAAACCCGATATAACGCTCCAAGGAGGTCGGCGTCCACAGTGTAAACCTAAACCCTAGACCTAGCCGACGAACAACCACGACGGGTTCGAATAAAAAATACCAGGGAGGGAAACGCAACAAATTTGTGCCATACGGTGACATACGTGTCATTGCGTTAATCCACGTTGAGACACTACAGAGGGATCCGATCGCTTAAATTAACGAATTGATTCAGATTCCAAACGCGATTCGATATCGGCCGAGGTCGATTCAAATTGTATTTAATACAAATTCGAACGTGTTCGATGCGTCGGAGTTTGAACATTCTTTAATGTTACGATTTTAAAAATTCAATATATTATATAGAGTAATAGATAATAATTTATAATTAATAAACGATTCAAATGATTCGGCGGGATCATATTCGAACGGGTCGTTTATTCCCGTACCCGTATTAATATGAGACTCCGGGCATTGCGATGCGCCGCGGATTTCCCATCAAATTTGTTGCGAGTATAGTCGTCGCAATTTTAAGAATTTTAATAGAAAAGTGTTTGGGGTGCTAATAAAAAATATAAAAATAGTTCTCTTCCATATGCCATTACTCACGTATATTAAAGTTTCAGATTATGGTCTTGGGTATAACAAGGGATGAGGAGTGTTAATGATAAAGAACAAAAACAATTTGTATTTTCATTATTTTTATTTATTTAAAAAAATAAATATATAACTTGTTGTTCCTATGCGTTCTAAACCTAACCATAAAGTATTCTCAATAGTTTCAATAAAAATAGGCCTGGTGCACAGCATTATACTTATTATCTATACGAATATAATATATTTATAGACTTGAGTATTTTAGTACAACTTTCAACTACCATTCAGTACGACAACGTCGTCGTAGTGCACAGTTTTTGCCGGCGGAAAATAATTTCCATACCAAAAATATATACTAATCAGTTTTCTATGAAGACATGAATCCGTCCACAACAAAAGCATAACTATTTTTTTTATTTTGTTTGTTGCAAATTCACTGAGACTTGAGAGTATACGCAGTATACCCGTGGTTTTAAAAAAAAAATCTTAAGAGTATATGACATACATGGAGTGTACCCTATGGGAACACCACAGCCTATAGGAACAGTAAAATCTCGTTATAACATAATCACTTCGGACCAACACATTTTTCCGGTATAAAGAGTTTTCCGTTATATAGAGGATGGAAAAAATAAAATTTAAGTTTCCAAAATCTATATGCGTATTAAACAAATATGATATGTTAGGTACGTAAATATTTTGTACATTTTATACTTTATGATTATAATGAATGAATTTATATTGAAATGTGTGTTATTGCGTATAATACTAACAAATAAAAACTAAGAACTAAAAGAAGAAAAAAACCGTATTACCTTTTTTATAATTAAGAAAAATAATTTGAAATATTTTACTGTTTTTTGTGACTAAGGGGCACCACGTTCAGCACATTCTCGTGCTTTTATCGTTAATTCTAATAGCTTTGAATTTGAAATTGTCGCTGAAAACTTTTGTAATTCGTCTAAATATGAGCTAATGATAATGTTCAGATTACGTTATTTCCAAAAAAAAAAAAAAAAAATAATAATAAAAATATTAATCGTAATTAAATTACGAAAATGTTTCGGTTTAGCAGTAGTTCCGCCTTGGAGTGGTCAATTTCACTACTGTTCGAACCGGGAGTATTCGACGTCTTCGCAGATGGTCCGTTATAGAGAGGTTTTGCCGTGCTATTAAAATGCGAACCGACCGAATGGGAAACGGCCGGGTGCCGAAACGGACCGCCGAACGCTGGTACGCGGCCCGGTCGATCGGCCGGCGCGGTCCAATCCGTTTGCGTTTCGATAACGCGGGCCGGACGGAAAGGTGGTGATGGGGGCGATTTTCCCAAAAGTGTCATTAACCGGCCGCGTTTAATAATATTATAATAATAATAATAATAATAATAATAGTTCTGTTTTGCATCGTCGAAAACTCTGCCGAGCGCGCCGACGTATCATTGTGTACCGGTAATTACGTACAATTACGTCTACGCAGAGTCTCAATGTCAATGTCGCGGCGTTATGCCGAATTAGTCGCACAATAAATAAACACACAAATAAATATATAATACATTACAATAATAATATTTGTATTGTTGTATTAATACACCGTAGGTCAATATATTATAATGATATATCCCCGGCGCTGGTTGGAAGGAACGGTCTTCGGCCCGGGCGGAGATAATTTTCATGAGCGACCCCGTGCAAGTCTTCCATTAGTAACGATATCCTAATTTCCAATACGGGAAAAGGAAAGGTATTTAGAGACATTTTCCCGAAGGGGGGCTGTCCAAGATTTTCCGAGACCACGTGTACTCGTCGTGAAGTATACCCGGTGGCGTAATTGTGAGATGGCTGGGGGCAAGGAGAACACTTGTTCCCTCTGGCATTTTTTGCCCTGCAGTGCAAAAGGTACGATTTTACCCCCCCCCTCCCCCAGGTATGACAACAGTACAAATGTCCTGAGTATCTTGAAATAAAAAAATAATGCAATACGTTCAATCACTTTGTATATTCATATGATAAATATATTTTTTCATCAAATCATTCCATAAAAGTTTATATGTATATATTTCAAGTTTGTCCAGTTTTATAATATGTTGAAGTATTATCTGAGTTACGGAAATAATAAAACTAACATTGAAATCATGATGTATCCGTTCGTTTATTTTTAAAGTTTTGTTTAGTTAAGGGTTTTAAATCATTAAATTAGTCTTTGGTTAATTTGTATACACAGAATAAAAATATATTTAAACCATTCCTCGCGGTTTGGATTTTGGTGATTAAATTAGATTTCCCGGGGGGGGAGGCACCCCCTAGTTTTTTTTTTGTATTCAGTTACACCACTGAATATGCCTATACATACAGAATAGGGCAGGGGGCAGAAGCCCGGAGCCAGGATCAAGGGGGCCCGTCGTGTCCCGACCATTCGTACAAAAATATTGTTTTATACATTTTTGCGTTAAATACAAATTTACAGCAAATTTCGCTATACTAAAGTGAAACAATATTACGACAATCCCCAAAGAGCACGGATAACAAAACGTATTTTCGTCTTCTCCGAGCGAATAAAATAATTTTGAATTGAATTAACCGACTTAACAAGCTAACAACTGGGTTAGATCGGTTAGACGACACAGTTTACTTCGAGAATTATCTTGAAAATGTTAACGTTAACATATACGATATAACTATTTAAGATAAGATTCATTCGGGATCGATCAGCACCGGGGCCCGCAAATGTTCTCGCCGGCCCTGTATACATATTGTCTTTAACAAGGTGTACCTATAATAGCATTTGTCGGAATTTAGTTTTGAACATACGTATATCAGCAACACCATTTACTATTATCTAAAAAACCATTGATTACGGTTCGCCGTAAAACGATTTCCGTGTAGTTTCCGAAAATTCCCGCTCGTCTTCCTGGTCGCCACAACCCCAGGAGGCGCCTGGGAACGTAAATTCTGTTCGGGGCCGTGTCTTCATGATAATTACATGTAATTGAATAACGTCTTGGCGGACTGTAATAAACATAGAAAATTCATAATCGTAATGCGATTGTTCGTCTCGGGCGCGTAGTCTGGTTGTTTTTTTTTTTTTTAAAGATGAAGGGGTAGGGGTGTTTTCCGCTCGTTCGTTTTGGACTACTAAGCCGGTTTTTTTTTTTATTTTTTTACCACACGTCTGGTAAAAACGAATAATTTCATATATTATACAGTAATATTATACTAAACTAGTATATAATATAGTCATGTACGGTACGTCGGAAACGCACTAGACCTTGATAGTCCAATCCTTGAACCTGGGGATCGCCGTCATCGCCCGTGTGCCGTACTTGTTCGCCGAGTACAATGTCGTCACGTCACCGTCCACAAACCATTCGAGTTTCGTACCCGTGCGAATCCGAATCGTGCCCATGACGTCATCGTTGCACGCGCTCACGAGCTATACGTGAGCCCACTCGTGTATTGACATACAAAAATAACACGCACGTACCTTATATTATATTATTATATTGTACACACATTCTGTGTACGATAAACGTGACCACAACCGGAGGACATAAGGTGGGAAAAAAAAGTAAAAAAAAATATGCTCGCGATTGCCGATATACAATGTATTGTAGGTAGGTGGTGTCGTTTTCTAATTATTCGTCCGTTAAAAAAAAAAAAAAAAAAAAAAACGACCGGTTTACAAAAAGCATCAGCGGTTGTCTTGGAACTCGAGCATACGGGGATACGGTCAACTGGTATGTCGGCTGTTCTAAAAAAAAAAAAAAAAACCAAAAATATACGTTGCAGAGGGATTATAAGTTATTATATCACACAAATTACCCATATATTTCGTAGATATCTATCTAAATAGAAAATATATATTGAAAAAAAAAAAAAAACGTTAATCAGGCACCGCCAAATATTATATCGGTACATTTACATTGACAATAATCAAATAACGGAGTGCCGGGTCGCATATCTTTCCAGTTATTTTGTCAAGTTTACCATGTGCTACACAAATATATAGTTTGCCTAGAACTATTGCAAAAAAAATTATTAAACTCTTATAAACGATTTATTTCAGAATTTCCATAAACTTCTGTTAATTTGAATCACGTTAGGTTAGATTATTTGGTTGGCCTGCCCACTTAAATCCACGTGTACTACTGTAGCAACACTCTGACCGTATTATATAGTATCATTTTTGGGAAATAAAGCGGCACCAATATAAAACTTTACCCTATTTAAATGCGACAATTTAATATTTTTGACAATTTTTTACAACGAGTAACTCTATTTATGTTTAATATTAATTTTTTTACGAGTTACTTTTATGTTTTATCTGTTATTCCTATTCTTGTTGTTGTTAGGTATTTGGCCGCTTATTAAACAATCCCGTCAAATAGCCTTGCCTTCAGTTTTTCCTGTCCGCTGTCTGTGTCTTCCAGTCTAAACCTCCACCCGTCAATATATTTCCCTACAACACCATCTCATCTCTTAAGCAGTAGTCCGTCAACTGGCATTTTCCCAGTAGGATTTTCTTCCAGCACTGTAACCTTTTATTCCTTACCATGACTTGTAGATTTAATGACGGTTGGGCGTTTACGTTTACGTTTCGTTTATATTACTACAACAATTTATTCGATATGTATAATATATTAATGTAATATTATGTATCTAAATGTATTATATTGAGGATTTGCATAGTGTATTATACCAGTGCTCTATATTATATGCGCGAATCAAGGGGAAAAAATTTCGATAGAGGGGGAGTGTTGAAAAACATGTAAAATGTAAAAAATATTATATTTTATTACACACTTCAGGAACTCGTATAAATACATAATATGTATTACATATAATAATCTATTTTATTTTGTAAATCTCACGGGGAATCTTTGCAATAACTATTATGTCTGTGTAGGCCGGGTAATTTATTTTTAACATTTTTCCCGATATTTTTGGGAGGAGGAGGGTTGAACCCCCCTCAAAAAAACCTCCCGCCTTCGCCCCTGGCACGAGTGCGGTGTATAATATTAAACAAATCGATGATTCTATGCAATTTCGGAACCCGTCTTGCTCGCGGAAACAATAATATATAGTCGACGAAAAAAAAAAAAAATTAAATCAATATAATATTAACAACGGTAACGCGATTCTATGACTCATATGGAACCCGGTGGCGCTACATCCGATTTACATAGTCATTTCGGTCAACGGCCAACCATGACCTCCTCTCTTCGACCTCATAAAACACGATCTGGTCGTACGAAATATCGCATACCCGCCACCCCCAGCTTTACTTTCTCGTCTACTTCCGTGTTAATTTCTGGTATTCGCGTACGCGTGTTTCGCCGATCAAACGAATTTATATTCATCTACGGTAGGTATCTACGTAGGCCTTCACCGATGTATTTGATAACAACAACACATCGATTGTGCGATATACACGCAGACGCGTTTGGAATGTAATATTTTTATATTTTTATAATATCCATTAGGGGGCCTCGTCGCTAATATTTTGTTTTCTCTGTGTGTCTCGCGCGTAATTATCACGTTTGCGACTCTCTGGTTGAGTTTAGGGCAAATGAACCTATTATACATATCACGAAGACGAGTATTTACTATATTTTACATTTTTTTTTTTTTTTTTCTTAATTTTTAATGGTTAAAATTAAATTAAATTAAAACACGCATCCTGTAAAAAGTAAATACTCGTCTTATAGAAATGCTAAATACGTTTGTTGCTGTATTGCGTACGTGACAGACAGGGAAAACAAATTTTAGTGGCCAGAACTCCTTAAGTCGATATATTTGTACATCTATACCCCCCCCCCGTTCTCGTTAATTTTCATTTGTCGTCAGATAAATTACGAATCGATATTTTGTAATAATATTATATCGTACACACTGTCCAAATATACTGTATATAGGTAGGTTAATTGCTAACAACTATAGACGGTAAACTACACATTACATTATAAAATTATTTCATTTTTTTTATTTGAAACAATAACGATGTAGACAAGTATAGACTTGTACAAAACTTATAAAAAACCAATTATAGATAACTATTTAAATTTAAGAAATCTATCCGCTCTTATTATTGAAAGGAAATAATACCACCTTAAATATGTACGTGCCAACACAAATCAAAATTTAAGTATTCACAAATAATAAATATGATTAAATAACATGAAATAACAATAAATAATGTTATGTAGTTATACAGATAACTGTGTCTCGGATTACTGATACATTTTAACATTAAACTATGTTGTTTTTTTTTGTTTTTATATGTGCTGTTTTATCATTTATTATCAAGTTTTGTACTCGTACAATATTTGACTGATGCAATTTCCAATTTATTTTTTTTTTCCTGTATATTCGCATACGCGTATAGAGGCATAACCGGTTTACGATTCCGTTATTTCGGAGGATAGTATCATATTATTTACATACGGTGCAAAACACAAATATTTGTAACCACATGTCACAGACGGTTTTTACAAACGCGTCATCTAACTAGACAACAATTTATTTACAGCTGAATTAGTTTTCCGGTCACTAAGTCTTTTAAAGAATTTTTTGTATTAATAAAGAAAATCGAATTATTATTAAATCATTACTGAATTGTTCACAGGTAACATTATTGATTATAATATTATAACTATAAGTGACAAGTCATCTACAAGCATGATGGGTTTGATGAGCCGAGTCATCGTCTTAGCGTGTATAATTTATCAATCTACTTGTGGTATGTTATTAATAGAATATTAATAAATTATAAACCAAAATTAATATTTTTGTCTTCCGCATTTCAGATGGAACATTTAGTTGTAAATCAGAAGGTTTTCATCCGGATCCTTCGGATTGTACGAGTTTTTACAGATGTGTTGATTTTGGAGCTGGTACATCTTTTACAAAGTTTAAGTTTCAGTGTTCTCCGGGAACTGTTTTTGACCCAGAAAATTCTGTATGTGTACATCCATCCTCTTCTAATAGAGAAGAATGTAAAAATTTACAATTAAGTAACCCTGAGCCAGAGCCTAGTCCAGAGGAATCTAACTCATGGAACACACCATCTACTGGCGTTTCAAACCAACAAAGTTCTAATAATCCCAATAACTTCGGTTATGGTTCGAGCGGCGCTCCTGAATATTCAAGTCAGCCGTCTTCAAACTTCGACTATGGGCGCCCTCAAGTCGGTTACCAACCACCTCAAGCAGGATACGGTCAACCACAATCACAACCACCCTCATTACCACCTCAATCAAATTCACAACCAAATAATTATAACCCGCAACAACCCGAATACGTACAGGCGCCACATCAGCCTAATTACAATCAGCCACCACCTCAAGCTGGTTACATTCCAGTCTCACCAAAACCGACACAAAAACCTAATTTTAACCAACCTCAACAACCTAGTTATTCGCCATCACCAGCACAGCCAGCACAACAATTTAATTATAATCAACCACCGCAATCTGGTTATATACCACCTGTTCAGCAACCTAGTTATAATCAACCATCACAACCTAGTTATAATCAACCACCAAAACCTACTTATAATAAACCATCACAACCTAGTTATAATCAACCACCACAATCTAGCTATTCGCCACCGGCAGCACAACCGGCACAGCAGTTTAATTATAATCAACCTCCGCAATCTGGTTATATACCACCTGTTCAACAACCTAGTTATAATCAACCACCACAGCCTAGTTATAATCAACCACAGTCTACTTATGCACCTCCTGTTCAACCGGAAGATGGCTACAACCAACAATCATCAGCAGAAAATCCTGACAGCGAAGTAGACAATGAACCAGATGAACCAGAATATACTAGTTCTAGTGGACCAAACTGTTTGTCAGAAGGATTTCATCCATATGACGAAGGTTGTAGTAAAAAATTCATAAGATGTGTAGACAAAGGTGATGGAACATTTATAAAATATGAATTTGAATGTGGTGAAGGGACTTTATGGGATAGTAGTCAAAATACATGTAACCATGCTAATCAAGTTAACTGTGGTGCCACGACGTCAGCTACGCCATCCACGATACAATCAGATTCTACAGTAGCACAACAAATAACTACCTCTAATCAATGGTCTAATTCATCTGCTGCTAGTTCATCTATGGCGTCAAGTTCAAGTTCAAGTTCAAGCTCTAGTAGTTCTTCGAGTAATCAGTTTACATCTGCGTCTACCGTTGCTGGACAATCAACTGGAGGAAATAACCAACAGTCTTCATTCCAAGGTGCTTCTTCAGCTAATCAAAATACTGCAACGACAGCCGCTATGAATCAGGCTTCAAGTCAAGCTACCAGTTCTAGTTCAAACCAACAATCTACGAGCTCTGGATCTGGTCAAACTACAATATCTGGATTAAATCAACAAACAACCAGTGCTGGATCTAATCAACAAACAAGTAATGGTGGATTTAATCAACAAACAACAAGTGCTGGACTAAATCAACAAACAACTAGTACTGGGTCCAATCAACAAACAGCTAGTACTGGATCAAATCAACAAACAACTAGTGCTGGATCTAATCAACAAACAACTAATGGTGGATTTAATCAACAGACAACTAGTTCTGGCTCAAACCAGCAGACAAGTAGTTCTGGTTCAAACCAACAGACAACTAGTTCTGGCTCAAACCAACAGACAACTAGTTCTGGATTAAATCAAGAAATAACTAATTCTGGATCAAATCAACAAACAACTAGTGGATTAAATCAAGAAATAACCAGTGCTGAATCTGGTGAGCAAACAAGTAGTACTGGATTAAATCAACAAACGAGTAGCGCTGGGTCCAATCAACAAACAACAAGTGCTGGACTAAATCAACAAACAACTAGCGCTGGGTCCAATCAACAAACAACTAGCGCTGGAGCCAATCAACAAACAGCTAGTACTGGATCAAATCAACAAACAACTAGTGCTGGATCTAATCAACAGACAACTAGTTCTGGCTCAAACCAGCAAACAACTAGCGCTGGGTCAAATCAACAGACAACAAGTGCTGGATTAAATCAACAGACAACTAGTGCTCAATCAAACCAACAAACTGGTACTGGGTCAAATCAACAAACTACTAGTTCTGGATCAAGTCAGCAGACCTCTGGTGCTGGATCAAGTCAGCAGACCTCTGGTGCTGGGTCAAATCAGCAAACCACTGGTGCTGGATCTAATCAACAATTCCACGCTGAAAATAAACCAACTTTACCAATGTCTTCAACATTAAAACCAACTACACCTATTTCCACAACAAAAAAACCACCAGTTTCAACTACTTCAAAGCCCACTACTTTGAAACCAACTACTCCAAAACCAACTCCAATACCAACTTCTCCAAAACCTACATCCGCAAGACCAACATCTGAAAAACCAGCTACCCAAAAACCCATTACTACTTCCACTCCACCACCAACAAGTACACAAAAATACACTACAACTACTACAAAACCAATACAGCCATCTTCGACTTCTAAACCAACAACTCAAGCAACTTCAAAGCCAACATTAGTTTCATCAACCAATAAACCCATTACTTCTAAACCAACTACAAAGCCAACAGTGATTGCTTCTACAAACAAACCATTATCACAATCAACTACAACCATTAAACCATTAAATCAGCAACATTTTAATAAGCCTTCAGCACCATACCCCCCACCACCATATCCCTCCACTTCATCAACTACTCAAACACAAACACAATCACCTACTACGGACACTTGTACAGCAGAAGGATTTTTCCCAGATTCTAAAGACTGCACCAAATTTTATAGATGTGTAGGAAATGGAAATTCATTTACCAAATACAACTTTAATTGCGGCCCGGGAACTGTTTGGGACCATGTTAATAATGTGTGTAATCATCCGTGGGCAGTAGATAGAGATTGTTCAAAACCATTATCATCGGTTACACCGGGATATTTTTCAACAGAATCGTCTATATCTAGTAGTTCTGGAAGTTCAACATCGAGTCAATCTAATAAACCAGCATCACCTAACAGACCATCCTATCAGACAAGTGGACAAACTAATAAACCAACAATAGTCACAACGCCATCTAACAGACCGTCCTATCAGACAAGTGGACAAACTAATAAACCGGCAATAATCACATCATCTACCGGACCATCCTATCAGACAAGTGGACAAACTAATAAACCAACAATAGTCACAACGCCATCTAATAGACCGTCCTATCAAACAAGTGGACAAACTAATAAACCGGCAATAATCACGACATCATCTACTGGATCATCCTATCAGACAAGTAGTCAAATTACTCAAACCCAAACTGCAACATCTACTAACGGTCAACAAACGTCTTCGACTCCGAGTCAAGTCCCAACATCTCAAACGTCTTCAAATAATTCAACCGCGCCTTGTTATACTTCACCAAAACCACCAAGCAAAATAGTGTGTAATGGCAGTGGATTTTTCCCACATCCAGATGATTGCAAAAAGTTCTATAGATGTGTTGATTGGGACGGTGATAAAGGCGAACGATTTTCTGTGTATCATTTCGACTGTCCACAAGGAACTATTTTTGATCCTAGTTTAAATGTATGTAATCACGAAGCTTCTGTATATCCTCCTCGTGATTGTTCCGGAACAAGCACTCCACAAAGTAGCTCAACTTATGGAACTAGTACCCCAACTACTCAAATTACAGATATGACTACAATATCCGAAACAAATCCTACGGTAACAACTGAGACTTCAGTTGAAACTACTGGACCATCTGATATCGAATCAACTACACCTAACCAACCAGAAACAAATCCTCCAGGTACTGATCAAACGACAAGTAGTCCAACAGAGACAACGACTAGCCAAATAGAAACAAATCCACCAACAACTAGTCAAACAGAAACTAATCCACCAACGACTAGTCAAACAGAAACTAATCCACCAACGACGAGTCAAACAGAAACTAATCCACCGACGACAAGTCAAACAGAAACTAATCCACCGACGACAAGTCAAACAGAAACCAATCCACCAACAACTAGTCAAACAGAGACTAATCCACCAACGACTAGTCAAACAGAAACTAATCCACCGACGACAAGTCAAACAGAAACTAATCCACCGACGACAAGTCAAACAGAAACAAATCCACCGACAACAAGTCAAACAGAAACAAATCCACCAACAACTAGTCAAACAGAAACTAATCCACCGACGACAAGTCAAACAGAAACTAATCCACCGACGACAAGTCAAACAGAAACCAATCCACCGACGACTAGTCAAACAGAAACAAATACACCTGTAATGACGAATCCAACGGAAACGAATCCCACAATTAGTCAAACGGAAACAACACAACCTGAAACTAATCCTACTCAACCAACTACAGATACATTCCCGGCCACAACAATTGCACCGGAAAGTACAAATGCTACAGATAATAAGTGCCCTCCCTTGGAGCCCGATCAAATATCTTTAGTGTGTCCAACAGGTTTTAGAAGACACCCACAAAATTGTAACCTATTTTATCAATGTACGATAGCTGATAATAATGATATAAAGATTTTGGTTCTTGCTTGTTCAAATGGTACATATTATGATCAAACAAGAATTCAATGTTTACCACCAGACGAATCTGAATCGTGTCCATCAAGCATTGATCTTCGGTTAGGACCAATCGATAGAATACAACCAACTGTAAGTTATTAACATTTAGTTAATAAATAAATAATATTAATATTAAAATTTGTATATTATTTAGGTCCAGATTCAACCTTATCAAAAATTATGCCCATCAGAAGGAACATTCGCATCTCCAAACGATTGCCAAACTTTTGTGAATTGCAACCGAAACTCAAGAGGAATTCTCAATGGTAAAATTAAAAAAAAAAAAAAAAATTCTTAGTAACCATTTTAACTGTAAATTATACTTTTCATTTAGGTCAATTATTCCAATGTCCTGAAGGACAAAGTTATTGGGAAACCTCTAAGAAATGTGAGAAAAATCGAAAAATTCCTATGTGTAAGAAACTTGGTCCCAAGTTAAACTGGCAGACGAGTCTTGCGCCAGTATATACTGGATAATAAAATTACGAATTAAATAACAGTAAACATTATACAAATCATTTTTAGCTCAATCTTAATGTTAAAAATATATGATTTTAATTTTAGCTCATAAGTAAATAAGAATTTAAGATTTAATAACTTACCTTAGTGTAAAACGTGTATTCATTTTGAAAAATGTTTCAAAAATTTTCCTAGGCAACAAAATATAAGATTGATTTACTATGTTTAAAAAGTGAAAATATGGACAGAGAGTCAAACGAGTGATTTTAATTATAGGTACGAAGTGTTAGATATTATATTATTATTCTATTTACGATCATGAATAATTGGGTAAATAATTTGTTTAAAGCATGTGCGCCGAACGTCAAATATAATGTGCCATACTAGAAAACTAATATTGTTTAAAGTTGCATAAATTTTTGAAACATTTTTTAAAAGTTACAAATTATTTTATAAGTAACGCATTTTTTTTTAATTTTATTTGTAAATATTATGTACATACATTTTTTATGTAAAATAAAAAATATATTAATTAATGAAATTGGTGTAAAATAATTTTATTTCTAGTATATAGTTGATTTAAACTAAATTAATTTAGTTTATTTATCATTGTTGTAGGTACTAGGTATTCTTAATCTACTTCGTATTTAATATCGTATTAATTTGCCCCTTAAATATTATTTTGTATGCATTACATACTACAGTGTGTCATATATGTCGTAATATACAAACTCCCAAAACCAGCAGATATTATTATGTTTAATACAAATATTAATACCTGTTCATTTACATTTAAATTCATACCTATCTATGAACAAAATTGTAATTACCGAATAACACTAATGCATTTTAAAATTGTTTTATGATTTGTTATAATTAATTCATATATTAATTATTTATTTATTCACAACACTATGGTTAGAAGAAAAACACATTCAAATCATAAATCATAAATATCAATAACTGATTAAATTCATTTAAACATGTACATATACCTACACCGTAGATCATACCTAGATATATTAGAAATCTCAATTTACTAATAAAACAAATTAGAGAATATCATCATCAATAAATTTGTATACTTAACAAAAATACAATAAAATAAATTAAATAATACATTTAAATTAACTGATTAATATATTTGCCTCTTTTAATTAAAAGTATATCGGTACTATATATTTGTATTTTGTAGAGTATTGAAACCATATCCATAATACAAATATACTACTTTTCTAAATTAAATATAATACGGATTCAAAGTAGAATGTAAGATAATATTATGAGCAAGGAAGACTAGAATCTATAGTCTATAGTAGTATGGACACCTACCTATTCCAATTACCCGAAAATGCATTGTCTATTCGTAAAATAAATTAATTTGGGTTAGACAAGTGATACAAACAAAACGTACAATTTGACTACCTAATTATTTTTGTTTTTAACTTTAAATTGTTAATTGATAAATAACAGGTATGCAACTATAGTTAATTGTAATCTAACATACATAGCTTATTGAGTATTAGCGACAAACCGTAAAAAAAATAAAATAAGAATATTTACATATCTAAAAAAAACATGCAAATGTCTCGGAAAACAATTATTTCACTCGACGACAAAAACTTAAAATGTATAAATCTGCAACACAATTTACACGTTATTCCCATCATTACAATATAAGTTATTACGCCGATAACGAATAACCGGAAAAGCGTATAAAATGGCACAATTATAGAAGAAAAAAAAACAATGTATTAATTAATTAATAATAGTAATGGCTTTAATAGTAAAAAATCACAGACCCACACCGCAGCCCCAGATGCTCTTTTACAATTAAATATTAATTTCCAAACGAATGCATACACTTTCGTAGACATTTGCTTACTTTAGCTAAAGAACAATTACCAAAATAAATAAATGGAGATGTGTCTGAAATTTAAAAACGAAGGATTTGAAGAAACATACCCTTGTGTAAATATAGCATTGACAATGTATTTATGTTCCCGTATCGAAATTGTTCTTCAGAGCCGATCGTTTAGTGTAGTGGTTTACAACCTTTTTGGGTCAACGGCCCCTTTTTGATTTTGAAATCAAATCGACGGCTCCCATACGAATAACGGTAATAATAAAAATTAAAATAAACGTGAAATTATGAATAATAGGAATCGTTTTTTTTTTGTTTTGAGATTTATTATAAACGTTACGCGCATACAAAAAAAATAATTATAGCGATAAATTACAATTTTATTTTTAGTTTCTACTGCGGACACGGGCTCCCTTGATAATTATCGACGATGCACCTGGGTGCACAGGGTCGATAACCACTGGTGTATTGCGTTAAAACTAATGTTAACATTAAAATTAATAGTGACTTACGGTCGAAAATGACCGATGAACAATTAAATAATATGGCCACATTAAATATCGAACTGGACGTCACGCGAAGTTTAGATTATAATAGCATAATCAACGGGTATAGTTTCTTGTGAAGCCCGCAAAAAATCAATGTAAATATGACATTGGTAAATAGTAAATAAATAACGTTTTAAACTGCGATTTCTTTTTAACTATTTTCCATTTAATTTCTTTTGGAAGCAAATCCCCGTCATAAGTGTCATTAAGTTTCTAGCTGCCACAGTAATCGTAGTAGTAGCTGGTAGGCGACAGTTTCGGAAGGCAAATCTTATTCTCATAACAGTGCCTGGGACAATTTGTAGGAAATGAGGTGTAAGTCCGCCTTCGGCGGTTTAAGAGTGTTCTACTGTGTAATTTGGTAGTTGATATTTTACAATTTAAAAAATAAAAAAAAAACACACACGTTGTCTAGTGTAATACATTTTTTTTTTTTTTTTGTATGGGGCAGGCGGGAAAAAATTAGCGCCCGGCGTGGAGCCGCGTCGTTGCATCGGTGACAACCGTGTGCCCCCCATGCACACGTCATTTTGATATAAAAAATCAGCTTTAAACAACACCGACGGGAGAGAAAGAAAATAAAAATATAAAAAAAAAAAAAAAAAAAACGGTTATATTATCGAATCGTTTTTTTTTTTAGCACCAGGGGGGGGGTGTGCCTCCGTGTACTTACCGACATTTTCACTTGCAACACAACGGCTTGATAACTACCGGCGGCGTACATTTACGCCCATTTCGAATTTTGGTTTTATTCTTACCGTGATGTATACGCATGGACGTAATTATTATTTACTGCGGAGTTAATAACAAGAAAAATTATTGGCAATTATATAAAAAACGCCGACCGTCGTTTATGGTTTTACTGTTTTGGAAATAATTACACGCCGACAATAATTGTTTTGGGTTTACCATAGAAGACGCGCGCCGATCGGTCGTCGCAGTGCGGGCGCGCGACGATCGCGGTCCGGCGGCGGGTACGCGCACGTTGGTCACGCCGCACGTTCGCGGCGGCCAACAGCCGATCGACCGCGGCGGTGCGGCGGCTCGGACTGATTGCGCCCCGGCCTGCCATTTGCCGTTCGTCACTCGCTGCCGTATCACAGCCCCGGACATTTCGCTCGTTCCCTGCGCACATCGGGTAGCGACGTAGTATCCGTCCGCCCGCCCGCTCCCGTATCCCTCCGTCGCCGTTGGCATTGGCACTGATTACCGGGCCGTCTACCGCTCGCAGTATAATATCGCACTCCGCGGTCAGACAAGTCGCAGCGCCGACGCACACCCCTCGAACGTTTCGTTTTGACGACGAGCCGAATAATCTCCATAATCGCCATTTTCCCAAATTTCTGTATCTGCCCGATGCGCTGAAACCGTTATATTCGTCTTTGGTATAATTCACTAATCTCCCGTTCAGTCGAATAACAACGTAATGGCGTATTGCAGAGCGTTCAAATCAAAAGTACGTACGAATGTGTTAAAGACCCTGATTTTATATTTGAAAATATACGAGTAACAAATAACGTTGGTAATATTCAATTGTACCCTGTGCAGGCGCCGTGGGCCAAATTGGTGTCCGGCGAAATCCAACAGAGATGTTTCCATTCGTCTCCCGCCGCATTTGGCGCCAGCAAAGTCGCCATGAGCAACTTGGACACCAAGCCGTTGCCGTACGAGACTCTGGAGAAACGTATTAAAGTCGTTGCCGATAGGTATGTGATTTACCCGCTACCCTCTTTCAATATCGTAAAGATAAAATATTCCGTGTGCCATTTTAATTAAAATACTTTTTAATTTTAAATTGTTTTATTCGTTTTAGGGTTATAGGTTTTTTTTTATTTTTTTTTATTTATACTCTTATCTTAATTAATCATAGTTTAGCCTTGACCAACTCTCTTTAACATCATTAAAAATAATAGGTAGATAATTGTTAAGCATTACTGTGTTAAAATAATCAATTTGGTGTACCTATCCGCCTACTTATTTACTATTAAATAAAGTATTCATAAGGCATGTATATGTTTTGTTTTAGTTAATTTGAACATTTGACCAAATGAGAATTTATTTTTCTTCGGTTTTCTATTTACCCACCTACTCGATCTATTTGTACGAATAAGGAAGAAATATTTTCTATAGCTCATTAAACATGAACTTTGTGCTTGTTTATATCTCTACATAAGCCTCGAGTTATTTATGTTTTCAAGTTATAATTGAGCCAATTCATATACATTATTTCCGGGTAGCTATTTGGACCATTGTGTATAGTCCAATGATTATGTAAAATATTATACTTTTAATTGTTTTTAAATTATGCAAATACTGTTGGTCATTCTTTTTTTAAATTTATTACCTTATTTGTCAATGTCTATTTTAATTGGGTTTCTTCACCAGGAACATCACCGTATACTTTTGAAGTTTAGCGGTCATATGAAATAACTAAGCCAACTTACTGATGATTTCAATGTATCTATTTTTGCTATTAAATTTGATAATGTGCCAAAATTAATTTTTTTTAGTATGACCTATCTGTATTATAAATTGTGATTTTAAAATGTTTTACTTTAACCCTTATCTTTATTAGTACCTGCATACAAATTCATTCTTTATTGTTGTAATTTATTAAATATTTTTTATTAAGATTGTTACATGTTGAAGTGGAACGGCTTAGTCACTATTCACTACTAATTGTCATGGCTTAATTTATCGTCATTGATGATACACTTTATAAAATATAGTTTTGTTCTGTCGATTTAATTTCTTATTATAAAACTAATATTTATGCTGTAAATACTATGTGGGGCAGTCAGAATAATCAAAAAAAATGTTATTCATTATAATATAGTTTTTAATTAGATATCAACCAGTATTGTATTATAGTTTATAGTATATTATCATCAGGGCCGGATTTCGGGCCTCCACATAACTGATTTTTTTTTTTATTACATCATTATAATATATATATTTTAATTTAATTTACAATTCAAATTAAAATCACAACATGAACAATAATACCAATTCAGTTTTATGAGGAGCTCCCACAAATCAGCATGATTGAAAAAAAAAAGGTCGTGCATTCAATGCAATTAGAGCCACCTCAAGATATGGGCACCGTGCCTCCATATTCCTAAATCTGGCTCCTGGTCACCATAATAATATTCAATATTAAATATTTTTAATATGTTACAGCCATTGCTCTAAGGTAGGCTACTGTTGTAGGTGGAAAGTTAAAAATGTAGTATATATAGAGTAAAGTAGTTTGTGTACTATATATCTGTTCCATCGGTGAATATATACTATGAAATGGTTTTCAGGCTTAACAAAAATTCCCCGTTATAAAAAAAATCTACAATGAATACATTTTTTTTTTGCACCGCTGCTCTTGTCCACAGTAAACTCCTATCTTAACTACCAAGGAATGCGAATATTTATTTCTGTTATTAAAGTATTAAATAATAGATGATGACAGAGTAAATAGTATGAATTATATACAGAGTCTTCCAAATTGCGTGCCAGTAGATTTTGCTATTAAGTATTTAGTTTTTGAACAAATCGTCTATGGGATATTGTTTTAGAATTGTATGATATTCTAAATGCTTTTGATAATTAGTAACTTTTTATTTATTAAAAAAAGGGGAAATTTGATGAAGGGTAGCTATAAAATATCAAATGGTATACTAGTAGTAAAACTTCCATAATGTAATGCAACTTTAATTAAACGCAAGAAGTTTTCCGTTGAAAGTTCCACCTTAGGTTTAATAATTTTGCTAGTATAAAAGGAGTAGTTGAGTGTCATTTATGTAGCCACATCTGCATCTATTTGGACGATCCTGTATGTATATATATATATATATCAAATTAATAATTAGCTTATCTAACAAAATACTTACTACTATTATAATAATTGATTGCTATACATATTGATTTAGTAATTATCAAATAATATGTATAACGTGCATAATTATTTAAAAAAAAAAAAGTTTAAAAATATTACCTCTTGAGAGTGGATTTATTTGATTAAATGTAAACAAACATAATATTCTGATTGTGTCCTAAATAAATTCAAGTCCATTTGATTTAATGTATCTTTTCCATGTTAAAATGTAAATCAATAAACAGATTTTCAATGAATGACAAAATTAAGGCATTTTTTAAAATAATTGAAATGATAAGTAATAATATTTCGAATGAAAATCTACAGTCTTTTCTTAATTTGGAACAATTTGTGACAGAACACGAACTTCAAATGAATCTCATTAACAACATAAAACACCAATCTAAAATGATAAAAACAAAGATTGAAGAATATTTTAAAGAAGATTATTCTGAATTTTTTTGGATATGAAAACCCATTCATTTTGGATTTAGATGACATTCCTAGAACACTAACTAAAAATGAAAAAGTCTTTGATAAAATTGTCACGCAATGAAATTTTGAAAATAGAATTTACTAAATTAGAATTTGGTGAGTTTTGGATAAAGATTAAAAACGAATATCCTTCACTGTCTAAAAAAGTGTTGTTATTTTTAATACCATTCACAACCACTTATCTTTTTGAAATTAGTTTCTCCTCAATGATCGTAGTAAAAAACAAGTTTCGAAATAAACTGAATCTTGAACCAAATTTTTGATTAAAATTAAGTATCACTGAACCAGATATTTCCTCACTGATATCAAACCTACAAATCCATGAATCGCATTGAAAATCTGTAATTAACTCATATCTTATTTAAAAAAAACTAATAAATAAAAAAGAATTAAACTGTTGTATTTGACTGACTTATTATTTAAAATAAATATATTTAACTAAAATGTAAAGTATTTAAATGTACAATTTGGATGTTTTATTTTTAGCCATTAGTGGTACGCGACTGATTGAAAATATACCTAAGTGGTACGTAAAAAAAAAAATTGAGAACCGCTACCATGGATGATATGATCCGCTTAGTTTTTAATAAACTCAATTTTAGTTGTTTAAATATTTTTCTGAAAAAATTCCAATTAACAATGTTTAGAAATGTTTATTGAATGCAATGATTTATCATTGGTTTTTAATTTAAAAACTGAATAATGACTATGACTAATTCTTAATTAGTTTACTAGGGTTTTGTATAATGATTGTTGAACATAAATTAGTAATGTTGCATTTATGTTAGCCAATAAATTAAAATAATGAATATTATATAACTTTTTTATATAAAATATGTGTTTAATAGCTTTAATTTTGACTAATTTTCATCAGTTTATTGATGGTAACAATAATTTGTTATAGATTAGGAAAGCCACTGTCCTTGGCAGAAAAAGTGCTATACTCGCATTTGGATGATCCTGTTAACCAAGAACTTAAACGGGGTGAATCTTACTTAAAGTTAAGACCTGATCGTGTGGCTATGCAAGATGCTACCGCTCAAATGGCCATGTTGCAATTTATTTCATCCGGTTTACCGAAGGTTGCAGTTCCATCCACCATTCATTGTGATCATTTAATTGAAGCTCAAGTATATTTTAAATAACACTTACAATGATATATTTAATACTAACAAATGTTTTATAATAGCTTGGTGGAGTAGAAGACTTGAAAAGAGCCAAAGAAATGAATGAAGAAGTATATAATTTTTTGAAAACAGCTGGTGCTAAATACGGAGTTGGTTTTTGGCATCCTGGTTCAGGAATCATCCACCAAGTAATACCAATGAACAATAATACTTTGTATTTAATTAAAAAATGTAAAATACAAATATTAAACTTTTTTTTTTTTTTAGATTATTTTGGAAAACTATGCTTTTCCTGGATTATTGATGATTGGTACTGACTCTCATACACCTAATGGTGGTGGTCTCGGTGGTTTGTGTATTGGAGTTGGTGGTGCAGATGCCGTTGATGTAATGGCGGACATTCCATGGGAACTTAAATGCCCAAAAGTATATCCCCATTAACAAATAAGTACATTTTAACTGTAAGTTTATTGTTTTATTTTCTTTTAGGTTATTGGTGTTCATCTGTCTGGAAAAATGTCTGGTTGGACTACACCAAAAGATATTATCTTGAAAGTGGCTGACATATTAACTGTTAAAGGAGGTACTGGTGCTATAATTGAATACCACGGACCCGGAGTTGACAATATATCGTGCACTGGTAAAATAAATGTGGTTACTTAAAAATTATAAAATCTTATCTTACCATTAGTCATATTTATTTAGGTATGGCTACTATTTGTAATATGGGTGCTGAAATTGGCGCTACTACTTCATTGTTCCCTTTCAATCACCGTATGGCTGATTATTTGAAGGCGACATTACGTAGTGATATTGCTAAAGAAGCTGCAAAATACAGTAAGTCATTATTAACACCCGATCAAGGCAGCCACTATGACCAGGTAATTTTATTCTTTTATTAATCTAATAATATTGTGTTTATTGACAAAAACAT
Source organism: Tuberolachnus salignus (assembly GCA_956483605.1). Taxonomy (NCBI): domain Eukaryota; kingdom Metazoa; phylum Arthropoda; class Insecta; order Hemiptera; family Aphididae; genus Tuberolachnus; species Tuberolachnus salignus. The sequence continues at coordinate 3,372,612 of OY101434.1, forward strand.
TTGGGGTTTTTTTTTTTATTGTTAATTAATAAAACATAGTTAATTGAACTGGATTTAAACACACTGGAACCTCATGTCAACGGACCTTTCACGCCTGATCTCGCTCACCCTATTTCCAAACTTGGTGCTAACGCCAAGAAAAACGATTGGCCTATTGAAATCAAAGTTGGTAAGTTATTGAAAATATTAGCTTTTTTTTTTATATTGCCATTTTTATTATCACTCAATTTAGATTCCATATTTATTGAATTTTTTGATGTTTATTATGTCAAATATTTATAAACATTGTTCATGGTTTAAATATTTTTTATTATTATCAATATATATCTTATTTTTTTTTAGGTCTAATTGGAAGTTGTACTAACTCGAGTTACGAAGATATGTCAAGGTGTGCCTCTATAGCAAAAGAAGCCTTGGCTCATGGGCGCAAATCAAAAATTCCATTTAATGTAACACCTGGATCTGAACAAATCAGAGCAACAATTGAACGAGATGGAATTGTATACAGCAAATAATATTAAAATATGTCGATTAGTTTTTGTAATTACATTATTGTTTAGGCACAAACATTGAGAGATTTTGGTGGTACTGTATTAGCTAATGCTTGTGGTCCTTGTATTGGGCAATGGGACCGTAAAGATATCAAAAAAGGTGACAAAAACACAATTGTCAGTTCATATAACAGGAACTTTACTGGACGAAATGATGCTAATGCGGCAACTCATGCTTTTGTCACATCCCCTGAACTTGTAACCGCTTTAGCCATTGAAGCTCGTTTGGACTTTGATCCTTCAGTTGATTCAATTAAGGGAGCTGATGGTTAGTTTCATATTGTTTTTTTTATTATGGTTTAGATAATTTTATTGTTAAATTGTTTTCATTATAATATCTGTTAATTACTTGAAAACATAATATAATGGTCTTTAACTTTCAGACTTTTTATGGTTAGTTTAAAATTAATGTTCAAACATTAAGTTGGATGAAATAGGGTGAAACAGTTTTCATCCGTGACTAACAAAAATATACATTTTATAAAATCCATTTTGGGCATTGTATTTTGTAAAGTAATTTTAAATTATCAATTATAGGGTTGGGTTTAGTTCTTCTAAAACCCACTAAATATGGCCATTTAAAATTTGATCATATATATTTTTTTAAGAATAGATCACATTTGCATGTATAAAAGTTTAATTTATTTTTCTATTCAATTTTAATTTTGCTCTGCATTGATAAAAAAAAAAAAAAGATCTATTATGTTACTTATTAATATTTTAACTTGTAATTTATTTAATTTTTTTTTTTTCATCGCAATTTTAATATAAAAAATTGGTTATAAGGTATTTATATATTTTAATATTAATTTTTTGTTTTAAAGGTAAGGAATTTAAATTGAGCAATCCATTTGGCGCTGAATTACCCGCTAATGGATTTGATCCTGGTCAAGATACTTATCAAGCTCCACCTAGTGATGGATCGTCTGTAAGTGTTGTGGTCGATCCAAAATCCCAACGTCTTCAATTGTTGGAACCGTTTAAGGTTTGGAATGGAAAAGATTTGGAAAATCTAACTATACTTATTAAAGTAAGTTTTTTTTTTTTTAACAATGCACTTGTTATAAGATAAGTATGCTACCGAACAATAATCGTATGGTACATTCCAGACAAAGTAAATAAAACATAATAAAGCAGTTAATACAGATTCTGACCTATATTTTTACTTAATCAATCTTATTATTTCTCACTGTTAGAAAATTCATAATTCCAGTTATTTAATTAAAATACTTAGTATCCATTAAAATTAACCTTTATTTGTTTGATCCATTACGTTAAATTGTTTGGTTGATGGAAAAGTATTAATATGCATTATACCTGTCATAGGTTAAAGGAAAATGTACTACTGATCACATTTCTGCAGCTGGACCATGGTTGAAATACAGAGGTCATTTGGACAATATATCCAATAACATGTTTTTGACGTAAGTAATTATTATTCATATTGAAAAATATTTGTACTACTTTAATTATTTTTCTGACTATATCACTTTAATTTTATTATTCAAGCGCAACTAATGCTGATAACAATGAAATGAATAAAGTTAAGAATCAAGTGACCGGAGAGTGGGGCTCAGTGCCAGATACAGCCAGGGCATATAAAGCTAAAGATGTAGCATGGGTAGTATTTGGTGATGAAAACTACGGCGAGGGAAGTAGCAGGGAACACGCCGCTTTAGAACCACGTCATTTGGGAGGATATGCAATCATTGTCAAATCTTTTGCACGTATTCATGAAACAAATTTAAAGAAACAAGGAGTATTAGCTCTTACGTTTGCAAATCCTCAAGACTACGATAAAGTTCAACCAACTGACAAAGTATCTTTGCTAGGACTTAACCAATTTGCCCCTGGCAAGGTAAACAAATTATTTTTATTTAACACTATGAATTAAGAAGTATCACTTGTACTAATTTATTTTATATAATTTAGTGAACATTACTAATTTATATTACATAATTTTGTATACACTGTACGCCAGTGTTTTCAAGTAGAGAGTACCAGTGATTTCTTCTTTTTTTAGAATTTTACTTGTTTGACTAATATTAGTTTTGATTTTAGCCATTAAAGTGTCTCTTATCTCATACTGATGGAAGCAAAGATGAAATCTTATTGAACCATACATTCAATGAACAACAGATTGAATGGTTTAAATCGGGCAGTGCATTGAACCGTATGAAACAAATCGCTGCTGCTTCTAAGTAAAATTGTTAACGTCATAAAAACGATAATGTTTGTTTAAATGTTGTATTATAAATTATTTATTTTTACTATTTTGATTAGAAAAAAAAAAATCAATTCTTTTAAAAAAAAAAAAAACCATGTTTTAGTCAAATTGTTGTTTAGAAAAAAATTATTGGATTTAGATTTTAGGTCCATCATTGCTGTTATTTTATATAATATATAATTGTATTTTTAAAACTGTTAATAGATCAATAGTCTTATATTTTGTTCAATTTTATTATAACAGGGTTTTGCTAAGAATTCTGTTAACTAACACCTCATATTCCACTTGCCATCCTGTTTGGTGCATATTATTTATTTTTTTTTTTTTTTTTAATACAATTGAAATACACAATTTGTACAACGTAGCGCAATAAGTATATATATTATAATTTAGAAAAAAATAACATGAATATCATGAATTAAGAAATCACCCATTGGTGACACTTGGCTGGTAATTAACGCTGTCTAGAGTCTAGAACCTCGTTTTATATTTATAGCAAGTCAAGGCACCAGCTCCTTTTTAGACGACGCCCGGGTTTCCCGGAATGGTCTGAGTGTAGAGACTCTTTATCAAAGGATTTTGATGGGTTTGTAGGCGATTATGAAAGCGTTTATGGAAAACTACAGCTTCATCTGTCACAGTTTTCATTGCGAGGTCTTTGTGTAAGGTATAATTTGACACAAAAGATGGAGCATTTGTAATTTTTCTAAGAGCAATATTCTGGAACTGTTGGATTTTGTTGGTATTAGATACTTTGGCAGAACCCCACAATTGAAGACCACATTGGTTTTAATAGTGTTTTATACATAAGAACTTTGACTTTTAGTTTAGGATGTTTATTATTTGTAAGCAAGGGACGTAGTATGTGGAGTCGGGCATTTAAGGCAAGTCTTTTGATACGGATGTGAGCGTTCCAAGTAAGGCGTTTATCCAAATGGAGTCCTAGGTATCTGACTGTGTTAGACGTTGGGATAGGAACATTATTTAAAAAAACATTTGGACAAAGGGAGTGACATAAAGTGAATGTTGTATATACTGATTTATTTGGATTTGGTTTAATTCGCCATTTCTTGTACCATTCTGACATTAAATTCAGATGAATTTGAAGGTTCGAAGATGCAATTTGGGGGTTTTCGTCAATTGAGATTATGGCTTTGTCATCCGCGTAGTCGGCTACTATAGTATTTTGAGAGACAGGCTGGTCTGATGTGTAGATATTGAATAAAAGGGATGAGAGGATTCCACCCTAAGGGACACCATGGAAAATTTGTTCAGTTTCCGAGACAGAAGATCCAAACCGGATTTGGAAATGGCGGTTTGTTAGATAAGACTTAAGCAGTAAGTACAAGGAGGGGAAAGAAATTTTTTTAATTTGAAGAGAAGGCCTTCATACCAAACTCTATCAAACGGTTGGCTTATATCAAGAAAAGCACATGTGCAGTAATATTTTTTTTCTAGGGAAAATGAGATTGCGTCAACTAACCTGTGTACTTGATGTATTGAGCTATGCGCCGAACGAAAGCCAAATTGAGAGTTTGGAAGGATCTTGTTCGTGACGATATAGGGTAAAAGCCTTTTGAGTATCAGTCTTTCTAATACTTTTGACAGAAATGGCAATAGACTTATTGGCCTGTACGATGAAGGTAAGTCCAGCGGTTTGTCAGGTTTGGGAATTAAAATTATATTGGAGAATTTCCATAGGAGTGAAAAGTACGAGAGACGTAAGATTGAATTAAATAAATGGGTTAGGAATAGAATAGCTTTTTTCGGTAGGCATCTAGCGACTTCGGCGGTAATTAAGTTGTAACCGGGTGATTTTTTAAGAGAGTATTTCTGTATTGTATATTTAATTTCGTTTGGCATAAAACTTTTTTCGGGAAGATAAAGAGGCATGGGAGAGTCAAGAAACTGAGTTATTTCTGCGCTGAGAATTGGGTTAAAGATATCAGGATGTGGCTTAAATATTTGTTGACGGAAAACTTTGGCTTTGTCTTCATCGGTTACCACAATAGTAGCGTCATTTTTTGTTAAAGGTGGTAAGCTAGCCTTATACCGTAGTTTATTTGTTTCTTTCCAAAGGCTGCTGTCTGAGGAGGATATATTTGATAATTTTTGTTCTAGAATATCTGATTTATATTTTGAAAGGTATTTTTTAAGCGAGTTGGCCAGTTTATTGTATGTTATTTTATGAGAAGGTAGGAGAGGTTTGATACCGTGCTCTGGCTTTCCTTTTTTCAGCTATTAGCAAGCGTATGTGTTGTGGAAGCAAGGGGTTTGGTACATATTATGTAAAGATTTTTTAAGCAAGGCATGATCTGCATGCTTCCAAATGTTTATTGAAACCGCAACCGAAATCAAATAAATGTACAAGTAGAACTGTGTCATTATCACAAGTATTTTTTTGTGTAATCATAATATAAAAAAATTTATACGAAAAACCATTTTGTGCGGGACAACTATAGTTTTTCCATATTCAGTGAAACTACCAACATTTCATAGCATATTCAGAACTTGAAGAATCTGTGTCGTAGCTTGCTTATTTTTTTGACAACAAATACAATAAAAGTTAACAGTTCAAAAACTTTTGGTTATTTTGGTGTATTCATTTACATATAAACAATTATTGGGTAGTACTAGAACAAAAAAAAAGGCACGCTATGATAGAGAAATTTCTTCTTGATGTGCTGTGACATTTTGGTGACTAATGCAAATATGGAAAGTTTATCTGTGCAAAAGTGTTTACAATCTAATCACAGGAGGTATCGCGTCCTCTTAATAAGAATAAATAAGCAGACAACTCTAAAGTTAAATAGTAATAAAAAACAAAATGACTAGGGATCATAAATTTTATAATTGTAAATTCTCTACATTATGATTAATACAATTTAAATCTAATACATTTACATGGAAACATAAATATGTACATTGTTAGTAATAATTGGATAACAATAGTCTGTAGGTAGGCGGAAAAAATCTAATGTACAAGTTCGACGCCGCTGAATTCTCTGGTAAACTTGACGGCAACAACGAAGAACGCAACGCTCTTTACTATGTTCCTATACAAACACAGCGGTAACGGATTACAAACATAACATATTTTATTTAACATTCGAACTGCCGACGTGCGGTCTGCCGAACCGCATTAAACATTCGTTTACCGCTTACTATTTTTCAAGTGAATAAAAGTGCTGAATAAAACAGATGGTTATTAAGAGTATGTCATAATAAGTAAAATTTGAAATATTTTTTTTTTTTTAATCACAATTTGGATTTGTACCAATTTATAACTATACGCTGTCCGGTAGGCCGCACGTCGAACACTATGTTATACATTTACACGTCAAGGGTCAAATAGTATCGGACCGGCATAAATATGTGTAACACTTACCAAATGTCATCATCCTGGTAAATGAGCTTTACCTTTTCCAGGGTGGTTCGAGGTTTTGGCTTGACGGCCGGCCCTTGCCTTCCGTACATTTTATGGGGGTGGTAACAAGGACAGTGATTTCGAAACAGGATGCCGGTTATGGATGACGAATAAAATGAACGATGTACAATTCAATGTACAACGCAATAGGTACTGAAAAATATTAATGTAATTTTTACACAAATAACGATAGAGTTTATTATTTTTTCATTGAAAAATCTAGGTTACTTTGTTTATGATAACGAACGATTATCACGGGGCACGATGATTTTCTTCAAACACGCGTTTTCGATTTGACAAAAGAAGTGTGCGCACCGAAATCCCTCCGGTACTACACGGCTATCGTACTCACGGCGGACCAGTGTTATCAAATCGAATACGCGAAATTTGATTTTACAGTTATCCCCGTAGGAATATAAAATCACAATAGTTTATTTATCACGTGTCCTCGCCGTGTAGCGTGCGCTAAAAGTGCGCAATTTTTCGCCGAATCGAATACGCATTACATAAAAAACGATCATCTTGCACCGGGAAACCATTTTATATTGTAGTGAGTTGGTCGTCAGATTTTTTTTTTACTATAGTAAAAACAGCCTAAAATTAGCGATTGAAAATCGTTATTTTAAAAACCTGGGTGTTTTGTTTTATTTTTCCAGGGACAGTCAGGAAAAGGTTATATATATATATTCTTCCATGATATACACGCTGGGCGTCCCGCGGCAGTCGTACCACAGGCGTTAGCGTTTCATTACCAAGCTCGTACCTATCGTATTTATCGAGTGGCCGCGGCCTTCTCGCCATCGCGACCACAATTGTAAATTGATTAAATTGCTTTGATAAGTTTGATAGTAATAAATTTCGGTGTTGTTTGTACTTGGCGTTCGCGGTGTTTATGCTGTTATCCGGCAAACGTGATTTACGCGTCGTCCGTTATTGTATTACAGATATTTTTACTTGTTGTTTATGTACGACACCGACCCGACGGCAAAATGGTTCATGAAATAATAATGACCGAATTGAAAGAAATTCGTAACATGTTAGACTCGATGTGCGTACGGCAACAGTTCAATAGCGAAATTGTGCGCAAATCCGCCAATTCCATAAACGTCATTGTCAGATTACTGGCCGTAAGTATTGTAATTGATTTCTTATTCTAATACATATATCATCATAGCACGTTGTTTTATTGTATTCTATCGTCGTACACAGGTGTTTTCAAATTGTCGGTACGGTGGGCTGGGTTGGTTAGTAAACCGATTGCCGATATTATTTAAATGTTGACCATCAATTAGTATTCGGGTGTTGTCCAACAGACCATTTTTAATTCCTTAGGTTTTTTGCTCGGTGTAAAACTATGGAGTTGCCCGGGTAATTCTTACAATATTATAGATCCTTCATTGTCATTATTGTCAAATGGTTATTAACCAGTCGGTTAGCGACGACACTTTTTATTGTGCATGCGTAGATCGGCGGTACCCAACCTTTTTGAGACTATCACTCATAAATCGGGTTAGATATTAGCAAACCACCAAAAGAAAGTTAAATTTAAAAAAAAAAAAAAAAATATAAATTATATATATAATTTATTTTAATTTATCAAACAAAAGAGTTTTTATGGTTACCAATGAGTAATTGTAATGTTAGTCAATGAGACTGACATATTGATATTGCTTATTCTTCACAATTCTAACAATTTGTTTAATATTCGGTTCACTATTGGCCAATGCACATCTTATTTAGTGTTCCAAGTTCAATCGGTTTCTTGCTTTTGTTTCCATCGTCATCATTGTTGAAAATCCACTTTCACACCTGTAAATTTTTGGGGTCTGTATTTTCAATTTTTTTTCCAATAATAATGGATACACGCCACCAATTTTTCACCAAAATATTATTTGAAAGTAATAAAATTATCAATGTCATTAGAATTAGGACTTAAGGTAATCCCCAAGTTATTAAGATCAATTATATTATTACAATTACTATTACAATTGTGGTACACGTGACTGATGCAGAGTTAATAATAATACGTACGTATAAAAGTAAAGTAGGTAAAGGTATAAAGTACGTAAAATAAAAAAAAATTAGTCTAGTCTTTATCCCTCAAAAATGCCTGTTTTACCCCGGGGGGGGGGAGGAATCACCCCAGATTGAGAACCACTGGTGTAGATAAAACAAACAACTATATAATAGTTATGGTATATATATAAGGCGGTCCAACATCGGTAAATCGATAAATATTTACTATGCCATATTGAACGGGTAGATTTACTTTTACATAAGTATATTTGAGATTTTACATTCAATATGTTTTTATTGTCCTCAGCAATGCAATTTTCTATCATACTACCGTACATAATTGTCAATTTATTTGTCTCAATGTTTACCGAATTTCTGTTAATTGACTAGTAAAATCCGGGGGGGGGCGGTAGTCAAACTCATGCAAAACAGATTTAAAGTTAATGATTTTTTTAATGAAAGTTACTGTTCCTGATCGTTATTTTTCTGTCATTCAGAAATATGGAGTTTCATAATAATTGTAATTTATGTATGGTCCAGTGGGATAGATAGGAAATTAGATTAATTGGAAACTACATTAATTTAAAACCAAAGCGTGTTAATAATACATATTAAACTGTAATATACTATAATACACCACCGCTCCAGTGTATGTGCATGGCTAACATGCTGGATGGATGAATGGAAATATGTATACTACTTAACCTCAAGTGACGACAAAATAATGTTGTCTATGACGGTTTTCATTTACCCCAGAATTTATTCTTATACAACTCATACAAGCTATCTAGCAATCTATTTCCAAATATCCCAAAATGGTTAACATCAGACAATTCTACAAGGCATGAATGTTTTCCCTGTAAAGCATGTTTTTAAACCAAAAATGCTGGGGCCTTCAGCCAATGGCCATTGTTGCTGACATTTAAAAAAAATAACCAAAATTATTTATTTGCTTATTTTACTTACACATAAAATGGTTTAGAATATTTTTTTTTCCTAGTTGTACCACAAGTCACAAATACCCTTAAAATAATAATAATAATAAAATAGTGGAGGAATTTGTACACCATTTCTCCTCGCGTATATTGTTCACATTGAGGTTGATGCTAAATAATTTTACTATAAGCTATTGGTGGTTTTGACACTCCAAGAATTTGTATTTCAATTTCTGATTATTAACATTGTTTTTTTTTCAGGGGGTAATGCATTTGAGTACCAAAGAATTGTCGAATACTTTAATCAAAGCCGACGCTCTTTTACACATGGCAAAATCATTTGAAGATTCAAATTTTAAACCTGTAGACTTTAGTTCACACGAATACCCTATAAACCATTTTAAAGCATTGCTACTGAATTTATTGAAAGTAATAGATACAAATGAACAAAATGCACGCTTACTGAGTCCAATCCATATTCCTTCAACGTCTTCTCAAATTATATCCATACCAGCCGACACCATATCTGAAGCACATAATACTAATAATAACCATAATATTCCTAATGAACCAATTGCACATCAAAATATTAATAAACCAACTACTGCCACTAGGCAAATGTCACCAGATATAACCCAAAACACATATTATTCAGTTTATAATATTCAGAAGGATTTACAAAATTTACAAAAAATTATTGATGAACCAACTGCTGCTACCATATCCAAAATACATTCCTCACCAGATATAACCCAACGCATTTCTTCTATGATTCATAATGATAATATAAGTGTACCAACTCAACAGGAAACTATTAATGAACAAACTGCTACCGTATCCAAAATACATATGTCCCCGGATATAACCCAAAACACTTCTTCTCGCGGCTATAATAATATGGCTGTACCAAATGTATTGTTGTCCAAACAGGACAATTGTATTCCCTCAGGACAATTGTGTTCCGAATTAATTACACAAATATCTGATGATATAACAACCCAAGCTTCTATTGATAAACGCAAAGAAACTGAATATGAACTCCGGAGAAAATACAGAAATAAATACAAGTATTTAAATATTACAAATAAGGTACTTCCAGAAAAAAAAGAAAAGGAGCAAGCCACAGAAAATAAAGAACAAAATCAACCTGCTGATAATATAAAAAAAAGAATAATAATTATACCAAAGTGCATTTTTCAGGACCAAATAATAAAGAACAGTATTAGTCTTTCCGAACCTCGCGTTATACTCCATAGATATAATCCTAATGAGAAAATTGAACAGAAAATAAATGAGTATGTATAACTTTTGTAATTTGGTACCTACCTATACCCATTTATTATTAATCATTTTGTTTGGTTATAGAGAACCGAAAAAGCAACAGAAGTCTGCAAAACCCAAGAAAACTAAAAAATTAGCTAAGGGGAAAAAAGCTAAAACTTTACATAAAGAGGAAGAATCTGACCAAAAAAGGTATGCGACTCTTTTAAAATATTGTTTAGTTGTGTTTTAAATAGTTTTATATTATGTAAATTTATTAGGAATCCAATTTGAGTTTTTATAATTATTTAATTATCATTAGAATTTATAGATACACAATTAACGCCATTTTATTTAAAAAAAAATATTTTATATAATAATTGTTTTAGAATTATATGCATTAGTAACTTATTATAAAGTGTATGATATATATATATATATATGTACGCAATAAGGTACCAGTTTTTAATGTTATTTGTGGTTCTCGTCTAGGTTTACTAATAGTTATAATAAATTAATTGTGTAATTTATATGAATATAACTAAACCAAACTTGAACATAAATAACAAGGACAATACTCGTATCTATAAATAGAGCTAAATGCTCATGAATAAGTTTTTATTCGTTAATCACTGCGTAATCATAAAAGACATCAAATATTAATTTGAAACAAATTCAAATTTTGTTCATAATTCCAAAACTTGTGTAACGCATCAATTATATAACTTAACTTTCCCCAATCTATGCAAAATTTAATTTTTTTTTTTTTTTTTAGTAATAACAAGGTTAACAGTGTTGAGAGTAATTCTCATATGACCCTACGGAGATCAAACATAACAAAAAATGAACATGAACCTGTTTTGAAAAAAAAACGTCCAAACAAATAAATTAATATTTCTGTATAAAAAAAAAAAAATGTATTTATATATCTATAAGATGCCAAATGTGCATTGTTTTATACTCAAGTTGACTGTTACTTCTCAGCAGTAGTAAAAGTACCTTATACAATAGAGTATTTCAATACTTTAAAGTTTAAAGTCGACTTGGTATTTATTTGTTTATATTAACAGTTTTATACAAATAGACAAACATATTATTTTCATATAATTAAAGAATGTAAGATATATATAATTTTTATTTTTAAAATTAGTACACTGATTAGTCTATATAAATATGTATATCAATAATGTTTTATGATTATGTAAATTAATAGTTTTTAAATTTAATAATATTATATGTGTACGATGTTGAGAACAAAATTAGTATTTATAATATAATGAATAAACATATTTTTTTGAAATCTCAAATTGTGTACATCTAGTTTGCAAATTTCTAATCGCACTTATTTATCAATTTTCAAGATTTTTAAGAACTCTGCGTGTTTTCACTTACTGCCCATTTTATTAGAATTTACCACTGACAAATTTGTGCTACATTTATAGTCTAGATAATTTTTTAACTAGGCAGTAACTTTCATACATTTCACTCATTATTATATTATTAAATGTAAAATAACTATTTATTTTAAGTCGAACCTATGTATGTATTTTTTAAATATCTAAACTATTTTATTTTAAGTACAAATACCTTTCAATAATGTAAATATTATAATTTTTTTTTTTTTGTTAACTGAACCTTTTTATGTAATCAATAAAACTATATAGTTTATGATATCAATAGTTACTTAAAGTTGTATTCCCTGAAAAATATCTCCAATTTACCAATGTTTACGTGATTTCGTTAGAATTGTTTCCTAGTAACGGAAATTACTTTTGATAAGTAATTCCTCTATGATATAACGAAGTTATAAGTTGAATCTCAATACGGCCATTTAATTTCTAAGCCAAGGTGATTATAATACGCGGCGAGTACAGCGATCGAAAACGAAGCAAATGATCGATATTACAATGGGAAATTGATTCGACTCCGAATTTGCGTGACAAAAAGAGAAAAATCGCTCGGTACTACCTCAAGGCCAAAGATGATTTTCCCTTCAATGATGAAGTCGTAAGTGAACCATTACCAGAAAATTGATTGTTTTATGAAAGCTTCCCTATACACCCGATCTCACAGTTTTTAATTCAACGACATTAATCCGGGGTATTTGTATTAAATATAACACAGCTATTATACCCCGTCCCATACTTCTGTAGAGCAATTGATTAGTATGACAGGAGACAAAAAAAAAATGATGTGTAAAGTTAATTCAGAAAACAAATATTATTGTATTCTAAACATTGCATTCAAATAAAATTATGAAACAAAAAAATGTTTTTAATGATCAAGAAAATAGTTTTAATTTATAATATATTATGTTGCATGTGATACCATAATGTACTCACCTATACAACAATTAATGGGGAAAAAAAAGTGAAATTAATTAATACTATTTTTTCAATAATTAAAAAATTAATAATATTTTTATGATGTAAACTGTTCAAATTTGTATTTTAATTTAATTTTTTTTTTTTTTTTGTAACGAGAAGTAAAGGACTTACTAATTGAAAAGTAAAGTAATATCATTACAATTTTATTTGATTAACCAATAAAGTAACTTTCTTTTTTTTTTTTTTTTAGAGTGATAGATGAAACAGAAAATTAAGACGAATCGTAATAATTGTTTTGTTTAATTGTATAATTTTACAAAGGAAAAAATCGTTTTTACCCATTTTTGCCGCAAAATAGGCCGAATACATTTCCAAGGACTTCTTGGTTAAGCAAATTTGTTATCAGAAATGCTATTTGATTACTTGAAATCCTTTGTTTTTGTGATACAATTGAGACATTTCAGTTTTTATAGTAGAACCATTGTTGCCTTGTCTATTCGATAGTTCTGAAATTATATTTTTCCTTAATCTCTAATGGTTGTAGCAAAGTCTAATTAGGCGTCTTCTAAACTTACATTCGATTACCCCGATGGTTCCAGAAAAGTAAGTTTCATAGATGCTAAATCAATTTTTCACAGTAGGCGAATTGAACAATTTTTTTTTTTATTTTTTTTGTACAAATCGCACTACACTGTTTGCTAACGAGTAGCATTATCTAGTTTTTCTATTAAAATATAACTGCTCTTATCCGCGTGCTCCAACTCGTAATGACTGGTTCAGGTGGCAACGACACACCGGGTAGTGATTCTGTACAAAGCGGAATGCGCGAAGGCGACGTTTAAAAAAAAAAAAAAAAAATGATTTTGTTTACGTTGTTAATCGAATTTGTTTATATAGGGCAGTGTTTCCCAACCGGTGGTCCGCGGTCCCATAAATTTTTTTCTTCGATTTCTATTACGAATTAATTATTATTATTTATATTTTTTTTTTTTTTAAATAGCGAAAAAAATTACGACTTATCGAGGGAGGAACCGTATAATATTTATACGGTTATCTTATCGTTGTTGCTGCTGTAGACCGATGAGCGTTTTCCACATTTATAAGTGTCTAGGTATCAGAGTAATAAATTGTAGTATAATTATATATCAGTGAGGTAGAGTAATAAAATGTACAGTTAAATGATAAAAGTGAACGTTTCTCGATAGATTTTGTGTATTCTTGTTAATAAGCAACAACAAAAAAAAAAAAAAGTTATTCTTAGTTTTCGTAAAATTGAGGTGGTCCGGGGGGGGCCTATAAAATATTGTCGTGGTGGTAAAAAAGTCGGGAAACACTGTTATAGGGGAATAATAGTTCTCTCGTTTATTTTTTTTTTTTTGAGCCACTCTGTTTAACATATATGTGCAACACGTGTTACGCGAATGATGTTTGGGTAAAAAAAAAAAAAAACGTTCAATGGCAACTCCTGTTTTGACCGTATAAGGCGCTGTATCGGGTAAAAAAAAAAAAAAAATCGTAAGTTTTTACCGTCCCTGCAGGCCGTAAAATAATTTGTAAATAATCACGGAGGCCGGGCTTACCCGGTGGTCCTGAAGTCGTACATATACCGTTTATCGCTAAAGATTTAACGGTGTTTATGGGGATGCTCGGTGTAAAGACTGTCGTAGTCGTGACAAAAATAAATCGGCTTGTGATAAATTCTAAGTTGTGTGTATACATTTCTGTAGCCCGAAGCTACAGCAGATGACGTTAAAGAAATTTTCTCTTTTTTTTTTTTTTTTAATATTTATTAGAAAAATATACAATCTGTAATACGGATTACAATAAGCGTACGAGCGTGTACAAGATAAATAATATACAAGACCCGAGGAGCTTGAGGAGGGTAGCAGCTACCCGGCAGTGGCACGCGGACGCGATAAATTGTTAGGCCATATTATGAGATACGATTAATTTTATTTAGCCAAATGAGTCTTCTCCGGTGGACTCCCCCCGGGAATATTTGCCGGATTTAGAGCAATAATAAGAGGATTTGGGTTGGTCGGTAAGCCGATCGCGGAAACGATTATAAGAGGACGTGAGCCACTTCGGCGACAGTCTGTAATCTTTTTTCCTTTTTTTTTTTCTTTTTTTTTATAAACCGGCAATACCCCCGCCTCCCGGAAACGCCGTGAGGCACTACTTCGGGAGGCGGGTCGCCATCGTTTATTTACAAAATGAACACGTACAAATGATATACAAAATAAAATCCCGTATTCCCCTTCGACGGGGCGGGCTCACATTATTCGTGTACAAAGCTTCGCGTCCCTACCGGGAAACGGGCCGAAGCCCACTTGCTGCCCTCACACTAGTATGGGTCTGTCGTCCGCGGGGCCGCAATCAACGACGGACGGCGTCGAGGGCTTGGCGTTGCCGTTCGGCCGACTCCTTTTCCGCGACAACCGCGGCTTTCCAACGATCTGGGAATTCCAACACGAGCGACACCAAGTCGCCTGGTTCAAAAAGACTTATCCTCCGGACCAGGCGCTCCCTGTCCCCGTCATACGCCTCGCAGCGCATGAGGGTATGGAGAGCGTCGTCGTCCTCCTCGTTCCGCTCACCGGGAAAACCGCAGTGAAACCACGCCCGGGGTGCGGAGCTCGCCCGATCCGATGAAAAAAAAAGCACCTCGAGGTACTCCGGCCGGAATGGGTGCTAAATTTAAGAATTCAGAACCTACTTTAGTGACGAAGTGACCATTGACCAGATAAGATTTGAACAACGAGAAGTAGGGAGGGGATAGAAGTTCTTTTAGCTTAAACAGGAGTCCGGTGTGCCGGACCTTGTTGGAAAGCTCGAGCGACGTCGAGCAGAATTACCGAACGGTACAGTTGTGTTTTTCGAAAGAAAAGGCAATGGCGTCGGTTAAACGACGAATTTTCGTAAGGAATTAACGCGTTTACCGTTTTCCGTCTATTATTATAAAATAACATTAGGTTTTTTTTTTTTAAAATACATAAAGACGCGTTAACTCGACGGTTAAGGAGGGAATCGTTGACAGTTTACACTGCTGTCGAATGCCAAACAAACTGAATTTTAACAACGAGTACCGACTGCCCGACGACTACACCGTCAGTAATGTAAAAAACTGTCAATAATTGTATTGCCGTTAAATACCGATCGTGCGAGGGCCGCTTAAAGCGCTTCGCAGTGGCTGCCAGCGCGAAATAGTCGCGGTTATTTTGTACAGCACGGCTCGTCTGTTTATTCTCTAATAATCAATGCAATTCTTCGATTATTTACAAATCCGGATTCAAATTTATGTTTTAGGGATGACGGGTTTTTTCCGGTTCTCGAAAGAATTTTGATTGTCCAATCACGGATACATAAATATCGGGCAAGTATTGAGACAATGATTTTTCGAGGTTTTCCAAATGTTCGATAATGTTTTTCCCTATGTAATTCGTTAGTAAAAATAATTTTTTCAATATTTACATACATCTGGCGGAACCCATGAGATTGTCTCACGAAATCCTTAGGTTCAAATAGGGAAAAATTGTACGTTTTGCGGATTTCCAATGTCTCCCACTCCAACTGAACCTCAATTTGTCGATTGCTTATTGAAATACGAATACTGCAAAAAATGTTTTAATGATTATTATTTATTACAATTAGTTAAAAAAAACAATTTACAATAAAAATTGTACTTATTAAAATATTAAATATTTATTATACAATTATTAATTGAGACAATGGTTTTTCGAGGTTTTCCAAATGTTCGATAGTGTTTTTTCCCTATGTAATTCGTTTAGTAAAAACAATTTTCTCAATACTTACATACATCTGGCGGAACCCTTAGGAACGCACTTTGGGAATCACAATTATATAGTACCTCTGCTAACGGCAGTCCTCCCCCTCTCTCTGAATTGTCGTTAATGAACGTCCAAATTATAGTGATTGTTTGCAGTAAATGTAATAGTTTATAATAATTTTGCTATTTATTATTTTTTCCCGTGTGTTTAGTATGCAGTGAGTGTTAAGCGCAATACGTACGTATTAACAATATTGTTATGCAAATTTTAAAACGATATGACTATTATTATTGGGAAGAGGCCGCCGGGCTTATTGTTACGACTGTCGTTAGGCGAGCGGTCACGACGCCGTCGATGGTATCCGAGAACCGAAAACAAGAAAGAAAGAAAGAAAGAAAAAAAAAAACTTCTTTTCATTGCGATTTGGTAATGTATTTAAACCACGATGTTTCTTTTGCGTGTTACATTTGTATCCGATTATTACTATTTACCGGGGATTGCCTATCCTGTACGGCCGTGTGTAGTGTGTGTATTTATCAATAAATTGTTGTATAGTTTAAACATTTTGTCGAGTTCTGTCGTATTGACAATTTTACATTTTATTAATTGTGTGGGTTTTTCGAAATTGTTTTTGAATTACATTCAACACTTATATTTTTATATCACTTGAATGTTTTTTTTAAAAAAAAAAAAAAGGTGATTTTCTCGGCCGTGACAATCAAATTAAATATTAACAATAGCCGTTTATTTTTATTTTATTATTTTTTTCAATCGCGTTACCAAGGTAGGTAACCCAGAAATAATAAATAACAATAGAAACCAAAAAAAAAAAAAAAAAAAAATACGTAGGTAAGTTAAGTAAACTTCGGCGTTTTAATGACCGGATTCGTGTACGATTTCCATTCTAAGGGCGGTTAGGTTTCTGAAAAATTCCCTTCTCGTCGCGGGTCTACTCGTACATTTCATAGAGACGGTTTTATAGAGTTTACGGTTGGGTCCCAGTAGACAATTCAGGAGATGTGCCCGGGCCGGCATTTCCCAAACTAAACGGCGGCGAAATCCGCGGGTGTTATCATCTCGCGTCGACTTTTTTTTACCCAATTTTTACGACAATCCATCGACATTGTAATTAAATTGCGGCGAGTTAACAGCAGTTAGGCGGACAGTGGAAACCGACCAACACAAAGACGTCGGGCAAATGTCGATGTTTCGGCCTGTGGTATTTTAAACGGTTTTAGTTATTTTCGTTTAAATTCTACGCGCGCCCCGGCACGCGCGTTCACGAAACATGTTAATCCGCACGTAATTAATGTCAAACTGTGTGACATTTGAAGTTTTTATTGTTTTTTTTTTTTTTTTTTTTTTTTTTTTTTTAACGACACGTGATGGACGAACACGCGTTTTCCCTGTTGCATAACAGTGAACGAGAACAAAACATATCCGTTGTTGTTATAAACGAAATATTATTATATGCTTTGTGACGTAAACCGTACCTAGTTGATAATACGATATCCCGGATTTCAATGCAAAGTGCTTTTTTTTTTTTTTTTCTTTTGTTTTCCGTCGCTTCTAGTGAAATGCATTCCAAGCGAATGACTCGATTCGTGTTTAAACGAATAGGTAAAATTAAAGGTAACAAATAGGATTTTAGTTCAAAAGTGATGGTTTTTTTTTTAAAATTTTTTTTTTTAGCAGTTTTATTGTAATTTCGTACATTTGTCGTGCATCATTTATTATACGCAATATGCATTTTTAAGTATACAAATTTCGTTTGCGTAATATTTTCCTTGATAGGTAATAGTTATTCTTCCGACCACAGTAACAATTTTCCAACGGTATTATCGCGGTCAAAATGGCTACTTTTGGTTGTTTTTTTTTTTTAATAGTATTTAGAGCGTTTAAATCTGTGTTCTAATTATCTGTACATATAAGCACATAACGTCTCGTCACATAAAATAAACAAAATATGTACGACTTGTCCGGACCATATATTTAAAATTCGTTTAAGGCCTTGTCGTAAATTATAAATTTGCAATGTTTGCCGCAAACATTGGTTACAATATGCCATGCATCATTTTTCACAATTATCCGCCGTAAATTTACATTTGTAATATTTTAGTTACTCGACAATAAAACGTGTACAATCCACGTGTCTTTGAAATTAGAGTACATTGTGAGTAAATGGTTTTTTTTTTTTTTTTTTTTTCTATATTTATTTTTAATGTTTGTCTTTGTTTATCTGAAATTATTTTTGGACGAGGAATAAATGACAGACACTTTTATTGTGTAACCGGGGTTATTAGGATTTATTTTCATTGGTAGTCGGGGCCGGCACTGTACATAAAATAAGCGTCTCGTGGAAAATATATCCATGGCAAGAAATGTTCGTTTTATACTAATTCGATTCGTTCTTTTTTTTTTTTCCTATTTAATCGGGAAGATCGGGATGATAGAAAAGCTCCGCGGGTATCGATAATTATTAAAAAAGAGAGAAAAAAAAAATACGGTTTTCCATCGACACGAGTAAAAACAACGGTTCGCGTCCGCGTACTGTTTGCAGTAGTCACGATGATCGCGGACCGTGTCTATACGGCCTATCGTACGCAATGATGCTGAGAATGTCGTGTACGTATTTATTGTTATCGTACCCGAATATTTTTTTTCATATAATATTATACTTAGTTATGCACGTTTGTGTTTCTGGTGACGTAGATAGATTTTTTGTAGGTGTGTGTGTGTATATATATATATATAAATTTCACAAATCGTGAGGAAATTCGTTTACACATGTATAATATCTAATCCGATGGTATTCGTGTTAAGTAAACACAAAAAAAGTTTTTAAGCACATGCGCGATGATCTGTGCACCGATGTTGCAGTATGTACATATAGTACTGTATGCATACGTTAAAAAAAAAAAAAAAAAAAAAAAAAAAAAAACAAACAAACAATAACTTATCGCGCAATCCTTGTGGTCAATATTATAACAATAGGTGCCAGAAATATGTTTTGATAAGCGTGCTATTTGATTCTCTACGTCCGGTCGTTTCATTGTTGTCATTTTAATTATTATAATTTTTTTTTTTTGTTGTATGGAAATTATTATTTTATACATTTTTGTTTTTTATTATTATTATCGAAACGTACGTCTATACTAATTACGCGCACGAATAACAGTGTAACATTATGGGTACTCGTAGTTATACAGCAAGGCATTACTCGTCTTTAAAACCGTAATTTTTTTTTTTTATTTTCATATCGTCGTGTTATTATAAACGGACCGGTTGTTTTTTTTTTACAAATATGTACAATTTGGATTGAGTTGGGCGCATTTACTGCACATCAACACTAACAATAACGACGAGGTTAAATAGAAAAACAATACGGTTTTAGTCGGGATAAGAGTGAATATCAAAGGAGGGGGGGGAGGGGCACTGTCACTGGCAATACCAACAAGTGGCAGATGAGAAAAGAGAAGTGGTCGAGTTAGTCAACGGGGAATTCGAGATCCTACTAGAGTAAGAGGAGAAAACTAGGATTTACTTGATCAGACAACGAGACATTGAGAAACTCTGTACAAACCGTACGCCTGCGAGGTAACTATCGCGGCCATATTAAACTGAGCAACAATTGGAGAGGCGGGTACCCGACAGGGAGGCAGAACAGTGGCGCATCCAGAACTTGTTCAAGAGAAGTACTTTAAATACTGACGATTTTTACTATAAATTACTATATAAAATTGTATATATATATATACATGGGGGAGGAGGGTCCGGGCCCGGTTGCGCCACCGGTCAAAACAACCACTCCATATTCCAGAATTGGACGGACGAGAGGGCAATATTAAATTTTAAACAAAAATGTGCACTTCAAATATTTAACATATGCAAGAATGCGATGCCAAGATTTGTCAAAGCCTTTCAACACACCATTTTAACACGGGAGTCTGATCGATTTCCCGATCAATCACAGAATTATCAGTACGCAAAATATCTGAACTGTGAATATGATGACATTGAAATAAATAAACTGTTGTGGGGCGACCGAGGTTTAAATGTTATACACGTATGTGTAAAAATGTGTTGTATGAATTTATTTAAAAAGTTAATATTTATCTCGTAATTTATCGATATCATCGGAATAAAAAATTACGTATAACAATGTTTATAGTGGGTACACGTTTGAAATCTATGCAATCGTTTTTTAAAATAATTACCAGTGCTATTTTTTTGTTATGAATTTTCGGTAAATTATTAATGCGTTTTAGCTTTATTATTAATTTAAAACTTTTTTTTTTTTAATGTTTTATAGAGCTATAACATCTAAACTGTACTCGTAATAGATTGTCCGTAGCACGTGTAAAAAAAAAAAAAGAAAAAAAACGAGCTTGGTCAATTCGAATAGTTTAAAGCGTAAGTGAATATCTGTTTTATTATAATAGTTTGATTGATGGTCGACGAAATCACTCGATGAATATAAAATTCGTAATATTCTTACTGTACCTATAAGTTATCAATTGAAAAATGTATAAAAAAAATATATATGTGAATTAAAAATAGGCAAAATTCCACACAGGTACGGTTCCCTGTACGTATCTACGCCCTATCTCCGATTTAATTTTGTATAGCGATAGATTTGATAGATATAATGTTTCAGAATATGTACAAATCGTTATTTGTAGTAACGCGTGTCGTATTATATTGCAGTAAAAATGTAAAAAATTAAACTTTCTATTCAAATTTTTCAGTTAAATTTATTATTTAGACAAAGTGTAACACGCCGTAGGTCAGTGGGCACTCGCCGTGACGACACGAAAACGAAAAAAAAAAAATTCGACGTCTTGATCCCGTTACTTGATAGTCGTAACGGCCATGCACCCCGCCCGCCACAATATTAATGTTAGTACCGATTATTATATTATTACGAGGTCTGTTCAAAAAGTGCCAGCACAAATGTTATTACGGCTAATCTACACACGATACCGTTTCAAATCGTAAATAGATGATGCATTATCCGCGAACAAGTGGATATTTCAAACAAAACCCGAATTCGCTATCTTATCCCGGTTTAATATTGCAGGTGGTTAAATCCAGTCAGTTTTTTTTCGTTCGCCGTTTTCGACATGTCCGAAATTAACGCGTGTGCGTCGAGTTTTGTTTGAAACTTGGTGAAAATGATGCAACGGAAATGATTAAAACCGCTTTTGGGGATGGTTTATTAAGGGGTTCCGCGACTTTTGAGTGTTTTAAACGTTTCAGAGAAGACAGTAGGCGGTCAACGATCCACGATCTGGAAGACCGTCGACGTCATACAGAAACGATGAGGTGGCGACAATTTACGACAAAAAAAAAAAAAATGCGAAATGGCCGCCGATTAAACGTTCGTGAGTTAACAAAGCGAATTTCAATTGAGTTATTGTCGTGGAATTTTACAGGAAAATGTACAGATGAAAAGGGTCGCGCTGCCAAATTCGTCTCGCGATTGTTCACCACGACAATGCACCGGCACATTTAGCGCTGTCGATTCGTGAATTTTTGGCCGATAAAAAAAAATTAATGTGGTCCCGCAGACTCTCCCTGTTCTCCTGATGTGTGTTTTTTTTTTTTCTATTCCCAAGACTAAAACCCGCTCTTGAAGGACAACGGTTTCAAGATGTAGAGGAAATTAATGCGAACGCGGCAACGGGAAGACTCGTAGCTTTTTAACTTTGGTAACAGAGTTGCAAAGGACTTTTGAAAGACGGCAAGGATCGCCGGGATCCACTGCATATCGTCCGGAGGAGAGTATTTCGAAGGCGATATCGTTAAAAAAATGATATGTAATAACTTCATTTATGGTAATTATTATAAATAAAATCCGGGTACTTTTTGAACAGACCTCGTATATTCTCGTACACTCCCGAGAGGCGCGCCGGGCATTTGGTATTGTTTTTTTTGTGGAGCCCACCAAAAAGGAAATACCATTCCCACTGGCTGTAGATTACAAATACGAATCCCATACACACGGCGATTCTTTTTCCGGCGTTCTCGAACGGCGCAGGATTCCTAAACGCGCCGCGGCGGACGCGCAAGTAATTTAATATTTTAAAATTTCAAATGGCCCGGTTACAATCGATCGGTCGGTTCTGTTCTAAACGCCGACATATTACGGTAATGCATTATTGTGCAGGCGTATCGATTCTGGTGGGTCCGCGGGTACTATTTTTCAATATTGCGAATAAAACAAAACACCGTCGTGTCCGAGAAAATATACAAATTAAGTTTTGAATGACCAACGTTAACGCGGAATTATTCCGTGTTCACCGGGCCCTCATGTCGCCCATGCGTTACAGCGCGCGCGCGGCATTTAAATGCCTAGGTGCCTATTGTTAATAATACACTATCGTTTTATCGTGGTTTTTTTTTTAGTTTTTGTTAATAATAATGTATACGGTCAATAAT
This sequence comes from Tuberolachnus salignus, assembly GCA_956483605.1. Lineage (NCBI taxonomy): Eukaryota > Metazoa > Arthropoda > Insecta > Hemiptera > Aphididae > Tuberolachnus > Tuberolachnus salignus. The sequence continues at coordinate 3,395,584 of OY101434.1, forward strand.
AATTCGCAGCGATGCGATAATCTAAATTAATAACTCCGGGTTAGATATTGTTTTCGGTAGTTTTCAATTACACCAGATGCGTGTACGGCGTTATACGCGGAACGCGGGTCGTAATTATTTTATTATTATTTTTTTTTTTTTTTATTAGAAAATCGTAATAAAGACATAAAAAAAAAAAAAAAACGAAAAATCCAGTGTCAACAATATTGTAATATAATAGTCGTGCATTTACGTTTAGTGTATTATCATCAAACAGCACGCTGGTCTACAATATTTTCTCGGTTCCCATGAATCGTATACTCGTACAAAAAAACGTGTTGGTATATATTCTACCGTTGACACGACGACGACGCGCGCGTTCGTGAATAAATAGAATATTTTATTTTTCGTATTTTGGATTTCCGTTAAAATAAACCGTAATCTCGGGCGGGTACTCGGGTTTTTTTTTTTTTTTTTTTACGTTAATACAAGTTAGCGGTACGATTATTATTCTATTGCATATATTGTATTTCATGTTATTGGAATGTTGAGTTAATCGAACGAATTACGAATGGGTACTTTGATTAATAATAAAACGGTTTAAATACATAATGTTTATGTAGGCGTTGTCTATGCTATAAAATGGCAGAGACTGGGGCCAAATATGTTAGTGGGGTCCTAATCCGGAGACGCGACATTAGGATAGAGTGTGCGCAATAAACATAATACGTATTACGTAAAACAAATAATTATACAATCAAATAATATATCGATTCTAATTTTTTTTTTTTTTTAGCCGCCCGAAAGCTTTTATTGTAACGATCAAAAATATCGTTAACAATTTCTTATCGAAGGTGTACAAAAATACTTGTAATGTATTGAAATAAACGTGTGTGGAGTCTCACTATCAGTAGAGTGGCCCCCGGTCTTAGTCTAAGAACTTCTACGGTCTTCGGCAATCGAGACGCCTAATGTCTAGTAGTTGGATCGCTGCTGGATTGGTATGTCGATCCGGCCTTTTCTCGTGTTTGCGGGCAAACATGGTAATCTCGTCCTGGACGAAGGTGATCGTCATAGCCCGGTGGATATTGCCGTTTCTGCAATACCGGCGAAGCTGCGGCAATGGTACACGCAGAACGTATGATCTCAATATCGGACTTGCTGGCACAACCCCACAGTTGAATTCCACAAGTCCCGTAGTAGTGGTTTAATTATCGTTGCGTACAAGAGAGGCGTTTGCTTGTGGGGTCTAGTTCGGAATGTCTTCCGGCCCGTCAATACAGTTGTCGCATTATCGTCTTAATTTGCAGTTTTATCTGTCTAACGTGGTACATCCAGTTGAACCGGGAGTGTCCGGGCGCATTCCTAGATATTTTGCCGAGTCACACACTGTGCGATAATCTGCTGATCCGGCAATACCGGTTCCAATGAATGAATAATATTGTCGACAATAATTATTAGCGTAGAACCATTATAGAAAACATTGAAAATTACAATCGATCGTCAACTGTTTTATGTTCGGTAATTATTCAATTGAAGATATTTTTCGTTAGTTTACAATTTTTCCAAAATACTAACCGGGAAATACGAATAACAGGGCTGTGCCATATTGTTTCGGCACTATTGTTTACACGTGTTTCCCATAGTATTATATAAAAAAAAAAAAAAAAAAATGTATATATATATATATATATATATATAGCCGGAGATAAGTGTTTAGTATTGGTGTCCGATTTCTTAAAACCTATACGAAATAAATGTTTTAAACACACGCGGTTAACAAAATCGAATCGCCTATAACTCGAATAATCGAACTGTTTGTCGTTCGAGATAATTTTCTGAAGTAGCTCTATGCAGGCGCAGAAATAGTTTAACTCGAATTATGAACAGGCGACACGTGTACGTACGTATTCCTCCAACGAATTATTATAATTTATGGATGCTTATATAAACAACCGGATATAGGAGAGGTGCATATAAAACGAAAGATGGCATTATTCTGCTATCACTGGCATATTATTGGAATTAGTTTTCAACAAGTGTTAGATGGGAAAGTACCTAGGGAAGTACTTATGAATATACATATTCGGTTTTAGTTTTTTTTTTTTTCATTATTCAAAACGTTTTGCACTGCTGTATATAGAGAACGAATACATTTCTTTACTGGGCGAAGCGAACAATGTACGGATTTTACAACGATGTGTTTTTTTTTCCGTCCGTAGACTACGATTTTCAAGTGTAACACCTTAGCTGAAAGTATTTTTTGAATTTTGTTGGTGCATAGAGAGGTCATTTTTATTTTTATTTTCGCTGTGGTATTCTTAATGATTTTATTATTTTCAATTTTTTTTTTTTTTTTTTTGTAACTTGATCAAAACTAATCATAGGGGCCTTAATTTGGAAATTTTCAAAACATTTTGACCATTTTTGAACTATTTATAGACATTTTAAGATTTCTCGAATAATTGAATAAAATTGTTTTGGCCAAAAAGAAATGAAAACAAAAAAAAAAAAAAATTATCACAAGGTTCGTCATAAGTTGTATTTAATGATGAAATAGAAAACAAATTTAAATAATTTTGTAGTGCAAATTTTGATAAAAAAAAAAAAAACTTAAAAATTATTTCAGCATTTCGTGTACGAGCGTACAATTTTCCTAATAATACGTATATAATTTTGTAATAGTTATGTTTTATAAACGTCAAGTGTCAAATTTCAATGGAAATCTTAAAAATGACGGCATTTTAATACACTATTAACTGAACTTCGCTTAGAATCGTTTTCCGTTAGCAATGATTTATCGTTGCGTACAGATAAAAATTAAATTCCCCTTTGTATTTTTTTTTATTGATTACATCTCGATGCTAGAGGTTATTGACTTTGGTTGTCGTGGTCTACGCGCGGTATTTACTATTTTATCGTAAATTTGTTCTTTACATTTTTATCGGTTTTATTAGTGGTTTTTTGTATGTATATATATATATATATATGTATCACGTAGTTATATAGGTACTCGTAAGTATTGATTTTTTTTTTTTTAAATTGTATTATACGCATACTCGTGGAAATTTTAGCGTCGGTCGTCGTGTTATTATTTATCGAGGTCGACGCCATTTCTTCCGGGGTTATATAGGCAATACGAGCAAGTCGGATTAAATCCTATAATAGTATACATAATCACTAAAAGGGTAGGTGTCTATAATAGTTATAATAGGCAAAATGTGTAGTGTCTATAGAAATCGAAATATACGTAATAATTAGTAACGGAGTTGTTTTTTAACATTTTTTTTTTTTCTTTTTCAATGTCCGTGAACACATTTTTGTCCAGAAATCTATCTCCGACTATCGTTTTCGGTGCCGTGGTAAAAACCCCATTATTTTTGACTTGGTTGTAGTAATTCAGTTAAAGACAACCGTAGACACTAGTGAGATATTAAAATTGCATCGAATATTGTTACTTTCCGACGTGGTAAAATTTTCAAAATTTTACACAAAATTGATCAAGATGTTCTACTTAATGGGGAAAACTGAAACGAATTGAGCGCAATGCAATAACTTTTTTTTTTTTTTTTTTTTATAAGCGTTTAATTAAAGTGCACGTTTTGATGAAAAACCGAACTTTGCTCAGAATCGTCTTTTTTTAGCAATGATTTATCGTATAGATATAATTTCAATTCCCCTCTATAAACTACCTTCACAACTTTCCATCTACAACAGTAGCCTACCCGCGGTGCGAATTGTGTCGGCTTTATTTACTAATATTTATCTAGGATTTTTATTTACCGTGGTATCTATTAATAAATCATTTATAGCTTATAGGTATAATACCTATATCTGCGATATTTGTATTATTTCTTATACGGCTCACGTACACTTGGTTTAGGCGTACTCTTTATCTTTTTTCCTGTGCAGCCAGGTGATTGTACGATTATACGCAACTATTTTTTGTTGTATGTTTCATTATTTATTTGTCATGACTGTTCTAGTACAAGTACAATAATGTTGGCCATCAATTTTTGCCAGTCGAACTAATGTTCGCGTAATTCAATTTTGAAGTGTAATTCATTGCCGACAACGAATGGTTATGTTAGGTTAGGTAATTATTTTTCGCGTAATTATTTTACTAAAAAGCTACATTTTTAAACCTGTACTTTTTACAGTCATTTGAAATGAAAATGTGATCTGTAAAATATTGTAGTTTATCAATAAAAAAAAAAAAAAAATAGCAGAGAGATATCACGTTGATAACGAGTTGTTTCTGTTCCCGCGGATTCGTATCCATATGGTCTAGGAGTTCGTGAATTCGCATGTTTTTACTCGGGGCCGGGGATTGGTATGAATCGGCCCACCGGGATTTTCATATATTTATATGGTTTATTACGTCTAAAAATTTCTTACGAGTCTATAGGCTTATTTTAATGATGAATTTATTTTCGCCTAAACACATTCCCAGACCGGCCAAAATTTTAAGCGGCCCGCCAAGATTTACTCGGTAGCTCGCCTAACCAATCCGGCGCTAAAGTTCTAAAATTAAATTCGATTTTGTATGCTATGAAATGTTTTCATATATAATATGCATATTTTTAAATATAGACAATATAGGTAGGGTCGTCTTTGGCACCTTTTCTAGGGGAGAGGGGGAGACTTGAAAATACATTAAATTTGTTTTTTTCATTTGGAAATATATATTAAAAGACTTAGAAACGAACATACTTTGCTTACGACTTTATTTAAAATATTTTATTATACAATTTGATTGATAATCGGGGGGAGGGGGGGCGAATAAAATATAACTCTGTTGAGCAAAGATTTTATTTTTATAAAAATTCTTATTTGAATTTCAAATCCGGAAACTTCGTTGAGTGCCCCTGTAAACGGATTACATTTTTTAAATATTTTATAAGACAAATTGTAAGTGTCGTTGATATGATTATTAACAAAAAAAAAAAAACAACTTTCTTATATTATCACTTGTTACGACTACCTGTACGTTTGAACAATTCGATTAATTTTCTGCCATAATAAAATATTGAGATAATTTAAAATATTATAAACAATACAATATTAAAAAAAAAAAAAATGATGTAGGAAAATGTAAATAAATAAATAATATTAACAATACATAGGCATTTGTTATATTGTGTCGATCGTAGTTTCACATGACTAATGCGGAATGCAAGGTATCTACGGATGGGCAACTCAAAGCAAACGCGCTCAAGGGGAAACATTTTAGTATGTTGCAATTACGGTGGCTTTAGTAAATCGGCCCTGAGTTCTTGAATAAAATCTGAATATTTATCATAAAGTACGCGTTACGAAATAATATTACGTACAAGTTTTGTAAGTTAAGGCTGTTGTATTGAATACAATTTTATAGTTTTTCGCGTAGGACACAGCTACCGTGTATTGTAAAACGCACGCCTAACATAATAATATTAACGTGCGTTGTGCTCTGGTGTCAATACTTTACCCAGCCTCTAGGTTACATGCAATTCGATTCGTGTTGCTTACCATTGGGATAGTACTAACTTACCCGCATAATATTATTGTCTATAGAAAATTATCAACTAAAAATCGGAATAATTACTATATAATTCTTCAGTACCCAGTACCTTTTTTTTTTTCTCTCCAATTTGTAACCGACTACAGTGAAGGATCCGCGTGAACGTTGTTGTTACCCCACCACTGCCATCGTTTATTTAAACAAAAAAAAAAAAATAATAAAAAATTACCAAAATACATTCGCAGGCAAGCTTCCTGATGCCTCCCCTCGCATCGTGATTTTATCCTAACTGACGCTGTTGTTCATGGTTTTCGTGACCAGGTTCACGACACCAGCCGGTCAACACACCCCGTGCATTGCCGATACAGTTGCTTGTGCCTATGTTATCGCGTTCAATGACGAATGCAATAGAACAATCGTAACTATAGAGAAAAAAAATATATATTATAATAATAACAGTGGACATCGTATAGCTAGGTAATTTATCCCATTTATTGTTACATAAAAAAAAAAAAAAAAACATATATATACAACGACAAAGAACAATTTCGGCGGTCAAATATGTAGGTAAACACTTTTACTACTACGTTTACATGGAACAGTTCTTAAATTAACCATGGTTTTATAACTAGTCAATCCAAACTACGAGATTTCTGAATTAGTCTTAAGATTTATTTATTTAAAAAATAAATAAATAATATAATAAAAAATCGCACCATTTTAGTATTTTTGTACCTTTATAAGGCCCGAACCTGTCATTACAATATAATCGATAGGTCTGTTTTCATGTAAAAAAAAAAAAAAAAAAAAACCAAACGATTTTATTGATAAAACCGTTCTTGTCCGATAAAAACACATATCCGAGGGTCTTTAAATTAAAAACGGTTTATTTTATTTAGGTCGCATTAAGGTGTTTACACTCACGGTTAAACAGCTTTAATATTTAAACCTACTTTAATTGTGGATGTAAACTGGTACAAAACGATTATCCGGAACATGATGTTATTATGACACACAAAAAAAACGTTAAATAATAAATATACAAAAAATAAATAAATAAATAAATAAATAAATAAATAAATAAATAATAATCAATTTACCCGATCGTTAAAATACCGCAGTATCGAGCTAAAAATTAAAAATATTTGTAACTAAACTGTTACGTAGTAAGTACATTTGTTTCATTTTGAGAATACCGGAAGTTCAATTTTTTTTCATTTTTTTTTTTTTTTCATTGTTATTATTAAAATCCTAGTAGAGCCTCGTTATCGATCGACGTCGCCCTAGAAAATTATATATTAATATAAAAAAAATATATTATATTGTATTGCCCGCGATGACTTATGATTAAACTTATTTTTTTTGTATTCATCATCCGTCGAAATTCGAATGCCATGAGTTTGTTTATTATAAAAACCGAAATGTCAAATACCCAAACGCCGGGTTGTTGTCCGGTCGTGTCTGCTATCGAGTTTGTCTCCGCGTCTATGTTCAGTGGCGGTTTTAACAGGGACTGTTATTTGCAGATTCTATAGTGTTTTTTTAATGTTATTAGTTTGAGCAGCTAAATAGTTTACTTCTTTGACCAATTAATCAAATGTTTTAATTTCATCCCTGTATTCTTTTAAATGCGAACGTAAAACATTAACAAGACTACAACTAATATCTAAATCAACATTGAATTTCGTTTTCCAAGATGTCCATACTTTCAGTACTCAATTAGTTGAACGTCTTAATCGCTCCCGTTCAAAATCCATACGTACGCCTCTGTTATGTATCTCTGGTATGTTTTCTATTTAATATGTCATAAAAAAAATGAAATTAATAAATTAAAATAAATCAGTCAATATGAATAGTTACTAAAAAAGTCTATAAACTTTCAATCTATATTCATCTTGAATTCGTAATATTTGGTCGACACTTGAATAATCTTTTTTTTTTTTTTTTACACAAATTTTACTCAATTGCCCGGACTCCCGACAGTCGGTAATTTTTTGGACGCGCCTTCTTGTGTTTTTATCTTAAAACCACCCGGGTCTATGTTCGAAATTTCAGAGTTCTGCGTGCCGTATTTAATATGACGGATTTGGCTATACATCGCCACGCAAACACACACGTTTCTAATAGGTATACGATTTTGATTCGGAAAAAAAGAAACCGTACGAAACCGGCTCTCGTGGATAAAAGTAATAATTATTAACTTTATACAGATCAAGTATTATTTCATCGTTAGTTTCGTGATTAATTTTTATTATGTCTATCGCCTGTTATTTCAGTTAGGTATTTATAATAAACTTTATACGTTATATTTCCCTATAGAGTACACTGACTTCTGCAATATATCGGTAAGTCACACTAGATTCTATTGTATAATATTATAATTAGTAGATTTATCGAAATCGCTAAATTTAAAAAATATATATATATATATATATATATATATATAGTACCATAGATAATATGCATGCCACGCCGCCACAATATATGGTGCATTAATCAAAGAATATATAAATGACGGAGTTCAAATCCAAAAAAAAAAAAAATAAGTTTGTACACCGACGTATATATCTATACGTGACCGCACGTGTTTTTTTTGTTTCTTGTTGAACTCTGAAGTTGAACTATTATCTAAATATATCAATTTCGACCAGATACTAAATCGGATATTATACTTGTTAAGTTAAACACACTATGTTGTATTTTATTAACAGATGTTTAAAATGTTGATTAAATACGAAAACTACTCGAATAATATTAATTGAAAAAAAATATTAATAAATTATCAGCCGTAGACATTTCGATACGTATTACTATATTATTGCTTTTATATAACACCTGTAAAGTACATATATTATTATTCGACGTTTTGATAACTGCAAAAATTTGAAAAATCTGTTCCGGATAGACAAAACATATAGCTACGTATAATACTAAAAAACAATTAAAAAAAAAAAAAAAAAAAAAAATTACTTTTTATTTTATCTAAAAACACTTAAATACGTTATTCAAGATTTTTTTTCGAATTATTTTATAAAAAAAAAAAAAAAACGAAATAATACAAAACTTAGTACCCATACACGGATGTTTGTAATTTAAAAGTTAAAAGTTAAACTATTGTAAACGTTTAATAAAGTTCTATACATCGTTTTCGGTTGAACTGCAATAACAGTTTTTTTTTTTTTTTTTTAATAATTTGTCTAAGTGTTGTTCAATGCCTAATTGTGTTTTCTGGTTGTATCGAATATATGTGTGTATTTTATTATATTTCAACAAAAACGTATAATATTATTTAGTGGTTAAATAATACTCAAGGTATAAATAATACATTTTATACAAAAAAGAGAATAAGACAAAATACGATTTTAAGCAATGCCTAATTACACACTGCAGTTATTTATAATTGCATTTCTTCCCAGGTTTAATTTATTTTTGTCCCAGCCACAAAGTATGTAATTGAAATTATTTAAAAAAAAAAAAAAAAAAATCAGATAATTTGTATTGTATCTGTAGGTACATTATTGTTGGCACATAACAGTTTTATGTCACCTGGGGGGATCGTTGTGAAATGGTTGAAGTAGCACATTTTTATATAGACACACTGAATAGTTGTTTTTTAAAAACCGACCATTCACAAAATATAATATTATTTCAGCGAACATTTATTAGAATGGTTTAATAAGTCATAATGCCTATTTTATCTCTTAAAGTAAAAAAAAAAAAAAAACAAAAGAGTAAAAAAAAGAAAACATTTTTTTTTTTTTGAAATATTACGCTTAAAAAGCTTAAATTTAAATCGATTTATAAAAATAAAAAAAAACTTTGACCGTGAGAAATATAAAGTACAAAGTATAAGTAGTTGGTACATATATATAAATATCAACGTTTTTTTTACCTATACGTATATATTGTAGAGTCTATACAGTCGAAATGAAACTTTATCTGGAGTATGGATTCGTCATGAATCTATCACTACGAATTTTCGTAACAGCAAACTTTTGTCGTTTCTTATGTTATTATTCAGACTTTCAAAAGTCTATAAATAAATAAAGTCCAGCGGATTGGTCTGGGCGTTGATCAGTGAGCGAGTGAGTGGTATTTGACTTTTAGAAAAATTTGCGGTTTGGTAACTAAGCAACGATAGTTTCCCTAGTAACGTATTAATTATTGATTTGTGTGTATATATATATACAACCTTTTCCTTATAAAAGAATCGTTAAATTTGCAATAAAAAAAAATTGACGGTCACTTATCGAGATAAAAACTATGCTATATTTCAAGTTGAACCAAATCACACACATGCGCATTGATCTAATCAAAATCGGTTGTGTAGTTTTTCATAACATAACAGACTAACATCATTTTTTTTTCACATGTATGTAAAAATGTTAATATTGCTCACGGCCTCACGGGTAGGTCACTGTTGTGTAGGTGGGAGTAGTCGGGGAAGACGGAATACACAACTAGGGAAATTTAGTTTTATACTTCATTGCAAACGGAAAACGATTCTGAGCGGCGTAGTATTAACGTAGTGTATTTTTCCTCGTTGTGCGGGAAAACCAACACAGAAATCAACAATAACAATTATGTTTTTTCAATATAATGTGTGGTTTTAAAAATCAATTATATACAAAATGAAAAATTGTCGACTCCTATATTGTAAAACGTCGATTTTTTTTTGATTTTTGTTGGCTAAATGGGATTATTTTTTCGGTTCGTGTAAAACCGTCTTTTTAGTCGGGAAATTCGTATTCGGCATGGTGAGATGACACAGATCTGTCTCGGTACACTAGTCAGACCGGGGACACATTAGAGCAGTGCAGGTGAGGCCAATGTCCTGGATCTCGACGCTTACCAAAATAGAATATGGAGCCAGACAACAACAACAAAAAAAGCGCACATACTTTGGCACCATGGGTGGCTCGCTGTTGTAGGTGGTAAGTTGGGAAGGTAGTATGTAGATAGGAATTTAATTTATATCTGTATGCAACGATAAATTGCAAACAAAAAACGATTCTGAGCGATGTAGTATTAGTCGTGTTTTCACATTGTTGCCCGTGGTAACCCAGAAATCGAAATAAATAATACTCGACGAAATCGAGTATGCTGTAGTGTGTTTGCCGTTTATTCGTCATTTCTTGGTAGTTTTTTCTGCCGCATAAAAATTTTAATAGGTATATCGAAAAATGGCCTCTTTTTAAAGTACCCACTAGACAAAATTGGCAAACAATTACCGTAAACAATATACGAGTGGTATAGATCGGATGAAATTTTCTGGTAGAAAAAGTGTTAACAGAAAAAAAAAAATTACATAATTGTAAAACCTTAAGTGACCCTTCACTCTGCTCAGAAGCTAACAAAAAAAAAAAAAATATATGTAACAAACAACAATGTTTTTGGGCAAAAAACGTGCACATCCTTATCAAACGGTATTTACGAGTAAGGGTATAATTACTATTACTATTAGTAAAGAGACTATGGAAAATGAAACTGAAAATAAAGTGAAACTGTGTTTCTAATGGACAATATACAGCATAATTTACGTATTCGCGTAAAACAAACGTACAATTCGGTTTTAGAGATAAAACGTATAAACCATAATATTTTGAAAACAACCCGGTCGGCGTACTACAATTTTCTTTGAATTATTTAATTCATTGTCGAAGGTACAAAACATTTTTTCACACGTTTGGAGTACCGATTTTGACGAAAATCGTAAAAAGTGTCCGCGTACTGTTTATTATTTGTCGATTTACATCAATTATATTCTCTTAGCTTCGTAAAAACGCTCCCACAATTGGATACAAGGTAATTCGGTATAAAACATTGCTAACGAAAAACGATTCTGGGAATGTTTTATTTAATTTAAATTGAAAATAATATTAAATTACAACTTTATTTCTCATAAAACTATTATTATTATCGTATTGTTAATAATATTAAATGCGTAAAACATTAAATACGTTTTTACAATTCAAAATAGAAATGTATTTTAAAAAATCAAGTATAATAAAAAAAAAAAAAATCATACATATTACACTCTAATTTATATAATATATTGCTAGTTGACCCGGCAAACGTTGTTTTACTCATAAACATTTTTTATATGGGTAAGTAGCACACCTTGAAATGAATAAAAATGATTTAACTTATTTTAATATTAAAAACGAATTACCGAAGAACTTTCGATTTCAAGATTTATGAAAACAGAATACCGTACGGTCAAATCCAAATTTGGGATTTTAAAATTGATAATCCGGATTTATGTCAGTTTATACTAGTGCCTGAACATTTTACAGTTTAATAGTATACACACCAATTATTTAAGATGTTCGTGTCTGACGAAAAACCCGTAACTAACGACAGGGACTCAGTTGAACATGTTCAACGTCTATGTGGAAACAGTAGTTTGGATTGTTTAGTAATAGATATGCGTGTAAATGTACGATTAGAGATCGTTTAGTATAATAATATTAAATCTCGACGAGATGCGATCGACTTTTGTGCAATATATCAATATATGATCGAGAGTTCATCCAATTGGATTTTTCATAACGGTGAAATTAAATCGAATTATATAGTTAAAGAGTAAAAATCGTAATAATTTCAATATACGTATGCGGTCCGTTCGTTTTTACATTTTGTCCGGTGAGCATTTCATTTTAACATTCCTAAAAAAAAAAAAAAAAAAAAAAAAAAAAAAACAACTGTTTTAGGTTTATTTTATTTTTTTTTTTGTTTCTCGAAAAGCTTTTTCCGTTAGAGTATTATATATTTTATAATCGTTTATTCGCCGTTTGTTGTTTTGCCCGGCATTTCGATCCCTACGGCCGTATCCGGGATTTTTTTTTACATTTTCTATTTGTTTTATTCGCCGTTGTACACCGCGGTCAGAGAATAAAAAAAAAAAAAAAAAAAAAAAAATTACAACGGACAACATGTCTAACGACGGTCAACCCGTTTTATTCAATTATTTCAACTCGGCGGTTCAACGCGTCGGCCGACCAACTCGCGCCGTGATGGGCGGGTGGCGATGGGAGGGGAGGGGTGTGCGTGCGTGTGCATGTGCGTGTGCGTGTGCGCGCGCGCGTGTGTGTGTGTGTGTGTGTGTGTGTGTGTGTGCCACCAACCCCCCAAATCCCCCTACACCACGCCCCTCCACCGCCTCGGGACGGCCCTGATAATCGCGACAAATTAGCGACGACCTTCCGTGTGACTCGTGGATACGATCGTTTCCATCGCAGTACGGTACCTATGGCGCGGTGTAGTGCAGCGCAACATCAGCAACAGGTCGAACGTCGACCGACCGAGTAGTGTTTGATACGGTTTTATACGCAGCAGCAGCAGCAACAGCAGCAACAGCAGCAACAGCAACAGCAGCAGCAGCAGCAGCAGCAGCAGTAGCGCTCTTTCCACGTCTCGCTCGCCGGGGTTCACGTTGCTAAAACAATAACCGTTCATAACCGAACGTTTTGTTTGTTATGCGCGTACGCGTTTCGGACGTGCTTGCCTAACACCACTATAGGGGAACAGAAAAACGTAAAAAAAAATTCGAAAAAAAAAAAAAACCCAACTATAGTGTTTCCGTTGCCGCCGCCGCCGCGATATTATTCAATAAACTGTACACGTTACGAGTCGTCCGACGTTTTATCGCCGATTGTTTGTATTCGTATAATCGCGGTGAGCGCGTTTCATTATCCGATATACCACCATACCGCCGTTCAGCCGAAATACAGCCCGTCGATAACGCGGAAAACAAAAAGAAAATTCAAAAAAAAAACCCGGCCCATAATGCCACGGGAATGTCGTGATTCTCGATTCCAGTCGAAATCGACGCACCCGTAGTGCCCGCCTACAGTCAAGAAGGTAAGAAGTTTACAGCTTATCACGCTGCACTTTAAAAATATTTTAATAAATATATATTTAAGATTCCGAGTGGAGTTCGTGGATTTATAGCGTTTTTATTTTTTCATGTCAACTTTTTCGGTTAGTTAGCTCTAAGACTTTCACCGCATCATACACTTTAAAAAAAAAAAAATGCAAACTTTCCCTACACAGGAGTATTGTATTGGAAACATTATTTTAGATCCCATACCCTTAACGCTTTCGGTTAGGTTTTGGACTACTTTCTTTTTTTTTAATTTCCGGGTTAAACGACTTTAAAAAACGACTATAATTAGTCGAACCAGTTAAACGAATTCCACTCGGAATCATTTTTCGTTCGCTATCGTCGCGCCCTACCTTCCTAATCACTCCCCTATAACATTGGCCTACCCATGGTCCAGATTTTTTTTTAGAATGTATTGTTTTCTCTCTCTCTCTCTCTCTCTCTGCATCTCTATATTTCAGTAAATTTCTCCTTCTCTCTCTTATATTACCCCTTTGCCCGAATATTTCTCTCCCTCACTGTCACTATCTCTCGCTCTTTGTGTATACCTGTGGAGCAATTGGCAAACCAATGGTTAAAAATAGAGCGTTTTGTAATGCACGTCAAGGGAGTGATTGGAAAACCTGACAATGATGATATCCATTTTGATTTTCTATTATGGTGCCAACACAATACAACAATCGTTATAAAATGGGTATAACAGACATTTAAAATACGTAGGTAGGTAGTCACACGCAAAACATTTAGCGGTAATAATTATATTTGTGATTTATTTTTTTTTTCGTCTATCTAGGAATTACGACTTGAGATTTATCTAGTATTATAATTATTATTATACAAATTTGTCATTGAAGTCAAACATTTCTTTTTATTTGTTTACATTTGACGTAGGCATAAGTGCGTTTAGAATATTCCACAAAAAATTTAAAACGATACATTTTAATATTCCATATAGTTATAATATACGGTAGGTATCTACTGATATTTACAACATTACTGCAGTTCAAAATACGTACGTGGATATATCTAAGTGTATTATATTTTATTTTTTATTTTTTATAAAGTCATTTAGAAATATCTATACATCTGTAGTTGCATATACACAGTTATAGTTTGTATAAGTGTTTACACCTTTTTCTTGTTAAGCTTAGATTATTTTTGTGTATTAAAAATACAAAATAAATTATTTTAACCTTGTACTAAATATAGCCGGTAGGGTTTAAAGATCGAAACTAAACCTCTTTTTATTAATATAAAGACCTCAATCAATTGAGAGTTCGTTGAGGTACAAGGATCTATGAGGCCTTTTATAAATTAACAAGATAGTATGTGTGTGTTACATATTTATTAAAGTTTAATCATTCTATGAGACATCGTTTAATCATTATATTATTATTATTATAGTCATCAAAACACTTTTAATCCTACTATACGGAGATCATCTTCGTTTTAGTCGCTCCTATTATTATATAAGCGGTGAACCTGTATGTTGGTTAATGGTTATTTTATTATATTTGTTAACAAATAAAGCTTCAACTTTTTCTACAACAATTCTTAAATGTGTTCAATTACTTACTTCGATAGACCTTTGCGTATCCCTATCCACCACTGTTACTTTAAAGGTCTTTGTAAGTTGTTAAAAGTATCAGTCGTGGCAAGGGCAGAGAATAATTGCATATGAATAGAGTGGTAAAGATTCAACGAAACATATTGTTTAGTCTACACTTACTGAAATCTAATAATACAAAATTGTAAAACGATATTGGTAAGTTTTAGGATTTTTACAATATTTTTGCAGCTTAATTTTATTTTATAGAATTCTCCGAGGACTCAATTTACCCAAACTAAAGTCGGGTTCTCGAGAACTTTACACACATCAGTGCAGTATCTAGGACAGTCAATCAATATAATGTTTGATAGAAAGGTTTTCGTATTCTACACGTATAAGTCACATGTTGCCGATTTTGTCATGTATTCAATGGGAGTTCTCCTTTTTTTCTTTCGTTCGTATAATTAATAGTGTGTCAAAACCTGTCTATATTTGTTTATAATGGGTAGTTTTTTAGGCGGTGCATTTTACCATTTTGATCAGACAAATGTAACAGACATAACTGTTTATAGTGCAACGAAAAAAATTCAACAATAGCATTTGCTTACGATACAAATCGGAATACTACGTAGTTGTTTATCTTCTTACGAAATTAAACGAAAAAAACTTTTCTCTTCTATTGTTTTCACTTCGTATACGTAGGTGTTGATACATTCTGAATACGATTGTTATCTAAAAAAATTGTTTGTATGCAAGTGCCAATTATCATTAGATCAACTTTATTATATTTGTTATTGACGGTTGTCTATTTATAGACAATCAAGTATTCCTTCTTGTTTAAATTTAATATTTTACTACGTACTTTGTACCTAATTAACTGTAGGTACAGATTGTTTTTTAGACAATATAGTTGGTACCTATTGTGTTGTTTTTTTTTTTTTAACTCGACGATCATTTTCGTTTAAGGTTAAAAAAAAAAAAACCTAGCAACCATTTCTTTATACAACAATAATTAATTTAAATAATATTACGCGGTTTCCCAAAAACCTATTCAACTAGTATCACAATATTGTTTGTACAACAATAAGTCGGTATATTAATTTCTGTTCAAAACGTTTTATTACCGATACGAATGAAATTAAATATTTGCAAGACTGGGCAAGTTGACGAATAATACTCACAATAACTCAGTCAAGTCAAGTTAATTAACTCGTTGTTAACGATTGAAAGTTGATCATTTTTATTAATTAATTAAGTTGAATTTATTGCCATAGTAAAAATATATAAATTTAGAGTTTATAAAAAAAAAAAAAAATAGTCAATGTTAAATTTATAAGGAGATTATTATGGAGAAATCAAATTATACATACGTTGAACTAAAAAGTTTTCTCACGTTATTGAGTGGAAAAAAAATGTAATATTTATATGATAATTCAATTATTGTATTGATTGTACATTTAATTAATATAATTAAATTCTAAATTGTATATAATTTAATTATAGTTAAAAGAAACTAAAACTAACCTAACGTATTATTATTCAAAATCAACTCGTTATTTGTTAAGTTAATATTAAAAAAAATAAGTTAAGTTTATAGAAAAAAAAAAAAATAATAATAATAAACATTAAAAGCAAAGGTAAAAGTTGAAATTAACTTAACAATCAAATTTTTAACTCATTAATGCGTCTAGTCTCGATAATATGTCAATTTTTAAATTAAAAATAAGTTGATAAAGTAGAATGCAGGGATGAATTTAATTTATACCCGTACGCAACGATAAATCATTGCTAACGAAAAACGATTTTGTGTTTCGTTATGAATATTTTGCTATATTAAAATTTAAAATTGTATTTATTTGTCACTACAAAATAAACTACAATTTCCCGTGTATTTTCGTATCAAATTGTTGCGTATTTTTATGAAACCGAAAAAAGATTTATTCATATACATTGGAAAATAGCAAAATACTTTTTGCGATTTCATCAACAATTTTCACATTAAACTTATAACTTATAAACTAATAAGAAAAAAAAAAATTATTAAAATACGCTCAACTTTTTTCATTATTACCATTAAGTATTTATGATGAACCACGTGTAAAATTGTCAAACATTTTTGTCCGGCCAAAACAATTGTATCCACATAAAACCAAATAAAAACTAAAAACACTCGAAAACATCAAATGTCTATAAATAAGTAAAAAGTCACCAGAATATGTTGACAATTATTTTTACGCCTAGAAAAGGCTACTATTACTATTCTCTGGAAATGTCAGGGCACTACGATTATTTTTAACCGAGTTCCAACCAAGTGAAGATGATGAAACTATTATTGCCGTCAATTTTTTCTGTTTTTCACAAATGGTTAGAGAACTACAATAAAGATAAATAAAAAAATGACCTTCTCAATACACTAACCAAATACGAAATCCTTTCAGAAAATGCACTACACTTGAAAATCGGGACATGATTTCTAGTAGAAACGTTTTTTTCACAGACGGAAGAAAAGAAACAAACACACATCATAGTAATACAAATCCATATACCACTTCGTTCAAATAGTAAAAAAAAAAAAAAAAAGAGCACACGCATCATAGTAAAACCAAAACCTAATATTATTTGTTTGTCGGTACTAGGCAATGGAATGATAAAAAAAAAAAAAAAAAATGTATTGCAACTATTTCATATAAAATTATTAAATGGTTTTCTCATAATATAATAATAATACAATCGAAATCATTATTACGTTTATAATAATATTACGCGTTATTTCAGTTTATGTTGTAAAACCGTTACTTCTTACTATCTGTACGATTTCGGGTGTGTAGTATTATTATTCACTCGATCTAGACAGTGCAGAATACGGTTAGTTTTTATCACACGAGTGTAATAATTATTGAGTTAATAATAATTTCCAATGCGTATTTGTCTGTATTGTGCAGCGGCATAAGAAAATAAAATATAATATTGCTAAAAAACAAGAATGCGCGCTTTATGATTTATCGGCGTATCGTTTTTCATAATTTACTACATTATACCTATACACATAGTATTGCGCAGCAACAATTTTTATTTTTTTTTTTTTTTTTTTTTTTTTATTCGATTATTGAACGGGTAACGAAATATCAAATCCGCCGCATTGCCGAAAATCATACGGCGGGGGCGGCGCCGGAGGATTCTAATCCGCCGTAAATTGGCCGTTGTTAATCCGTTTTATTAATACGTCTGGCAATGAATTATAGTTTTCAAAATTTTCACCCGGACGTGATTTTGGAATTTTTACCACGGACCGTGGTCTATGGTAATTAATGTAACGACATGGACTGCAGATAACAGAGGGAGAGAAGAGAGAGAGAGAGAGAGAGAGACAAAGAGAAAGAGAGACATTTTACAACACGGATAAAAAATTTGTTCGATAAAGATAGCTATGTACAGTTAAGCATCCTATCGTACGCATATGGCATTGGCTATCTCTTTTTTTTTTTTTGTCAACTTCTAAT
Organism: Tuberolachnus salignus; assembly: GCA_956483605.1. Classification (NCBI taxonomy): domain Eukaryota; kingdom Metazoa; phylum Arthropoda; class Insecta; order Hemiptera; family Aphididae; genus Tuberolachnus; species Tuberolachnus salignus. The sequence continues at coordinate 3,414,000 of OY101434.1, forward strand.
GTGGCCGGGTATAAAAAAACGCGCAGTCCGCATATTAATACGACTACGGTAACACACCGTCTTTGGATACGATTTTCGTGCACGTTAACGGCCCAAAGTCACACAAACCGAATGCTACGAATCGTAGTATAGGTATATTTAATGATGGAAAAAATCCGGATTGTATTATCCGAATCCAAATTTTGGTATTTTTAAAATTATCATTTCATATTGTTTACGATTAATTTCTTCTAAAACTATTATCATTATTATTATCTTATTGCCAATAGCATTACATGTGTAAAACGTTAAATACGTTTTTACATATCAAAAAATATCACAAATAAAAATTTATTGTAAAAAGCAAGTACCACAAATAAAATCATACGTATTGCATTCTAGTTTATATAATATGTTAATAGCTGACCCGGTAAACGTTGTTATGTTCGTAAACAATACAAAATTTCAGATTTTGGAATTCGAAACATAAATTTTCGGATTTTAAAATCCTAAATCCGGATTTATCGGATATTCGGATAATCCGGATTTATATCAGTAAGGCATATACGCGTTGGTTAACATTGAAAACCGTTTCTAATAGAACTTGACTTAATTTTTATACAATATAATTGATATATGGAACTTTTCTTATTTTTTAACCTGAATATTAGCCGCGTTGTTTACCTAAATTTATAACAAGTCTACCTATAATAATTTAGTCGTCCACAATTTTATCTCGGGATTTTTTCTAGAAAAAAAACCACAGAAACACGATAACATCATATGTTATACGCCTTGATTTAAATATAATATTCCGATTTCTATTTATCGGTACGAATCGTTGTTTGATATCGAATCGAATTTTTAGTTTTTTTTTTTTTTTTCTGTTTGTATTTGAACAGACACCACTAATTATTTAGGATAATATGCAATCTCGTATCTACGAATTATTATTTATATATATATACATTTTTTTTTTCCCCGTACAAATAAAATATAGTACGGTTTAAAAATATGCTTTTACGATGACGTAAAAATAAGTAATAATTAATTAGATAAATAGTTTAAAATTAAATACGTATGCATTGTAATGTTGTTACACGTACTATGTCACCGTTAAAAATTAAATGTCGTTTTCGATATGTTCGATTTAATAATTGTGTTGTGACGGTCACATTTGATTATCCGGGAGATTTTATTTAACGTTCTGGCGATCGGACAATATTATTGATTAATAGAGTCTGAACTCTGTGGTACCATTTTACCGATTTATTTTATACTCTGCTGCTTAATAAAATGAATGCTTCGTCCTATACGCGCGGTGGTCCGTTTTAGGCGCCCCGGATTTCCGTTGTCCTTATACATATATTACTATAAAAAATCCAAACGGACACAATGATTAAGAACGAACGAGTGAAACGAAACTAGTGGTTAGGTTAGGAAACGAACCATCAGGTGTTTCGACAATTGACTACGTTTCAATTGTCGTTTACATAAAGTTCAAGACATTCAACCGTAAAGTACGGTTAAAATCATTGGTTGTACAATGCCATAATTGTACGCAAGTTAATACAAAAAATATTCACGGTACAGTCACGGGGGCGGACGTTTAATAATAATTTAGTTACTTACAGTGGCGTAGCTGCACATTAAAGCGCAAAATATTCGTACGCCCCTATTATATAAAATAAAAATTATACACTTTGACCTTTGTCTCATTTAAACAAATGCTAACGTGATCGTATTTTTGACTGAGTAATAATGTTTTTTGGTTTGTTTTAATTTTTTTTTTTTTTTTAGGGAGCGGGGAGGAAATAGTTACGTTATTACATTAAAAATGTCATTTTAATCTTAAATTGGATAAATTTCCATTTCCATCATAGATATATATATTTGTACTTTGTATATATATTTCCAATATATTTTTATGAAAATAAACGAACACCAACAATCATTCTTTATACTCAGCAATAAAAATTAAATGTACAAAATATTAATAATAATAAAAAAGATTACATTATAATAAAAGCAAACTAATCAAAATCGTTTTTTTTTCCTTGCTTTTTTTTCGGCAACTACATCAATTAGAGTATCAAAATTTAATGGCTGCGCTATTTCAGCATATTATCAACTTATTCAGTTTGTCGCTTCGGTTAGGTTAGGTTTAGTTCGCTTCGGTTCATAAACCACAGTCAATTCAATTGGCGTGAACAATTAGCTATTAATCCGAAATTGAAACCGACTCACTGTGGTATAATTAACTTGTATTTATTCGTTGTAAAAACCGAGCCGGAATAAAAATCAAAGGTTTTAGTGTATGCCGCGTTTATATGAAATTCGACATTTGTCTTTGTAACTCAAATCAATGCCCAGCCTTGATTATTAATCATACGACAATTCGACAATTATATTTTCAGCTAGCCGTGGCTATTCAACGATATCGGAAATTTGTTTTTTTTTTTTTTTTTAATTTCAAACGACTGATTTGTGCAGTATGCTATACGGCAGAGAGGCGAACGTGTCGTGTTTATTAAATATAATTTAATAATTACACCGCGAACGGGCGGCGTAACAGTAAAAATAATAATTTGAATGATAACTACCTATTATATTTGTTTAACCGTGTGCCGCGATCACCGTATAAATAATTTACATTTATAGTTTGTCCGAATCGTTGTTGATTTTGTATTTTTTTTTTTTTTTTTTTTTTTTTACAAACGCTACCGCGGAACTTCTCTGCAGTTAGTCAACAAATATTACAACAATATCGCGGTTAAAATATACAAACAAGCGATCGGTAGATCCGACCTGTATTTATATTATTGTTGATTTATATTTTCAAACTAATCAAAAGTATAAATAGGCAATTTTAGACGAACCTGATATTGCGGAAGTATTATTGGCCTTCAGCGTGGGGCAAATAATAATTAGCATTTACAGTAATTGTTTTTTTTTTTTTTTTTTTTATGAATGCCATGAAAAATAAAAAAAAATAAAATAAAAGTTAGTTTATAGTAAAGACGAATTAAATTTATAACTGCATTATTTTATGGTGCTAAATACATTTTATTCGCGTAAAACCGTATTAAAAAAAGAAAAAAAAACGCTCGAAAATAACGCATTGCCATAAATAGCCAGAATGTCTTGAAAATGTCTAGAAAGATTAATCGAATCAGTGATAAGTGTTCGGTGAACATTTTCAAGTCTCTGCGATTACTTTTAATCGAATTACAACAAAATCGAAAATAACAGAAACCGTTATTGGATGCTTTTTCCTAACTATTAAGAAAACTACAAGAAACATGATACAATTATCATTTCAATGCACCGACTAGATACAATTCGCTACCAGAAACCGTTTCACGATCAATATTTCTGATTGAAAAGTGGTTTACAGACAGACAAAATAAAAATCTTAGTAAAACCAATCCTCTCTACGCTGAGAATCGGGGGGGAGGGGTAGTATGTATATATATATATATTTATAATTTTCTCCGTTAATATAAAAATATGAAGAAAAAAAACTTGAAAATGACAATATATTTATTAAGAACTACAACTACTATAATATCAATTGTTGATAAAACGGATTTAAAGTATTCTTGAAATACTTCTTGAGTTTACACCGCGCGATGAAATTGGGCACTCCGGACAGTGGCGAGCCGCTGATTCAAATAATAGATAAATAATGCAATTTTCTTACTTCATAGACAACATCATATTTTAATTACTATAATTATACTAATTACTTTGTGTAATATTTAAAAATTTCGGGCGTTTAAATAATATTAAATGCGCTTATATTGTCTACGATGAATCCCACACGCATTATATTTTGATTTTTTTTTTTATTTTTAGTTTAATACAATAATAATATTGTAAACTGCGATCTGAGCAATTGTTGCAGTACGAGATGTTAATGCGTAACACACAACAAATCAGCTACTAAGGATTTAATATCAATGGAGATTTCTTTATAAAATAAAATATTAAACCGTTTCAGTAATAACTGCAGTATAGCCAAACAATTAAATTTCGATAAAAAAAAAAAAAAAAAAAATGAATATACTAAAAATTTCGTTTATCTATAATGCGTTAAACGTATACAATCTACGGGACACCTACATTGCTGCATGTCGTCTAAAAATAATCTTATATATATTTTTAATTTGAAGTTTTTTTAACTATTATAATTATTATTTATAAATGCGATATAATTCGATGTTCACTAACGCGAACGATTAAATTAATTATATTAATTAAACTATTCTCTGACCACCATATAATATTATTATCTAAGGACACATGCGTTACCGGCATTAAAATATTGTCTAGGTATAACAACGCAATGTCACCGCAATATCGAAAGACGTTTTTAAAACAATAATATAATGGTGGTGGCGTTAATGTTTCATATTTCGATTTTGTAAAATTCGTCGATAAGTCGTGAACGTAATAATATTTCAAAACGGTTTGCGACGGCGGAATTGCGCTTCGTAGACTGTTGTACTTCAGGCCGTTTGTACGAGATTAGTATTTTTATTAACTTAACAAATAATAATAATAATAATAAAACTGTCAATTAACGAGACTTGATTTTCGATAAAAATCTATCGCATATTTCTGTTTTCAATATTTCCTAGACGGAAATATCGACGATACTCCTGTACAATATAATAATAATAATACTCGTGCCGAAATATGAACAATTAGTTTTAACGATCGAAACCTCTCAGCAGCAGCAGCAGCAGCAGCAGCCGCAACCGCCACTATTTCGCTTGCCTGTGTCGAGCGGCTGCTGTCACAGACCGACTCGTTAATTGAATAAAGGGACTTTACGGTACGGCATCAAGGTCGTTTATTGGCGTACGGTAAAAAAAAAAAAATAATAATAATAATAATAAAAAAAACACCAATTTGTAATGACATCCTTTTACAACAGAATCCGTGCAAATTGACTGGAAATTGTTTATTTCGTACCTATACTTATAATATTTTTACATTTATTGTTCGTTTTTCTCGTAAAAGAATAATTTTACCCTTATTTTTTTTTAACGACACTATATTTATAGATATGCTGCTATATATATATCTTACTGCAAACTCAACGGAACCGTTTATAGATTTAAAATAATTTTAATCCCAAGACACGGTGTGTTGTAAGTTAGAGGAAACGTCAAATTATATATATATATATATATATTTACTTACATCTAATAAAAAACGATTAAGACCCTCTAGAGATTAAACTAATACTACGTATGTATGTACTGTATAGTCGTGTTGCCCAACTTTATTGGCCAATTAATTGTAAATGCAGCTCTCGTAAAGCATTTCTATGACAATACACTTTTGCCGGTTGTTGTAAAGTTATTTTTAAAGACATAATAGAGAAAACCACTCGATTTCGTCATCCAGTATTAAACGTTCAAGACCCTCCAGATATTAAAACGTGTATTGTTATTAAGTACATTGCGTATTTTATTATGCGGTTATAGTATTGCCCAACTTAGGTTGATCAATTACAAGCACCTAAAAATATGTGTTCTCGTAAAAGTATTTCTATGTTGCTATAGAAACTTTCGCCGGTTGTACAGTGCACGCGTAAGACTCGTACGCTCATATTGTATTGTTAAAATTACAATTTTCTATGACTTATATTACAGTAAAAACCACTCGCTTTTTATCTATATGCATTACAATTAACCCATGATATTGTTAGTCGCCAATTAATATTTGAACAGACAAATTAAAATAGTCATAATATAATGTATGGCAACGTACCTACAATATTGCATACTGTTATTCGACGAGATCGATTTGAAAATTGTTGTACAACACCATCATTGACTTGTAAACGATACATTTTAAAATGTATTTAGAATACGTATTCGAGTACGAATACAGATACATTTAAAAAAAAAAAAAAATATATTATCTTGTATAGATGATATGTAAAATCGTTTATATGAGGTTTTGTTTTCTGTACAACACAAGTGTAATACTAGTGAAAGTAAAAATATTGAATCCATTTAACTTTCAACACGGTGTACTGCCGTTCGCTTTAAATAAAAATTATACGGAAAACAATTTCAATAATTATAAAACTATTTACGAACATGTATTCGATATTACAAATACAAATAAAAATTTGAAATATATTTTAAATACAATACCGTGAGTATTTTTCGTAAAAGTATTTCAAACACATATAATTCACACAATAATTAATTTTATTGGAATACTCTATAAATCTGATCACCGCCATAATCTTATAATATTCAACCGCAGTTGAACTTGCACTTGCCAGCAATTATTGATGTCCCCGTTGTTTTGCCGGTGGTGTTTTATTTTCATTACCTGTATATTATAAATTGCGCAGCGTTGAAAAATTTTTTTGGACGTTTTATCTAAAAATGTATTCGCTTTTTAGCTACCGGAGGAATAATAACAGTGATAACATTAAAATCATGCGCAACTGTAAACAAAATTATGTTAATCCATTTTAAAAGTTATACCGTTTTATGTTAGAATTATAAATCTTTAAGGAATATATATATATATATGATAATAGTAACAATAATAATAATAATAATAATAATTGTGAACGCGCGCGAACAGAATTAGCAAATACAATTCGATTAGGGCCAAGGCCGAAATATAATATTGCGATCCACCGATGACGAAAGTCGCTGCAAATTATCGACGAGTACGGACCGGGACGGCGTTTATACGCATTTTCCGCATCATTTTCGAAATTTGGAGTCCTGGAGTCCCCGGCCCCTCCTATAATCGTCTAGGATAATAATAATAATAATAGAAAAATGAAGGTAATATTATAATATAATGCGAGCATTAATCGTTCTACGATATTATAACGGCAATAATATAATGTTGTAACTGCCCGTTCTGCACAAAGTACAACTGTTATGCGTATAATAATGCATCGTGATATTTAACGGACAAACGGTTTTCGTGTTTTGCGGGCAACGGGAAACGAAAACGAATATCCGGTGACCGGAAATATATTTTATCCCTGTCGGTGTGAAAACCGTCGTCGCCGTGCATCGCGACGGTTCCGAAAAATATCGTAAAATTCGTTGTGGCGGCGTACTTTTAGACGATTTCCTAAAGATTTGGGAATGACGGCATTTTTTTGTTTTTTTTTTTTTATATATACAACTGTTCGGCCGCTTACGTGTTCCTAAGGGTGTCGACAGACAGGGATGTCCCTAGAACTCGATAGATAAGCGGGCGATTTAAAAACCATCCGTTAAAATATTCGTATGCGTGCACAAATTTCGAATACAATCAATTCTAAAACTCTGCCAAATACTAAAATAACTTGTGTATTGTGCTAATAGGTAAATCGAATGATCGTATGTTTATTTTTAGGACAGTTTCAGCGGGTTATGAATGGGAACAATGAATGAAAAACAAAATAAATTTTTATACAAACAGTTTGTATTGGATGCATTTGAAATATAATGGGGGCGATTACAGCCCCCCTGAAATTTGCTCTTGCTCACGTGGAAATGGGGCGAACACTTCTTCTAGATTTTCAATACTCGGCTAAAATAACAAATCATGTTCAAATATTTTATAAAATTCAATTTTTTCGGTTTTTTTTCTCACTGGCGGGAATATTATCGGGGTTGTTTTTTTAAATTTATCGCGGGCGCCCTTCGACGGAAGAATTCCCGTGAAACCTCTCAGCTCTCCACTCTACTAATTCCATTGTTGTCGACCGACCGTCGTAATTATTATTAGTATTTTCTTTTAAATATATATTAAAATTTTGCTCACGGCATCGGCGGCGGAGACGGTTTATGTCCTCGTCGGCCAACCGTCGGTTCGGCAGAGGTTACGGGATCAGCGCTTTGTTCGGTATGCAGGTCTGACTGAACAATATATATAATACTATGATATTGTGAATACCGATAAGGGCGATAAATTATACGTGATACGAACAAAAAAAAAAAAAAAAAATTATTATTGCGTTATGAAAATCGATTATAAGAGGTATTGCACTACACCCTACCGTTTGACGTTCGCCGAACGAATATTTAAGAGATGATGCGCACAAATTAGTGTTACGAATTTATTTTCCGCTACAAGGTCGATATTATTAATACGATTGAAAAGAACCGGAACAACAGAATGATTAATTTATATTTCGCCGGCGTGTTATATTATTACTATTATAATATTGACGGGCAACGAACAAAACATTTAAATTATAATTCCAGATCAGGTACGGTTCAAAGACAATACTAATGGCGACCCGATGATTTTTCAATATTTTACGTTTAGAATTTTTTGTACTTGGTATGGATACCAAATATTCACGACTATGGGCGAATCAAACTTTTAAAGGACATAACACCGAGAGGGCTAAGGTCCTTTACTAAATATTCTGTTTACGATTTACATTAGATTTGTTTCGATTTTTAGGCTATTTTATCATTTCGGTTAAATCGACAAAACATCGGAACGATGAGGTGATTTATAGACAAGGGGATATTTGACGTTTCTTAGTCCGGTGCCTTGAGATTCATAAAAAAAAAAAATCTATAAAAACATCTACAATAAAACGTTCATGTTTATATTGTGTACTTTATTCAGAAAGTCTTTTCTTTTTTTTTAAACGATAATTGTATAAAAGCTAAAAAAAATTCTATCATCGTCCGCGGGACAGCCGAGTTACAGATTAATACAATTTTTAATTTATTCGAAACGTGTTCGACCGGATTTGGTTTAGAAAACGTTTTTCGTTTATTGCAATGATTTATCGTTGTGTACAGGCATAAACTTTTAACTTTTCGCCTACAAAAATAGTCCAACCATAGACCACGGTGCGAAGTGTGCAATGTGCGGCTTATATTCATTGTTGATTGTAAATTGTATAAGATGAAAAAAAAATCCAAACAAATACGTACCTATAATAATGACTTGCCGTTTTTCTCATAAAATTTGTACGTCGTTTAGTATATTCTTTTAGGTTAAGAAAACGTTTAATCTTAGTTATTTTTTTTTTTTTTTAACGATTACTTAGAATTTGAAAAATATCTACGTAAGTACATTAAACATTGTGGTGATTGTAGCTACGCTCGTTGCAGTTCTATGAATATAGAATGATTTATACCACTGCTTGAAACACGTAAAAAAATCGGTTATCTAAGACCAAAAACTAATGACCGTTTATATTTTTAAATAGCTTGATGCTTGTTTCGATTACTGGTAATCGGCGGAGTGGTAATAAATATTTTTTTAAAATCGGTATTGCAATAAAAACCGATTCCCGATTAAAAAAATACCGGTGTATTGTCCTCTGCGCCAAATGATATGATTAAATCATTTGATTTGATTTTCTAGTTATTATTTTTCCATTGTCGACTTATGGATTCTGAAGATATTTACTACAATGTGAGTTTTTACGTTTTTTTTCCCTCCGTCTGTGAACAACTTTTCTACCAGAAATCTCGCCCCGATTTTCTAAAAGAATTTTAGACCTAGTTAATTTGTTGCACTTAGTAGGTAATTTTTTGATATTTATTTGAGTTTTCTTAATAATTGGGAAAAATCGTGAAAATGTACGGCATTACAAAACACGATTAACTGCATTCCCCGCTTAGACCCGTTTTTCGTTTAGCAAATGGATTTATCGTTTCGTATAGATATAAATTAAATTCCCCTCAATATCCTACCTTCACAATTTTCCACCTACAACAGTGGCCAGCCCGTGGTTCGAAGTATGTATTTCGCCCCCCCTCCCCCATGATAAATCTGTAATCGTACAATGTATATAGATATTAAGTCGTTAAGTCGATTAGTCTGTAATCTATGTAGACATTTTTATACACGGTCGTAGAATATATTTTTGAAGTTTCGCAATACTGCCGCTTGCCGCCGGCTATAATACTACAACGGCAATTGGTTATTTAAAAATAAAATTAAAAAAATATATTATTATCGTCTTGCCCGCGGAACCGATACGTGGATGTTATTCTAATAATTGATAAGGTTCCAGGGTTTGCGAATTGTGTTTCGTCATTACGTAACCTATCAGTGGATTTTTCGAGCGCGTCCTGGCACCGGGGTATAACAAATTAGATGCCTAACTCATTCGTTATATCATTATTTTATATATATATATATATATAGTTTTTTTTTTTTTAACTAGTTTTAACCGATATTCTGTAAACAGACAATACAATAAACGGTTTTCAACGGGTCATTGGTTAACACGTGTGGTATCTATTTATAAAGAACTAGTCACCGGTAACCATTATATCAGAAATTAACGGTAAGCGGTTACCGATTTTCTACAATTATTTTGAAATTACCGACCATATTTGAAGCGGTTATTAACCATGATTTACTATATGATTTACAACAAATACTAATTACAGGCTATCGATACGTTTAAATTAGACTTTTACCTTAACTTAAGCTATCAATTTCCTAAAAATGTGTAACTTTACTCAGTTGCTCAAATTAATTTGTATTTTAAAATTGACTTTACATTTGCATAGTTATTATTATTATTTTTTTTTAAGGATAACTTAAAGTTAAAAAAATATTGATTGACTTGCCCTTTGCGCTTTGTCTGTTCGTGTCCCGAATCGATTTATAACATTATTCTACTCGTCGGGGTTTTTTTTTTTTTTTTTTTTTTTAACTACGTCTGTCAACTAATTTTTTGCGCGGATTCTTTTTCCCGATGATTTCTACCTGAGTATTGGCTCTCAGCAATGTCTGGTGTACTATCGGTATCGTTTTACAGGGATCGAAAATTCGTGAAATTTTAGTTTTCGGATGTCTCCTCTCGACATTGTGATTTTTCTCCACTTTCGAGCTTATCGAAATATTATAACCATTTCAAAGGAAATACAATTAAATTATTGTCGACTGTTGGATTATTGTTACACGCGACTATTTATTGATCGAACGTTAATATTAAAAAAACTATTGTTAATGGTACCGAGTACAGAGGTGTCACTATAGCGTTTAAGATTAACGCGCGCTGTTACATATAAATAATAATAATAATAATAATAATAATAATAATAATAACACTATTGTCTTTAATAGTTGCATTCGGTATAAGTAAATATTTTTCAAGCGCCATCAGTATGTTATTAGATTTTAGACAATACTAAATTATGTCGAATTGCGCGTTAAGAAACGTGCGCGTCTATGTCTATATCGTTGTTTCTTTCACGCAGTTCAAACGAAAATTATTATTTGAGTAAGAGCCTGTAAAGTAGGTACGATAAATTATTGAAACACGTGTTCGGTAAACTGCGAAAATGTGCACGTAATACTATATTGCGATTAACAGCGCTCGTATCTAATCGTTATAATCATTATTTAAACTAGTGGCGCAAATTTATTTACGATAACCAAAAATTTAGTCTAGCAAGGTGTTGTTGTTTTTTTTTTTTTTTTTTTGGAAATTATACTCGGATAAATAGTAGTAAAAGTATCGGTGTTGTTTTATGGCGTAAACCGCAACGCAATACAATTCGCCTATACATAGAATCGATGGGCGGCAAATAGTTGCTGTTGCATTTCGCTGATTACAAACTTACACGGTTATCGTTAATAAAGATTTACGCGAATCGACAAAATATATAATAAAAAAAAATCTAAATGTACGCAAAACGTACCGAAACGTCAAATACGGGCGCGTCGTCCGACGCGATTGCCGTGCTTAAGCCGTACATTTCCCGCGAACAGTCTCGGTCCTGTAACTAAAAGTAACTTTCAAAACGCGGCAGCGCTCTTAGTCAATCACAATTTAAAACCGCACGGCGTGACACTTAAATTGGACGTTAATGACGAAAACGGTCTCTTCGCGGATATCTACCTACGCGCTGCTCAAGGCCGGTATTTATTTGTCTCTGCCAGTGTTATCGCTCCAACGAACATACATAAACCGTGATCATATTTTCTGGCGAAATTCGAACCAGTATTAGTTGAAAATCCGCAGTAAATCGTTAGCAGTGGCGCCACTAGTGGAGTCCAAATCCCGGTGATTGACAAAACCACGAAACCGTCGCATAGCCGTGGCCACAAAGCCACCTTCACCCCACCACCACCTATACGCATCAACTATATGATAATTTACTTTATGCTATTATTCGAAAACATTTTTTAACGCATTCGTTTTCACGTAATTATTGTATTTTATAATATTCGATTAGTATAATATGGTCCACGTATATTGTACAAACGATTTATTATACAAAAATACATCCACGACCAACGACCCGCCACATTATTTCTTGAGTGTGCAGTGCGTCGCTTGTAAGCAGGGAACAGCAACGACATTATGGGTATTTGTCCGGAGCCCATGCGGATCAGGGGCTTACCTACTGGATTTAATTTTAGTTTCAATTAATCCTTGAATTAAAAAAAATGCTAAAAAAAGTTTACACAGTCAAATGTACTCGTTAAAATATAAATTATATTTTACACTTTCATAGAAAACGTAGGTATAAGATGAGAAATTGCGGTTATGATTCTTACATAGGACTATATACTACAACGAATAAATTAAACTTCGACAAATATTCAAAGCTCAATCATAAATTGATCAAATTATTAGATACACAAGACGACAAATATATAATAAAACAACACAAAAGTACCAAGAAGTAAAAATTTGGACGATACCAATTCCAAAGAAAGACAACAAAGTTCAAGACAAAAAGTCATGACTGATAGCCATTAAGTAATTTGTGATACTTTATTGATAGTGATACAAAAGCGATTTTGGATTTTTGTTAAAAGAAAATATCTCCAGAATGAAATCATGACGACAATTAAAACGTTAATGTCGTTATATAAAAATGAATTAAATTATGATGATGAGTAATTTTTCAAAAAGAATTTAAAATAGATTAAAATCATCTCTGGATCAAGAAAATGTGGATGCCTTGAGAATCTTATCCGTTGAAAATGACATCGCTGCATTATTTTCGAGGAAGTCATTGATGCGTTTGCAGAACAAAATGCTAGGAAAAAAAATTATAAAAATGTTGAAGATTTTGTAATACCTACATTGAACTACTGTTTTAATTACATTTCATAATAATAAGTCGATCGATTTTTTTTTCGTTTGTCCCGGGTCTCAACATGTCTAAATCAGGCTCTGCTTGTAAGTACGTTCAAGCCGTCTCTGATCTCAACATGACGATATTATTGTTACTTATCCACTACAATAATAATACAACATAGTCGAAATGTAAGATGAGAAAAAAAAATAAAATAATGAACTGATAATAAATTATTAACAAATGAAATTACGTTGTTCAAATTATAGGTATTTGAAATTACAACGACATGAAACTTGGGGGGGGGTGCCTGAGCATCCCCTAGCACACCCGTTTTCGCGCCACTGTTCGTTAGGCGTACAATTTGTCGTTAAAAACCAATATTATACACAATAGAATCGCTTTAGCGTTTCGGGCGTTAAATTGCCCGAGTTGATTTATTTCCAGTTTGAAAATTATTTAGAAAAGTATAACTCGCGGTGCAATATTGCCGGTTAGTATTTTGTCGGCGCGTAAAATGGAAACCCTAATAGAACGAGAAGCCGCCAAGGCGGATGGGGGGGAAGGTAAATATCGATTGGAAACGATGTATTCGAGACAGTGACGGATGGATGGAAGTTGTGTGTTCAGCTAGAGATATTTCTCGGCGTGCCTTCGATGGTATAAGTGATTTAATAAAAAAAAAAAAAAAAAATAAGAGAGAGAGAGAGAGAGAGAAAAAGAGATAGAGATAGAGAGAGATAGAGTGATAGAGATAGATAATAGAACCACCTATGTACAAGATAGTTTGTCACCTTATAATATTGTACTGTTGTACAAAAAGTGTGTCAACAGGTCATTTTATACGATTTATAAGCGACACCGCTGTGGACCGTTGACCCCGCCTGATTAGTCAATTGTAATTAAATGTCACCGCAAACCTATCGCGTCGGTTCGTATAGTATGTTGTTGTTGTTTATTATTAATATTTTTTTCATACACACACACACACACATTTCGTTTTCATTATTGTTTTTAAATGCAAATTATTTATTATACCTAACGGGCGAAGATATTATTTTTGTGGTCGTTTTAATCTCAATGCCGGCACAACGACGCGCGATTCTTCCTTATAGCGATTTTATAATTACTTGATAAATATAATCTACTGCCTATATGTACCGAGACTATCTCTATACATTTGGTCTTGACACAAAAACGCTTAAAAAATCAAACTCGCCGAATAATCGAATAAAACAACCGAATCGTGTCCAAAGATAGGAAAATAATATATTTGTTTTGGTTTTTTTTTTTTTTTTTTTTTTTTCATTAAAAAGGAATTGGTCTCGAAGTCTGTAGTCAGTTCTGTTATCGATCCATACGGTATACACGTGAGTTTAAAATATTTTACAGCCGAAAACTGAAGATGACTATATGGTATTTTTCTTGTATTTTAACGTTTCGGATATTTTGAATTGCGCGCTGGACGATCGAGTTAGCTTGACAATTGTTGTATTTTGGTGGAGGTTCTTATTGCCAACAAGGTATAAAGTGGGTTAAATACGAATGACCGATTCCGGCTTTTGTTATGGCGACATACTTGTCGTCTTTTGAAGTGTTGTGAATGTACCGTTTTCTAACCATTTTTTAAAACATCTTTTTTTTGGTTATTGATGGGGGCGGGATGGATAGTTAATAGCTGTGCACAATTATTTTATATGATTAGATTGTTGGGTAGTAAGCTCCTGAACTTACCGATAGTTTTAATGTTATTTTAGCAAACATTTTTAAATATTAAGTGTATATATTTTATTTGGCACAAAATCATTATTAGTTAATTATCAACTAATTGTAGTACGTCATTTAACGTAAATCTAAATTGTCATTGGGCTTTATCCAATAAGTGTAGATCCATTAACGGTCAAGGCACTTACCATAGGTGCGTTTAAGAGTTGAACCTAGACTGTTGAGATCCCTCTAAAACCACGACTAGCTCTACAAGAAAAACAATTTTTTTCCGCTTTTGTTCTTCTAAGCTATTGACTTTGGTTGTGCCTGTGTAATTTAATATAATACAATTATAATGGAATTAACAATATGATATTTGATGCCCCTCTCTCCCCTAAATCAGCCATCACAAGCCAAAATTCTCCCGTCAGAGAACTTTACGAAATCTCGATTTTATGTTATAATATTTTTTGTATTGATCGGTTTTTGAAATTATGTGATTTCAGCGAGTCTGACATGTCAGTGGGTGAGTTTACGTCATCGTCGTCGATCATTTTCGATTGACCGGGACGTCGGTCGCACCGACACCATCGCGTCTGTAGACCAGACGGGTGGCCGTTGGGAAAATATAACAAACTAAACGACAAAAAAAAAAAGAAGAAAAGTCAACTGCATTTCATACGTAACAGAAAGAAGAAAAAAAATAGATAACAGATGACCCGCAAGATGACGTACGACACGAGCGGTAAAAAGTGCGAGAAATCCGCGTCCGGGCAGCAACAAGACGAAAACCATGAAACGTGGCGTGCCATGGGCATTATGTCCAAGGCGAAATTCATGTTGAAACACTGTACGGTCGAGCCGATGTTGGGCTGTTACATCGTGTCCAGCGTACTGGCGTCGCTGGCCACGCAGAACCTGAACCTGCAGAAGGCGTGCCGGGTAAACCTCAGGCTGGACAACGGGACGTGCTCGGCGCTGGAGAGCCGGTCCACCGACAATTACACCAAGGAGGACGAGGTGGTCGTCCAAGAGCTGGTAGCCGACATGATCATATGGAAAACGATCGTCCAGAGCAGCATACCGTCCGTGCTCATCATATTCATCGGATCGTGGAGCGACCGCAACCACAAGCGCAAGCCGTGCATGCTGATACCAATCATCGGCGAGTTCCTCACCAGCATCGGTCTGCTGTTCTGTACTTACTATTTTTACGAGCTGCCCATGGAAGTGGCCGGGCTGGTCGAGTCCGTGCCACCGGCCATGACCGGTGGATGGATGACCATGTTCATGGCCGTATTCAGTTACGTGGGCGACGTGACAACGGTGAGTAAGTTAGGGTTACCAGCCCCGGGTATATGGGGCCGTTATATCGGTGATTTCCGCCAGTATCGTAGTTTTTTTTTTAGCGAGCTTGTTGTAAAACTTCATAATCATATGCAGCCTCATCACTCTGTCCTTTCCTCCCACTCAGTTATTTTCAGTCTCTCTAGATCCTGTCGTACTCTATTCTTCCATCTATCGTATCTTTCGTGTGCTTCTGGTTTTTCTTCCTAATGGTTGGTTAGGTTAGGATCCACTCTATCGTTGCCCTAACATTATTAGTTTTTTTTTTCTTCTACTTCTAATCGTGTGTCCAAACAACTGATTTATTTTATCCAAACGTTGATAAAATGCCAAATATTCCATATAAACTTTCGGGTATTACGACAGGCGCTATTTGAACGGTACGAATACTCGGCCTCATCATATCTGATAAGAAAACGTTTCGGTAGAAAATGGGTCTGTTTTTTATAAAAATAATTTAAATTAAATTTATTATTATCATTTTTTTTTTTTATTAGGTAAAAATGCGAACCCTACGAATCGGCATAGTGAACGTTTTCTGTTCGGTCGGTGTCCCGATAGGAACCGCACTGTCCGGCGTACTGTTCCGGGAACTAGGATTTTACGGTGTTTACACGATAGCCACGGTGCTGTACATATTCGCTTTCGTGTACGGGATGGTTTTCATCAAGGAAACCAGACCGGAGATACCAATCGAAAGCAAAGAACCACCGAAGGACACGTCCTGTTTGGACTTTATAAAGGATTTCTTTAGTCTGAGCCACATCAAAGAGGCCGTTCGGGTAACATTCAAGGAAGGCCAGCACAACAGAAGGCTGCGAATTATTTCTCTGATGGTCGTCGTCATCGTCGTGATGGGCCCCTTACACGGTTCGTAAATCCAAAGGGGATTGGTTTTTTTTTTTTTTTTTTTTTTTATTTGTTTACCATATAATTGTTTATACCGAAATGACACCACCGTATCGTCTGACTTTTTGGACTTTTTCAAACGACAATAAATCAAATTCACGAGATGTAATTTTGGAATCGTAGGTACGCATTTATACTCAAGTCAATATTCTACAGACACTTATTCGAGCGTACGGAAAAGCGTACGGTTGTTTTCTATACGGTTTACCCGTTTACTCGAAAAACGCATTATTTTAATCAATATAATACACACGTCCCTTCTTTTTAATATTTCCGCGTTATTTAAAATCGTTTTTTTTTTAATTTTTTTTTTTTTTTTATGACAATTTATTCGATAATTGTATTGTTTAAATAATTTCTTAACTGTAAAAAATAAAAAAATTATCAAAATATTAATCGAACGGAAATTTGTGCAATTATTTGGAGGTTATTTAAAAGTCGTAGGTATAGTTGCAAAACAATTATACACAATAATATTATAATTGTATGTAGCCGGTCTCTGTACCCACAGTGAATCGAAAATTCCGCGGAGGGAATAAATTGAGTAAACAATAGAGACAAATCAAAAATAAACACTTACTAACATAATTATAATTTTAATCGCGATGACCTTAGACTCCATATATATATATATATATATATATAACGACAACAATAAAGCTTTTTTTTTTATTATTATTCGTTTGACAATATAATTATATTTTATAACTAGCGATATAATTAAAAACATATTCGTGTCAGTCAAATATTTTAAAGTATTAAAAATCTTTTCACCAGTATACAGATACAGAGCAGTGGCATAGACAGGAATTTCCATTGAGGGGGGAAATATATTCGTTATTTGTAAGATAAGCCGCGTGGTTATACTTCCACACCCGGAAAAATAACCCGGTTTTAATACAATAAAAATTATTTTTATATCATTTATTCCACAAAATAATGTCTAGTTTTCTTCCTAAGCCGGCTGTAGTGGCCATAAACCTTTTCGTACCAGCTAGTAAAAGATCTATGATAGTAACTAGTGAGTTCTCCGACAAACTGATAAGGACGTTAGCTGTCGGCTGGCAATGTAGCATCGTGGCATTTACATTCTTATCAGTGTGTCGAATAATTCAATAACGTTCAGATCATGTTGTTATCATATCAAATTTATAACAAAAGATATTACGATTTGTTCGTATATTTGTCGGGTTAATCATAAAATAAATAATACTAAAGGAATTTGTATTTATGATATTTTATATTAATAAAAAAAAAAATAATAAATTAATAAATAGTAATAAATAAATATTAAAAAAAAATGAACGGTGGGGGGATTCATCACTCCTCCCTGAGTCTAGGCCCATGATACAGAATGAGTGTCGCACAAAGATTTTATATTATTCATTAGTACGATTGTATCGACGTGTAAAATAACCATAGCCCGTTTCGAGAATTATAAAAAAAAAAAAAAATGTTTTTAATCATCAGGGATAGGCAATAATCAGTTTTTTATGTAGGTATCAAAGTTACGTCACTCGGTTATTTGCGTTAGTTATAGCGATTAATCAATTACAACATATTCAATTAACTTTAAAATTGAACATTTAAAATTTGTTTTGTAACTTGTAATAACAGAAACACGTGACCGAAGTCGGCATTTATACAAATGTCAATTATTATTTCAAGTGACAATTCAAATATTTTTTTAAAATAATCGTCTCTAAACAAATCCATTGTTCCGTAGAATAATTGAAAATAATTAGGAACGTGTGAAAACGACTAACCAAGATAAATTCCATTTGCATTAAGAAATGAATTACTTTAAATATTAACTATTATGCTAGTTTAAATAATTATTTGTTTTGACGTATTTGTAACTTTTGTGTAATCAAATGGATTTTATTGACTGACAACAATGTTTTTTTTTCTTTTATTTTTTAATAAATATATAATAATAATGTATATACGACTTGTAACTTTTAACGTAACCTGTAAATTGTAATTTGTATCGAGTTGCACCGTGTACTGTGACTCGCCCATCCCCGACCACAATAATAATTCGTGTGGACAATATATTCGACGTGAAAATTTCGTAGCTGAACGTAATACAATTAATAATACAAATTGCAGGGGAAATGTCAGTGATGTATTTGTTCACGCGCGTGCGGTTCAACTGGAACGAAGTGAATTACAGTATGTTCTCCACGTACTCGATGATCACCAATCTCGTAGGTTCGTAAAAATGCCGAATTTGCCGAGAATTTGCGGTTTCGATATTGCCGATACAAACAAATTGTATTTTATGCGTTTTTACAGGTACGATGTTTTCGGTCGGTGTGTTCAGTCACATGTTACAAATCGACGACGCCCTGATCGGGGTGATGTCCTGTATAAGCAAAATATTGGCCGGGTTCGTTTACGCGTTCGCCACCACCGATTTCGTGTTCTACTTGGGTCAGTATTTCCGTATAACGCCTATATCGGGAAATTAAAACGAAAAATAAATAAACAAATGTATTTCCGGAGCGCATTGTGTTTTCGGTACATTGGTCGGTGACGGTGTTTTCTGTAAACACACGATATACACGATAGGCACGCCGCACGCGCGACAGTGCGTGTTTTGTTTGTCCTGTGTCA
The DNA here is from genome assembly GCA_956483605.1 of Tuberolachnus salignus. Classification (NCBI taxonomy): domain Eukaryota; kingdom Metazoa; phylum Arthropoda; class Insecta; order Hemiptera; family Aphididae; genus Tuberolachnus; species Tuberolachnus salignus. Next base: position 3,433,622 of record OY101434.1, read on the forward strand.
TGTGTGTGTTTACGGAACAACAACAACAACAAAAAAAATACGCATTGTAAAACTAATCGAAAATGTTTTTCTTTTAAAATTAATAATTTAAAATCGTATTTACTCGTATGGTTACAGCGCCACTCGTGGACATCGTAAACGGTACGTCGTTTATCGCCATGAGATCGATTATTTCCAAACTCGTCCCGCCGGATGAACTGGGTAAGTTTAGCTTTACCGAGGGGTTTTTTTGTTTTATTCGAAAATTTATATCGATCGTATTGCTTAATCGTTTATTGTAATTGTTTAATTGTTATAATCGGGTGTTTCAGGGAAAGTGAATTCTCTGTTCGGCGTTTGCGAAGCGTTGGTACCACTGATCTACGGGCCCATGTACAGCGCCGTGTACAAGGCAACACTGAAAACGGTACCGGGAGCATTTTTCTTACTCGGGGGCGCGTTGACCGCGCCCGCGGCTCTCATATTTCTGTAAGTTATTCAACAAAATCGACGTGTAGCCACTGTGCAATAGTTTGTGTTTTTGACTAAAACATAATAATAATTGAAAGCATTTATTATTGCCTACGTGTTTGACAGATGGATGTACGGAGAACACAAAAAAGAAGAACGGGAAAAACTAGCGGCCGCGGTCAGGGACGAAGAAAAGAAGAAACCGGGAGCGTTGCAGAAGAAGAACAGCAGTTTAGACTTTAGGTTGTCGACGCACGATTTCGATTTGAAAACCATATTGGACAGACGGACGCAGACGCACAGGGGTTCGGGGCATTTTTCAAGTCTAGGACTGGACAACATGGCGTTCCAAATGGAAGAAGGCGCCGCGAGCAAATGCAAAAAATGAAACAAATTCTATTAAAATTCACGTTTCCCCGCGGAAATGACCTCTCTCCGACAGAGTTTTTATATTTTATTTTTCATTCCTAATGTCATATTAAGACAGGTAACCGTAGGTATATTAAACGATTGGATGTTAGCCGGCTATACGAGTAAATCTAATGCTCGGCAGCCATATACCGAGAGAGCTAATTGTATTGAGTAACCACGAATTATTTGTTTACGCCGCGAAACATTAAAATTTGAACACAAATCGGTTCCATACCGTGGCTAATTAATAAGGTATGATGGTAACTTCGGGATACGCGTGTATCGTGGCCGACGACGATAGTGGTTTTTTTTTTTTTTTTTTTTTATCAGTTATAGGTAGGTATTTACACAATACACCTAGCGCAGAAATCCGGCAATAAAAATCACTGTCGGCCGAGTTTTCAAATGTCAATATTCCCAACGGTTTAGACTCGCGTGCTCGGTAAGTTCTCGACCGAATTACGCTGACGACATCATGCCTAGGAGTTATTAACCACGATTTCAATCGTGGTTACCATCTCATAGTTCGCCGCGTAAACGTAACCGAATATCCTTTTTGGGTTAATTAATGCGATTCGCCGTCTAACCGAGTATATGGCCGCCGACTTCATACCTCTTCCGGCACTCTAAAATACAGTCAGCCCTGTCCCACAATCGTTTTGCATATCTACGGACACGGCACTCTACAGTATCTATACGCGTATGCAATTTGTATATAAGTTAAGACGTCGTAAAAATTAATTATTAGTTTTTATATACTTACCGCTCTGTTTCGAGACGAGTATCGGTCAAAGTGAAACATATCGTTTTTTATGTCGTCGACAATACACAGTGATCGGTTTCTCGTCGTGTGGACAAAACAACATGTTCGTCTGCGGAACAATAATTTCAGGGACACGTGACCCGCTTTCGAGTTCCAATCGGGCCAACTCGAACCAACACGTATTGCAGACCCGGCGATAGGTTACCTGTTACTGTTTTTTGAAAGTCTAAACGATTTCGATGGTGGGTTTTTTTTATTCCGCAATAATTATGTTTCACAACAGTTCGCTATACCGTACGGCGTTCGATCGGCAGGTATTGTCTTCTTGTACAACCATGTAGGAATTCACGTTCACCGAGGGATTTTCTTCTTTTTTTTTTTTTTTCTTTCCGAAATTGTCCCTAAGATCTGATTAGCATTCGAGTCGAAATATACCGGCTGCGGCGGGGAGAGAGAGGTGATGAGAGGAATAACACGAACATGTCGACTGTAATGAGCTTTAAATTTACGATTACGCGTATATTACAAAGAAATTTCCGTAATATTAACGAAACGTTTTAAACAAAAAAATAATTTTTATATATATAATATATACCGATTGGTTAACCGACAACAGGTTGTTTAGGCGTGAACAAGAAAACACGACGTTTATAGCAGCACCTTCTTATTATATGCTCTTAGGATATAATATTTTTCTAACATCGTTGTTAGACAGAAAATAACTTTTTTTTTTTTAATTTTAACGCCGAATCTCCTATATTTGTAAATATATATACATATTATACACCTATACATAATTGTAATATTATTATATTAACGTTTTTTTTTTTTTTTTTTTTTTTTTTTTTTTTTTTTACCTGCACGAGGTACCTACTCTAAATATAATTTTACGTATACGAATTTGGTCGGTTTTTTCGACACGACGTAGTTATAAGTAATTCAATAGGTACAATTTTTTTTTTTTTTTTTTTTTTTTGTAATATTAAATACCATAAATATTATATAAGTTGTTTCCACGCGAGTCCATTTTGAATGTTATTTGTGTATATTTGCAGTACACGCGCACCGTAAAGAACTCACTCTATCCTTCTTGTACGGAAATATTATTATTCAAGGACTATACAAATAAATAAACTTTTTTTAAACATTTTTTTTTCTTTTGTTAAATATTGTATTTATGTGTCAAATAAAAAATTATGTGAAACTATACGTCGAACACGTTGCAGTTGAAATGTTCAACGATTTACAAACTGTTGCATAATTATGTAGGACACGACGACGGTGGTAGAATATTTAAAAAAAAAAGAAAAATCAACGACGATTTTATAAATTAAAACTCTTAACTTTAATAAAAGTACCATATTACATAGGTTTCACAAAGTTGAGCAGTAACTAGTTAAAAAGTAAAAAGTTACATTATAGGTTGATTTTTTTTTTCTTTTGATACCCTTAACTGAACTAGTTAAAAAAGAAAATAGAATGTTAGAAACAATTTATTTATTGATTTTGATAAAGCATTTTTCACTTAACTTAGAAATTTTGTTGAAAATTAAGTTGTTTACGAATTTTTTCTAAAAAAAAAAAAACCAAGTTTGTATCTACTTATGTATTTTCACTTGACTATAATTCATATATAATAAGATGGGCATGCGGCAGATCAATAAGAATCTAAATATTAGGGTACAAAATACAATTATGAGTGTATAGTTTATGGCGATTTTAAAAAAGTTACCTTTAGCTTTACTTAGGTAATTATTTTCATGAAAATGTGTAACTTAAGCTATAAGTAACTAAAATTTAATTTAAATTTTAATGTTGTTATTTAAAATTGACTTTAACAGCGTAATTAGTAAATTTGATAGCTCAATAACTCGAGTTAGACAAAAAAAAATTGGTCAACTCGCCCAGTTATGAGGTTTCATTACATTAAATAGGTTAAAAATATCTGAAAATTACAAAAAAAAAAAAAAAATAAAAAATCAACGTTTTAGCAGTTGTGATTTTGCCAGACAAATTGATTGACTTTGTCGATTTATCGATGTATTAAAAACCCCGGGTGGAGGGAATTAATTGTCCCGTTATGAATTGCCTATACAGAGGACTACGTTCTCTTCATCGGTTCTAAGTGGTCGCGAAACGATTTTATTGGGAAACTGTTATCCGTACGATAAATATGCCCACGCGGAGACTTTAATGACGATTAAAAATAAAAAATTTCCCGTATCAATGATAATAATAATAATAATAATAAAAAAAAAAAAAATTTAAAAAAAACCCGCGTAATTAAATATTACCTGTATACGATAGAGGGGAATACACGCGAGCGTATAGATTTAAATATTATCGGTTTCGGCGAATGTCGTAATCAGAAAACCGAGTTAGCTACTATTAAATATTTGTATTTTTCAAATAATAATAATTGATTTTTATTATTGTAAAAAATATATACGATAAGCTCTGTAACGCTATAAAAATTTCGTTACTATTAAGTTTATTTCGGTTTCGTTTCGTCCTTGGCGGATTAATATATATATATACGATATGTTTTATTATATATATATATTTTTTTAAAATTATCGATACGAACGATCGGTGTAATAATAATAATAATAATATGTGCGTATACACAAAAAAAAAAAAATGCGTTTCTTGCGAATTCCTAGAGTAATAATATAATTATTATGCAATCGAAACCGCGGATTCTGTGACTGCGAAGTTATTACGGATTTCTTAGAAAAATCGGCGCGTAATATTTTAATATTTTCGTAGTCTTGATAAAATTTTAATTGTTTTAATTCCGTTACGTAATTATATTATGAGCCGTAAGCTGAAGGTTAAGTGGCGGTCCCGGGACGGGATTACGTGCAACACGGCCGTGCGATCCGAATAATATTCCACGGCGTTTGTATTTGCGATCCGTCAGAATATCTCCGATGAAAAATAATTAAAAAAAAAAAATCTCCGGCGAAAATATCTCCAATCAACACGATATCCGGCGCGCAACGGAATTACGCACATGCGGTTAGAATTGAAACGAGATTAATTCATTTACCGGGATAATTACAATTCTCGTAGAGGAAAATTGCGGTCTGGACAAAATCAACAGGTCTGGGATCCAGGATAATTGTTGGTGGGATGGGGGGGGGCATTTAACGTAATATGTTAATATATATATATAATTCGATATAGGAATAAATGTGGATTAAGATGAAATTTCTGTAAATTATAAATAAAACAAACTAGGTGTACATTCAAAAGAAAACTCTTTATTCATGAACAAATAGTAAAAAAAAATTACAAAAATATTAAATATGAACGCGAATATATTTTGATATATATATACGACCTGCATAACGCACACACAAATTAAAATCTACAGCCTAAACTATATATAATTAAATTTTTATCATTGTTAGACTAATAATTACATAGCTCCTATGCCCTAAGTGGGGGGGCACATTATTGCTGCGCTGTTCAACCAATCGCTACGTATGTAATTTTGGTGGCGTAAGTTTATAAAGGTTCGTGTCGCGTAATGTGAACGAATTAAACGTGCACAAAAAAAAAAAAAAAAAAACATTGTGTGTAGCGGATAAATTGTAGGTGAATACTATTTGTGTGCGACGATGCATCCCGGAAATTAAGAGAGTAATAACTGTTATAGGATTCGCCCTTGGAAATCGAAGGTTTATACGGTTTTGTAAAAATATTTTCATGTTGATAATAACACGAGGAATGACATTGCACGGCGGCCGTTATAAACGGTGTTGTACAGACTGTAAATGTTAAAACATCTAGATAAAGTTAATTGATAATTGTTAGAATAATTATTTAGATAAAAAAAAAAAAAATAATAATAATAAATAATAATAACATTTTTGTTTCATTATCTATTATTAAGTATTTTAAGTGTTCATATTATACATTTCTGGATTTCAGAAATGCTGTCGTGTTAGCAATTGATTTAGCATTGAGTTTTAGTAAATTAAATATTTAAACAAATTTTTTTCTACTAAACATTGGTACTGTATACGGTTTAGTTTATTTTCGATCATACTAATTAAACAACGCAATTAAAATATAGTCATAAAAATAATGATGATTGTTCATACGCGCAAGTTTTATTTCAGATGCCTAGAATTCCCGAATAAAAGGTGGATCAATTTTCGTTTTAAGAATCTTAAAACAATTTTTTTAAGAAAACGAGTTTTTCCGGAAATGTATAATATTGAGATTCTTCAATTTTTTCCGGGGCCTTGATATTTCCCTCAGTTTTTCCATTGATGACACGTGATTTTGGAAATTCTTGAATATGCACAGTTCGTATGCTCAAAATCGTTTTTGATCGCAACAATGGTCTATCGTTGGTCTAAACATTATCATTGGCACCTCCAGAGTTGGAATAAGTGACGTACATTAGATTTTCTAACAAGAGCCGGGAATCTGGATTTTTGGATTCCGAAATTTTTGAAATCCGACATTTATTGTGAATCCGAATTTTTATCTGAATCCGAATTTCTTGTTTTTAAAATTGTGATTTTATATTCTTTAATTAATTTCGCGTAAAACTATTATTATTATCCTATTGTTAATTGCATTAAATGTGTAAAACGTTAAATACGTTTTTACAATTAAAAAAAAATCACAAGTAGGAATTTATTTAAAAAAAAACAAATACAATAAAAACATCATACAAATTGTATTGCTTTGTATATCATATTACTAGCTGACTCGGCAAACGTATTTTTACTCATAAATATTCAAAATTTCGTATTGTGAAATCCTAAATTCAAAATCCGGATTTATTGGATTTTCGGATAATCCGGATTTATATCACATCGCTAATTTTATGTTTAAACGATTTCTAGTGTCAATAATATGTTAACAATAGATATGTTGAGATAAGCTAATTTGATAATAATAATAATAATAATAATAATAAAAAACTGTGATAAAAACGGGTAGGTTAATACTGATTATATGCGTATTTAAATTATAACGGGACAGATTAAAACAAAATTTTTTAAAAAAAATGCACTTGAATTTGTAATTGGAACATCGTTTATGTACGTTGCACCGGTAAAAAATGTCACACTATATATGTATAAAAATAGTAATTGTTATTATTAGGTACGCGATGATAAAATATATTCTAAAATACAAAATAGATGATAAGTGATGTGTCGTTAACTATCAATTACGCGTTTCACAATGAGGAGGATGTGAAGATACTTGTCGAATAATAAAGAAGAAGAAGAAGAAGAAGAAGTAAAACGAATTCTAAATGTTCGCTAAATGTACGAGCGGTCAAATTGTATTGCGTGAATTGAATACAAGTAAAGCGTAAATATTTTTATAATATTTTGTACTGTTTAAAACACGCGGTTTAAAAATGTATATTTTTATATCTTTTGATACTTTTGACAGGAAAACGTAAAGTTGTTAAAACAAAAAACAAAAAAAAAATTGTACGCAGAACGGTTTTTAGTTAAAATCCTGAACGCAACGAATAATCATTTCAAATAAAATTTTTGTAAAGAAAAAAAAAATACGTTCAATTTTTTAATTTGATTGAAAAAAAGATTTATCAAATTCTCGAGGTTTTTTTTACATAAATTGAATACTTAAATTAGTTCTACGAATATATTTTTTTTTTTTTTAAAGAGTCGAAAAAGATGTGTGGAAATTATATCACGTCTTGAAATCAATTCTAACGTCAGTTCCTGGCCAAAAACTTGTTTACAGACTTACAAAAACAAAAAAAAAAACAATAAAATTCACACATCGTACTAATAAAGTAAAACAACTTGCAATACATTGCTCGCTCCGCACAGGATCTTTGAACCATTGCGTCGTTTCACCAGACGTGCCGAGTGGTCAGAGGTCGCGTTGATCTCTTAATCCGGATGCGAATTTTATTTTTCATTGTTGTACAGACACCGGAGAAAAAAACAAATGTATCTAACTGTTACCAAACGGAAATTAATACTCTGCGGATCGGGATCATGCGCTTTTATTCGGTCCGCAGCTGTTGCACTAGCAGGAAGTGCAAACGTTAAATTTAATAAACCGCTAAGTGAAAAACATATTATTATTTAGAGCCCAAGCAATTGAGGGCACTAGTTTCAAAGCGTACACTCTCCATGTTCCATAATAATTGAGATAGACATCGTTGCATATTCAATTGTCAGCGCTGAATTCGAATAACTCGCTATATTTGAGCAAAATGGTCTATCTCCGGTGTATTTTAAGATTGAAAATTGCATTTAGTTTCAAAACGTACAATCTCACTATTGTCGAGCAAAATGGCCAATCTCCAGTGTATTTTTAAGCTTAAAAATAACATTTAGTTTCAAAACGATCATTGTCAATAATATTTTATTATAGAATATTACGTTTTCAGTTGACAGTGCGCAGTTGTGAACATCACGGCGTGTCTTTCGTCCGTGTATAATATTATATTGTTATATATTATTGTTCATGCGTATAGTTTTTTGTGTATGACGTGGTATTCTGTTTAAAATTTAATACAAAAATAATGGAAGTTAATATTACTCCTACAACTGACAATAAAACCAGAAAAAGAATGGAAGAGAAACCGTGTTGCAATCTAATAAATAAATTGACTAACTTATTAATCTTAAGTATTTTTTATTTTTAACGATTTTTATTATTGAATTAAATTTTTTTTTGTAAACTTCTAAACTAAATAAAAAAGGAATAAAGACTTCTAATTTTTAACTTCTCAATACCTATTTATTATTTACTAAAGTTATTTTCAAAACGAGCAATCTCCTACTGTTAGTTTTATACTGTACAATCTCCAAACAAAATGTTATTCAGAACTAAGATAAAATCTTGTCTTTTTAAGCAAAAAAACTGGTAAATCGTCTCTGCATAACTATATGAAAAGGTTAAAAAAAATCCGAATGGAGAAAAAACGTTTTTTGATTAAGTTATTCGTTTTTTTTTTTTTTTTTTTTTGGTTTTCTGAAAATTTAGTGAAGATTGTAAGATTGTACACTTTGAAACCAGTGCCCTCGATTGTATTAGAGTCTAATTTGTTTTCACAGTGTGCCGGGGAAAATTCAGTCACTCGTCCGCTCGCCCAAGCACTCGATCTGCCACAGTCAATTTTATTGCCAAATCAAAAACGTTCGGTAATAGTAGCAAAACGTACGAAATGCCCAAATTTTTTATTCAAGAAATGTCTAAAGTTTTTTAATCGTTATTATTATTATTTTTTAATTCAGCTTATAATTTTACATTATAGCCGTGTTAAAGTTAGAAATATTCTATGCGTATTTCGTAAAATTATAAAAAATATCTTATAAAATGTTTTTTTTTTTTTTTTAATAATATAATAAGAGCAGATTAATAAAAATTTAATTATCGTCCAATTAGCAATAGTCATCGGATGCGTATTATTTATAATTGAAATAATACTTAAATTCTGGCCGAGTGATCTCACTCTAGAGACCAGTAAACCGGTGTAACGCGAAGACAGCAAACGCTCCGGGAGGGGATCTCGCCCGTCGCCCCTCCCCCGACACGTACAACACACACACACCACTAAACCGACCAACGTCTACGTCCAAAGTCTCGGAACGTTACGCGGCGGTACCAGTTCAACAATATAATAATGAAAATAATCACTAACGCGATTGCGACACTCGTACAGAGTCGAGATGTTTTCGAGGGATTCTTTTTTTTTTTTTTTTTTTGTCTTGTATTTCTTCCTTGGCTCGGCCGGGGTAACACCGACAACGATCCGATTTATTCGCACCGGGCCGGTGGGGGGGGGAGGGGGGAAATTACATTTCCCGCACTTGCGCAATTTCGGTAGGCCGCGCCGGCAAGATTTCGCGCCGAGGATGAACGTACACGGACGGGGGCGGGGAGTGTGCGTAACATTATAGCGGCGACGTGTCGGGAACGCGAAGGCCGTTGGGCCGACCGCGCACCGGCGGCAGAGGGTACGACGCCACCACAATTGCAGTTGTGTAAAAATTGCGCTACGGGGAAACGGAGTGCGGATTGCGACGCCGGTCCGGTGCGCATTGACGAAGAGTCGACGGCGGGCGTCAGTCGCGCGGTACCCGTAGATTTCGCCGCGGTCCATCCGACTCGATGACCGGACCCGTTTTCCGTTGCACATGCCGTCGGGTGTTGTCCCCGGGCCCGTTGTTAATCGCGTTCACGCCGGTGCGTTTATCGGCCGTTTAAATAATTTTTTATATCTCGAAACCCGCCGGGTTTCGGCCGCAGAGAGACATTTCGATTGTTCGAAATCGTTTCCGAACAATTACGTAATTATTATACTATATTTACGGCCGGGCAAATATATTGAACATATAGTCCGGCCGTCGGCGATTCACATTGGCGCGCAGTCGTGATACTTATTGCGATAATTACACCGACCGATTGGCGTGATAACAATAAAATTATAATGAACGATCAATAGGACGGCGTACGAGATATATAAATAAATAGGTACCTACGTGTAGTACGTCGTGTACGGTGCATCAGTCCAGCGGCTTCTGTTGTACCGACGACGCGCATTATCGTCGTTTTTTTTTTTTTTCTACGGTGACCCGACCGAGGCCAAGGCGAACCGTTTTTAATTTTTTTTTTTTTTTTTAATTTGTTTATACACGTGACGTAGCGTAGACGCCCCGGAGACAGTGTAACACGCCAATTCCGTCGCGGGACACCGCATAGTATCGCGCGAACCCATTTCCCCGTCAAGAACGTATTTCGAGATATCCGTACGAATAACGGTGCAAGGTAAGATTTATTCGTTTTTTATTTTATTATTTTTTTTTTTTTTTTTTCTTTCCGTTTATTACTTAATCGGAAATTCGATCGTTTGTACCGCACACGAGTGTCCAACAGCCGTTTTATTTGTAATTTAATTATGCCCGGGGGACGCGGAATCCCCTTAATCCGGGCTTGCCAGTACGCGCATACAATGGTCCGAGGTATTGTAACCCGGGATAGGAATCAATATTCACAATTAATGTCGTTCAAACCGTTAAACCGATTCACCAAAATTATACAAACATGAACATAGGAAGGAACAAAAATATTACAAAGCCCAAGACGAATGACAACTGTTTATTGGTGTACCATAACGACTCTGAGAGGCTCATTTTGAACGTGCAAAGTCATACCGATGTAGCAAATATTATTCGAATGCCGATTTTCGAAAAGTTGTATTTCATAATTATAATTTCATAGTTTTCTGAAAGCCTTTGAAACGTTTTGCAATGTTCGATTTTCTGGATAAACCACTACGAGTATGCATACAAATATCTCCTTGTGTGGGTGCCATCAGGGGCGTATTACATAGGGAGTTGAATTCTCTTTTTTTTTTTTCTTTTTTGTATCGCAGATACCGTAAAAATGAAATATTTAATGTTAAATCTAATTAAAGGGACGTGACGAGTGTGAGGTGTACGTGGGTTTTTCTCTCTCGATATATTGATTTATACGCGAGATAAACATGTTGAAACTGTGATATTTCATATACTCATATAGTGCTTGAAAATTGAAATATCGAAGAAAAAAAAACCGATATAGAAACACAGATAATTTTCTTGCGTCTACGTTTAAATATAGATCAATTGGAAAAGATCAATACGAATTGAAAACAATTGATTATTGGAAAAATAATATGAACTGCCAAATTACCCGAGGGTTGCGATAATTTGTCCTCGAAGAGGACTACGCCTCTTCTATTCGCCACCCTTGGTGCCCTCCATTATTGAAAATCATGTATACGCCACTGGGTACCATAAACTCATTCCCGGATCCGAGACATAAAGTTAAATTCAGTCTCGTACGAAATCTAAAGATTATTTTTACCTTAGCTCAAGAGCGTTTACCGAAAATCCGAAAAATAACGGATAAAACGCAAATATTATACGCATTTCGTTTAGCGCCTTGAATTAAATACTACTTAATCTAGGGCTGTCGAACTACCAAATTTTTAAATTTACAAATATTTCGGTATAATATTATAACGTTTCGATTTGTCTCAATGGTGCCCATCTACATGTAAATTCCATAAAATCGCGTACCGGTTTTAGAATTTATATTTTTAACGTCTTAAACAAAAAAAAAAAAAAACGAAGATTTGCGTTGACGTTCCTCGTGAATAGGAACCGTTTCCACTGCATTTCCGTTATATTAATTTAATAACGCGTTCTAAGCTTTAAAAAAAAAAAAAAAAATAAAAAAAAAAAAAAAAAAAAAAAAAAAAAAAAAAAAAAAAAAAATATTCGATCAATTATTATGGATTGTCGTGCGTTACAATGATAGTGTTAAAATTCGAATAGAAAATAATTTCGAGATTCACCACGGACGGTTTCACGCACACACAACAATTATTATAATATTAAACCGATATGGGTGCGAGGGGGGACATAATGTTAAATTCCACGTCGGCTAACCAGTAATGGCGTACCTATCGGCAACTAATTAATTTAATAATCTCTGTACATAGACATCAGTCATTATAACGGGAAATACACAGACGTTAACGGGACACTGTTCGCCGGCGTTCGACTATTTATTACGGACTTTATACGGGGGGGGGAGGGGGGATAACAATTGAATAAATTGGCGACCATATTACAATAACGCATCATTTCGAACGCCTACTATATGGATGAAGAGCTTAAGAGGAGGTTGTACAAGTCACTAGTACCGTTATAGCAAAATTGGTATTTAAAAACAATATTAATTGTGGCGTTTGGTCGGCGCGATATTACAATGTTTGCAGATTACAGACGTTCGACGAGGAGAATACGAATTCGAGAGCAGGTGTCGCTGTTTTTCTAAAATAATTAGAGATATTATAAAAAAAAAAAAAAAACAATTATCTTTAACTAACGTAGTGCTGTAACGTTTTCGTTCGACAATATTTTTGAAAAACAGCAATTGCAGTTACTCGCGAACACTCGCAAAATACTCTTCTCTTTAAAAATGTCCGCCACCTGTTTCGATTTTAATTTCAACCTAAACGCCGCGTGTCGTTCGATTTGCAACGTTCGAGACAGTAAATGCTGTTTTATAGCATATCTTCTTGTTAGATACGGTTTCGTTTATGGGACGGGATGATTTTCCGGAGACGTTTTTGAAAAAACCCAGGAAATTCGATATTTTCTACAACTTTAATTCGAACGGTTGTTCAACCGGATACGGTTAGATTTAGGAATACAATTTTACAAATATTTCAAACGCATATGAGTGTAATTGATAATGTCTTAGGTTATTCCGTATCGCTTGTACCCAATGGTGAATATTGATAATGCGCTCGTGTGACGCAATATAGGTGGGTACATGTTAAGTTTCAATATCAGAATAATTATTAATATTTCTTTGTTTTTCGCCAATCTCTGGGTTTACTGTTACGGCAAATAAATATTCTGTTATAATGATCGTTTTCTTTTGTCGATTGTATAACGGCCACGAACAAATATCTCATAATATCATATATTTGTAACAGGACTGTACTTTGAACATAATATTAATAATAATAGCATAATCAAATTATAGTTATACATTTAGGTAATTAATTCACGTAATTGCTACTTGCATAACGTTTAGAAATATTATACGATTAGCCGTATATATATATTATAAGATTCGGCGCAAAAAATTATGTACGCGGTCGGTTTTTTTTTTTTAATGTAAAACATAAGGCGTATTTAATTATTTTATAACGAATAATAAACGCGAGTTCGATCATGTATAGTTGTAGTTTTCAACATAATCGCAGAATAATTAACATGATTATAGACAACGAATGATTTACACAACAAATATATACAAAGTTGTGAAAACACGTGTTTTTATATCTGTGATATATTTAAGAAGACTTTTTTGACTGACTCACTGGTCTTGTATAATACTAAGCAACCATTAAGTAAAGACTTTTTTTTTTTTTTTTTTTTTTTCAAAATTTAACTCCCGGTGGGTTTAAAAGGAACGTCAAATTTTGTACGGGGAAAATGTGTAAACTGCGTTTAATAACCCCGAACTTCGAGTACAAAAATCTATCGAACATGTATTTGACCGATTTAAAAAATTCGACCACTTAGGGGTTGATAAGAGGTGTCAAAGTAAGTGTAGACAAATATTGGGAACTCTTAATGTAATTAATCTAAACGACAGATTTCGATGAGTAAACAGCGGACAATATTGGTTTTCGTATATGATTTTAAAATTGTATGCCGTATAGATCCCGCAGATGGGTAACTCCAGGAGGACCGTAGTAGATGCGAAATAGTTTTAAGGGATAATCATATTGTATTTTTAATTTTGCTAATGAAAATGATTTTAATTATCTGTTACTATTTTTTTACTGATTGTCGGGAGTACATTCGCATATTTGTATCTACATCAATAACTTATTCTGTACACGTGTCGTAGGTGAAAAAGTATTATGTAATCCTATACGCGGACAGCTAGTAATATTATTTTCGGTTGGATCGATGGTGTAAATTCATTCGGATCGGCCGAGTTTTTAATCATATTTTAGATACCTCTAAGAGCTTACAAAAAAAAAAAAAAAAAAATCCGCGAAAAACGTAGAATAATCGGTCTCGTTTGCGAGAGACAGATCCGTTATTAGGCAAATCGATCTTTAATAATAATTCTAGACACCGTCGCAGTTGCACTTGGCGTCTATGTGTGTCCAATGAACAACACAGTGACAATATCTTCACGTAAAACAAACGAAAAGACTATTAAAATCGGTTTTAAACATAAAATACTTATTATACAATTGTTAGACGACGGCATTTTGAAGAATATGTTTGACGGTTTTCTAAATATTTAACTCATTTTCATAAGTACACACAAATCGTATTTAACATTATTTTTTAAACAACTGTACCATTTTTAACAGTTAATAAAAAAAAAAAAAAAAAAAGGACAATGTGTTTGTCTCTAAAATTTAGTCGTCTATAAATTTAATTTTAAATGTTTTATCTCTAAAACTGATTTTACAGGCAATGTTGTTTGTTTTACGTGAATACATTTTTGCTAAGTAGTTGCCCGTTATTAAGAAATCAAAATAAATCATAAGTGTTTTGTATGGTAATTGTTTTTTAATCGTTTGCCCACGTTACACAAATATAAACTTGTCGTATACCTATTCGGTCGACGGTTTTCGTTATTTTTTTTTTTTCTCGAGGTGCGAACAGAGAATATTTTTTTTTGCCATTTGTATTGTACAATAAAAACGTTCTAACCGCATAGGTCCGGACTATTTGTTCACTCCGCCGAAACTGAATAAATTTTTCATCGATCGGTTTAAAAAAAAATTGTATTATGTAATCTTCGTCTGTAATTGTGTTATTGTATGTTTCTACGATAGATTTCGTAATTCCGAAACGGACAATTCGTCCGATTTTCGTAGTAGCGACTCGATATGATGAAATAGTAAGAGTACATAAAACGTTACAGAGAGAGAGAGAGAGTGTAAAAGAAAAATGGAAAATGAAATGTAACGACTGTCGTTCGTCGATTAAAAATTGATACGAGAAATGGCTTTTCTAGAAAAAAAAAAAAATTATATATATTTATATAAATATTCGGTAACGTATACTATTTGCATTGTAAACCGATGTGATGGTATTTTATATATGTACACAATTAATCGTATAGCAGTTGTTTATTGTTCATTTATTAATTTATTTTTATCTCCGGTAATATTATTTTAATTCGCACGTAACACAATATTCTATCGGCGTCGTTCGCGTATTATATTATAATATAATATACTCGTGGTAGTGAACAATGCACATACTTATACTTTTGTTGTGTTGTGTTGTGTTTTTTTTTTTTTTTTTTAATTATCCTTTGTGGTGAAGTTTACTCACCGTTATAGTATGTACACTCATTTTGCACAATCTAAGAATTAGAATTCGGATTTTGAATCTCGATAAAACATTAAGAAAAGCACTTAAAATATAGAAATAGCTTTATTTAGCAGTCGAAATTCTTAACAAAAAAAAAGAAAAAAACACCAAAAATTATTTTTAAGGTTAGGTTATACATATATAAAAATACTAATAACAAAAATGCAATCTGAAGTTAGCTCCGGATATCATCGATTTTATCTTTTCGAATATTACGCGAAAACCGATTACAATATATTTCTGCTGACATTGCAATATAAAAATAAATATTCATCATTCAAAAAGTTTCATATTAGAAAAAAAAAAAAAAAAAAGAATTAATACAATTAAAAAATAATGGCTAAAAAGCAAAATAGAATTGCGTTAACTAACTCTACATAGTATAGAACACAAATGTATAACTGGCTTAGCTTCATATTGGACCATTAAAAAAATAAAAATAAAATACCTACAAAATCCGAACTAATATAAAAAAAAGAAAAAAAAAATGATGGGTGGAGTTTTACGCGTGCCGACGAATTTTTAAAGATTTGTCTGGCAGAACGGACGGGGTTATAGACGTTCTAAACAAATTATTCTGATCACTTTGATCAGTATTATACTCCTCCGCAATCGCAACTTAGAACCGGTAAACCGATATGGTAATGCGGTTGAAAATATCCAGAAATGAAGACTAGGTTTATTTTTTAACAACGGTTTTATGATTTTTTACATTATATTGCCACCGGAACAAAAGCCGCGTGCAAAATTTAAGCTTGATTGGACGACGGGAAGGAGGTAATATTTTAATTACGTACTAAATTTGACCTATACAGGCGGGAGGTCGAACATAATGAAACCATTAAAAAAATTAGATACATTAGCAATCCTCACACGTACAAAATTGTATACCTACCCAATACCCAAATACTCCGTCGTTAATATATAATTTTAAAAAGCCGATTAAAATTATAATAGCTACTGTTTAAATTGGTGAACATATACAAATAAGATGAAAAAAAACAACAAAATGGCGATCAACACTTTACCGACATACGGTTCTTATATAATTATTGTAAAACTCCACGTTTGTCCGATTACAGCTGTTCTTTTTACATCCTATGGATTGTTATAATCCAGAATTACCATTGCGTTTACATGAAAATATTATTTATTCAAACATCGAATTCCTTATTGATTATAGAACATTTTAATTTGAAAAAAAAAAACCCCCGTTTTCTTTTTTTATTATGGATTTTTCGAATGCAATTTTCAAACTCACGATATCAACGAACAAAATAATTAGTTTTTCTTTTTTTTCTTTTTTTCAACGATAATTGATTAGCCCCCAATAGTATACAAAAATGATCGCAAACACACTAAAAAGTAACAATATTATCGTCTATTGTATGTTAAAACATATATAATACATAACGAACACGTACAAATTAGGTATTTACAACAAACCGCACGGTCATAATAATACGCGCCTACGTGTAGCAACGACTAAACATTAAATATTGTATTATTAGATTAACCCATCATGTTTTTTTATTATTCTCAAGTGGCTTTATAGGTTAAATATTTCTAACTATTATATTTGTATGCGTAAACGATGGATGAAATTATTATACCAAACTACTAAAACGACCTTACCATATCTTAGTCCGTATTATTTATCATCTCGACATCGTTTACATGTGCATATACCACGAATAAATTGAAATATTATTCTAGACCCCGAGTGTGACGAAGGAGCCATTCTTAGTTTTTAGCGAGACGTATTTACCCCCCCCCCCCACACACACACCCTCAGAAAACAGTTTTTCCGTTAGTAAAAATGCCGTAGCTCAAAAGGTGCGGATTTTAAATTTAGATTCCATAAAAATTGTTCATAAAATTTACAAAAACTGACAATAAATAACACGGAATTATACTACAGTATTAGTTATATATTATATACCCGGGGTCACCAACTAATTGTTTTGGTGGTCCGTTGTGAAACTTACCAAACATTCCGCGTTCCCAAATAGTTTAATGACTTTGACTAACGTTAAACACATTTTTTTTTTTTTTTTTTAATTTGTATTTGTATAATTTATTTATTTATTATTTAATAAATTGGTAATTGAAAAAAAAAAAACACGAGTATACAAGAAAACATTATTAATGTGAAAAATTACATTTTTTAGTTCGTACAAGCTCCTTAATGTTCGGTGTGAAAAGTTGGTGCAACCGATTTGCATTAACTCGTTAAGACGATCATCCGTTCACCGAGATCTGAAATCGTTTAGTCCTGGATATTTACTTGACCATATAATTATAATTGATGTCCATATATTGGCTTTCTACCATATATGATTATAGAAATACAGATTGTTTTCAATTATTTAAATAATTTTTTTGTCGTAATATTTTATATGACACGCTTATAGTTTTTATATTTATATTGTGAAAATTTAAAATTACTCCAGATAAGGGGTCTGTAAAAATAGTGTTAGCGGTCCAGCAGTTGGTAACCCCTGTTATATGGGTATAATAGCTCCACTCGATATCGGTTTTTTTTTTTTTTTTTTTTTTATTGCAATGATTCATTTTTGCGTATATAGGTAACTAAGTTACCCTGTATTAGGGCACAATACATATTTACCCACCTACAACTTTGGCCTACCCATAGTCCGACGTGTGTTCGGCTTTTTTTTATGTTTCAGCGATTGTCCTTCGAGTGAAAATATTGTGTTATTAAATAACACGTGTTTCGTTTTAACATTACAAAAATAAACCTATAAAACACTAAACGGCGGGTTTCTAATTATCACATATACGTTTTTAATTTATAAGTTTTTAACTAATTTTAATGTTATAGGTATTGAGATGCCTAACGCTCAACGTTATTCGAGAATAACTTGTATTTTTTTTAGCGTTAGATTATATATACTTAAAATGTACACGCGTTTTCAAAGATAAAATGTATTTATGGGAAGGTAGATTATTTTTTATGAAATATATTGTAAGCATCGAAAAAACATTTAAACAACAATCTTAAACGGGAATCAGTGTTTTTTGTGAAATAATTTAAAAACGCATGCAGTTAGCTTAGTATACTGTTAAATCTGTTAAATATGATATTGCGACCAAAATAATAATATGAGTATTATGAAAATTTCTCCAGATAAAGCAACTTCTCGTGGTTTAAATGAGTTTGGATCGGTTCCTTGTATACGAAAGTCGTCATCTAGGAGTTTCGGTCTACAGTATCACTGTTATTTTTTAGATTTCCCATGGACTCCTAATTAGACAAAAAAAACCGGACGGTTTAGGTCTTACTAACCGTATGAAAAAAAAAAAAAATAATTATAACCATGTGTTGTTATTAAAAATATTATCATACAATCGGAATAATCATCACGATATAGGTCTAATTTATTACTAGAATAAGACGGCAGGTATGGTTTTTATCACGCGCAAAATTTACTTCACGAAAAAAAACAAAAACAAAAAAAAACAATTATTTTTAAATGCACGTACATTGCTGCACAATGTAACGGACTCAGTGTAACTTACAAGGTTAGAGAGTACAACGTATGCGAAATGTGTAGGTATAATAGAATAAACACTCTTTTTAAAAAAAAAAAAAAAAGTAATAAAAATGAAAGCGGAATTTTCGCTGAATTTCGTGTTAAATAATCAATTTTTTACCACATATGCTCGACTATAACAATAACAAAATATATTACTATTTTCGGCATATTCTTACGATAAGAAAATGTTTTGAATATTTTTGGTAAGCTAAACTTCTATTGTGATAGCGGGTGTAAATATATGACGATTCGAAAATTAAAGTCTTCGAAATAGTCGTCACGGAGATTCGATTAATATTATTGCGTTTGTTTCGCCTTACGTTTTAAATGTCTTTCAAACCGTACGTGCACTTTCGTTTTCATAACGCGCGCTTTGAACAATATTGATTTGCGTTCGAATTTCCGATGCAATCGTGTTTTTAATACTCGTCCGAATAATCGTCACTAATTTTTGGCCTCTAATGGTTCTGCCAAATTGTCACCTAACCGTCCTATCGAATTCAACGTGTACCCGCCACCTGCGGGTTCGTGTGCCGAATATTTTAATTCGGTAAACGCGCCCCGCACGTATTCACACAACAACAATGCAAAATTAATTATGATTATTTATACGAATATATGTTTTTAGAATAATGCCGCGGAGGGTAATCGCTTTATTCATGGACATTTTTGTTTAGTTAACAGTAAGGAAATGGTATTGCGTTTTTTGTTTTTTTTTTTTTTTTTATGTGTGCCTTTCAATATTTCAGTATATTTGCTTATTTCAATTAAAAAAAAAAAAAAAATACGTTTATGCGTTACCGAATATCATTTAAACAATTTATGATTTCGCGGCACGTCCGCGAATATTATTGTATTCACAGACACGATCTACGCCCGAAATAACGGAAGTAACATTGCGATTTATGAGTTTTGAAAAATATTTTCGGACTCAATTATATACCGTGCGATAAACAATTTTGTCAATTATACATTGTTTGTAACTTCGCAATTGTTCGCAAAGTCCATCCGCATTTACGTTCGTCGAATTATTGCGAATCATTCCGTATAGTTTTTAATTGATATTTGAATTCAATTTTGATTAAAAAAAAAAAAAAAAAATTAAAAAAACTTCTATGGGCCTAACGCAATAACGATGCATAGTAAAATGAGTTGTCATACTGAAGATTTGCCAATTCGGGATTTACTAACAAGGACATCAATTACTTAAGTATCCGTGCAAAAAAATTGTTTTTATAAAATCACTCGTTATACTCTGAATAATAAAAATGTCACTACGAAATAATTGCCCGTACCAATCTGCTTAAACGTTAAACAAATTAATTAATTTCAAAACTACTACTACTATGTTTGCACGTAGATTATTCGTAGACATGCATAGCAATTATAATGCAATTCAGGACGTTGAATTGGAGAAAATAAAATTTACTCGAGTTTAATATTTTTTATTAGTATTATTTTTTTTTTTTTTTTTTTTTTCGTCGTTATTGTACCACAACTGTACCCATAGAGGAGTAACTGCTTGTAATACATATTCATAATAATTGTAGTTATTAATGATATAAATAATTATACATTAATTATAATGCACAATAATTATATCCTCGTATTCAGTAAACCGTATTTTTCACGGTGCAGGTCGACGTATTCTAAGCCGAATGCATTTTATTCGAATCGTGTGCTCAAAATTCATATGTTTTATGTTTTTGTTCATGGTATTGATGCCACCAATACAGTTCCTGATATTTTCTCAAGGCGGGTGAAGTCAATAAATAATATTAACTCACTTAAGTTAGGTTTATTCAAAAAAAAAAAAAAAAAAAGTATTAACGAATTGACAATGGACAATTAGACAATCAAACGGTTAAAACAATTAGACAATTTGGTTTAACTAATCAACTTCACTTAGGTTAAGCATAAATCTAGGTTTTTTTTTTTTTTTGAAAATAAGTATGATCAATGTTAAAAACACATGGAGTTTTATATAACGGGAACATCCGCAAATTATACTTATTTCTAACTAGGAACGTTATTGAGTAAAAAATTAATTATGACTTATACGGTAATGCGTATTAAAAAAAGGTCTATAAATTTGAAATATAATATTGTGTAAAAATTAAAAAAAAAAAAAAAGAAGAGAATTACGTAACGCGGTTGGATAATTAAAAATTAACTCATTGTTTCAATTATAAGGTAAGTCAATACGAAACCGAAACACAAATTTATAATTAACTTAACTTTTGACTTTTTAACACGTTAATGCCCTAGCCTTATCTTTTCTTTTACCGACAATACTTGGCTATCGTATAATTAGATACACACAGGAGAACGAAATTGAAAAAATCGATTTGTTGAACAATACCTTTGGGTGGTGACTCACAATCCATTTACGATAAAACATTACCGCATTTTTAGTCATTATAACGTTCATATTTGAACTCGCTTGGCCTTTTGGAATAATACTTACTGCATAACGTTTACAATGAAGTATATATTATTTTTAAACGACTTTTTCTATAATTACGTGACCGTTATAAATTACAATAAATACCACTGGGATCGAAGCCATTAATTTTTTCTTACACAAAATGTAATATTTATATCAATGTAATTAATGGCTATCAATTGGTAACACATAACAACAACAACACCAACTCGATAATACAAATTGTATGTAAAAAAAAACAAAACAATTTTGGTATTTATATTTCCTCCAGTTTGTTTTCTTATCGAAAATCCCATTAGTTTCCACTTTGAAATAATCATTAGTCAGGGCTCGTGGGTACGTATTTTTGTGAGAAATTCGTGTTTTAATATATTTATATATTTGAATAGTAATAAACGCCCAACTGGGTACAGAACAAATTAAAATTTTAAACACCCAATCATATCAAACAAACTTACACAGAAACAATGTTACATAATAAATGTACTAAATTGTTTTTAAACCATTTTAATTTTGGAATTTGAAACAAATTAGTTAACACAAAACCAAAGAGTAAAATTCAGTTAATCGGTGCGAAAAGACAAACGTTTTTTTTTTTTTTTTTTTTTAATAAGATAGGCCATTGAATAGGTACTGAAAAGTGACATAGAGTAATATTTCGGACTATAAGACGGGATTAAGACTAGGATTTCTGGACTGTGATTTTTATAATTTAAAAAAACAGCGAAGAAAGCGTAAATCAATAAAAGTCCATCGAAACTCCAAACAAACAGTTTTAAACTCAGCGACCAGAGAACCCGAATACAATTGAACTTTGTTCGTTATACGAACCAAAACAATCGTAGAAACTTATTCAACAACTGTTCTAATTTTAATTCACGATAAACTAGATGGGGAGTCTATACAATTTACCTATGTTCAAGAAATGACTGAACTAGAGGGAAATATAGAACACGCAAGTAAGCGGGAGCACTAAAAATGGCGTCATAAAAAATCAAAATATTCGCAGATCTTCATTATTAATTATTAGATCAAAGTATGTTCGTTTAACACAATATCAAAATATAATAAATAATGGAATTAACATACGCGTTGAACAACCGGTAATTCATTTTTAGTGTTAATTAAAATATTTATGATAATATGCAAGGTATCTACTTATTATAATAATTATGGTGAAAAAATACTTTTTAATAGAAAACTCGTGTAATTCGCAGTAAACATAAATACCGATATAACAATCGGACAAATCGTAATCGGCGAAAATTAATTAATGTTAAAACTATTATCAATAGAGTTGGCAGGTTTAAATATATAGGGTGTTCCATTTGTCGTAGTACGGCGATTTTCTCGGAGAATTCTAAGTAAATTTTATTTCTGTTGTTTCAATCATTATTGAATTGTTTGAGATTTATTTTAACACTATTTTCGAATGTTCGTCCCTACTCCTCATACCTTAAATGAGTGTGCAATTTTGATTCTCAAACGGTATACTCGCCTTACATTTCAGCACAGATTCAAAAAAATTTTCTAATAATGTTAATATACTTCGTAACATTGGATTTACCGTTTATGAGTTGTAACGGTTTAGAATTTAGGAAATAAATTGATTATATAAGAAAAAAAATAGAACATGTTAAAGAAAAGAAAAAAAAAATAGCCCCGTATATATTGTAATTTGTAAAATATCTGCCGAACGAGTAAAAAAACAAAAACACAGATAAAAGGAACATTAAATAGCTATTATATTATACGTTATGCGTATGATACGATTGTCTCGGAAATAGATATCAAAAACAAATCCCTCTTAAAAAAATATAATTTAATCAAAAATAATTGTTGTTTAGAAAGTATTTTAGAGGTATAGAGCCCGAGCACTATTAGAAGAACGAAAACACATTTTTACACAGACTTTTGTTTTTCACTCATGTTCGCTCTATTTTGAAGAATTAAAAAAAAAAAAAAACTAGCTTTATTAGATCCGATTAACGAAACAAAAATGTACTTACTTTGCACCGTGAGTGGGAAGTTGGGAAGGTAGTATATGGATAACAATTTAATTTATAACTGTATGCGATAAATTGCAAGCTAAGAACGATTCTGAGCGAAGTAGTATTTAGTTGTGTTGTTCATTTTTCCTATGAACCCAAAAATCAACATAAATAAAAAAAATTAATAATATTAATCGAGTTTGACGAAATAGTGTTTTTGTAATTTGTTTAGTAGTTTTCTCTGCTGCGTTATGAAACTAATAGGTATATCGACAAATTACCAGAAGTCTTCCGGTGGAAAAAAAAGTTAACAGAATAAAAATTACAAATAAAATACAAACGTCATTGTAACGGAGACGGTCTTGATTTATTGAACGTGTCGCGTTTGTTTTCATAATACAAAAATAATGAAAAACAATATTATCAATTGTGTTGACGATTCCAGATTTAGATACGAAGAGTAAAGCGTGGAATAAATTATTGGTTTTACTACGACGCCTGGCCCTGATTTACGCATGTGCAAGCGGTGCACAAGCACCGGGCCCCGAAACACGTAGTGCCCGCTTTATATTCTTTATTTCTTTACCGAAAAATTAGACAGAAGAAAAAAAAAACCAATGTTATTTTTAATAGGAATGGATATTTAATGAGCAACAATAATGGAACAGAATGTACAAATATTTATTTATACACTTAATTATATGTATATATTGTTTATAGGTGTTCATAATGTTTACCATGTTGTTAGTGTGATAAATGAGGTCATTAATCATTATAGTATTATTACGATTATATAATAATTAATATTAAAAAACTAATGATGAAATTGTTTAAAAACAATAAAAACCATTTACCGAAAAGTACATAAAAACGATATTCTATTAAGATCCTAGTTATTATTCGAAATATGAATATCCATCATACGTTTCCCAACGTATTTACAAATATACTTTGTATATAGTGAAGTCAGGGGCGAACGCACGAAGAAATATCGGGGGTGGAAAATGTTTTAAATAAAAAAAAGAACAAAAATATCATATTTTATTACTATTTAGGTATATATATATATATATATTAATCTATTTTATTTGTAAATCTCATGGAAACTTTGAAATAACTATTACATTTGTAGGTCGGGTAATATATTATAATACAAATTGTAGTAGTGAAAAAGTTCATTTTCTGTACTTAAAACAGTAGTGTAAATAATGAGGTTCAATTATAATTAGACCCCTTCCATAAATTGAAAAAACTATGTAGTGAATATTGAATTATATAGGAACATACAAATTTAAATATTATATTAAAACTTACAGTGCATACACAGTTTATTACCTATGCAAAATGAAAATAATATCAATTAATATTTAACCTAATTTTTTTATTTTTTTTCACATTTATTAAGGTATTAATTAAAAGCTTAGATAAATTAAAATAGGTAGGTATTAATAAGGCTATAATAAGTACTTTTAGTTAAATGTTTGAGTAAAATTTAACTTGTAAACATTTAAAAATTGACTTGATTTTAACTACCTATATTAACGTATAAAAACTCGCGTACGCTCTTCTTTAACACAAGAAAAACTAGATCCTCTATTATCATTACTTATTATCAATCATTGCATAGATAATTATAAAAAAAAAAAAAAAAAAAAAATAGTTGTTAGTTCAGCCCTGCGAATTTATGCATTTTAATTTTTGGTGCCACAATAATCAGATTTGTAGACATTAATGTCCTTTACAACACATCATTTGTGTTCAACATAAAACAATTAACGTTTGAAGACGTAATTGCTGAATTTGCAAAAAAAAAAAAAAAAAAACACAAGAAATCAATGTATATTATAATTAAATATACGGATTAAACATTCAATAATCATTCTGAATATGTATTATTTTGTTTTAAAATTTTTACCGACATTTTTAGTCAAAAAGGGCCCCCGAAATAAAACAGTGCACAGGGCCTATATTTCTTTAAATCAGGCCCTGCTAAAGTTTTCGGTTATTTTTCGATTTTGTATTTTCTTGATGTTATCCCGTTCATAGTAATCGTAGAAACCTGCAATTTTCACCGAATACATGAATATTAACACTTTCTAGACGAGGTGCAATTTATTCTGGCGTTTTTTTTACAATTATCTTGTAGCTATTTGAAAAACTGTCGAGTTTTATTTAGTTTTAATTTGATTTTATGTGGATAAAATTGCTTTGGCCCGGGTTTGAAAAGTGTAAGACAGAAAAAACCATTGACGGTTATGTTATTTGTATTGTGTAAAGTTACAAATTAATAGAGTTTTCGATTTAAATTTATCAAGGGTACGATTGAACCGAAATTTGTTCAGAATCGGTATATCGTTGCGTATAGATATAAACTAAATTAGCCCCTGGTGTGGTGTGTATAATATACGTATACGTATATTTTACCTCGTCGATTTCACAGTATTTTTTACATTTTTTTTATTATTATTATTGACGCGATGTTAGATTTCAGTGGGTCAATCGGCCGGCCGTCGGTGACCGTGAATCGAGGCGATAGCGGTAAAACCTATTAAATACTTTGGTATTTATTATTGTAAAACTAAATTAAAAACCAAGTGGTTCGCGAAACCGGGTTTATTTGAACGATTTATTTATTATTGCGATCGTTGACGGCACCGAGGAGTCGATATTATTGGCATACGATAATTTACACGGCCGTAGTGAGTATTCCACTCCAAAACGAGGAGAGCTGAAGCTCTTAAGAGGACCTATAAGATGACTTGGCCGCAATAAATGTCTTAGCAAAACATTATTATAATATCAAAATAGGACAATATTTCCGATAGGACGCAGGCGGGTCAATGCGTTTTATTCGTTTTAATTGATTTGTTGTGAAATAATCGTTATTTATTTATTTGAAACAACTACGGGACGAGTCCGATAAAGAAGAAGAAAAAAAAAAGGTTAGGTAAAAAAATATTTTTTCGAAATATTAATTATTAAAAAAAGAAAGGAAAACGCGATTTCGAATAACGAGTGTAATATTTAGAGAACATAAATAACGTAAACCTTCAAATACGATCGTCTACGCATTTCATATCGAGTTTGTTTTATCCCTGTTAAACGGATTTTAAAGGCTGTTTCGTTAAAAAAAAAAAAAAAAAAAATGAATTCGAGGAAAAAAGCGAAGTTACGAATTTTCAGGAAAATAATAATTTAATTGAAATTAAAAGTTCATTTATTTTTTTTTTTTTTTTTTTCAATTACTCTCGTAAACGTATTTGTTACAGATTATACTCCGATATTTTGACTTACTATACGAGACACGTGTGCGGGTATCCCGCAGGCCTTTCAAAACTGCACCCTGTCTGTTTCGGCGCACCGTGTGTGTAATTTGGTATTCGTTTTATTGTACAAGTGTACTTATCACATCGGCGGTGCGTGACCATATATTATGTCCGTTCGTATTCGTTGGTTTATTTCCCGACGGAACGCCATAATTACAATTGACGGTGAATAATATTATTATTTTTGTTTTCCGAGTTTACAACGGTCAGACGGTTTGTTTGTTTTTTTTTTTTTTTTTTTTTTTTTTTTTCCACATTAAAACAATATATGGCGCGTTTATTTCATCCGTTTGTCGTTACTACTCGTTACGCACGACGAATAATAATCGATATACAAGTATATACGTCGCTCTTGCGATAAGTACTGGAAAACCGTAAATGTTATACTACGAGTTTACCTCTACCGTCCAATGTCAAGGGTAGACGGACACGAGTGATTTTCGCCATTCCCGGGCACACCCGCCGCCTGTTGCACGCAGACGTTTAACGGTTCTCCGAGCGCAGCGTTCTCTCGTCTTGGACGGTTTTTATTACATTTCGTATTTGATTTGTTTCGTATTATTAGCGGTTACGTATACGATTTAATCGGATGCTTTATAGCAGAGATAAGATTATAATATTTAACGATATCTAGAATAGACTGTACACAATATTGGTAACTACATAATAGATTGGAAACTAATTAGGACTTGTATTAATAGATAAAAATTACGATATATTATACAATAATATGAATATGTTGCTGTTACTATTCAACGGCCGACGCGCAACGTGAACGATACAGTGTTTATTGTTATTTTTTATTTTTTTTTTTTTCCATTTGAAATTAAATTTATATAGTACCCCGTGAATGTCGGTTCGAAAGTCAGTTCACGATTATTGTAATAATATTATAAAAAATATTCGATTTGTACATTTTTCGTGATTTATTAATTGAGCTGTTACAAACGTTACGAACAAACGCGGCTACTCGGCTCTCGCAAGTAAATCAGGTAAATTAAAAATAAAAAAAATAAAAAATCACTATAGTCACCCATATAGACACATGTCCATTATAACGTCACATTATTGCTCAAGTGAAACTTGAAAAAAAAAAAAAATAAATATATCAAATAACGAAATTACAATTATTTCTGAATGGAAACACACTCGTCTACATAACACTTTTTCCATACACAATCGCTGTGAACCAGTGCGGGTATTATCGACCACCAAGGGGGAAGATGTTGAATTGACGTTCAAAAATGTAACTAGTCGTAGTAAATCCATCTAAAATTTTAATTCACAGAATATGTTTTTCAGACACTCGTACACAAATGTATATATATATATATATATATTTATTTTATTTGTTTCAAAATAGCGATTTTTTTTTTTTTTATATTATTTATTAGTGTTTTAATTTTAATCCGAAACCTTCTTAAAAATATATTATTAAAACCGTATTTTTCAATACTTTATTTTCAGTGTAAAATAACAATCCATATGCTCGTTCACGTGGTAGAATTAAACCAATTATTATAATTAGTTGCGTTAATAATTAATTATACACACACACACACATATACTTAATGGAAAAAATTAACCGTTTATTTAGAAAAATAAAAATAAAAAGATTATATTACAATTTAAATTCCAAATGTTCTTTTTTTAACGAATAAAACCCCCTACATTTCTCAATTTGGCTCCAGAATCTGTACACGAATTAGTTGCAACTAACCTAGATTGTTCAACTTAACGTTGAGCTTTCGACTCGTAAACGCCATGCCTTTAGAAAATACATCTATACAGAACAATTTATCTAGATAAGTGTCATTTTTATTTAAGATAAACATCTGGATAACTCGAAAATATAACATTTGCCTAGATAGATGAAATATAATTGAAAATTTAACTAGATGAGTCTTAACACTGCCCAATACGTATTATTATTGTTATTGATTAAAAAAAAAAAAAATGCAAGTAAAGAGCATATGTATTTACATTATTTATTAGGTATTTAATTTGAGTATACAATAAGTAAATATAATATTATTGTCACAATTCAAGGTCCCGGATTTCATAGGAGTAAAACTTGGATACGCGAAGTTATCGACACGGATTATAATATATTGATTTATTTATTTATTTTTTTTTTTTTTTTATGACTCGAGTTTTAATACTGCGATCTCAAATTGTCGGTTTAGCGTGTTGATATTTTTCGAATAACAATTAATTGTCGAGTTGAAAATGTAAAATACGCGCTCGGCGCCGTACAAAATTCGAAATTAAAAATATCACGTTCTTTGACATCGATAGCCGTATTACAATTGTTATACGATAATTAAAAAACGCGCAGGTACTGCGTGTAATCGTATATCGGACGTGATTCGCATTTTTTTTTTTTCCTATAATAACCACAGGACCCACGATAAATATCGTGTATTATGCAAATCGTATTAGTACGAAACGCTGAACGAACCCGAGTCAACGGTGCTACAATAACAGCAGCGCCATAGCGCACTTAACAATCATTTTCTTATTATTATTATTATTTTTTTTTTTGTTTTTCACTTTTTAACAGGCTGACAGGATGACAGGAAGTCGCGTATAATATAGCATTTGCGTGATGATAATATACGTATAGAAACGTGCAGACGATGATACGCCACACGGTTTATGCTCGTTAAACGATCGATTGTACGCAATCTCGGCCTAGGTACACGTTCGTTATGTAGTCGCCTCGGAGAGAAAATATCTTTTATTCAATTTAAAAAACCCGACGTCGTCTCGCAATTATTGCCGTTTATGATGGCCGTCCGTGTGTGTGCGTTGTATAGGTAGGTAGTGAATTATTATTTTATTTTCTCTCTCTCTCCCTCTCGCTCTCTTTCTCTCTGTCTTCACGAGACTTTAATCACGACGGTGTCTAACCTATAACCGGTGTTGCGCAAAGACGACTAACAATTTTTCTAGATAAAAATAAAAGACGGTTTCATAAAATGTGTCTACGGATACATACGGATAAAAACGGTAGTTCAAAATCTAAATTATCTAGATAAAGATAAAAGATAAAACACTATTTTATCTGGATAAAAAAAAAACAAAAAAAAAAACAACTTTGATAAAATCAATGACATTTTTATAAATTGCAATTTAATCGTATACCACTTGAATAGCGATATCGGGGAGAAGTGAAACTAGGTTTTCCCAAATTTCACATTCTATTTTTCGAGACGAAAAATACTGCTTAGTGCCTACAAAGTTTGTCTAGATAAATTAGTTTAGATAATACAATAATCCGTCTATGATAATACAACAGACTACTGTCTGATTTTGTTAATTATCTAGATAATGCTCAACACTGCTTCAGACTATATGGTAGGTATGTATATTGATAATGTGTCTTATAAAGTCCATCTATATCAAATCCGCGTCGAGTTTTGTCACGAATTGGCGAAGATGGGAAAAATATCCTTACGAAAATCACGCCATTTCTCCGAGTTCAATGGTTCAATAATTATTATGAAAATCAGAATGTTCTGCGAATCTATTGTAAAATGCACTTTTACGAGAATTTCAAGTAGAAATATTGAACACGGATATTTTATTTCAAAATGTATTTTGAATACGTAATTGAGTACGAATTCAGATGCTTATGATACTTTATTTTTATTTTTATATATATATTTCATTTCTCCCAAAGTTAGAGTTGTTATAATGTACGATTTTTTTTCATGGCTTACTGAATTAATGAACTCAATTGTTTTTTTTCAATATCTTTAATTATTTTGAGCACGATTAATTAAATGAATATATCATAACTATAATGAATACGTTTAATAATTTTATAGTTATAATAATTTGAAATTACTAAAATGAATTATGTATCATAATATTGGCAATATATTTATTGGATCAATATGCGGTTATTTTTATTTACTAATATTTAATATACGAAAAAACAATTTTAATAACTAAAAAAGTTGTTGAAATAATTATTCGATTTAAATATAAATACTTTTGAAAAATATCAAAAATACAAGTAACTAATAAGTAACTTTTATCGAAGTATTTAAGACGGTTATCAAGTATTTTATTTGTATTATTTGTATTCCTTATAATTAATTTACATTTCACTGAAAATAGTTTTCTACAATGAAACATATGCAGTGATGTTTGACAGTTTTGAATTTGCACAGGGAAATTAATAATACAGCCGGAAAGCTGTGTTATAAATCAATTAGAATCAAAACAAGAAAAATATTTTTTTTTTTTGTAAATTTACAGATAATAAAAAGTTTATTGCATAATATTATAATATGCTTAACTCTACAAACAAATAAAAAACACATAAGACATTCATATTGCAGTGTATATATATTTGTTTTTGTACATACGAGGTCTGTTCAAAAAGTACCAAGATTTTATATTTAATAATTACAAAAATGAAGTTATATATTATTTAAAGATGTCTCCTTCAAAATACTCTCCTCCGGATGATATGCAGTGATCCCGGCGATCTTGCCATTTTTCAAAAGTCCTTTGGAACTGTTCCAATGTTAAAACTATGAGTTCTGATGTCGCGTTCGCTTTAATTTCCTCTACATCATGAAATCGTTGTCCTTTAAGCACAGATTTTAGTCTTGGGAATAGAAAAAAATCACATGGTGCCTGATCAGGAGAATAGGGAGAATCCGCGGGACTACAGTCATTTTTTCATCAGCCAAAAATTCACGAATCGACAGTGCCGGTGCATTGTCGTGGTGAACAATCGCGTCAAATCGAAAAAGGAATTTGGCAGCGTGACCCTTCTCATCTGTACATTTACCTGTAAAATTCCATGACAAGACTCAATTGAGATTCGCTTTATTAACTAACGAACGGTTAATCGGTGGCTATTTCGCATTTTTTTTTCTCGAAAATTGTCGCCACACCATCGTTACTGGATGACGTCGGCGATCTTCCAGATCGTGGATCGTCTTAAGTTGACCGCCGACTTTCCTTGAAACGTTTAAAATACTCGAAAGTTACGGAACCACTTAATGAATCAACCCCAAAGCGTTGCATCGTTTTTACCGAGTTTCGAGCAAAACTCGATGCACACTCGTTATTCGTTAATTTCGAACATGTCGAAAACGGCGGACGAAAAAAAGCCGACTAGATTTAACCACGTGTAATATTAAACTAAGATAAGATAGTGACTTCGGGTTTTGTTTGAAATATCCATTTATTCGCGGGGAATACATCCGTTTACAATTTTTTAACGTTATCGTGTGTAGATTAGCCGTAATATCATTTGTCCTGGTACTTTTCGAACAAACCTCGTATACCGTTCGAATGGTTCAGTAGGATTATTGAGCGACAAACCTTAAACAAATATGTTAAAAATACGACGTATAGTTTAATTTATAACTTAACCGGTTACGCCGCTACGTCACGTTATCTAAAAATGTTTTAATTAAATACTGTTCACAGGTGGAAAATTATGTCCATAATTTCCGAGTGAAGAAAAAAATATAATAATAATAATATTATTGTTATCGTTGTGGACAAAATGATTAACCATTATAGTCCGTCGACGAATAACGACAAGGGGCCGCAGACCGCGGCGGTGGCCAAAACAAAAGTGGAAGAAGTCGACGAGGAGAGCGAGGCATGGGGAAATATGAACTGGACGTCCAAGTTTAGGTATATCGTCAGCAACATTTCGGTGGAACCGCTGCTCGGGTTCTATATCATATCGAGCGTGCTGGGCAGCTTGACCACGCAAAACCTGAACCTGCAAAAAGCGTGCCGGGTCAATTTGAACATGAGCGACGCGGTGTGCACGGCCCTAGAGAAACGGACAAAGTCGGGTTTCACGCCCGACGAAGAGGCCCGGGTCCAGGAGCTGGTCACCGACATGTTGATATGGCAGTCGATAATCCAGCACACGGTGCCCTGCGTGTTCATCGTGTTCATCGGGTCGTGGAGCGACCGGACCCGCCGGCGGAAGCCCGTGCTGCTGTTGCCCGTTTTCGGCGAGCTCGTCCGGGTCCTGGGCCTGTTGGTGTGCGTGTACTATTTCTACGAGCTGCCCATGGAAATCGCCGGTCTCGTCGAATCGCTGCCGTCGTCGTTCACGGGCGGATGGATGACCATGTTCATGGCCGTGTTCACGTACATTTCGGACGTGACGTCGGTTCGTTGCTTGCTTTTTGTTTTTCTAATCATATATATTTATATTTATTATATCTGTGGTGTCACGACAGAAACTGACGATAATATAAGTACGTTTTTACAACTTTCGGAGACATATCGAGTTTGGACTTGATCACTTTCGGTCCATGCTCACAGAAACGTATTGAAATATAAGTGACATGACATACGTGTTTCGCCACCACCCGAAACATTTGATTTCCCGACTAATTTACATCGACGATACGAAAATGACACATCAGCTCTTGCCATCACGCCACAGATATAGGTTTTACTACGACGTGGTTTTTTCCTCTCTCTCTCTTTCTGTCAGAAAATTCGGTTAGTA
This sequence comes from Tuberolachnus salignus, assembly GCA_956483605.1. Lineage (NCBI taxonomy): Eukaryota > Metazoa > Arthropoda > Insecta > Hemiptera > Aphididae > Tuberolachnus > Tuberolachnus salignus. Next base: position 3,467,008 of record OY101434.1, read on the forward strand.
TAGATGCTCATCGGGGGTTTTTTTTTTCACGCAGCACGTCTTACGAGACGCGGAATTTCGCGTGGACCTTAAATGTTTCAATTAAAATCTCTATTGTCTGGTTACGTCACCTGCAAACAAATCCAATAACTTTAATACCGTTTGCAAACGAGTTGGCCGGCTATAATAAATTAAATAACTGTTCGTACAAATATTGTCGGCAAATTTCGTTACCGCCCGGCACAATTTCGCCGATAAAAGCCCCGTCGTCCGATTTCGCTGGTCCGTTTACCGTCCACCGTATATTTCACTCCCGATATGCGTACGCGAATTCGTACGCTCCGTCCTGTAGTGGACGTAAATATATTTCCGTTTGGGCCCGTGTGTGTTTGTTTGTAATACAATAGACGTTTGTGGTTTTAGGTGAAAATGAGAACCCTCCGAATAGGAGTGCTGAACCTATCGTTGACCATCGGCGTGTCGTTCGGCATCTCCTTGTCTGGTATAATATATCAAAAACTCGGGTTTTACGGCGTATACTCGTTGTGCACGACCATGTACTTGATGAGTGTAATTTATGGAATTTTGTACGTCAAAGACATCAAGGCGCCCGCGGTTTGCCACGACAACAAAACACCAGCCGCAGTAAAACCGTCGGTCTACAGGAACGTCAGGGAGTTTTTCGATTTGAAACACTTACAAAACGCGTTCCGCGTGACTTTTAAAAAGGGCGACGATAATCGGAGGATCCGGATCATAATGATGATGCTGGTACTCGTCATAATAATGGGCCCGATGACCGGTCAGTATAATACAATATAATAATATATATATATATATATAATATTTAACTATGATTTATACGAAATAAGCTATAAAAAAAATTGATTTCAGGCGAAATGTCAGTTATGTATTTATCCACCAGGAAACGGTTCAACTGGAACGAATTGAATTTCAGTATGTTTTCGGCGTTCACTATGCTCACCGGTTTCGTAGGCAAGTCAAACGGTTTTTTATTTTATTTTGAGATTCTGAGTGTGTCGTAAATGTATTAGATTTACCAATTTTTTTTTTTTTTTTTCCCCGTCTGTGTACAACTTTTCTACCAGTAATCTTGATTTTCAAGTGTAGCGTATTTTCTGAAAGGATTTTTGATCTAGTTTGTGTATTGGGAATGTCATTTATATTAATTTTTATAATAATTGGGAAAAAAAAAAACGTAGGAATAACTGGAGAATTTACGGCAATAATGATTTCATTATTTTCGATATAGAATTACACGTTTTCTAGTTTTTGTTAGTTGTTATTTGGTTTCATATGGATAAAATTGTTTTGGCCGAACGAAGTTGCTTAAAAATTTTATACGAGATTCATCATTAGTTTTACTTTGTGGTTTAAAAAAAAATAAGTAAAATGATTTCAGCGTAATATATTCATTTTTTTTTTTTTTTTTTTTATAACCGTTTAAAGTTCAAATTTGTATGAAAATCGTATACGTCGGCGTTTTGCTATTTTCCAATTATTATGGACACAACTTTTTTCGGCTCTATAAAAATACAACAACAATCCGAGACGAAAAAACACAGACAATTTTAACAAATGAATACAATTTTCAATGTTAATATGTCGAAATATTTTTTTTTTTTTTTTTATCAAATTTCACTCAGAATCTATTTTCGCAAGCATTGGTTTATCGTTGCGTACAGATATAAATTTAATTCCCTGCCTCGTATATCCTACCTTCCCAACTTTCCACCTACAACAGTGGACCGCCCATGGTGCGAAGTATGTCCGTCCTTTTTTTATATCGTTAATATATTTATTAGATTTTTATTAACGGACGGGTTTTATTTTAGGAACGTCGCTTTCATTGTGGATTTTAAGCCACAAGTTACAATTAGACGACGCCATAATCGCCATAATAGCTTGTTGCAGCAAGGTGGTCGGCAGTTTTGTATTTGCGTTCGCGCCTAACGAAACCATATTCTATTTGGGTAAGTAAACAATTTTGATTCCACCGCATAGAGATAATAACGTGCGTTATACTTAAACTCGCGATTTATAACTGTGTTATTATTTTTTTTTTTCTCCAGGTTCGGTCGTGGAAATTATTCACGGAGCCGGTTCTATTGCGACGCGGTCTATATTCACTAAGCTAGTGTCTCCGAATGAACTCGGTAATCAGTGTGAACAGTCGTAAAATGATCATATCATATCGTAGTTTAAGAGTGCCAACTACTCGATCAAGTGGTTTTTTTTTTTTAAATTATTTCTTTACCGTTGTACAAACCTACAGTAAAAATGCGTATTATTATCGATTATTTTGTCTTATATATATATAACATTTTGCTGAGATTTTAGTGAAAATTCAAATTGATTTACCGTACGTCCGGATTCGATGCGTCGGAGATTTATTTATTTATTTATTATTATAAGCCGTCTGGTATTTTTAACGGTCAATATTATTATTTTCGTCTCGTGCGTATCGTACCGTGTAAAAAAATATTAGATAGCTAATCAACATTTCCTATCGACGTGTTTGTTTAAGCGTTATTGATTACTTTACAAAAGCTTTTCGAATTTCGAAGTTATTACTATGTTTACTTTTCAAACGTATTTACCAAGTCTTTGGACTGGCTACAGTTTTACAATAATGATTGTTGTCGAAAATGCGTATAAATTATAATAATATTATTTATATATATATAAAGCCCTTGAAAATCGATTATTATTTTGTCAATAACTAATAACTTTCATCGAGTAGTTCGACAAAAATATTCAAAAGATATTCATTTTAAAATATTTTTTTTTAAATATAGTATAAAAGCGTTTAATCCAAAATTAACCATTTTCCAAACACTTATAGAAATTTAAATTAATTTTTAAAAAAAAAAACAAGTTAATACAAAATCAGTGTAATGATTTTTCCATTACAATGTACTCGTACGCGCTAATGTTAATGATAACAGAAAAAAAAATAATATTAATTATATGAAAATTGAATAATCTATACATTGTATTTGTGTATGACGTGTAAAACATTATACATAAAGATGTGATGTATAGAAGTGTTTTTTTTTTTTTTTACGAACGTTCATCGATACAAAAAAATAGTTTCAACTGTTTCAGTGCAACTGTAGTGAATCCTACCTCTGGTTTTAATAACGATTTCACAATTTTGCAGGCCAAGTGAGTTCTGTCATCGGTCTCTGTGAAGCGTTCGTCCCGTTGATTTATGCGCCAATGTACAGTATGTTTTATAAAGCGACAATGAAAACGTTCCCGGGGGCCTACTTCCTTCTGGGCAGCGGTTTGACCTTGCCGGCGATTATTATATTTGTGTAAGTAAAAATTGTCCAGTAGTCGAATCGGATTTACATTTACGTACGCCCGAAGAAAAACCAATAAAAGATCGCGAAAAATCGATAGATTTATCAATATATATATAGGCTAACCACCTGTATTTGAAAACAATAAACCGTGACGTTGGCGTTCGATAAGTTCGTTGCCGTTAAAAAATTTAAATCAAAAATGAATCACGAACAATCGGTTTAAATTATAAAGAATAATTTGTTCGACACCGCAGCCTATAACACGATTCTACATACAGTAGAAATCGGTTATAACGGATCCAACGGGACTGCCGAATGCATTATCATTGTCCATTGTAACCACGATGGTCGATTAGAATAACTGATAATCAATAATGACGATGTGAGAATGTAATTATTGTTGCGGAGTTTCATTCTCCGGTAGGAGAATGAAGACCAAAATCAAAGAACAATAAACATTTTCGCCCACCTTAGTCTGTGTTAAAAGAAACTAGTCGAGGTTTTTTTTTTTTTTCATTAATTTTATTTTATCGTTTTCGTTATGCTCACAATCCATTTTTATAACATTAAACAAATCGTGACGTAATTTATAGTTTTTGATAAAGTTACGTTTTCAGATAAAATTCTACAGGATGATTTTCTCTTCTAACAACTTATTATAATGTTTTTTTTTTTTTTTAGGTGGATATATAAGGGAAACAAAGAACGAGCACGTCTTGAACAAGAGAAGGAACAAGCGACAATGCAGATAAAACCCGATCCGACCGTCGACGTCATCAGTGTTTCTCAAACTTCGGAAAAAAGCGGTTTCACAAACTTAGCGTTTCAATCTGGCGACTGCATTAAAAATTAAACAGAGAAAATTTGAAATATTTGTAAATAAAAAAAATATTGTTTGTTTCAAGTAAGATATTCTGTACATTTTGTTTGTTTGTTTGACTTTTTTTTTCTTTTTTTTTTTAATAATTATACGACTACTTATATTGTATTTTGTATCGATAATATATGTACCATAAGTTTTAGTTGTTAATATTATATTTTATAATTGAGTAACATTATTATTGTTTGATATAGTTTGTAAAAAATGTATTAATTTATATAATCATTTTTATAACGACAGATAGAAATAAAATAAATGTTTTAAAACCAAAAGTTTAAATCATTTACCATACATAAAACGAACCGGTCAGCCGACTTAATCGACAATAATTATAATATGGGTACTTTAAAACTAATATTGTTGAATCGTAAAATCGATCGAAAACCGATGTACACTAAAAACGTACACCAAAAGCTAAAATATGTATTGCATTTAAAATAGTCTATGATTTTTTTGTTGCGTACAATCTTATTCAATATTCGCTGGGATTCGAGTTTTTCGTTTTATTTTATTTTTAATAACTCGGCATCGCCCAAGCAAATTCTACAGCTCGATAAAAAATTGTACGCCGTGGAAATCGTTTTTGAATGTGGGCCACAATCAAGCGATAATTCGACTTATAATGTACATAACGAGTACAATCGAAATTTACTTCGGTGTTCGTTCGATATTTTAAATTAAAAATTTTTTTAATCTCATAGAAATGCCGACAGACTATTATTTATTTTCCCTTTGTACAGACATCATAATGAAACTTTTGAAAAATTCAGTCAGCGCAAATTATATTGTACTAGAATATAATATAGTTACATCGATTTTTACATTTAACATGGTTTTACTTTATATCTGTAATAGAATATGGCCAATATGGGTTACATAATTTCAAAAAAATCAATAATTGATATTTATTGTAGGTGTACGATGAGTGATTTTTACACATTGAAAACTACAAAAAAAAAAAAAAACTAATCGTATTCGCATTAACTACATTAAATATTATGACTACCTAATAGTATAGCAAACGAATCACCGTTGCACCAAGATGCATTTGTATACATTACAAAATCATATATTACCCGAACGGATGTAACAATTTCTAGTAAAATCGAGATTTAATCACCTAACCAAATACGTAACTATGTAATTTTATGTTATATTCGCTTTTGTAAAATTCAATGTTCTCTCACATGTTGTCAGGTTGATTCAACAGTGGGACCGGACCGAGACCGGCGCCCGAACCCGAAGACTGATCCCGAAGGTGGCGCCTTGGAAGTTTGGCAACACCAACTACCACCTCACCCAATTCCTACCGGGTCGCGGTCACTTCGGCCAGTACCTGCGTAAGATTGGGAGGCTGGGCACCCCGGAGCGCCACGACTGCCAGGCCCCCGTGGACGCCGCGGACCACGCCATTTTCCACTGCGACCGATGGTGGAGGCAACGAAGGGAGCTGGAGACGGCAATGGGCAGAGCCTTCACCCCGGAAACGGCAGTGGAAGACAGGACCGCTTGGGAGAAAACAAGCGACTTCATCAAGAAGGTCCTGTCGACGAGGGAGGAAGAGGAGCGTGAAAGCCAGAGGGCCGCCCAGAACCCTAGGCTAGTGCTAGCCTAGCTATTATTATTACATTGTAAGGGCAGCATGCGGGTCTCGGCCTTAATGCTGCACAAAACGCTACTGTAAAATCACACTAACCGCCCGCAGGGGTAAACGGGACTTATTTATTACTTATTTATTTATAATACAATTGTAGTTCTGCTGAATAAACGATGCACCTACGGGGGAAGGATTGCCCTGGCGGGTAGAGTTCCCCCCGTAGGTCGCGATAACACCAAAAAAAAAAAAAAAAGTCGATTCAACAATTCTAATTAGATTAACACCGAATGGACACATGGAAATTTAATAGTTTCACAAAATTAAGAGATCAACTAGTACAAAAAAAATACATGGGCCATGACTAATACCATGAGCTATAATGGTGGCAGTGTGGCCACCATTTACATTCATGATTTAGTTATTGAGATATTAGATATTATATGGTATTGTATTAAGATATCGTAACTAGTTAACACTATTTTGTTTTAATATTATTCAAATATATAATTCTCGGATTTTCTTTAAATAAACTATTATTTATTTACGTTCAATAAACAAAATGAAAACGTAAAACTAACATTTTCCGAGTATAGCTCGATAATATTGTTCCAAAATGTATACTTGATATTTTAATAATTGTAAATATTAGATTCTGAGCGTAGAGAGGGAGCTGTGCGTGTTTTTTTCATTCTGTCCGTTCACAACTTTTCCACCAGCAATCTCACTCCAATCATCAACTTCGGGGACGGTTACTGATGACAATTTGTGTCGTCTAATTAGTGCATTGAATGGGTCATTATTAGATTTTTTTTTTGAATTTATGTCCGAAAAATACAAAATAAAATAAATATTAGATACCTACACGAGGGGGGGGGGAATATAATTTTTAATATTTCAATTATTGTTATAAAATAAACTAAAATCTCAATCAACAATTTTCGAGCATTTTAAGCACTAAGTACAAGTCATAAGAAACTTAATATAGTTTCTATAAACTATTTTTAGATTTTCAGTTACAATTATATTACACTATAGCTAGTAATATCCCGTCGGTCGACGGGATTTGATTATTCGAATAAGTTTTTTAAAGCCCCGTGACCGTGACGACTAAACTGATATATAAATAATATACATTATTAGCGGCGCATTCGATTATTCGATCTTTAATGTTATGATGTAACAGCCGTGTAACCAATGAGAACAAAAATGGAAAAGGAAAAAAAAATTAAAAGTGTTCAAAATTATACGGACAGAAGTCATGTGTGAATGCCCAAACCTTGATGGGTTGAATATTGGAAAAAAATATATATGTGCACCTGGACACTGGAAAACCACGAACCCAATGGTGTATCCAACTTAGGTCTAACTCTAAACACTACTGAGCCTATAGACCAGTGATTTTTTCAACCGGGGTGACATGTCACCCGTGAGTGACATGGATGAAGTGTAGGGGTAACACAAAATCCTCGGGGGAAAGAATAAAAATATAAGAATTTTTCGAGTAAAATCGTATTAATGCACGTTGCCGTCAAGTAACAAAGTTAACCTAATAACTGTTTACATAGGTACTGCAAAATTACTATCTTTATATTAAGTCTACTTATATTTTAAATAATTGTTCAGATTTTATACAATTATTAAAATTTTTCAATATTCTTATTTTTTGTACTTTGTATTTAAAATAGCAATGTTTATTCAGCACTAAATCTAAAATAAAATGTATAATTATTTTTTTTTTCTTCTACAGACTTGTATTGTTTTTAATTGCTTTATATTTTTTCTAAAATATACAGCGTAAATTATTAAATATGTTATGATGTTAGAGAGACGTAGTGTCGGATTCTTGTGGATAAGGGCTACACGGATCCAAAAATGTTGAGAACCATTGCTATAGACCTTTGCGGACAGACAGACATACAGATACAAGAACATTCAGAAATGTTTGTAGATGATAACAGTGATAGTCCTAATTTAAAAGCTCTCTAAAACAAAACGAATGCATTGTCAAATGCATTTCTTTAAAACATTCAATGTAATTTTCCTACACTTCTGTCCATCGTTTTCTCTTAAATACGTTTTTACCGATGACAATGTAGAGGAGTTCCTCGCTGATGTGACGGTAGACACGGGTAGTGTGTGAAATATTTTTTAAATATTTTATTCACATTGGGGTAGACAGAAGCTAGAAGCAGATCAGTACCGAATAGCCTACCAACCCAGTTTTTTTTTAATGGTCGAGTTATTTTTCAACAGGAAAACAATAATAAACCTTGTCGAGGTGAATCTAAAGTCCAGAAGATAAAACAAATTACCTATTAATAATCGCGTTAATTATAACGCAACGGTTTTCAACTAACGTCGAAAACAATAATGTATAAATACGTATATTAAAGAATTAATAATCTCGGTAGGTTCTTAGAACTAGTATTTTATCATAGTCTGTAACTGGCTTCTATAATGTTTTTATTTAGTAATCCGTCAATTATTTTTTTTTTTTTTTTTTTTACAGTCATCATAATTTATTGATGTTTGCTACATTATATATTACATTTTCGATTTTAACTATAATTGGTAAATGAATACACCGTGTATTATTGGAACGTGTGTTTCGTTCATATATACGATTGGATATATATACATTAAACATTTTTTTAGTTCAAACAAATCGATAATAATCTTAATTAATAATTAATATTGAAATAATAATAATAAAAACAAAAGAATATGTAGTTTAAAATTATTTATTACAAAATGTTCTCCCTTGTAAAAAGCAAAAGTACTATATTATTGCGTATATCTATGACGTAAAAATCGTTTTCGATTCAAACGTTGAAAATCATATATCAAAAAACAAAACAAAAAAAAAATTTCGAAAAATATAAGCATCCAGTATTTAATAGTATTTTTAAATATAAAAAAAAAAAAATGTATTTTACGGTAATATTATAATATACGTATATTATATTGGCTTGTGTACGCCGCAGAAATACACACTGTCATATTAATATAGAATATGCTATCGAATTACTGGAATACGTTATTACAGTGGTTAAACAAAGAGTAAAAAAGACAAGTGTTTGTTGTCAGACCATAGAGGACACCAGAGGAATAGAACCTCATCAAGGCATGTTAACGAATAATATTAACTCGGTAGTCAGATAAGTTAATTGGAATAAAACTAACGAGCTTATACGTTATTTGTTATATTATTTAACTAATTCAAGTAAATGTTTAATTTGCAGTTTTGTATGTGTTTTAATAACGTGTCGGCCAGACACAAATATCCGATCTCCAAGTGTCGCGCGATCATTGCGCTGCAATGGCATTCAAACGGAATTCTTTTTTTCGCCGGCAAACTTGCCGAATAAAAAATAATGATAGACATATATAATAAATATTGCATTATCATAAAAAAAATAATAATAACAATAATTTCGCCCGTTTGCGGTATTAAAGACGAAACCACGATAAATTGTTGAAATCGATCTCGGTTGTCAAGAGTTCTGTATAATAATCCGGGATGAAAAATACATATTGCGATTATCTTCGATCAATATAAATCGTAGCTACGATCCTCGTACCACCCACTCACAGTGGTGATAAGTAGGCCGCCGATAATTTAAGACGTATAATTTAGGAATTCAATTTATATCTGTATGCAACGACAAATCATTGTTTTCATAAAAAAAAAAAAACCATTCTGATCGAAGGTTGGTGAATCATGTTCCGAAATGCCTACGAATTTTTATATATGGTCTAAAGAGCAGCACAAGATGATCCTTGTGTCAAATTTTCGAACATTTTTCTGGAGCCAAAACAATTTATCTACATAAAACCAAATGAAAACTCGATAATTTCAAATGGCTATAAAAAATAAAAACAATTTTCAGAATGTTTTAAAGATTTTACGAAGTCTAGAAGATGGCGTATAAATAAGTATACGGTGGAAATGTCAAGTCTCTACGGTATTTTCCAACGGAATAATCACAAAAAAAAAAAAAAAAAAAAAAAACCGAAAATAACATAAAACCGCCATTACTGTTTTTTCTTTATTTTTCTTCATTATTGCGGAATAATTACCATCTCAATGTACCTACTAATTTAACGAAAAATCTCTCTTGTCCGTATCCGGTTGATGCAAGATTTCCGGTAGAAAAGTTGTTCGCGGACGAAGAAAAAAAAAACATTTTCGATTTCGATGTCGACTACGGTCTTAATCTGAAAAAAAAAAAAATGTAATTTGCATAAAAATTCTTAAGGAACCAAGCCGGCCAAGTGGTTAACACAATACAAATATATATTACGTAATCGTCTGTAAAAAAATTGGATTTTCAAACCAGTTTTATATTAACGGTGTTGATACAATTCCAGTCGTTACCGGCACAACTGTACAGATATACCTAATCTAACCTAACCTAACTAACCAAAATCCATAAGTTGGTATATTGTAAACTTACGAAAAAAAAAGAAAAAACGAAAAAAATTCCGTAAAATTGTTACACCGCAACAATATTGTTCATTGCCTAGCAAATATATTGGACATAAAATTACACCGTTTTCGAATTCCTCGCGCAAGTATTTCGTCACTTGCGGTTGCCGACGGAATTACACGATAAATCCGATTAAATCGTAAAATGTTTGGGAACAAATCGCCAATGGAAAAATGCGTTTAGGAAAACAAACAAGGAATGTCAAGAGCAATTACAATTCAGTACGAACGGATTTTGTCCGTTGTAAATTCGGACCGGTACCGTCGCGCACACGCCATGTTGAACACAAGTTATCTCGCGGGTATCGGATATCTAGATACGCGCAGATAACATTTTCGAGTTTATTAGCGAAAATCATATAAACAACGCAGCAAAGTCCGCGCAATGTTATGTACGACCGTATCGTAATCTATTTGATATCATTTAACGTGAAAAACACACGTTATCTTAGAAAATACGATACGCGGGACGTGTACGCAATAACAACAACAACAACAACAACAACAACAACGATATTAGTGTCCCTTCTATATTGTTGTGTCGCGGCCGGCGGCGATTATTATACGGCTAAGTAAACACGTGTTGCGTAACACTAGACGTAATGACGTCATCGGACGACGATGATGGTGATGATGATGATGATGATAATAATAATATTTATAATTATCACCGGGACAATCGCGGCCGGCACGGGCGCACAGGGTTACCGGACCGCCAGGTGTAGCGGCGGCCGGGCGTACGGGCGACGGACCGGCCGGCGGCTTCGGCAACCGAACCAGTCGTCGTCTGTCGTCCCGCCGCGCTCCATCGTCGCCGACCGGTCGCGTTTAAACCGCTGCACCACGAACGTACGCGTCACCGCGCCAGGTAAGTGTTCTCGCCGCGCGCGATAATAATTTTTGTATCACCGAACAGTCGTGATACCGCCGGGCCGGCCAGGTACGGTCGGCTCGTGTTGTCCGACGGCATTAGTACGCGGCCATCGGCTAGGAACCCGGAACCCGGCTGTCATTGTTAACGCTGTGGGAATCCTGCGTCCTTATCGCCTTTGCCGGCCAGCACCGGTTCGCAAAGCGACCGCGGTCGACCGTCATGACATACGGGAACCGTGCCCGCGCACGATTTGTCACGGTTTAAAACAATCGTTTCCATAAAAAAAAAAAAAAAAAAAAACCAGCAATTCAATCGGTATATTATAACAAATATCTTAAACGCTCGTGCACGCAGTAAATATTATTACTGGGATTCGTATATGGTCGTGATAAATCGAGTATAATTATTATTGGTAAATAATATTTTACCGTCGTGAAATACATAATAATAATATTATCTAAAATTTATTTATCCTTGACACCGCACGCAACTGTAATAAAGCAGTGGATCCATCGACGTTATTGATAATTATCATTATTATACGTTTTAAGTTATAGCGATAAACAAAACACTAATAAAACATATTCGAAAAACTACTCGAACGCGGTAATAATATTATAATATGTAAAAATAAAATAATATTTACTTACGATCCCGTACATTTACATATCGTGACAAATTTATCATCCGGACAAATAGTTAATTTTCTCTTTTATTTCATCTAGACAATTAACGCAATTGGCTATCGTTTACGTTGTTACCGGACATCTGTGTACAACCGGCCGTCATGACGGATATGCCGGAAACCAAAGGAAAAGCCAACGGTATCGGCGGCAGTGACGATGACGACGAGGACGGCGGTTGGCAGGAAATGGGATTATGTTCCAGGGCCAAGTACGTTTTCCAGAACATCACCGTCGAACCGCTGTTGGCTTTGTTCCAAGTGTCGTCCGTACTGTCGTCGTTGACCACGCAGAATCTGAACCTGCAGAAGGCCTGCCGGGTGAACCTGCGCATGGACGACAAAGTGTGCTTCGGACTGGAGCACAAAAACATCTCGTCGTTTGTCGCCGAAGAGGTGCTGGTCCAGCAGGCGGTCGCCGACATGCTCATATGGCAGACGGTCATCCAGAGCAGCATTCCGTGCGTTCTGGTCGTATTCATCGGGTCGTGGAGCGACAGAAACCGAAAGCGGAAACCTTGCATGCTCATCCCGGTTCTGGGCGAACTCATCCGGAACGTCGGGCTGTTGCTGTGCGTGTATTACTTTTACCAGCTCCCGATGGAGGTGGCTGGTCTAGTGGAGTCGATACCGACGTCCATGACCGGCGGACTTACCGTTTTGTACTTGGCCGCGTTCTCCTACATAGGCGACATAAGTTCCGTAAGTGAAACGAGACGAGCGATTTTTTCCCTCGATATTTTATTATATTTATGTATAAGGGTAAATTCACGCGTACGTTTTTCGGCCCCTGCCTCCCCGCATAGACTTGTTGATGTTTCTCCCCCCACATTATTACGTACGAATTTGCCAAAAACCTTGACGGCGATGTAGATTTGTACGTTATTTATTTTATTCGGATAATTAAAATAAAGGTTATCTGAGATAAATATTTAATATATGTTTTATTCGTGATTATTTGTTATAAATAATTTGCAATTAATATTTAATATATTTTCATATAATCTGTACATTAGTTATTAAGGTACACTACATTGTTGAAATCTTAATGTGTACCGTACCTTTTAGCGTTTAGTTTTATCTTTTTTTGTTTTGGGTGTAAACAGTTGCCGATTGTCTAGATAATTGAATTGGAATGTAGTATCTTTTATCGTAATCTAGCTAAATGTTTATGCCGTAGATTGAGTCGTTAATATTTTTTTTTATTTTGTACAATACTTGTTTAATAATAATATCGAGCCACATAAAACTCAAACAACATTTTAAAGCCTATAGAACCTATATGCACCTGTTTATAATAAGTATTCGGCTTAAAATACAAATACTCTTCAACAATATTGTAAAATACAATTGCCGTAGAGCCGTTTAAAATACGATTAATTGTTGAAAACGTATTTGTGTTTGTATTGAAATGGTATTTTACTCGAATGCTTTACGCGAGCGCGGCCGTTATTATAAAACATATAACGGAAACGGTAATAATAATTAATAATAATGTTACGTACAATCCGACGCGCTCTCGTGTTCCCAGATAAAAAACCGAACCCTCAGGGTGGGCCTGATGAACCTGTTCTTCGGCGCCGCTTGGCCCATAGGCGCCGCGCTGTCCGGCGTCCTGTTCCAAAAATACGGGTTCTACGGGGTGTACTACATCTCCACGGGCATGTACCTGCTGGCCGTCCTGTACGGTTCAATCCGGATAAACGAAAACCCGGGCCCGGCGGACGCGATAAACGGACCGACGGGCAAGGGGCGCGGGTCTTGCGTGTACCTGATTACGGACTTCTTCGACATGAAGCACATCAGGGAGGCGCTCCGCGTGACGTTCAAAAAAGGCCCGCGAAAACGATGGGTCCAGCTGATCATGTTGATGTTCATAACCGTCGTGGTGCAAGGTCCGATGCAAGGTTAGTGAAACCACCGCTGCGCAATACGATTTGCGTCCCGAATGGATAAATAAAAATCAAAAAGAATGTAAAAAGACAATAAATATTGCGTATTCGTATTCACGGGGGGTAGCGTCGAGTTCGTAAAAACCGTTTTTATCTCCATTAACAAACGGCAAAAACAAACGTACCGTTGGCAAACATCGCGAATTATTCGAATTCTATTAATATTTTCTGTTAAAAGCAAAATCGAAACGATTTGCGTTGCCCGAACCTCCCGTTCCGTCAAATCTCCACGGTTCGCGGTCGACAAAATCGTAATTTGTTTCCACTCATGAAGATTTTCCACTTTTTTTTTTTTATATACATTTTGTCTTTGTAAATACGCGAATGTAAATATATTTTTTTGGTTTTTATAATGTACGGGACCCAACTAGTATGTACACAAAACAAATTGCGGACGCAATTCGTATGCGACTCTGTACATATTGTAATAATATTTTATTTGTTCAACGGATAAACAGTGCAATAATATTATAATGTTGGGAAATTTTTTCTCCGCGGTTTTTTTTTTTACAAAATAATTAAACGATTCTCATTAAATAATTATTATTATTATTTCATTTTTTTTTTTTTTTACCGCTACCCACATAATAATTTAAAAAAAAAAAAAATATGTTGTTTGTGTGCGTGTCGAATGCAACTGTCTACCTATATGAATAAAAACCGGTCATTTATTAGCAGATTCCTATGTAATTTATTTAATTTGTGTGAGTGTTACGTAGTTACGTTTTATGTGTTTTGTATATATTACATCAGGTGATGCAAATATTCTTAAAATAATTGTAATTCACATTCGATTCGTCGAAAATCTGGCCAGTTTATAAACGAGTTTTTTTTTTTTTTTTTTGAGGGGGTAAGAGCCCCCCCCCCCCGCCCACAAAGACAACTCCAGTTGGCACAAGAATTTCTTCTATCATTACAATACAATTAAGTAATTATATCGGCGAAAAATTGTATTCATGAAAAATCACGAATACATGAATTATAATCATTGTAACTCGTAGTTTTATAAATTACTGTTGCACACATTGACAACAGCACGCGGAATATAAAATTAAAATATAACATTTGATGGGTAACTTAGAAGAATCAACTAAGTATACAGTTTTACGGGACGAACGTTGAAACTCCTAATTTTTTGGCGTGAATATTTTTGGACGAAATTCAGTAGGAAGAGAGTAGGCATTTTCGGCACGAGTAGTCCGAATTTTTCACACGTTCCATCCCGCACCCTATGTCACCTTTGTCTTCAGGACGGACCTGCAGAAAACATGTATTTATATAATAATTGTCTTATAGGAGAAGTCGCAGTTGGCTACTACTATGCACGACTACGTTTCAACTGGAACGAAGTCGACTACAGTATATTCTCTACATTCCTGTTCGTGATAAACATTCTGGGTAAGATTATAATTGTGATTCTCCTCAATCGAAACATATAGTTTTTTTTTTTTTTCATGTTTCTAGAATACCTGTTTATTACTATCCGATTGTATTATATTTCAGGTGTCGGGTTCGCGGTCGGAGTTCTCAGTCACGTGTTCAAAGTGGACGACGCGATGATTGGCGTCATCTCCTGCCTGAGTAAAATTTTTGCGGGATTCGTATTTGCATTTGCCCCCACTCCGTTTTTCTTCTATTTAGGTACAGTAATTTTACGAACATCAGTAGAAACAAACAATCGTTAGTAATATTTTATCTCGGTGAAAAAAAAAAATTGTGCATTGCATTCCTAATGATGGATAAATGTCGATTTCAAGTCATGTGACTCGCGAGCATTATTGTGGACAAACTATCCGCCAATTATCGTAGAACACCAAAATGTATCCCGTAACTATATTAATGGTACATCAAACATCAAACATTATTTTTAAATTTAACTTAAATTCAACGAAATCAAATCAAAAAGTGTTAAGAAATCGACGGTAAAATAGTGTACATTATTTTCGTATCACTAATTTGTTTCGTTAGGTAGTTTTAAAACCAAACAACAAGCTATTTACGAATCAAAAAAACAAACAAACGATTTCCGCAAAAATTCAATAGATATCACGAGTTTAACGTTTATTTATATTTTTCTGGTCTTTTTTTTTTTTTTATATATATATATAGATTTTCGCAATTTTTTTAAAACAAAAAGGTTATAATGTTTTAAAAAAAAAATAATAATAAATAGTAACTGTACAGTGAACGTGTAACTATCAGAATTCCGATTAGCCTGAGCGAAATATTGCACACACACACGCTAAATTTATTACTTTGCCTTCCTATCGTATCTTATATTTATTTATTTTTTTCTTTCAATAATACTCGCGATAGCACACGATAGATTAATATGCAATCATCTAACCGTACAATCAGGAGTTCTCGATTAAAGGATAAAAAAAAAAAAAAAAATGTCTTTTGAATTACGCGTAAATCAATCGCCCGACATGTGATGCGTAAAATATATGTTTTTGTCGATATTAAACGTTTAAAAAATTATTCGTAAAACGTGGCACAACAACATTCGATACGATTCATCGGGTCGCTTTCGTAATTAGGACGATAACAGTCCAATATTGTGTTCGTCCAACGCACCGCATGCGGTTTCCACGCCTTTGTCTTTCGACATTTCATTTCTTGTCAATCTCTTTCGAAACGAAAGGTCGTGTGATCTGATATTTTCAAGTCTAATGTTTAGTTTTAAGTAACGCAACACCACTCGTTGTCGACCGGACGGACACGTTCACGAGAATACTCTAATCGACACAACTCGTTACTTCCGCACATATTTACCGTTTCACAAGCGCTTAGTGTTATTAGTTATTATGTAAAGTATTATTATTATTATTATTATTATTATTAAAGTGGAGGAAACGTCGACGCAAATCGAAATCGCGTTCGATTGTCCGGAGTTACTATTTCCGGAACTATTAGAAATGTTACAAAAAAAAATTTAATATGTTTTTAATTACCTAATCGCGTGTCGGCGATAACCGTATAGTTTTTAAAGATAGCCGCTGTTAAGTTATATCGCCAGCGGTTAAATAAATCGTCATAAAAACTGATTATTGACTGTACGTTCCGTAGTAAAACGAAATATCTGGGAATTTCGGTACGGTTTTACGGAAAATATTCCTGTTCGAATGCCGCTCCTCCTGCGTATTCCAAACGGCACTACTCGATATTATTCGAAGTAATTTTCACGCGATAAAATTCGTTATGAAAAAGATAAAAAAAAAAAAAAAAAAACATCAATAACAATGAGTAAAAATATTTAAAATACACCGGACGTCAGTGATTTTGCTACGTTCGTAATTGATTATTAACGGGCGCGTATTACGACGATGCTTTTTAGGGTTCGCCCACCTACTCTCCCACCGCGCAACAGAAATTTAAGTACAATTCATAAATGTGTTCCGATAGACCACGTATACTGGTTTCTGCGGATTATTTGTGATATTATATATCGTCGGTTTTAGTTACCGTTGTTATTTAGGTATTTTCTAGCTTTTTGTGATTATTTTTCCGTCGTCAAAATTGTACGGACTGCCGGCGGTTTTCTCCCAAACGACAATAAGTACCCCGTGGAAACACTTGTACTCATATAATGAGTATGAAAGCGAACAAATCCTACCCCCAAAGCCACATCTGAGATGTGCCTTTAAAAATTATTTTATATTTTTACACCGACCAAAATATGTCCAGTCATAATTTAATCTAAATTAGTTTATTGCCGTTTAAATTAACTATTTACTAGGGTTTTTTTTTTTTTTTTTTATCATACCAAATGTCAACGTTTAAATTCCGCATTGACCAAAACTACAATATAAATAAATGTGTTTATATTACACTATACCATCAGTGTGTAACGTATAACATTACTACGATAAATTTACCGTTTTCCGAACGGTAAACGCGAGTTAATACCAAACGCGGCATGTGAATTTCAAATTTAATCTTACAGGCGCCGTAGTCGATATAATGAGCGGTTCTTCGTACATCGTAGTGAGGTCGATACTTTCCAAGGCAGTACCGCACGCCGAACTAGGTACGTGGGATATTAACTCTTGTGTTTGCTCTTCGGTCGGCATGATATGTAAATATATTAATGGTATCCGATTTCAGGGCAAGTGTCCGCCATCGTAGCCGTTATCGAGACGATTGTGCCCGTCGTGTACAAGCCGGCGTACAGCGCAATATACAGTATCACCGTCGACAAGTTCCCAGGAGCATTTTACGTAATCGGTTCGGTAATGCTCGTTCCGTCGGTATTTTTATATTGGTAAGTGACAAAAAAAAAAATAAAAAAAATCAATCGAACCGATTCCGATGCGTTCCGGGCGTGCTCAGTGTGTATCGATTTTAACGTACACGAAAAGAATTTCTACAACACGTTTCGTCAGCATATGATTTACTAGGACCACTAGGCGGCTAGTGGCAATCTCTAAATTTTTGTCCGTAAAAACCCGAAATAAACAAAAATAATAACACCGATAAACGATGCACATTTTTCGCAGTGCGGGCGTTTTACTATGACTGGTGATTATTGTAGCATAATTATATAATACAGTTTTTATATTACGCGACAATATTAAGTTGGTCGGCGGTCAATCGTATAATTAATTGTGTTAATTGTACGTACTTATTATAGTCGCAGTCCAATCGAATAATTATATTACATAAATGTGAAAACGCTTTATCGTCGCACGGAGGCTTTTAATAAAACATAGTAAAATCATAAAAATAATTTATAATAATTTCATTGCGTAATGCAATTGCAATAATTGTATGATGGTGATTTTTAAACAGTTAACTGGAATAATGCGTTTGGTCAGGAATTATATTTCACGTAAACAAACTGATATCCATTAGTGTAATGTATCTGTTTTTTTTTTTTTTAATAATCGTTACGGATAATATCTTTAAAACGTTTGATTTTAAAATAACCGAGAAGGCCATTTGTTATAACTATCTAATTATTATTTATGACTGTGTACACTTTTTGAATAGCTAGGTAGTAGAGTTTTTTTTTTTTTTTTTTTTTTTTTTTTTTTTTTTTTTTTTTTTTTTTTTTTTAAATGCAATCTACAATCTATTTATACCACTTGGGCACAACAAGATGAGATACAGATTAGTTATATACTAATTATTTTTAAAAAAATACATCATATGTAATTTTAATTATATATATTTTTTCTAATTAATATTAATATTTGGTGCCAACAGGTCACGACACCATTTCCGTTTTAACCGTCTCGGGGGGTTGCCGGGGATTGTAGGATTAGCAAGGTTTTTGACAAGAGGATTGGGATGAGTTAAAGTGCGAACATGGAAACGTTTATGTTTTAGCTACTTCTGAAACTGAAGGCATTTTTGGGTCAGTATGTATAATGAGTTAGAGACATAGGGAGGGGCATTTAATAATTTGCGAAGTGCGATGTTTTGGAATGTTTTAATTTTTTTAATGTTAGTTTTTTTTTTTGCGTTTCCCCAATGCTGAAGGCCGTATGTCCAAGAAGGCTTTAGTAGTGATTTATAAATAAGTAATTTAGTATTGATGTGAGTATATTTATTATTGTTCATGAGGTTTTTTAGTAGGCGTAGGCGTAGGTTTAGATTTATTATTTTGGTCCTAATATGCTGGGCCCAGGTCAGTCTTTTATCAAGGGTCAAGCCAAGGTATTTAACATTCAAAGCACTTGGAATTAGAGTGATAAATATAAAGACATCAGGGCAAGGGACAAGTTTAAGGGTGAACATCGAATGAATAGATTTCGAAGGTAGTAGAATTTGACGTTAAAATGTTAAAAATCCTAAGTAGTCTTTCTTAAAAACTCTCATTTTTTATTTGTCTATTTATAAAAAAATAATTATGGAATATTGACAATGAACGATGTGATGTGCGTATACAACTTGGCGAGCCATTTGCAGATTAATCAGAAATATATTATAATTATAGTTAAATAATTTTTGAAATTGTATTTAGTTCAATTTGTAATAATAGTACAGCTTAACCGATTGTCCGAGTGGTATGAAAAATGGCGAGTCAGAATTAATTCAAACAAATCTGTACACACAACGTTCACACCGAAACAAGGAATATGTCCAAACATTACTCTCAACGGTGTACCAATTCCCACATCCGACACAGTTAAATACTTAGGATTATTCCTTGACAAAAGACTAACCCATGTTAGTTCCACAACAAACATCTTCAAACCAAACGACTAACCTTAAACCATCGCATGCAACCGTCTCAGACCTCTGCTGATTAGAAATAAGTGTTCCACCCTAAACACCAAACTACTAATCTACAAAGCTCTACTCAAACCAATCTGGACGTATGGGGCGCGGTAAAAAAATCCAACACTAATAGAATCCAAACTTTTCAAAATATATCACTCCGACGGTTAGCCAATGTTCCGCCCTATATCTCTAACCAAACTCTTCACAACGCTCTGCGCATGAGAACAATAGATGAGGAAGCACGCATTTTCTACAAACGTTTTCATAAACGACTCCTGACCCATTCTAACCCCCCTCATAAAAGATCTTACCATCCTTACTCTCAGGAAATCCTAACCGCAGATTAAAAACGAAATGGACCTTTTACAAACCTTCAATGTCTAACGTACCATAGTGGGAAAAGAAGAAAAAAAAACTAACTAATCAATAGCCAAGAGTCACTAATGGGTGGCTGCTTAAACACACTTTTCATGTTATTATTTTTTTTTTTAATTACTCTCATCATATAAGCTTATTGTGCTAAATTGTATAGATTGTTTATGTCAAATAAAAATAAATAAATAATAAAATAAAAATTTGTAATAGTTTTCAAATGAAAATAACTGAAAATGTCCCGTAAATTTAACGGTACGTTTTTTAAACAATATGAAAAATTATTAATAATTATATTATTATAAAAATGTTCTGCATTTTAAAAATAGTAAGAAAAACATAAAAAATTACGACTACGCACGTTTTCTTTTAGAACAATTATCGATAATTAAAAAAATACATATTTTCGGTTAGAATGACACGGCGTTTTAAGTACGATTTAACGATAATGCAACACAAAAAATAATTTTAATACTTGACTGATTAATTTAAAACACCATTGGACCATAGAATACTGAGCTTCACACAGAGTCGACTTTAAAAAAAATGAAAATTCATCGTCAATTTTTAATTTAAATACTTCTAAACATGATTTTGCGTATTTATACTAATATGTTGGTCATGAAATTCTAACAGATTAAACATGTTTTATGTATATAGCAGATACTACACTACAATTATATTTTTCAGGTGGATGTATCGTATGAATACGAATAAAAGTACCGAAGAATATGGCGATGGAGATGATAAATCGAATGGAGATGTAGAAATTTTCAAAAGATCTTGATGACTATATATAATCAATACTATTTATAAGATTAAGTTTTATACGATTGAGTTATATAGTTTATATATAATTATTGTGTTGTTGCGTTTTTTGAGTTTATAATTATTGGATATGTTTTTTTATTTTCTATTATATTTTTTGTATTCATGTTTTAAATTTTAAGATAATTTTCGCGTTGATCAGATGATAACGTCATTATGACTATGAGCATTAAGAAATTTTGTAATGTATAAGTCTATAATCACGACGAACAAATTGCATAGTAAAAAACATAATTCTATTTTACATCATTTATAAATAATATAATGATACGACATTGTGTATTAAATAATAATTCAAATTTAACTCTATAGTTAACACAAATTATTGTTATTTTCGAATATCTATTTTTATGGCAGGATTTTTGTCACCAAAATTACAGAATATTGTAACATTATTATTGAATTACGAACAACCGACGTACCAGCCTATTGTAACAAATTAGTTATTTGCTAACACACGGATTCGTTTTTTTTCCAACAATTACATGAATTCAGATTTATTCGTGAACTGTTCGGTTTTTTAACGAATTGTTTCATAAATTTCAATCTTAATCGCTTATAAAAATTAACTACGAAATTACATTTAACTTTTTTTTTCAACACTAAGATAAACATATGATGAACATTGCGTCAAATTTGCATGGGGCTCAAACAGTTTAATTCACATAAACCGAAAACAGACTTCAAACGCATATAAAAATTTAAAAATACCAGACTTCGGATTTGCGATATTTTTATGCTACCATAAGAACAACTTCTGAGAAATCTTATATAAAACTTTCGATAATTTATGCGAAGCCAAAAAATATTTTAGATCCACATAAAACGGAAAAGACCTCGTATATTTTAAATCGTTATAAATAACTCAAAAAAGTCAAACATACTTGCACCACGTGGGCCACTGTTGTACGAAAAAGATATTTTAGATTTATAGGATAATTTAGTTTGTATGTGTACGCAAACGAAAGAATTACAATTCAAATTACAACCGTTTGTGTTTTTAACGAATTTTAACACAAATTTTAACTTTAAAACACCGATCAAAATAAATTACAAACATTTCATCCCACGTAAAATTAAAACAAACTCGAACATTAGTTCGAATTCATAGTTCAAAAAATACCAGAAAATTGATAATATATTTTGAAAATTGTACCACATCAATAAATTCCTAATATAAGTAGGTATATAATGAAAATTTCGGATTTGTATGACTAGTTTATATTAAATTACAAAATATAAAATAAAATGTATAAAATAAATCGAAATTAACATAACAAAAATAGATATAACTTCAAAAGCTTATAAAAAAAATCGCCACTGCGGATTTTCGAAATTTTTTTACTACCATTAAAAAAACTCGTGAGTTATTATGAACCGTATAAACATTTTTGTGCTCTTTGTGAAGTTGAACACATTTTATTGACATAAAACAAAATGAAAACTAAATATTCACGAAAATTTCTAAAAGGTAGCAATTAATAACAAAAACCACCAGAATGTTTTGAAATTTTACCACGTCTAAACAGTGCTAATGTAAGTATTCGGCGAAAACCCCAGGTCTCTACGATTTTTAACAACAACAACAATTTGTTATTACAACAAGAAGAACAAAATCGAAAATAATAGAATACGTTACCCGGTTATCGGGGTTCCCCTGATATTTAGAAAACTACCAAGAAAATCAAAAAATATCCTTTTCAATAAACCAACTAGACAAAATTTGCTACTAGAACCCACTCTTAATCTCGACGGCTGGAACAAGAGTTCTGGTAAAAATGTTATAAACGGAAAAGAAAACGCACGAATAACGTTGTAACACTTGAAATGAATAAGTATACGAGTATACTTCCAATTGAAAGTGCATTTCCCACCCTTGTGATTAACAAGTTAGAAAAATACCAAAGTGTGTTTAATATTTTCTACTCTTACCCACCGGTATTATATTAAAAATATTAAATAAACCCTTTTAATAATTATGTATTCATTATCTCAAGAATATAATTTATATACTTAAATAATGATAATATTTTTTTATGCCTGATATATATATATATATATTACGAATGTTTTCTCGTATTCGGATTCACATTAAACACATTTACCAAAATTATATTTGTTGTGAAATTTAGTAAGTCATAATTTTTATCTTTGTATTTTTTTATTAGTTGCATATACGATACACATACATAAAAGTACATTAAAACAAATTAGATAAATTATGTCGGTATTATCATTCGGATCTCTATGATATCAACCTTTTGCTCTTTTAAGTATATCACCCGTTTAGACTTATTTAATATTATCTACGAGTATACCTATTGCATACGTGTTAAACCGAAATATAAAGATAACATTTATTGTTGGCATTCGTGGGTTCGAGATAAATGTTTTAGATGATTTGTAATTGCGACGCGCGCGTGATATTCTACGTTACGAATAAAACAAAATATGCTAGTATTAATATAATACGAACAGTAAGAATTATAAGAATCGAATTGATTTATACAATCAAATTTATATTAATCGTATATTTTCTGTACGGACTCGATCTATAATTCACAGCTCACTAATATCTATTATTTAAATGATCAACGACCGCACGGGTAGGTATCATACGAATTTGAACATTGCAATACATTTATTCATTGTTATCGAATGCAATGCAAATAGTCTTTACGCGTTAAAATATGGTCGGACGACCGGTGTTCGGTACGTTTTACTATGTTTTTGTCATTTTACATTTTTTTTTTTTTTTTATTATTTTATTAATATATATTCAATTCTTAGTTCTTGGCACCAGAAGGTCGTCTAGTGGGTTTTTAAATGATGTTTTTTTTTTTTTTTTATACGCACAAACGTTTCATTTCGCAATAATTTCATAGAAACGAATCTTTCACGATATTTACGTCCGATACACGAATATTGAATTTGCGTAGTAGAATCCATTTTCAGACCCACGCGTCAACCTAGTCGTTTTTTTTTCGGTTTTCGAGTTTCATTAAAACGAAACATCGTCACAATAGTGAATTGTCGAAAACGTACGTATGAATACTTTTTCATTTAAACAAATAACCAATACGTATAATGATTAATAGCAAAATCGTTCTTTGATGGCATTTTCTTAATTACAGTATAATATACGATTAATAGTATAATTAAACATTAATTTATTAAATTATATGAAATATTGCAATATATTGTATTAACATTTTTCACTAAAAACAAGGTCTGGGGTTTCTTTTTTTTTTTTTTGTTCAAAACTTATTTTACAGGAATAATTCATATTCCAAAAATATAATCTGTTTTGACTATATCTTGATAAGACATTTTAATTGTGAATTATTTGTTATGTCTGCTGTAATTATTATTTGCTATGTGGTTTTCAATTTAAAAATTGGTTATATTGATTTTTCATCAAAATAACATATTTCATGAGATATTCCAAAGAAAGTAATTTTCGCGGCATTTTTAGAACCCTAGTTACTAATTAAGCGAAAACCTCGTAGTCGAATACAGTAAAACTTCCATATAACGGTCACCGAAGCGACCGGAAATAATGACCGCTATTTAGAGGTGACCGTCTTATAGAGGTGACCATTAACAGAATCGCAATATTTCTAGATGACCGCTATACAGAGCTCATAGCAATTTCAACAAAAAACCAAATACACAATAATATGTACATACTAGAAAATGTATTTATTACACGTGCAACGTTATTTACTATGTACAATTTTAAAAAAAGTGGTTGCCCATTAGAATTTAAAATAATGTACAATGTGTATTATAAATATGTATTAAAAAAAAAAATTGAGCAATATTAATGTTTGTTTTAAATTTTTATTATTTGTACAAATTTTTTTCGAAATGAATATTTTAATAAATTAAAATCACCTTCTCGAAGTGTAAAAACAGCTAATTGTTTTGTATGTACTTGTATCCCGACCGTTAGTTAGAGTTAAGTTCCGTTATTGGAAGTTTTACTGTGTATGTACATAATAATGCGTTTTGTAGACAATAAAAAAAAAAAACTGTTATTGCACTTGTTATACCGAAATCAATTTACAGCAAATCTATCCTCGTCTAATGTTAAATAAATATAATATTTCGGTTTTTAAAAATGGACAAAACGGTTACCCTGCAGTAGTTCACGGACATAAAAACGAGTTCCGAGACGGATATGGTTCTTAAACCATATGACTATTTTTCATAAAAAAAGGAAACCGGCATTGCCAAACATAATAAGCGGTTTTAATCAAAGTAACTCAACACCGACCAATAGTCGACGATATCATACTCCACTCGGTATTTCATAACGTATCGGGTATTCGTTTTCATTCAAATTGTTCGTATAACTATTTAATATCCGTGTGATTTCGTGTTTGGCGTCCAACAAATTAAATTATCAAAAAAAAAAAAAATAAAAATAAAAATTGTAAAAACGGGCGTTCGAAATACTAAAATATAGTTTCGCTTATTTTTTTCTGTTCGATTCTGAGTGAAACGATGAATATACAAGGTTATTCAAAATGATTCATCCGATTTGAAATGTTTACAAATTTTTATTCTGTAGGTTCAGAACAATAATGAATTATACATTTCATAAAAGGCAAATATGTAATGTTTAATTAATTGTAGTCAGCAGAATCATTGTTCAATCATGGGAGTAGCCGGATTTGAAGCATTTCTAAATAAGATCTACGCACTGCGTTTCAAAACGAAAATAGGAGCCATAAACCTGTGTCTTTGATATGGCACAGAACACATTAACTTTAGGTGAGTCACGTTCGTGTTCGATTATGGCATGAGGGTTGATGGTATCCCATACACGAACGTTATGACCTTATCACTTATGTGGAAGGTTGCTTCGTCACTGAAACCTATGTGAAAACTAAACTATAGCCTCCTGCATAAAAATGCTAAAACGCTCAATTTATCAGTAGGCTTTAAAGCCTGCAACAATTGCAACCTATAGGTGTTTCATAGTTAAACGCCGTCTTAAAACACGACAATCAGTTGCTTATGGAATTTCTAGTTATCGAATTTGGTCGACTTACACGTACTGAAAACTCAGCCTCTCTCTAAATTATTTCCACGTGATCGTCGGATACACGAGGTCGGCCTGTGCTTTTTTCTTTGCTCAGACAATTCTTCAAACTTCTTGCAAACTGGACGTATGCTCTGATCAGTCGGTGCATCGATCCCGCAACAACGACGAAAATCACAACACACAAATCGCTTTGTACTGTCCGGTCGACATATTTGCGGAGCCTAACTTATCGCCGTTAGCAATCATTTTAAAATTATGATTTAATGACATTCTAAAACTTGAGAATACCCTCTATTGGTTGCTATATAATTTGATAAGACAAGATTTATAATTAACCATTTTATAGCTATTTTAAACAGGATCAATCATTTTGAATAACCCTGTAGTATTGGTTTTCCTATAGTATATATATTTTTTTCCATCTGTGAACAAGCTTTGTTACCAGAAACCTTACTCCGATTTTCATGCGTAACTTTTTTTTATGAAACCATTTAAAATAAACTTTTTGGCATATTTTTAGATTTTCAGTACATATTCAAGCGCTTATATGAATGTATTTACAAGTAAAATAAATAATTATAATAATAATTTAAAAAAAGGCCTTAAAAATATCACAAAAAATCGGGTGTAAAATAAATCAAATATTTAGCCTCATTTCATTTTTTTTTTTTTTTTTTTTTGTGTGTACGGCTGAAGCATTTATTTTATATTATAACAATATGATAAATAAGTCGAATAGGAACGCCCAATTAAAAAAAAAAACATGAATAAAATCTTAGCACCTATCTATAGTAGTAATAAAAATAATAATTGTAATAAGTTAGTGAACTCTTTTTAAAAATTTAGAGATTGTTATTATCAATATTAAGTGATAAGACCGTATCAACGGACTTATAAAAACTATTTTTAAAGCTACGAGTTATGAGTCTTGATTATAACTATAAGTCTGCTAATTATATATTATGGAATTTTAAATTCTTATAATTTAATTTGTTTTTTTAAAAAAATATTTTCTTGCAATAGATTTTTGCCAAAATCGGTCATAGTGACCATAGTGACTAAATATGAACTCACGAATCTGTATTGTTATTTTAAATCGAATTAATTTTTTTCATTATTTACACGTTTACAACAAAAAAAAAAAAAAAACCCTCAATTAAATCTATTTGTGTCGTTTTTAAACATCTTAATTAACGAAAATGATTCTTTAAAATTATAACTGTTGATGAGTTATACTATGCAATTTAAAATTTGCGATATCAATTGTAAAAACATAAAAAAACAAACAAACATTTGTCTAGTTTTATCAATTTAATAATATCAATTATTTGTTTTCCTTTTGTGTGTCTGATATTCTATTTCACACGTGTGTATTGTGTTGATTCAGAATATCACAACATATTTGTTCGTCCCACTCTAAGAACAATACCTACCTACGATCACATAATATGTTTTCATCAACTTACTATTAATCGATAGTAAACAATTTGCTTTGTTTTGGTTTCCAATTGAATTTTATTTTCGTTCTCATTTTTCAACTTGGAACCGATTACGAAAATGTTCCTATCGAAACCAATCCGAATATTAAAATAGATAAATATGTTTACCCGGTCAATTGGCGCTTGGTGTATCGATTATTCGGATGTTTTATTTCTTTATTATAGATTTTTGTTTCTAATAAGGTATATTTAAAATTATTTTTTTTTTTTTTTATATATATATATACAAATATAATGCATGCAATACTAAGTAAAACAAACAGTGGAATTTTTTTTTCTTGTTGTACCCGTTTCTATATGAAACGGGTTAGAAATATAAATTCTTATTTTTTTTTTTCTCTTAAACTTTTCTAATATAATCGATTTAAAAAAGACGTACATAATTCGCACCATGGGTGGGTCACTGTTGTAGGCGAGGAGTCGGAAAGGTTGTATATATTGGATAGGAATTTAATTTCAAGTAGTGTATTTTCCCCATTGTTGCCATCGCGGTAACCTTTTATATAAAACTCGTGTTTTTGCGGTGTTCCCGTCGTTTGTCTGCAACGTTCAAAAAAAAAAAAACTAATTGCTATATCGAAATATGACCTCTTAACAAGTACCAACAGTGGGTAGTAGTAATTATTTACGTATAGATATACGTAGTAGGATCAAAAAGTTCCCGGAATTTATTTATAGAAAAAAAACTATTTTTCTTATCAAATATCTGTTTATTGGAATTAAAAGTAGACATTACAGCTATCTGTAGGTTTTGTCGTTAAAATTACATTAGTCTCATGTGAGTCGTAATCGTGTTCACAAAAAATCAAAAAAATCACGTGTTGTCAAATCACAATTGAAGGTCATGTTGATTGTGTTCTTCGACAATGAAGGGTTAGTTCACTGGGAATTTGTACCTAATGGACAAACAGTCAACTCAAGTTTTTATATTGAAGTTTTAAAGCGTTTAAGAGATTCAATTCGGCGAAAATGGGAAAATGGTTGGTTTTTGCATCATGACAATGCACCGTGCCACTCGTCTTTTGCAGTTCGGCAATTTTTAACGGATAAAAAAATTTCTACAATTCCACAACCCCCTACAGATAGCTACTTTTAATTCCAATAAACAGATATTTGATAAGAAAAATAGTTTTTTTTTCTATAAATAAATTCCGGGAACTTTTTGATCCTACTACGTAGGACGAAGTGTTTCCGGTAGAAAAAGTGTTTAAAGGGAACAATGAAAAGAGAGAAACCCTCCCCCCCCATTGTAAAACCACAAGACCTCTGTAGGTCCCACCGCGGGACCCGTACGCTTAGAATGTAAAAAAAAAAAAAAAAAAAATTCTTCGTTTAAAAACGACAACGACGGCGGTCTTTATTTGCCGAACGTGGTATACACAAGAACAATTGAACTGAACACCGTTTTTAGATTCGGACAGTAGCGCGGAACAGACGAGATCGGTTTTCGCTACGGCGGCGCAGGGCCCTGAAATCAATTGTATATTTTTTTATTTTTATTTTAATTATTTTTTGTTTTTTTATCTTTCTTTTTTTTTTTTATCCGGCATTATTGGACGTACGCGTCCGCGGTATCCCGCGGCGTCCAATCCCGTTGGACTATTATTATCGCGGCCGCTATGATACGGGCATACACAACCAGCCGTGTTATGTAAACCTGCGATATTTGTTTAAGCGATAACAAAGCCAATAATTATGCCTGGGAATTGATAAACTGTAGCGCCGTTGCACAATATAATATTGTTATTACGCGTATTTGCTTGACCGGTGCAGGTGCCCGCTAAACCGTCGTTCGCCTCGTATTTTTTTTTTTTTTTAATTTTTATTCGCATTCTCAATATCTTAACCGCTCGTAAAAAAAAAAAAAAAAAAAAAAAAAAAACACGCGCCTAGTAAATTATCGCGTTAAATTTGTGCGGTTTTTTTTTTTTTTTTATTATTATTTCTCTTGCAAATATACTAACGCGTTCTTTGTGTAATGGACATTAACGATCACTATTATTCGACTGTCGCGGAAAATAAATAATAATCGGGAATACGAACACCTCGGGATATTAATATATTAAATATTACGTAATAATATTATTGTCGATCGGCGTAATAAATATTATACGTGTACATACGAACAGGTAAAATATTTTTATTATTTTTTTTTTTTATTTATTTTATGAATACGTTCGCGATATTTATCACGGAGGTATTTACGGCCGTCGTTATAACAATATTAATCGCGTATATTATTTATCGAGTGAAAAAAAAAAAAAATACAACGATGAGTTCCGGTCGGTTTTCGGGTACAAAGTTAAAGGAAACGAACCGCGTAACGCGGTGACACCTATCGGTGTATACGAACGTCCATACGAATTCAATTTTTAATTTTAATAATTATTATTATTAATTGTTATCAAGGCTGACTTTTTATTATTTATTTATTTATTTTTTTTTTTTGTTGTTTGTTTTTTTTTTTTCCTGTTGTACCGTCGTACACTATAGTCGGACGTGCACAATTTCGAATAATAATAATCGTACAAAAACACCGTGCGGCCCAACGTGTGCGTACCTAATTTATCATAACGATGGATTATTTAATGGATTCTGTAATATTCGAGTAAAAATCGATTAAAAAAAAAAAAAAAAAAAAAATTAATAATTAAATTAAAATAACCCTAGACTTTTGCGTTAATCGTAGAGGAACACTGTAAAATACGTGTGTGCATCGACTTAATAAAATAATTGAACCGAGATAGCTCAGTAAGTCGTCATACTACCGCCGTTGCTCATCGTGTTTCGCGGCGTACAAATTGAATTCGTCTATTGAATTTAACGTGTTTTTTTTTTTTTTTACCGGTCGGACGTTCACGTGTAAATCGCTTTATATTTTTATTTATCCTTTTTTTTAATGTCGTTCTAATAGTAGATCCGAACAATAATAATATTCCGTCGGCCGTAAAATAATCGGAATATAATTTTGATTATTATTTTAATAATCCTATTAATTCTATTAGTCTAAAACAATTTAACGGTCCGCGTTGCAGGCGCGGTGGACAACACCACACCGAATAAATTTAAATGCCAGTTTCCGTCCGAATAGGCCGCCACGACTGTACTTTGTAATCAACGAGTAGGCACCGCACCCGTACCGTCGTAATGTCCGACGGAATTTCCGTTGCCGCCGAACCGCAAACGAACGGCGCCGCCACCGCCGCCGCCACCGACGACGACGACGACGACAAAAGGCCGGCCGCGGGACTATGGTCCCGGGTCAAGTGCGTGCTCGGCGGAATCCACGTGGAACCGTTCGTGTTGTTTTACATCATGTCGCGGACCCTGTTGCTGCTGCCCACGCAGAACTTGAGCCTCCAGAAGGCGTGCCGGGTTAACCTGAACCTGACCGACGAGACGTGCACGGCGTTGGACAACCCGAGCGGCCGCGGCGCCAACGTCTCGGGCACGCACAACGACGAAGTGGCCACGCAGCAGATGGTGGCCGACATGTTCGTATGGCAGCTGATCGTCCAGAGCAGCGTGCCCTGCGTGCTGGCCATATTCATCGGGTCCTGGAGCGACCGGAACCGGAGACGGGTACCGTGCATGGTGTTGCCGATCGCCAGCGAGCTGGTCCGCGTCGTCGGGCTGCTGGCGTGCGTGTACTTCTTCTACGAACTGCCCATGGAAGCGGTGGGCCTCGTGGAAGCGATACCCACGTCCCTGGCGGGCGGCAGAATGGTCTTGTTCAACGCGCTCTTCAGCTACGTCGCAGACGTCACCAACGTAAGTTTTAACGCCGTCCGTCGACTGTACTCCGCGGTCCTGTTGCGTCACGTCGCGTCATGATTACAATTAAAAATCACCGATGCCGGGTAGCGAGCGCAGTGCTGACGCACGGCTAATTAAAATACATCTAGATAACGATAAAATACCGAAAATCTCTGTAGATAAAAACATCTGAAGTCTAACTTTACTAAAATTGTCTAGTCTATCTAGATGACCGGAATTTAACTAGATAACCAAAAAAAAAAAAAAAACAAAAACAGATACATTTTTCAAAAACGAAAATTAGGTTTTGAAATATTATTAGACGTTCAAAATATATACATTGTCAAATTAAAATGTAATAATATACTAATATCTATTATGAAGGTCAATGTACAGTTCTGAGAATGAATAATAGAATAACAACTTATGATAATAAATAAAAAGTATTTAGTATAGACGTATGCAAAGCTCAGGAAATAGGTACTAAATCAATTTTATTTTTATGTTTTAATAACCGTTATCACTTTCTGTTCATCAAATTATTAAGATTATCATAAATATTATTACTTTCCTGCATTGAGTTATACATCTCAAATTTGTTCGATTTATGTGAAAAAAATCCACATTAACTGGAGCTGTTGGGTGGCAATAACGGCCTAAATTCGGTTCTGGCATCGGTATATAATTTAGCTACAAACAACCAAACTTAATTTCAACTGAGAAACGCCGAAAGTACATCTTTACAGAACAATGCGTTAACCTATCTACGTGGCATTTTTGTCTAAGAATAAAGATACTTTTTATTGGTTAGAAAACACTTTTTCAATTTGTTCAAAATATTATTAACGATTGAAATTTGTTTTAATAGATTTGTCAATTTTCATTGGTAAATAATTAAATTAAAATAAATGTTAATATCGAATGTAAAGTAAACTTGTTTATAAACTCATAAACCGTTACATTTTTAAATTCGAAACACATTAGAAACCTCAATTTTTACCAGACGTCATTAGGTTTGTTTGACGATAAATCACATGGAATTTGCAGGGACCTTAAATCGAAAATATGATTAAAATAAACTTTTTGGCGAAAGACCGACAAATCAATAATTGAAACAACAATAATAGAAAAGTTGTATTATTTTATTAGATCCGTTTTTATGTATTTAGTTAAATATACGGATTTTAGTTTATCCGTTAATAAAAAACAATTATTTCTTATATAATTTGTAGACTATTAAATTATTAAATTATTTTTCTTGACCGTCGAAAAATCATTCCCCTTCCACCGATCATATATTACGGATCTAGATGCGTCTCGACACCCGGAAAAACGAGGAAATCTATTCGAGTAAATCCGTAAATCATGACGATCCCGGATACTGTTTTGTAGTAAAGTAAAAATGCGTTTCATCTAAATATATATATATATATATATATATATATATATATAACTCTATAAGGGACCAGTTCTCTAGAGCGTCTTAAGCGGGATAGCTTCTTATGCGAGAATTGAAGAAAAAAAAATAATCGGCCTTTTTAGAATCGTACAACACGCCTAATGCAGCTTTCTAAAAACGGTTTCTAATTTACATATGATTTAATTTTATCCCAAGCTGCACTGATGTAATGAATGGAGTCCAAAACATTAATTTTGATTAGTACTCCCCGTGTCTCTCAAGTATCGCCGGACTACTTTCGGTATTTTTGTTTTACCACTTTAATAATACCCCTGGGATGGCAACTTAGACGCAGTATTTGGTGGCAACAAAAAAAAAAAAAAAAGTTTTTTTATTGTTACTATTGATTTCTTATACGATAAGTACACGTAAACGAGTAAAATTTCTCATTTGTCATCCGATGAACAAAAGAGCGTCTTATCCGATTACACATAGAAAAACCGAGCGTTTTATCAGGTTGGTTTTACATTATCTAGATATAGGAAGTGTCTAGCGACCGACGAAAAACGGCGTTTTATGAGGGCGAACGTCTTAAGCGAGTTTTACTGTATTTTATGGTAATTTCAGGAGGAAATGAAAACTTTACGAATCGGCATTGTGAACTTGTTGTCCACGATCGGCATGGCCATCGGCACGGCCCTGTCCGGCATCACGTTCCGGAAGTTGGGTTTCTACGGCGTGTACACAACGTCCGCGTCTCTCTACGTGCTGGGTATCCTGTACGGGTTGACGTGCATAAGAGAAGTGTCGCCCGCCAACAAACCCGCGGAGATCGCGAACAGTAACGATGGCATTTTCAACGGGTTTTTCAACGCCAAACACGTGAGAGAAGCTTTCAAAGTCACGTTTAAAGACGGCCCGTACAACCGCAAACTCAGGATCGTCATGTTGCTGTGCGTCGCGTTTTTAGTCATGGGACCGCTGAACGGTTTGTGAACGATTACGTTTTTTTTTTTTTTTTTTTTTTATGATATACACGTGAGGCCGGGCGTGACATTGATACGAAAATATTATTTGCCGAGTTAAAACACGTTAAAAGTCGATTGTTTATAGAAATTAATAATTTTATAGCTCAAAGTCGAGTTAATTTCATTATTTTTTTTTTTCCATTGTGTCCAACACAGGAGATGTCACGTACAAATATTATCAACATACGCCTGTTCGCATAATAGATAATTACAGAACGGGTGTAAATACTAGAAGACTAAAAATGTAAAATAATATTGGGAAATTTAAAATCGGTCGAACACAGTTCAATATTCATTATTCGATTTTATACGGGCACACGTCATTATTATGTTATATTATATAATCTATTCCGGATACATCGAATGACAAATTATATTTGTTTCGAAACACCGCACACATAATTCATTTGAAAACAAAAAAATAATATTATTAATATACTCGATAGTATAAATATATTTGAATAAAACTTAAAACCAACTAATCAACGTGATCAAATTCAAAATTAACTCGTCATTTACTAAGTCAAAGCAAAACAAAAAAAAATAATTTAAGTTGGTAAACAACCCAAAAGTGAAATGTTTATATTAACTTAATATTTAAATTGTTGACTCGTTAATGCCCAGCCTTGTATATATTATACAATATTATATACATGACAGGTTGCAAAATAACCATATGGTAAACTCATCTATGATTATAACCACTTGTTCGGTCACCAGTATAAATATTTTATCCGTATAAAAAAATAATTCGATTTCAAAAACACATTTCAAACATTTATTTAGTTAGTTTTATTATAACGAGATATCGGGGGGGGGGAAAGAGGCTGGAATTTCAATGAAACCGAAAAGTGCCATTCTACTATTGATCTCGTCAAAATATTCGAGTGGATTTGATCTATCCGCCAATCGTCTTGGCCTTGGTAATAATGATTCCAAAAATCATATCAACAAACTCATCCGATAAACACGAGAACAACCACCTGGCATTTCTATAGTATTTGGAAGAACAACATTGCATATATTATATATATATATATATATATATATATATATATATATATATATACCCTAAGTAGTCTAAGGGAAGAACTAAGTCACGGAGTATAGTCACCGTCAATGGCGTGTTAAGGATTTTAGCGTCCCTCTATTACCGAAAACTCACCAGATGGAATATCAAAAATGTATTTAGACGATTTATATAGGGTTATTATTATTTTATCGATTTCACAATATACAAGTAATTGACTTACTTAACTTAACTTAAGCAACTACTCAAGTCATTTTATAGTTGCTGCTTTGTAGCTATATATTCATTATGGTCAATATGTTTAATCAATTCCGTTAAGGGTGGCACAGTTTCTTCAATAACTGCGGATTTTAAATAACATGAATTTGTTTTCGTTCAACGCAGAAAAAGACCATTGCACTACTAACTATTATTTCAACTACTTCATTTAAGTTGTATAAGGTCGGATTAGGAAACTTTTTAATATGTTGAGTTAACATTGCTAACATTTCGATCGTAATGTTCTGGCATTTCCTCTCCCTCCCCCCCCCCTTAAATCCTAGTGCCCTGAGGCAGTTGCTTCTAATTACACCGGTCACGGCACAGTACAACGTCACAATAACAAGACAATTAAATTACGTTTTAAATAAAAAAAATTATATAAAAAAAATTATAATTAAATGATAAGGTTAAACGGCTCGGCAACAACATATAGATTCGTTAAATGTGTTTTTGATCGAACGTATTAAAATTACAAAACGGTTTTCAATTTTTAAAAACAGAAACCTGTTATTGGTACCTGTACATTTTTTATGCAACCCAGCATCAGTGTATTTTACAACGTCATTAAATTTACGTACGCGTTATTTATTTCCAGGTGAACTCTCGGTATCCTACATGAACACGCGTGTACGGTTCAACTGGAACGAGGTGGATTTCAGTGTGTTTTCCACGTATTCCACGATCACTAACATTGCGGGTAATTTTTGTAGTTTAGTAGATATTTCACAGTATAGTTATGCGCTAGTATGTCGGCTATATATGTTAATATATTCGCTATAACATTGATATAGGTACACCTAATCAATTAAGTTATTAATTTTAATAACTGTGATTGTCGCATAAAAATCAATATCAGGTGTGCAAATATTATAATAATATGTTGTTGAAAATAATATTTATAAAACTCAACTGAATCGTGTCGACTATTCAATTTTGTGCATTTTTTCATTTGTACATTCGACATAATAATATACAATAATTAAATGGGTACGATAATCTTGTTAAGTGGTAATATTGAAACTAAATGACACGTGATAGCGAAGTCCGGTTAATCGTGTTTGAAAATGCAGTGAGATGCATACGATTTAGTTTTAACAGCGACACACACGGTTCAAACAACGCCCAGGATGTTTTGAAAATTTTACCATGTTTAGAAAAGGAATAGTATAAGTATTCGGTATAAATTGCAGGTCTTTACCGTTACTCTCAACTGATTTACAGAATAAAATAAATTCGAAAATAGCAGAAAACCGTTATTGCATTAATATCCCCGTTTACCCCCACCCCACCCCCCATAATTAAGGAAATTACAAGTGAAATCAAAAAATTACGTTCAACTATGTCCAAAATGCTACAAAAAAAGTTATCTCGACGGTTTTTTAATCGGAGCAGATTACTTGTAGTTGTTTACAGACAGAAAAGATACATCATAGTGAAACCAATACGATTAATATGGAAGCATAAGTGAATATTAACGAAAATACATACTGAACAACTGCAGTGATGAGATAAAACCACAATGGTTCACAACATCATTTAGTCCATAGTAATTAAACGCAGCGATCATAAAAATATAATTGATGTATAACTCATTAGATGTCTGTGATTCGAATAATGGAAATCGAATTAAAATATTAGTTTGTATAATATATAGACAATGTTTTCTATGATAACTGTGGGAACGAAAATCGATTAACAAACATATAATGCAGTTTGTCAGACCTTGTTTGACAGTTTTTTTTTATATGATATAATCGATATAATTGTTGAAATGACGTATTTTTTTTTTTTTTTTTTAAATAAATAAAATTATAATTCTATTGTGATTACTAAACGTAGCATAATATTACATTAATAATTACATTGATTGTATGAAATTAAAAAAAAAAAAAAAAAATTAAAAAATAAAGAATTGACTATTTGTTTTATAGGCACAGCTCTGTCTATAGGTTTGTTTAGTCACGTGCTGAAAATCGACGACAGCCTGATTGGAGTAATGGCGTGCGCGGGAAAAATCGTGGCCGGCGTTTTCTACGCTTTCGCGACCACCGGATGGGTGTATTATATAGGTACGTACCTACCTGCTGTTTTTTTTTTTTTTTTTAATTGTTTTAAATTTATTTATCTAATAAAAAAATGACGCCGTACATAACGTTTAGTCGGATTTTAAACTGTAGTGTACAAATGTACATACGCATTATATACACAAACAGCGACTTTCTATTCGAGATTTTAATATGTACAGTGTTACTCGACTTGTGGTACGCAATGGAAATCGGCTTTTAAAGCAATTGATTTCCCGTTTATTAATAAACAAACAAAATAATATAAATCGAACGCGGAAAATAATTTGGGACGAAACTGCGAAAGTTACCAATATTAAAACGCCCGAACTAGTAAAATACATAGGATATTGAACATATAGACGCGGCTTTCCTACAGTACATAATACATTTTTTTTTTTTTTTTTTTTACCAAATTATAACATTATTCTGTGTGACAAAGAAAGTGATAGTTTCGCGTGATATTGTGCAAGACAGATGCAGAGATATAAATCTGTCTCCAATGCCATATCCAATTTTTGATAAGCCAAATAAGATATTCACGTCCATCCCACCGTCAAGTGTTGTATATGAAAATGTTGATAACTTTTAAGTGATACACGTATAAGAAAAGGTTGAGAACCGCTGATATAGTTGGTACTTGGATGCAGTGGCGTATCCAGGTGGTGGGTTAGAGGGTTATAACCCCTCCCGAAATGTCTTTGATATACATTTGTCTTAAGATGATGCTTATTTAATTAAACCAATAAAAATAATATTCTTTTATGAGCGTAAAATTCAAATGTACCCTCCCCCCCAAGGAATATTTTCCTGGCAACGCCACTGCCTTGATGAGATGAACGTTCGCAATTTGTAAAAGACTGACAAACCACGAAACATGGGTAGTATTTCGAATAAAGTTTTCGAAATACTTTTCAAATAATCTGAACATCTTTAACAACGCTCAGTGTTTTACCACTGTAAGACACATCACAAGTCCAAAAACACTTTTTCAGTTAGTAAATTTGAAAAATGATCCGATTATTACACCCATTATCTTATGTATGTGAATGTTTAGCCTGATGGTTCTTTTAGAAATAATTTTCTACATTCCTAATAGTTTTGCTAGAAAATTTAAATAATGGACAACAAATGATAAATGACGATACACAGGTTAAATAATTATATATATAGTTGCCTTAAGTAATCTAAACTTAAATTTATATAGACTTTTTTTTTTTTTTTATTGATTATATTTTCTAAACATTCGAAAAGTATTCTGAAATAAAATTTTTAAAAAAAAGTCTATATAAATGTACATATCTAT
The DNA here is from genome assembly GCA_956483605.1 of Tuberolachnus salignus. Classification (NCBI taxonomy): domain Eukaryota; kingdom Metazoa; phylum Arthropoda; class Insecta; order Hemiptera; family Aphididae; genus Tuberolachnus; species Tuberolachnus salignus. The sequence continues at coordinate 3,505,616 of OY101434.1, forward strand.
CTACAGAAAAATAATTAATAAGCGCGATGGATACCGAAAAGTCAAAATATCCCGCCCCCTCCCCCAGCCATTCTATTTCTTTGTTTTTTTTTTGTGATACACTTTAACGACTTGCCAATGAATTTGGATATTATTATTTTCAGGACCGCTAGTAGACATTATGGGTGGCACGATTTTCATAACGGCCAGATCGATAATGGCGAAAATAGTCCGACCCGACGAACTCGGTTGGAATTGAACATTATTTTATTTTATATTCTCGTTTTCGATTGATATTTATGGTTTAACATTTATCTGTTTCATATTACACTACAGGACAAGTGACGGCCATTTACGGAATCGTCGAATCGCTCGTCCCGATCGTATTCGGGCCGTTATACACGATTATCTACAAAAACACAGTGACCACACTCCCCGGATTGTACAGTTTAATTGGATCGACATTGGCTGTGCCGGCCATCGGCATATACTTGTAAGTATAAATAAATCGCATAGATTTGATTATAGGCAATAATACAGTACAGTGTTTAATCGTGGGTACATTAGACCTACAGATATAGTCAATCATTATTTATTTTATTTTTATTTTTTTTTTCTAATTATAATTTCTTTGTTTCGGTTTTCATTTTTAAACTTTATATTATTAATTCGATTGGATGTACCTAATTTAGTTTGGCAACAATTGCAGAATAATATAATTATACGAGATCGTAACAAATAGAATTGAGAAAAATAATATTTATAAAGAAATTTCTATATAACTATGTTAGTGCACAATTAAAAAAAAAAAAAAAAAAAAACACAATGAAAATAATTTATCACCGATGTAATTGGGTATACTTATTAAAATGTAATCTTATTTTGTTGAATTTTAATATTAGATGGATGTACAAAGAAAGCAAAAAATCAAAGAAAGGCGACTATATAAAAGCGAATGTTTCAGAGAATGACAAAGTTGTAGAAATGCAAAGTCTTTAGAATAATACAATTGTTTCGAATTAACGTAAAATAAGAGTATATAATCTAACCTAACCATTTAATCTTTGGTGAGTATTTTGGATTTTAAAAATATCTTGTAAAATTATATGACAAATCAAGCACTACTTATTAAAACCTAATTTCAAATTTAATTTAATAATTTATTTTAGCAGTTCAATAACTTAAAAACAAAATAATCAACGTTAATAATTTCTGATTTTTTAATTTTTTTTTTTTTTTATTAACTTTACCATATACAATGGAACTTGCACAAGTCTGAAATATTAATACTTATTTGAAATACATACGTTGACTTGTAAATTAATATTATATTACTTGCTATTAACTTTCGAGTTAGCAGGTTTTTAACGCAAAAAATAATTCGATTTTTGTACATTGAAAACTGAGTTTAAAACACGGTAATCAATATGTAATTTCCAAAGAAAACTGTTTTTATTTTTTTAAGTTTAAATTTTTATTTTTTTTTTTTATTTTGTTACCGAAAATTAAATACAAAAATATTGATTAAAATTGAAATCGTGTTGTTTAGTTTTATAAAATTATTCAATACACTATAATCATAATAATTGTTTGTATACAATTTTTATTTATTCTTTTTGAAGATTAATTTATTATAATTATACTGGTCATATAGTGGCGTTTTAGATTATGACTCATCGCTCGAAAGTTTTATTCGAATCTAATAATTATAAAAACAGTCATGGTTAACTTAACCATTGTAATTAAGTACCTACTTAATGTTATTATGTTTATTTTTACTAGTTAATATAATTCGCTGAATTAATATTATATTTTATAAATGACTCGGAACAGTTAAAACTCGTAGGTAGAAAATATATTAGTTATTTGTGTACATATATTTACGATTAAGATTTGTTTATAATATTCTTATGACGTGAATATTCTATATGGAAGTCTAAAATTATACAAATTAGTTTATATACTGTTTTAACGCGTTTTTATTTTTATTTTTTTTTTTTCAAGATGCAGCTGATCGTTTTATTATAATTTGTTCGACAACTTTATAGCCCGTACTTAATATTATGGAATAAATATTTGTTTAATACGCGAGTATAATAGCATATTGTTTTTCGTAACCCGTTTCCCCGATGAAAATGAAACCCGAACATTTCGATAATCCGAAATGAAACGTCTAGACAATTTTTTCTCGAAAACCGTTGTAATTTTAATAATAATAAAAAAAAAAATTACAAAGATTTGAAAGAATAGAGCTACAATAGAGAACCACGGGAGAGCTGCAACAAACTTATCTCAGAATTAATAACAAAAGAGGAAGACATTATACATATATATATATATAGCTTGTACACGCTCGTTAAAAACTTTGCCGAGTAAGTAGAAAATATAAACTATTGCGAAAACGCATTGGGACTTGCATATTATAATAATATTATTAGACCACTCGTTTACTCACTCATTGGTGCTATATATATATATATATATATTAGCAAATTAAATAACGCGATTGGAAATATTATGTTTTCCGTTGTTTCTTGTTCGTTGACCAAAAGCGACAAACCGTTTGACGACGAATAATAAAAATATATAACTCACAATTTGCTATCGGCTGTTCGTATTGAAAACCTGCACTAAACCTAGACATATTACTTTTTTTTGGGAAGAGGAGGAATGGTTACTTTTAATTATTTGTAATAATCTGCCAAAAAAAAAAAAATAAAATTGTAATTACAAGTGGAATCGAGAATTAAAAAAGTAATTTCGGCTAAATTGTGTAGCCCATACAAATATATTAATTTTTGTTTTCTTTGTCGAAATTTCGGGATTTTCGAAATCGAGGGTGAATGGCTTGTAAACACTTACCCTACAAGACAATTTTCCATTATATTATATTTTCCGATTACATTATCTTACATTTATAATAAAACATATTTTATTATCGACGTTTTTCAATGCATAATTTATTTAAATCGCGAAAACCTATGAAATCCATACAAATAATTATAATAATATAATAATTTATTTAAAAACGAATTTATTAACGATAAAACGCGTCCTTACAACCATTATACGTTAAAAGATATTAAAATGTAATTCAATCAGTTTTCATTTTGTAATAATTGATGGTCACGCGGATTTAAAAAAAAAAAATACTTTTTTCTATTCCATATATTTTAGGCCGTTAGACAAAACAAATAGATTGATGGACAGATTGGATACTTCATCATTTTTTTTTTTTTTTTTTTTTTTAACCTTGTTATGCAGTCAATAGATATTTTTGAATCCTAATCATAATATATATACGACACCTAAATTGCCTCAAACAATGGTTTATTTTAGGCAGTGTGGAAAAAAAATAAGTTATAACAAATTGTAATTATAATATTTTTTAGACATAAGAACAAAAATTTAAAAATTTAAAAAAATAATAAATATATACATATATATATATAATAATAATAATAATAATATTTAATAATAAATATAGAAATATTTTTTTTATAATTCAAAATTTTTTTAACATTACGAAAATATAATAATCATGTGATATTTTACCCAATTATCGAAATTTGTTATATCATGATAAACGGTAGGAACAATATTATATAACAATACGAGGCACGAAGTTCACCACCAATCTCCGGTACTAATTAATTTTGAGTATAACGATAAAAGTTTGAAGAATAAATAGCAAAATTAATCACACTATATTGTTATACACTAAAACTAAACGATTGTCAGACAAAAGTGCAGATAATTCGTGCCCTTGACTTTTGGTTTTTATATAATGGAACCCCGATAAGGTGATTTTCAAGAACAATATAATTGTCTTCAACTTACTAAAGTTTGGCATTTATTTTACTATCGGTGTGTATCATTATTAATAAAATATCACGTATATATTATGTGAAGTTAAATATGATTCAAAAATATGCAATTCCGACTTGTGTTAAATACTTTCAACCCCCCTGAAATTTCAAGATTATGTAAAAATACATGTTTTCATAAAGCAACGAACCTTAGACGAGTATGAAAACGTATTATAAACCACTCCACTCCTCTTGAGAAATGAGTCTAAGGTGCGGTGGTCTAATGCGAAACAATTATTGTGAATTTTTAGGAATATAATTTAAAATAAAATATGTAAGGTTAGGTTTGGTTAACTTGGAAACTAGATAATAAAAAATGATGCCATCATATATTATTATCTGGGTTATATGATACGTAGAAATCGGGACTTGTTACACTAAAAATGATCGAAATATGCAGCTAATATTTATTTTATTCTTAAAACCATCTATAGAAATATTAAAATTTAAAGAATACAAATCTCAATAATAAAGTATTACATAGTAAAAATAAATTAATCGAAACACGCAACTGAATTTTTTGTTAATAGCAAGAAATTAATTTTAATATTGAAAAATGTAATAAACAAATATAAATATGTTATAATTTATAAATAACAATTGAATTGTCAACATTTGTCAAATATTCGTTTTGCCTTAAAAACGGCAAAATATGCAACTAAAATGCGCTAAAATATTATAATATTTAACAGTCATAATATTATTATTTGCCTATTATAATTAGTTTTCTGACACTATAGCATAGATAGTTTATCAACTGTGTCAAAATTATCAAAACTTCTGCATTTAAGCTACATGTCCAGTTTAAATATGCCCAAAGGCGGGCAAGTTAATGAGTAAAATTAACTTTATTAAGTTAAAAGTTACAAATAAATTATTCGGTTCAATATTAAAAATAATAAATTTCACAAGAAAATAAATGTAAACAAATTATAATAGATACTTGAAATATTCGAATGTATTTTATATTTAATTTAACGTTATTTTTTTTTTCTAACAGTTTTTTGTTTTTCAATACATTTAGTTCGTTAAAATGCGAAAAAAAATTTATTTTTTATTTTTTATTCATTATTTTTTGCTATAACAAACAAAAATTAAAAATTATTTAATATTTGTATTAATAAGTCCATTATATTCGGCCGTTTTTTTTTTCAAATATAATTTCTGCAATTATATATTATCTAACAGTATTACATAATAGTTTGTTGTAGTAAAATTGATTAAATTTGAATGATTATTCGAATTTTAAAGGGGAGGGGGGGGTGAAATGTATTATTCGTCTTGCACCCATTATCAGTATACTGAACGTTTAAGTAAATACGAATTGTAAAAAGTCGAGTTCATACAACAGGAACTAAACAAGTTTACTCGTTGTTAAACGCTATTACGGAAATTGTGAACACTTGTCTAGCGTCTACTGTTTTTTAATAATTTCGAATCAATTCAGAATATAATTAGTGTTGAACTATTTGATAATTATACTGGTACCGCTATGGTACTACTGTAGTTATCGATAAAATAATGAAATTAATTTTCCGGTTTCGGTAAACAAAATTCAATTACCTACATTAAATTTATCTAAATCTACACCATCTGTTAGCGGGCGAACTAATAATATTATAAAGTAATTGCAAACGTTACATAACATTTACAAAATGTAATTTGTTTGATTATCACCTTTCAAGTGTTAAGATACTTAGACATTAGAAACGTTAATTAGCACAACCTGGGAGCTATTATCGTAATAATATTATAGCGAGCTAACAAAATCGCGATAAGCGATTGACTTTAAAATATAATTAAATATTTCACGAAAAGGTTAGAACGATAATGACTCTAGTAAATTATTACTCCGGAAATATTATTATATTCTTTTTGATTTTGAATAATTAAGTATATATATACGTATGCCTAGGCATATAGGCATTGTATTTCGACAGTTATATTCGATAGATTGGATTAGGTTACGATTAGGTTAGGCTCGGTACGAGCGATAAACTAGGCGATTACTATCATATATACAGGAGGACACAAGGTCACGGAAGCGACAGCGGTAGCTGGTGGATTGACTGTGCAACGGGACGACCCTTAAGTTTGAAAAACTATCTCTGCCCCTTCAAAAAAAAAAACAAAACAAAACAAAACGCATTACAACTATACATGTTAAAAGAACCGCGTAATAGAAATTTTGATAATCGCAGATTCATGGACAGTAAAGTTGTATTTGTATAATTCAAATAAATAGAAACAACAAATCGATAACGTCACGATGAAGACTGGATGTTTTTGGATATTGTTGGTCAAAACGATATTTCTAAAGTAAAAGGGTGGAAAGTAGGATTTTATCTTCGAATCTTTTACGCGCATATAATAAGCAACAATCGCACGTTTTTATATGCTAAAACTTTCGACTAGAAAAATTCTATATTAACACAAACTCTTGTTAAATCTTAAATTCGTATCTTACAGTTTTATCAGCAGAAAGGTAATAGTATAGATCGAAGGGAAGAGAGAAATACATCGAGTTAGAGATAATAGGTTCAGGAATATGAGAGATAAAATCCGATTTTTTCGTTGGTTAGATTAAACTGTATATCAATACAATCTGTAGATATATGTTCAAAAAACTACAAACAATAAAATTTAATAGAATATTATCTTCCTTTTAATGCGAATAAATAATAAATGCATCTAAGGTCAGCAAAAATAACGCATCCGCGCAATTTTCATGGACAGTTTACTGTTTGGATTGCAGTTTTTATCGTAGTATGATAGTATGATACGTATGTGGAGAGAATTTTTTTTTTTTTTTTTATAAAAAAAACTATTTATCACGGAATTAGTCTCTATTAAATTTTAACCTAAGGCAACCAAACTTTGGGCCGAAAAAAAAAACATACTTCCAATATTCTATTGTTTAATCGCGTAGAAATCCATATTTCGTACGAATCACATTATAATCGGCGTTCGTTTAATTGCATCGCTCGCAATTAAACATATGTGTATGCGTTTGATACAACAATAAATCGAAGTAGATGGTGGAAGTGGGGTGTCTTTGGTTCACAAACATCTTCAATGTGATACAGTTGCGTAGAGTTTCTTCTAGTCAGATTAACTACCGTGTCCCGACAAATTAGTCAGATTAACTTTATCATAAAGTTCAGTCGTTTGGAAAATATAAACGTTTTTTTTTTTTTTTTTTTTTTAAATGTTTCGTGTTTAATAATATTTATAAATTACGAAAACAAATTAAGTACAATGACTTCTGTCGGAAAATATATTATTCTATCAAGCACGGGCATTTACAGGGATCGGAAACATTGTCTCACTACATGTTAATCGTTTGAGGAGGTAATTTGTAATTTATTTATGTTACGTATACTCGTATATTATAGTGTGTCTAAGTTCCAATCTAAATTTCTACGCCTACAATCATTCATACAATCTACATCATTGTTGTAACTATACGTAGGAAATCTGGAAAATTGATTATTTAAATCATTTTTGATGAACGTTTAAATTTCAAACTGTTTATTATAGTGAATATTTTTTTTAATTTCCCATTTCCCAGACGTCAGAATCCAAAATTCCTGAGATTCATTATAGAAAATAGCTGATATTGATTTTTCAAGTAATATAAATAAATATTCACCAAATTTTAAAAAGACAGTTAATAAATAATTGTATATTCTGTATTGTTAAACAATACAATATTTACGACACAATATTGGCATGCGCCAAAAGTGCAGACCGTTTCTATCAAGAGCGAATAATTATCGTATAGACATGTAATAATATTAAATACTTAAATATTTTCAATAAGACTTTATTAGTAATAATTTATTAGATAATAATAGTAATAATAATAATAATAATAATTCAAAGTCCCGGTTAAAGTCTAGTTAAAACGATTGAAATAGTATTAAAACAATGGAAATAAAAATCTATTACCCGTTTGTGCCTGATAATTAATTTAAGAGGAACTAGGAAAATGTATTGTTTCCGTAAGAAATTGAATTATATTAACTAATTGTATAAAATAATTTTGTTAATAAAAAATAAAAATATGTATATATATTTTAATTAACCTCAAGGGTAACGCATTGGGGGTTTATATTGTCTGGGATTTAATTTTTAAATAATATTAATTAATGTCAATCAAATTTAACTACTTTTAGTTAACACGAATTAATATTATGTATCATTGGGTTATGCAATATTACTGTTTTTAATAATTTTTTTTTTTTTAAATTAATTTTATCAATTTATGAAATATGATTTTAATCATAATTTAAGTTTACTCGAATTATTTATAATGATTATTTTGCGTATTCATACGCAAAAAATTCGAAAATTTGTAAACCGTATCTCCATATTGTAGCACTGGCTGCGCAAAGTGTTTTAAAAACGAAAAAATTTGGACAATGCTCGTTAAAAATTTGTTTTACTTAATAATTGAAAATAAGTTCCTTGCGTGTTTTCCATTAAAATTGAAAAAATTGAGCGAAATTCCAATAAATTATGAGAATATTACAAAACGTACATGTTACTCGCAACATTTATACAACAAGATTTTGTTAAATTTGAATTATTATTAAGGTATATGTGAAATAAAAAATTACACAAGTAACACATCACGAATTTATTCAGGGCATATATTTAACAGGTTAATCCTATCCTTAGATCCTCGATTTAAGTGGACTCGATGATTTTAATCGAAAAAGTTCATTATTCATTAACTGCTGAAGTGAAAGAGGTATTTTTACAAAAGCGAGTGTTGCCTGCAATGAAACAGCCGACAATTACGAAAACAATTAAAAATATGAAATAATTACGTACTAATTTTCGGTGCATCGGTTGTATACAAATATTATACAACTCGTGCGGTCGTATTACTTCGAGGAGACAATGGCTATTGTGACGTATTGTGCAAATAAATAAAAACGATTATACTATAAAAAAAAATATATATATATCGATAATCACTAAAATAATAGTTGATAAAAATAACAACTAGTGCACGGGTAAGAAAAGAAAAAAAACCACGACGATTATTATGATTATTGTAAAAAAACATTTTTTTTTTTTTGATCGATGAAAAAAAAAAAATCAACCAAAAAACCGCCAAACCGATAATCCCGGAGGAAAAACAAAGGTTTGATGTAATACTGTACCAGATTTACACTGAATCTAATACCAAAATATTGTTCTTATCTAACGTCAACAGTGTGTCGTCTAGTGATGGTCAAATCGCCGTCCGCCGGCTATACGGTGTGCACTCCGTAGTCATTAATTTCGAGTAGTAATTATCATAACTGACAATCGCGTTACAGGGCTGCACAATGCAACTATTCTGAATTATTTTTTTTATGCGATTTCGTGCCCCCGCCTCATCAAAAAAAAAAAAAAAAACTCCCATCCCGCGTGCCAACACGCGGACATTGTTTTTGACGAAATAATGCGATTATAACCCGCGCGATTATCGTTTTTTTACGTGCGAACAATGGACAATGCATGCACGATTTGCGTACGCACAAGTGCATTAACCGTGCAGCGCATTGCATTGTTATAAAAAAAAAAATTAAATTAAAAAAAAATAATAACCAGTGTTTGTTCGCACGCGCGGTCCGATATCGGTAAATATTTTATTCCGAGGCCTATTGGACGGGCCAAAAGCGCAAAGCTGAATTACGCTGTCGACACCATTGTGTACGTAAAAATACACTGCGGTTATACGACATTAACGAGTAATAAAATCCGTATGACCGGTATTCGCTGTTAACACGGTAATATTACAAAATTCGATGTTATGTCCACAAACGTTATTTCGGCGGATGGTATTGGGCTGAGAATCGTAATTGGCTGTCGGCAATAAATACGGTTTTCGAGATATTGATTCGAGTTAATGTCGATAAATGTTGTAATTATGATTCGGACGGTACATGATAAGAAAACGTGTAGGTATGTAATATATTGCGATTAGCATAACGAATTTCGCGATAAGCTTTTTTTTTTTTTTTTTATTTTATTAAAAAGTTTCTTATAAACACAAAATAATAACAATAAAAAAAAAAAAACTGCTCGTAATCGTATTATGTTTTATCAAATTAGTTTTATTGAAATTATCGACTTTAAAACGCAATCTGACTGACGATCGAAAACGATACCCAACACTTATTAAGTATTCAATTTAACAACTCGTCTAATCAGCAATGCTTTTATTCACAATTATTCACCCATTGGTTCTTTCTTTTTTTTTTTTCAAAATCATTTCGGACCAGAAGATTAAACGAATTTAAACCTTTTTCGGAGATAAACGATACCAATAATGATACCATTGTGCATAATATTTGTTTGCCATATTATAATTCTAAACAGATAGATCGGTAGCTATCACATGCTCAGAGTAAAAAAAAAAAAAAAAATCTATCCGAAAAACATTAAGTTCTTACTCTACTATGGTTTAAATTATATTATATTGAAATAATTGTATTAATAGATAGTATTATTTGTATATTATTCTTTTCCCTTGGATATTTCTTCCTTCGCAGGTTTTGTGTTTCGGACACCCGTTATCCAGTACCTGGTCAATAACGACTCCGGATGTTTAAAAGTGTTTTGTTTATTTTTTTTAGAAAATTCAAAAAGTATTAAGTATTAACAGATCAGACTGAGGCCAGCATCGGCCTGACCGTAAGTGGAGTGTCGACGACGTGGACTAAGAGCGCGCGGCCCGCAAGTGGAGTGTCGACGACGTGGTCTAAGAGCGCGCGGCCCGCAAAATGAGATCGGGAATGGCCATCGCGACGGCCATCCGTCAGACGTGGAACGCGATGACCATCGAACCGGTGGTGATGTGCTACATGACGTCGTTCACGCTTGTATCGCTCACCGTGTCCAACCTGAACCTGCAAAAGGCGTGCAAGGTGAACTTGCGCATGTCGGACGCGACGTGCGAAGCGCTGGAGACGAAGAGCACGTCGCAGTTCGAGGGCGACGAGGTCACCGTCCAGGAGCTGGTGTCCAAAATGATGGTGTGGCAGACGTGCTTGCAGAACCTGTTGCCGTGCATACTTATACTGTTGGTCGGCTCCTGGAGCGATCGTACCCGGACGCGGGTGCCGTTCTTGCTGCTGCCCATATACGGCGAGCTGGTCCGGAACGCGGGCCAACTTTTGTGCGTCTACTATTTCTATCAGCTACCGATGGGCGCGGCCGGCATAGCCGAGACCATACCACTGGCCCTGACCGGCGGCCAGACCATGATGACCATGATCGCTTATAGTTACGTCGGCGATTCCACCACGGTCCGTATACCCACCGATTCCGTTTAGGTCAGGGCGCACTCGCGGGCATACTCGTAAACCATACGAGTTTAACATTTTTGTGATTTCAAACATAGATTTTATTTTGTTTAATCTATTTGGGATACGTGTTTGAGTACAGTTCACTAAAAAAAAATATTTAAAATACAATACCAAGTATTTTTTTTTCGTTGAACTATGTAAAATGCGCATTCGAATACTTATAAAATATTCGACTATTTTTTATTCAAATACATTTCGAGTTGCCTCGTGCGAGGGGGGAGAGAGTGGAAATAACTAAATCGGACCCGGGTGATCATAAACAAACGCATTAAAATCTGAACGCATCGACAGAAATGTCAGGGATCGTAAAACAATATTCAGTTTATCATCCAGTTAGTAGTTATGTCAACCGCATTGTTCAAAACTATATATATCGTAGCACGACGGTGGCATAATAATTTAATAAATCATTAGATGTGGTCGGAATAATATTCTCTTGAGTATTTTTTTTTTTTTTTTTTTTTTTTTTTTTTTTTTTTTTTTTTTTTTTTTTTTTTTTTTTATTGAGTCTATGCAGCAGTCAGGTGGAGGTTTGAAATCTTTACGCATTTAGAAACGTATAAATCAACGGTGACAATTGTTTTGTTGCATATTCGATAATATTTCGTATAATAAATAATATTAGAGAATTATATCGTTTTTCGATATTATGTGTTTGTTCGTTGCAGTGGTGCAATATCATACGTAAGTAATTATATACAGTGAACTTTAAACATCATCAGTTGTAATACCTCTAATGGATCTAAAGAAATTCAACGCACTATTATGGTGGGAAGGCTATTTATATACCAGTGTCGTAATTATGATTTTGCCATCTATACGGTACCGTAACCCTCGAAATAATTTAGTTTAACCTATTTTAGGCTTCAATTGCGAAAACGTACTGCACGCTATATTTCACTAGGAGTTTTAAACAATATCAGACGAATATTTTCAACATTCTAAGAGAATGTTAGCATCTGATTTTGGCTATTTTAAGAGAATATTATTCCGGCCTCTAGTAATAACCCAACCTGACCTGACCACCGCCGGGAAAATCGTTCGCGCACTATTTTTTTTTTTTTTTCTTCGCCGTCCATAGCATGTTAATTATTATCAACAAGGGTGTTTTTGGTTGTGTTTTAGGTTAAACAGCGAACGACCAGAATCGGAGGAGTAAACGTTGCCATGGCTATATCCATGGCACTGGGCACATCACTGTCCGGCATAGTGTACAACAAATTAGGATACTACGGGGCGTACGGTATTTCCACCGTGTTGCTTATAATAGGTTTGGTATACGGAAAATTATACGTCAGAGACGTGGCGCCGGTCGTGGAAACGGATACAAACAGAACTTATAGAACGTTTCTTGTAGAATTTTTCGACATAAGACACATCAATCAGTCGTTGAAAACGACGTTTAAAAAGCGGCCGCACACTCAAAGGCTCAGGATTATAATTTTATTGGTAATCCTCATGACCAACGCCGGCATAACCAACGGTCAGTATATTATCCGAAACGTATGTGTATTAGTGATGTGACATAAATCCGGATTATCCGAAAATCCAATAAATCCGTATTTTCGGATTTTCGAACTTTGAAGTCCGATTATTTATGTTTCGAATTCCAGAATCCGAAATTTTTTATTTCCAATTTTAAAATCCAAAACTTGGGTTTGACCGTACAGATTTCTATTGTTTTAAATCTAAAAAAACACAAATCCTCAGGTAATTTTTTTTTACATTATAAAATGAGTTAAATAATTTTATTAATTTCAAGTCGAACAACCATACAAATATGTCATGAGTAAAAAAACGTTTGCCGGATCAGCTATTATATAAATTAGAGTGTAAAATGTATGATTTTTTTTTTTTCTGTTATACTTGTTTTTAAAAATAAATTTATATTTGTGATATTTTTTTAATTTTAAATACGTATTTAATGCAGTTAACAATAAGATATTAATAATAGTTTTATGAGATTTGAATTAAAGAATATAAAATCACAATTTTAACCGTAATTTGGATTCAAATAAACCGGAATTTTTAAATCCGAATTCTGGATTTACGATAAATGTCAGATTTTGAATTCCGAAATCCAAAAATCCGGATTCTCGAACTTCGACAAATCCGGATTTTTCCCATCACTAATATTTAGGTATACCTACTTAAAATCACATTGCAATTTATTACTATGACTACCGGAGGCGAACGGGGGAATAGTGGGCCCACTGTTTTAGAAAATAATCGGCCTGTAAAGTCTAGGTTCAGTCTAGACCGTAGCTGAAAAAAAACTTCTTTGCGCGAGGTTCAAGGTCCTACGTTTTTTTAGAGATCAGATTAAAATAGCCTTTTTTTTTTTTTTTTTTAATTTTATTAGAATATGAACTGTGCAAATATTAAATATTAAAATCCGGACTACACCACCATTTACTAAAGTTTATTAACAATTTTTTGAAAAACACAATGGAATCGTGGTCCCTAAACACCGAAACGATGTTTTTTTTTTATCAGATTACCAAAATTATTGTCCAGAAAAAATTATAACAATTTAATGGGACACCACGGTTGTCACACCCTGTGTTGTAATATTTGAATTTGAAAAATAATACGATTTATTATGTTCTGTATGCCGTCACAGGTTTTCGTACCATATCGTATATGTATACTCGTGTGCGTTTCAATTGGAACGAACTTAAATACAGTATGTACGCAACGTACGAACTATTAATCAACATAATCGGTTAGTATTAAAAAAAAAAAAAAAAGATTGCTTCCATAAATCGATATTAAACTATTTCATTGTAGGTCTTATATTCGCCGTCTTCGTTCTCAGCAAACAATTGAAAATTTCGGACGAAATAATCGGGGTGTTATCGACGATTAGTCAGACACTGGCGTCGTTATACTTAGGACTGATCGCTTACAACGAATTTCTATTCTACTTCGGTTAGTAAATGCGTGCCGTCGGTACAGTACATCTATTTTTTTTTTTTTTTTTTTTTTAATACATACATTTAATTTTAAACGGTTTTCCATTTACAGGTCCCTTGGTGAACATCTTAATCGTTGCGGAAAATATGTCCATAAAATCTCTGATGACCAAACTAGTACCGAACACCGAACTCAGTAAGTCCTATAATCGTAGTCGCTTGAGGAAATTCGTTTGCGGGATGAGAGGGAGGGCAAGTTTTTAACGGTAACGGTTTTTCAATTTTCGTACAATCGTTTAAAATTTATAATGTATTTCCGAAAAACCAAGGGATAGGCGAATACCCCATGCCTAAAAATCAACGCACGGGAAAAAATATTTTTTACATCTGAGCGTCCCTACCCTAATCGAATTTGAGTTTTAAAATTTTTATTTTGCGAAATACCGAGAAAAAAAAATACAAACTGGTGTAGTTGTAACCTATTGGTTTTTTTATTTTATTGGGAATTCTTTATCGTACAGGTTAGTATTAATTACAAAATGTTCGTAATTACTTATAGTCAATAGTATTATAGATTAAAAATGATAACTAATATAGTTTAGTCGGGCTATTTTTTAGATGTAAATTATGATATTAATGAATTAATTTCGTAATTTTATACCCTAAATACATTTATTTCGTTTTATATACTAAGGCATGATTAATTTTACGATTGTCACGATATAAATCATTTTGTATATGTGAAAAATTATTATATATATTATCTGAGCTGACGAACTGTTACTTGAAAATAAAATAATAATTCAGCATATTAGAAATAAAAGTTACGTTTCTTTTTGTTATTCTAAATTAATTCACCTATATATAGCTTAACTAATTTACTACCTAATTAACTCCTTTATTTGATTTTAGTTGAAATTTTTTTAAAGTATATTCTATGTATATTGTAGGTCAAATTGCCGCCATTTTCGGTATTGCAGAAATCATCGTTTCGTTATTTGTCGGACTACTGTACAACGGGTTGTACGAGGCCACTCTCGAAATATTTCCCGGTGCCATTTACGGTATCACTTTCGTGTTCAGCGCCACAGCTATTGGACTGTTCTAGTAAATATAATATTTTTATTGAATATTATTTAAATTTTTATTATCAAACAAATATGTTGGCATTTTTTTACTTCTTATTCTTTTCACATCCGAGTAAATATATATACCTAGTAACAATGTTAAAAAAAAAAAAATATCCAAATTATATACGAAATATATAAATAATATTATTGTTAGCTATGCATTTTTTTGATTTTGTTTTTACTTGTATGTTTAGTTGGATATATATGGAGCGAAAATATGAAAGAAGAATACCACTGCCACCCACTGTCGATGTCAATTACGGCACTATTTCAAAATCCTAAACATAACGAAAAAAAACTATAATCATCTCGTGATATTTTTTTTCTCAAATATAATACTAATGTTTAGTGTAATAATAAGTCTACGTAATTTTAATTGAAATTGAAAACTTAAAAGTTTTTTCGTTATATTGTCATAATAATTTGTGCGCTCATATGAATTTTTATTAAATAGATAACATTTATTGAATTTTATTAAACTTACCATAATAATATTACGTTCGTTTATTTTATGATGTAAATATGTAAAATAATAATATTACACTTTTTTGAGTCATAAGCTGGCGCAGACTCTGCCTGCAGGGGCCACCAAATAAAAAAATGACCATATTACCAACTACATTATACTGCTAATATAATTAAACATTTTTATACGTCATTTTTTTTTTTTTTTTTTTTACATTTTTTTTATGTTATAAATCAATAATTAAATCCTTTCAAATACAAAAAGGCCATACAAATTACTACTTGTCAAATTTAACGGTAGACCTTCCTTTGAAAGGATATAGTGAATTTGTATTGTTTTCTTATTTTCTTTCGTTATTATAATATGTTGTAATATTTAAATGCTTATAAGAGATCGAAGAAATATCGTAAATTCGTAAATTTAAGTTATATTATATTATATAATTTATGAAATATAGATACATTATAATCTGTAGTATTATCTACAACCGTGAGATAAATGAGATAATTTAACGTTGATGCCCGTGTACTGTGATTACCTATCTAATTGATATTATAATCGTGGTTGAAGATAACCATTCGGTAGAGTGTATAATAATACATCTTATGGTCGATAATAATTTTAAGTAGTAAATGTATTGTTACAACGGACCTAATTTTATTTATAATATTTAATATACCTATTTTAAATGAATTCGTTTTTTCTTTAAACACGGACCAAACATTTAGAAAAATTGTTCCATGGTTTAATTGCATTCACTAAACATAACTAATAAGTGTCTCATACTAAATTGACATTGTTTGTTCATAAGTGTATGTATCTATGCATGTATCGTAAGTACCTCCTACTAGTTGGATCGAGATGACAAATCCAAATAATGATAAAATGCATTGTAAATTATTTCGTCCCTAGTTTCATATAATTTTTTTTTTTTAATTTGAATTTAGCAATATATGGTTTAATCCAGTCTCTACTAAGAACTGTATATTGCTTGCAATGATTTACATATCGTTGCGTTCAAGGTCCAAATTAAATTGCATTATACATCCTGGTTGACGATTACCATTTCAACTTCCCGCCAACAACAGTGGCCTAATAACTTATTACCACTATCCTGTTTTAAGAGCGTAGCAAAAATATACAAAACACCTGTTTTGGCTAAAAATAAAGAAAGAAAAAAAAAAAAGGTATTTTAGTTTTACTTTATTAGTTATATTTTGTCAACTCAGGTAAGTCAACCTATAATCTTGATCTGTTAGGTTAGGTTTTACTGAAGATTTTTTCCCCCTAAATATTTGACTAATTCTTTTGGATAAACAACATCTCCAAATTATTATTAACACGTGTTGAAACATTCAAAATGAAAAAGCAAAAAACTCCATTGGAAAAACAACGAAACTCGTTGCTTCCGACCGTTTTTCTCCCGTTCCGTACCGAATATCTGGAAACGGTCCAAGAGTTTAAAAATAGATGGATACTCGTCGTGTTCCGTCACTGCAGACGACTCGAACCGTGCATTTTTATCGTCAGCCATACCTCTATAGGTACGTGCACACAGTGACCACGATGAACGGGCCGGCGTCGCAGGGCCGCGAGCCCTTTTCGGTCCAACACGATCGGTTTCGGAATACTCTCAGCGCCTCCGACTTGAACGAATTCGCGGATTTACCGGACGATAATCGAAAATTAACGTTCGTGTACGAACGGCTGTACGAGCACGCGAACGACTCCCCCGTCCCCGGTGCCGGTAGCCCGGACGAAAGTACCAAGGATGGCGATAAAGCTTTGGAAATGAAAAAAACCGGCAATTGTTATTTTCAAAAGTCGGATTATCGAAACGCGGTGAACTGGTACTCGCTGGCTGTGCTGAACTGTCCTCAAACCAAAGGTATACGCCA
Organism: Tuberolachnus salignus; assembly: GCA_956483605.1. Lineage (NCBI taxonomy): Eukaryota > Metazoa > Arthropoda > Insecta > Hemiptera > Aphididae > Tuberolachnus > Tuberolachnus salignus. Next base: position 3,523,240 of record OY101434.1, read on the forward strand.
TCGAAAACCGCAGTGTGTCGAATAAAATTACCCACCTGCTTGTGTTTTTATAATAAATATTATAAAATATTATCACCGCGAAATCTCGCACAAAACTCTCGTGAAGGGAGGGTGGGAAACTTTATAGTAAATGAAAATTATATATATATATATTCTATTAATATAGTGCAAGCCAAATATATCTACATTTATTATTTTAAAGCTATTTCCGTGTGGTTATTTTGCAAGGTACATGATTGTGCTATTGAAAACGAAATAAAAACATAGATTTCCATAATCGCGAAAATTGTGTAATTTTTCACCCATGCAGATTGGTTGATCCAGCTGTCGATAATTTACGCCAATCGATCGGCGTGTCTATATCGTCTGGAAGATTACGACCGGGCCATCGCCGACATACAACGGGCCCTTTACAGCGGATACCCGAAAAATCTGCGATACAAAGTTTATGACAGGTACTCCGACGTGTGTCGGACGAATTCCGTGCATTTCTGATATTGGGTTCGACTAAAATACCTACGTTTCTTGTGCGCTTCTTAGACGGGCCCGCTGTTTGCTGGCCACAAAGCAGTTGAAATGCGCGCTGGAGTCGTTCAAGACCGCCGCGGAGGCTCTGGACGATTCCGACTTGCCGTTGGACGAACGGAGCAAAAGGCAGCTGGACGGGCAGGCCATGCTGACGACGATGGCCAACGACAGGAATCTGAAAAACGGTATGCGATGATGACGCGCAACGCGTGTTACGGCTAGGAGGTGGTGCGGCGGATCCGGAGTTTGGGAACCGTGGGTCGGCTATTTTTGAGAGGCGGGACACCGGATTGTTATTGCGTTCGTGTGTTCGCAGAGCCGAAGATCGCCGATGGACCGACGGCCCAGCTATACGGGCGACCGAACGACGCGTATCCGGCGGCCAGCGACGCGGTGTCCGTCGAGTACGCCGAAACGGAAGGGCGGCACGCGGTGGCCAACAGGAACGTGCCCGTCGGCCAAGTGCTGCTGGTCGAACGCGCGTACGCTTCGGTGCTTCTCCCGGAGTACTGGCACACGCATTGCACCGAGTGTTTCGTCAAGTGGGTAATATCTGCGACCAGCTGGGCAAAGTCAAACACTTAAAAGTCGGGTTACGAGTTAATTTTTTCCATAAATTTTTCACTCGACTAGTTACAAAATTAAAAAAATTATAGATTGTTAGAAAATAATTTCTTTCCACGGACGATTTGAATACTTTACTTGGTTGTTTTGTTGAAATGCAAGTAATTTCTAAAATGTTATTTACCGAAAAAAAAAAAACTTTGAACTTATAACTTAATAGGACGTCCTAACTCCGGTATTTAAGGGGTTGCGTATGGGAATTTATCTTGACATTTTTGGGAAAAAAATGAAAATTTATCAATTAAAAAAAATTCAATCTCACTATCAAATATATTTAAATGTGGTCGCGTGTCTTTATCACGAGTATTTATTATGAACTTGTGAGATTAACATAAATACCGTTTTGCGCGGGGAAAAAGAACTAGTTATAAACCTAATTGAATATTCAAATTTTTACTATAGAAATAGGAGAACTTTTGCACTGTGCAATGTCGGTGTTAGTTTTCCGATGTCACTACTACGAAATAATTTATTCTAGTATGAAACATTTAAAGTTATCGGATTTTATAATAATAATAATCGTTTTAGTATTTGAGGTATCAAAAAACTAATACCAGCATTGCACAATGTAAGTTTTCATTTTTTTTTATCGTGAAAAATCGGTTTTTTAGTCAAGTCCGTTAAGCTAGGGTAATAGTTTTTTTTTTCCGCACAAAACAGATTTTACAGTCGAATTACGGGTAGTAGCACGCCCTCTTAAAGGCATATTTTTAAATTAACTTAAAAACCTAACCGGGTTATTATTTTTTATTATTTTTTTTTTTTCAAACTAACCTTAACTTAAGAAAAACTATATTTGCGGTTGAAAAATTCGGTCGACTTGCCCAGCTTTGGACACCCCGTCAGCCGCGTATGATCTCCGGCGGTCCATATGGTCGGTATACGTACCTGTAATTATTTATTTCGCAGGCTCGTAGCGCCCGTCCCGTGCCCGGGCTGCAACCGGGTGGCGTTCTGCGGCGACCGTTGCAAAAGAACCGCCGTAAGGTCTTATCACGCGGTCGAGTGTTCGCTGTTGCCGGCGCTGTTCGCCACCGGCGTATCGATAACGTGCCTGATCGCCCTACGCATAATCACGCAACGGCCGTTCGGATATTTCGTCAATCTACGGCCAAAATTGAATCACGTACGCATTGTGCAACCGTAACGACAACGCCCGGACTGCCGGCGTGATTTATCGCTCTTTCTTCGGGACCGGCCACGGTAGATGTTAATAGCGCCCTCCCGCCCCCGGGGGCAGGGAGAGGCAAACGTACGCAAATCGCCCCCGAAAAAAACACTTAATATACCTGTGCTAGGTTAGGTTGGCTTAAGTTAGGTTAGTCTATAAAATAGTGTGTCACTTTACGCATTACCGACAGGGGGTGAGGCGTGTCCGCATATCACAACCACTCCGCACCGTCCGGCGTTCGATAAACTGATTAAACTCATACCGTATATCATGCCTATTCCTGAATATATGTTGAAAAGAAGAAGTTAAAAAAAAAATAATTAATTTCCATAAATACGGTTCCGGGGGGGGGGAGTGTCCGGACATCCAAAACACCCACCATGTGGTTGCGCCACTGTTCGGGTTAGAAAAAAAGTCAAATAAATTTAACGTTATAAATATAGTCCATAACCAAAACGTCAATTGTTAATAGTATTGATGGTAACATTTTCCCTCGATTTAATGAAAATCGAAGAAAATTGTGGATTGCTTCGTTTGCGTATAGTTTTCGAAACAATATCATTTTTCAATGCTGATCGATGTTATATTATTAAGGCGTTCTTCGGCCGCAGTTGATCGTAAGTACGTTACAAAAACTTTATAAGCTCACAGCTTGCCGTAGCAAGTAGAATTGTCAGCAGAATTCTCAAAGCATCCCAACAATTTGGTAAAGTATGTTGTAATTTATTATCGTGTATAACCCACGGTGATTTCTGTTTGATCTTCTTTTGGATATAACGATTTTATAATTTCGATTTCATTACGTAAATCTAAGCCGTTTTATCTTTTTTTTTTTTTTTTTATCGTCATCCGGTTTGTCATCGTTCTGGTCGCTAAGTAAAACAAAAAATATTTAAAAGATCTCTACGCGGTTTAAAACGATTTTCGTGGTTTTATTTATATCGATAATTTTAATTTATACATTATAATATGTTGCAACATTGGTAGATATATATTCAAAATTATTAAAGGCACCTCCACAGAAAAGACGCCCCGGGCCGGCCCCGAAGGGGGGGTATTTTAGGGATATATCCTCCCCCCCTTTAAAATACCTTTTTTTTTTTTTCTTAATTAAATTCCTGTAGGTTGGAATGGATCGTAAGGATCGATGTTCGGGGAAAATAATGCACGGGAAAGGTATTCTTACGTTCCCGTGTTATGTTTTCCAGATGCGTTTATCGCGCACGCCCGAAAAACGATTTTCGGTCGATTTAGAAAAAAAAAAAAAGAAAACACGCTATAATAATAATAATAATATCCGTTTCGTTTTCCACAGAAGCAAACGCCGTGCGGGAAACACGAACCGGAAAAATATGTCAACCTGTACAACCTGGTCACCCATCGGGGGGCGAGGTCCGTGCAGGACGTCTTGCACAGGACGCACGTGGCCGCCTTTTTTCTGTACTGTTTGAAAAAGACGAATTACTTCCGCGCCGGCGAAACAAACGCCCTGGCCGACGATCAGTTGTTCGTCGGACGTCTGTTGTTACACCACCTGTTGCTGCTCCAGTTCAACGCGTTCGAAGTGTCCGAACTCCGGCGACAGCGCGCCGGCGACGAGCACCAAGAGACCGTTTTCATCGGCGGCGCCGTTTACCCGACACTGGCTCTGCTGAACCACTCTTGCGATCCTTGCGTCGTCAGGCACGTACCTATATACCTCTACGCCTACCTAACTGAACATATATATATAGGCACCCCCATTCAGGGGCACAATCGCCCCCCTACGGGAAAAATTCCTCTGGGGCTAAGCTAGGATGACCATATTAAAATAAAAAAAAAAAAAAAAAACAGAACACTTTTTTTTTGCAACGATTAAAAATAATGTATTGATTGTCAAAACAAGAAACAATATATATATATATAATACTTATATGTGTATAGATATTATAACAATAAAATGTACAATGTTACTCAGTTTATATATAGTAAAACCACCTGTTATATAAAAAAAAAAAATAATCATTTATAGGTACATTTGTTAATTTTACAAGTTTTATTCGGATGTTGATGTTGATTCCGTTCTTATTTGTAAAATCGTATTTTTGCGATGAATTTATTAAATCTATTATTATGTTTATAGCCATGGTCCTTTCGATTGTGTCTGTTAATATTCGATAACCGTCTACCTTGCGTAGAGTTATCGAAACCTTTATATCAAAAGTCGCGCCACCAAAATATGGAGATAATTTTCATGTTACCGTTAAAACGATTGCCTATCTGAATAATACTTAATTAGAGCTATTTAAAATCAATGTGCACATCAACACATGCTATCCAGTTAACTTTACCATGCGCCATACTACACCAAAAATATAGAATGCTATGTCCTAACAAAATTGTGTGTCGTAACATTCCTTCACATTTCTTAAATGGTAAGATTTTATAGATAAAAAATATCTAAAGCAAATTTATCACAGACGATGTTTTTATCAATTGATCGCATAAATTACTTTTTAATGAAAGAATAGTAATAAAATAAAAAAAAGTATTACAACAGGACAGTCACTGAAAACAGGACTAAGTGCGTCCTGTTTAATTCCGATTGAAAAAAAACAGGACACCAAGTTGAAAAACAGGACAATCATGCTTAAAACTACGTATGGTCACCCTAGGCTATGCCCCCGCCGCTAAAATATATAGGTTTCAGTCGTCCCACATGATTTGTACGTTGAAAATTGAAACAAAACTCGAAACAATTGAATAATCGATTGAGCGTACTTAACAATATAAAATTGAACTTTTTGACAAATAAATTGGAGTAATATTAAAATATATATATTTCTGAAATAATTTTTAAATCTCGTTATTTTTGGTAAAAATGTTTTTTTGCACATAATGTTCAGCCCCCACAGTTTAAAAATTGTTCCGGAATCACTACCTGAACCAGTATAGGTACCTAGCGGTTATACTCGACATTCGAAGGGATGGCGAAAATAGCAAAATACCCACACCCCTGTCCATATTTTTTTTTTTAAATTTAATCAGGAATGAGTTACAAATAAACTGCAAGTTTTCAACCTGCAAGAGATCATTTTTCTTCAAAAAATTCTCTAAACATATGTAGCACGCTTGGAATAAATAATTTTTAAATATTCTACTCGCATTAAAACAACAATGGGTTTATCATGATAATTGTATCTGAGGTGAAATGCAGAAAATATAAATAATGCCAATTTATAAAACTTCAATCCGGGGGGGAGTGCGATTCATCTGTAAACCCCTTATATAACGTCCTTTGACCCCACATCTCATGAATTCGAAACACTACAAAAGAAATATAAACAAATCTACAGATATTAAAAAAAAAAAAAAAAAGGAGTAGATTTATAGTACCTATTTACACATAATCATCGATCAAACAGAGCCAAAAACATTCATTTGTCGTCATATTATATATAAATATAGGTACCATCGCGGGACAACGGTCATAGTACAAAATATCCGTGACTTATGTGCTGGAGAAGAGATTACAGAAAACTACGGTCCAATGTTTATGTTTCACCCGAAAGAAGAAAGGCAACAAACACTCAAAACTAGGTAAAACTAATCCAAAACTGTAAAAAATTAAAAATAATTTTCATTGTGAAAAATTAAAAAAAAAAAAACAGACTTAAAGATTAATGAAATAAAATTCTTTTTACTGTCAACAGGTATTGGTTTGAATGCAATTGTATTGCCTGCTGTCAAGATTGGCCGACTTGGGAACAAATGAAGACCAACACTTCGCTCAGGATTAGATGTACAAGTTGCAAAAATGCAATTACGGTGACAACAGAATCGATGGATTTTTTAGCCCATTGTCGGGTTTGTTCAAAAAAAACTAACCTGATGGCAGCTCTAAAAGTTTTACAGGTATTCAATATTACAGCGTAAACCTAATGAAGTGTAAGAACCTAAAATACATGTTCTTTCAGGATACGGAAACAAAATATATGGCGGCTAAACAGTTAATGGATAAATGCTATTATAAAAAAGCATTACCAGAATTCATTGCGCTATTATCATTACTACATAAATATTTAGTGCCTCCTTTCAGAGACTATCATTTGTGTCAGCAAGCCATAAGACAATGTATATTATCGTTTGGAAATAAATCATAAAAACAAATACAATCATTGGAAATTTGCCAACAAATTATAGTCATTTATAGTTGAGTAGGGCAGTAATAATTTGTATAAAGCTTAATTGTAAAATACTCACAATAAAAAAATATAATTATGTGCAACAAAAATAAAATAATATTAAAACAAAAAAATAAACATACACAATATTATAAACTAATCTATAAAAATTCATAAAATACTAGTCTTGTACCATTTTCCTAAATGTAGTTTACACAATTACCTTAGGTTAATTTTTGTCAAAGAAAATATTAAAAAAAAAAAAAAATGATTTAAGCTATATCTTTGTATTAAAATAAAATATATAATTTGTCAAATATAAAAAAAAAAGAAAAGAAATAATAAGCATTTGTTAAGGTGATTTGTGTTTCTTAACAACACGATTTAGCCGGTTCGGCCTCAATGTAATTATTAAAGTCAATGTTTGCCGAATGATGCGAATAGCCACTTTTAATACCATCCCAACCTTCTTCCATTTGGTATTCGCCACTTTTTATCCTCTGATAAATCTATAATAATTAATATAATGTGTCAAAACATTTATTTTATTATTTACAAATATGATTTAAAATTTTAACCACGGTGATATTTAAACATCACGATCAAGTTATGTATGGTATTTGATACAATTTGTAACACATACTTCTTGGGTAATAGCTGAAAATGCCAATTCAACATTTGAACCGGTTTTTGCAGACGTTTCGACAGTAAATATATTATGTTCTGCACCAAATTGTTTGGCTTCTTCTTGAGTCACTTCTCTCTTACTAGCACCATTGTTTACCTAAACAAATAAGATATTGGTAATAAATACAAAAGTGCTAAATAATTCAAGTTTAGTAGTAATTGCATTGTTTAAATCCTGTACAGATTGAGTCAAAGTAAAAATTATTCTTTATACATTTATTTTTAAAGCAAATAAGACACACAAAAATAAAATTATATTTGTTTAGCTAACATAATTATAGTAAAACCACTACCCACAGATAAAATTAAAAATAGATAACCTTATAACCTAATTAATTTTACACTGCATTTCAAATAATCTATTAAACATAACCACGCATAAATAATATTATAAAACTATCGATTAAATCTTATTTATTACCTATTAAATGTTTAAAATATAATAACTTTAATACAGATAAAAATAATTACATATATTACATTTTTATTTGTTCACTTTAACATTGTTTTAACTATTGACTTAATACTTATATTATATCAATCTTAACACAAACATAATGTAATAAGGTCACATAATAGTGTTCAATACATTTTTGTCGAAAATCCTTAGAGTAGAAGAAAAATGTAGTCAGATTAGAGTACAGATTTTGTAATACGATATGGCCGACAAGTGAAATGTAGAGCAGTCTGATCTCAAATTAAATATTTAATTGTTTAACTCTTGGTTTTTCAATTATCCGATAGAAATAATAGAATACCGATAATATACCAATAGTTTACATTAGAAATATTGTGATTTATTTAAATAAAAATGTATTATCAAAAAAAATTGTTTTAACTACTTAGCTAAACAATAGATATACAAATCATATTTACTTATAACATCAAATGTGTTGGTTAAATGTTAAATTACCCGATAATTTTAATCAGCATTCAAAAACGAAAGGAATAAATATCAGGATTGAGGAACCTACATTTGTATTCTATTCAACTAGCGGATTTTAATTGTCGTTCACTCACCAAATCTAATTTACATCCGACTAAGACAAAGACGGGTCGATGAGGTTCAATGTGTCGTCTGGCGTCGTTCATCCAAACGGGTATGTGATCAAAACTAGCTCGTTTCGTTACATCGTATATTAAAAGGGCACCTACAGAATTTCGGTAATAGGATTTTGTAATTGATCTGTATGTGAAAATACAAATAAATTACATGAACGCACAACGGAAATGTTACGTACACCGACGCAACCGGAATGAAAATGTCCGACTCACCGAAACCGCTCTTGGCCAGCCGTGTCCCACAGCTGTAATTTTATCCGCGGACCGTCGGGCAACTGTATGGTTCTGGCGAAAAAGTCGACACCTACGGTAGGATCGGACACCTGACAAAACGGAAGAAAAAAAATAATAAAAAAAATCGTCCGCGGTATCGTTTGTTGTCCGTTATTGTTTTTGGTCGTTACCTCGGCGAATTTCCCGTCGTTGAAATACTTCAGCAGCGAACTCTTGCCCACCGTACTGTCGCCAATCAATATCAAACGGAACTGGTAATCGAACATCAGGTCCGCCATAATATCGCGTCGATCCGGATTCGGGTGCGTTGCTGCGCGTCGTCTCGCCGCCGGAATATTAATAATATCGCCGTTCGTAAACGTAATCGTACGTGTGATTTACTTATTATCGGTATTTTTGGTCGGGGGCTGTCAGAACGCGGAATCGATTGTACCGCAGACGAGAATATGTTACGTTACCATCACAGAACTCGCTGGCTCGACTACACTATACCCGTGCGTTTCGGTTAACATTAAAAATAACTATACAATAACTACGACGTACCGACAGAGACGGTTTCAACAATGATGTTTCTTTTTTTTTTTTTTTTCCTGTCCTTTATCTATGTAGCAAACTTGTTATGCAAAAGTTTGGCGTGATAATACTGTTTATAGAGACCTACACATGGTTGCCCTTGAAGTTCGAGTCGTTCGGCGGCAGCTGCGGGCCGTTATCGCCGTTAAATCGTACGCACGCGCGTAATGATACCAAACAATATCGCGGAAATCCGGCAATCGGTAAACACGGCAATATGTTTTTTTTATTTTTTACTTGTGATGTTTCTGTTCTACGAATAAAATAACTCAAGAACGGTTTTTTTTATTTTGCCCTTGGCTCTTACTGTACTGCCCGCGGCTCGTGAGTATTTTCTGGTCGGCCGTCCGTCGACGTATTTATTTTATTTATTTTTTTCCGGCGGGTGGGGCAAAAGGGGAGGGACGAGCCACTGGATTTTAAAAGCGGAAAATATTGAATATTTTTATTACGGGAACGTACGGAGACATTTTTTTATATTAACTACAAATAGAAAAAAAAACCCGGCTCGGTCCACACGTACTGAGATACTGTTCACTTTGGTGGCCTACGTAGAAAGTATGGAAAGTAAATTATTGTTGGCCGCTGCCATTTTCGAAAATCCCGTGGATGTGGACGATTATTTTTGTCGGAGTGATGCGTATGGTCGCTAAATAGTTTAGTTATCCATTTCTTGTAAAAAAAAGTACACGATTTAGAGTCAGTCCGGATTTGAGATAAAACACAATTCCTCAGTCTCGCATAGATAGAAGTGTAACAACTATTTATCCAGGACGCAAAACGCCTAAATGCGCCACTGTGGCCATCCCTGGTTGTTATAGACAATATCCGCGGTGAAATAATATTTTTTTTTTTTTAAAGATATCGCCGACCGATGACGGTATTTTAAATTTTACTAAATTTCAATACGTTCCATTAGCACTCGACACAATAATAGTTGTAATGATTATTCGGCCGTCCGGTACACAGACCGGAGGTAAGCAAAAGTAACTTTATTTATAAAGGAAAAAAAATAAAAATAAAAATTTGTATATTATTATTGATAATATATAAAATTAAACAAGTATCTCATCGGTATCAATTATTTTATTTTTTTATGTTTAAAAAAAAAATAAACTTCTTTTCATTTTTCCACCTAATCAAAGTTGACTATTCACAATGCCGGATAAGGAATGTACCGGGCCCACTTAGTTTTAGAATTTTCATCAGTGAACTCTATTCATCTATTTACTATGGCGTCTTCAAGTCAATTTCACGGTGAGAGAGAGTATGTCAATTATAAAATTCCTTGTATCTTTTAGTACAATACTGCAATCAATTTTTCCAGTTTTTTACTGCCATAACATCCGAACCCTATTAAATGGAATATTTACTTGAGATAATTAAAGAATTTGTCCAGTTATAGACACTACTTCCAAATTATCTTTTGTTATAATCATTTCCAATTTTAACCAACATTTACAAAAAAAAAAATATATATATATTATATTAATAATACTCATAAAATTTTACTTTACAATGGACATAATAATAATAATAATAATAATAATAATAATAATAATGTAAAATAAAAAACCAAATATTGTAATATAGTATATAATAAATGTCAAAATTGACTGGTTTTTTTTTATTTTGTAATACAACCAATATGAATATTTGTAAAAATTAAACAAATACACATAATATATGTTCACAATTATCAAATACAAAAAAGATTAATTTTTAAAAAATATTACTGAGCTTAGGTAAAAATAACGGCAGTAAGTAATGATAAAACCGGTGTCTGATGTAATACAATTTGCCAATAGGTTGTTGTGTATACATAAATATAAGGCTTATTGTTGAACGAAGATATTTTAAATTGTTTTAACTTTTAAGTATAAACCCATTATAACTGTTGTTAAAATAATACTAGATTGTAATTTAAATTAAAGAAATAATTTTATTAAATGTATATAAACGTAAAAACTTTAATGGACTTGTTACTTAAATTATATTTTACATTCATTATGGAATTTAGCGACCAAACTGACCAAAACTAAAAATACATTACAAGTACAGTACAGTAACATAATAACATTAGTTGTTTAAATGCTAAATATTCTTAAACCTATTGAAATGACTAATTGTCTAATCACTGTCTGAACCTCTGTTGCTTTCTTGGTCACTGTTATCAGTAATTGATGAATCTTCACTAACAGCACGTTCTGAGCTTCTTTTACTCCTTGTTTCAACATCACTATTATCACTAGAAGATCTAGTTTCACTGGGAACCCGTTTATCCTTTCGCTCCTCTTCACTATCATCGCTTCGAGATGATTCTTTGACCTTCATTGATACATCGGACTTACTACTGTCTTCACTTTCTGAACTGTGTTTAGTGCGAGAACGATTATTTTTATGATTGTTGGTGTTTTTAATACTTGTATCACTATCGGAATTGGCTTCACTAGCAGATTGTTGACTTTTTTTATCAGTTTCTTTATCACTATCATTACTGTCAGAATCATCGCGAATTTTACTTTTACTGTTATCACTATCTACTGTTTCACTGTTTTTATGTTTTGAGCTTGCTTCATCATCAGAAATATCACTATCCGAAACTATATTATTCTTTTTAGAATCACCTGTAAATTGAAAAAAAAAAAAAATGCATTATTATATAATATACTATATTATAATTTTTTTTTTTTTTGTAATTTGTATTAGAGAATATACAATCTATACATAAAAACATAATGAGAATATGTGCTATAATAGATTTATAAACATGAGTAGGGTGAGGGAAGAAACCATCCTGTGATTGCACATCCTTTTGCTAATATATTTACATATTTTTTATTTAGTTGCTATTAATTATGTATATCTATTTTTTTTTTTTTTGTTATTCATTAAGATCTCTGCACCAGTTTTTTTTTTATTCGCCGTTGTGGATTTCCAGGAATCATGTGAGTGGCTAGACCGGATATTAGAGGGTTAGGATGAGAAGGCAATTTGTTGAAGAAACGTTTATAGTACATTTTAGATTCTTCGTGAATGGTTTTAATTTTTAAATCAGAATGGAGAGTAAAATTAAAAATGTAAAATGGGGCATTGGTGATGGAGCGCAGTATTTTATTTTAAACAGTTTGAATTTTGTTAAGGTTGGATTTTTTGGCATTGTCCCAAAATTTCAGTCCATATGTCCACATAAGCTTAATTAAGGATTTGTAAATTAGTAGTTTTATATTTAATTTAGTATGTTTTTTTGATAATAAAGTTTTCAGTAACCGGATACGCACATTTATAGCAAGTTTTTTTCCCTTACGTGTTGCACCCAGGTGAGTCGTCAATCTTATTATAAATAAGAAATCATTATGCCTAGAACGGCATGTTCTAGTATAATTAATCATTTTTGAAAAAATGAAGTCGCTAACATTTTTTGTAAAAAAAATAATAATTATAAATCACTGATAAAATTGTGATTTTTATAGTTTAGTGACGTATAATTTTATGTAAAATTAAAACATAACTCACAAATAGAAACACTATAGATCACCCCAGTTAACAACTTATCAAAACCAAAACAGTTCAGATAATGTTTAATTTTAGTTAATTAATTAATTTAAGATCAACTGTGTCATATCATGTATAAAAATACTTGAGATAATTGTAATACCTTTTCTGGAATCATCATCACTGTCAGTTTTATTTTTAGTTGTCAATTCTTTTACATTTTCTTTTGCAGCTGAAAAATATTAAAAAAATATTTAATGATGGCAAAGTCATCTCTACCCAACTTAACTTGTATCTTTAATTATAAAATTAAATAATTACCATTCATTGCTCTTTTGGCTTCCTCTTCAGCTTTAGCTTCTTCTTCTTCATCATAAGGTTGTAATTGCTTCTCTCTAAATTTATGAACAGTGAATTCTTGCTCATTGATGGGAATATGTCGTACAATTAATCTTGTATTGGTGCTACTACTTTGAACACCAATTTTTTGTCTTCTTTTACTCAAACGAACTCTGTAATTAATATTTAAGTTTTAATAGAATATATATTGAAAATAAAGAAAACAGTTTAAGCCAAACCTCGTTTCTAATTCATTATAATATACTCCATCCTGCCGTACGATAAGGAAATAATTTTCTTCATAGCCCTTACTGCTCTTGCTTTTAACGTTCCAGTTATATTCTCTAGCCATTTTATATTCATATTCATAGTCATCATCATATGAACGGTTTTCAATAACGTCTTCACGTCGTTTTTCTATTGTTTCTTCAGATGGTAAAAAGTAAGCTACAAATTGTTCACCACTTTCATCCATCACACCTCTGAAATTATTATTTTTAATTAATACAACATACATTTTCGGATTATAATTTTAATTAAATATTAACATTAACTATTCAGTATTATTTATACCAAATCATAGTATATCTATTTTAGTTTGTTTTATTATATTATATTTATGTAATAACTAGGCTCTTTTACAAACTTGATTATTTCCAATAAATTTACTTTTTAGGATAGCCAACATTTTAATGTATTCAATCTAATTCAAAATTTAATATACATTTTAACTATTTTATTCAAAGTAAAAATATAATATATAGCTAAAAACTATATGTATTAAATTTAATGGAAAATCGTTAATATAATACTGTAAAAACAGAAATAGATAAGTTTAAAGGAAAATATTTTAAAATTAATGTCCCTAATTTGATATGGAAAATATAACCTTCCAACTATTATACAAATGTAAAAGTATTAATTACCTAATCATTGCTTGAGACATTTCTTCTATCTGTGCAGGTACTGGTCTACCCATCGGTGCTGGATCAGAGTCAAAGATAACTTGAGCACACGGATACCTCCAGTTCTAATTACAAATATAAAAAAAATAAGCCAATTAATTTTTTTTTTTATTAAAAATCTAATTTCAATTTCAAAAAATTTAAAATTACCTTGAAATCTGGAAAAACATTTAGTGTCTCAACGGCATGAATATTTGGCTTGCTGTAATGTTTTTCAACAACTATCTTATTGTCTTCAAATGTTTTTTCAATCGCTTTCATTTGACTGTCTCTATCCATATAAAGAGTTTCTTCCTGATACATTAAAACAAGTTTGAATATTTGAGTAAAGTTCGATTTGATAACTGTAACAATTTAAATTGAGACAATACCTTAAAGTTCTTTTTGATACTGAATCCGACTTTAGCTTCCACTTTTTCAATCGTTTGTGGCTGAAACCGCGTTTGTTCAGTAGAAATATACTCTGTACGCCGTAACCATGACACATTTCTGGCATGGTGTCTAGATCTACAAATTGTAAAAAAAAAAAATTATTTCTTAAGTCTATAGAATAAATTAAAAAACTTAATAGAATTTTTGAGAACATAGGTAGTGAATACATTTTACATTTTATTTAAATTTAATTCCAATGTCGCCAATTAATATATTTGTTTAATGTTAATCAATTAATATAGGTAGGTACCTAACGTAATGAATAACATTATGTTTATAATATAATCTAAACATTTATAATTTAATATTTATTTTGTAATTTATGCCCAATGAGCTACTAACACCTGTTTTGTAAAATTCATAAAAAAAGTACAAGCTATAAAGAATAAACCCAGGTGAATTCTTCGTTTTGATAGTTATGCAAATGACTACAGCTAACCAATATATTAAAATAACATTTAAATTATTTTTGTTAACTAGATTAAACATTTTTTTAAAATTTAAGGTTAAGAAGATTCTAATTATTGAAAAAATATTTAAAACAGTTCTGGGTTTATTTTAGTAAGATATTAGACATAAATAAAATTAGTAAATACTATTAATAAATTTATTGTATTCCATATCCTTTCTATTTATTATATCCTATATAAATATTATAATACTATTATCAAGGATTATATAAATTATGTATATAATTTGTCTAGATACACAAACTTTCGTATTTTTAGTGCGCTCACTGACGGTAGTGTTTGTAATGGAGACACGACCGTACAATCAAAAAATTCTTATCACTATTACTCATACTGAAAGCAGCAAAAAAAAAAAAAAGTTACCACGAAGGGCAGTGCAATGATGATCCAAACCTGATAATGCTCCAAGGAAGTTTGTGTCATAGGTGTAAACCTTACACATACTACTTAGACACCGGAAAGCCACCACAAATACAAAAAATAAAGAAAAATAAGCAACAAATTTGGTTTATACAGGTGGGACTTGAATCTAATAACATTGATTTAGAATTCACCACATCAGCTCACTAGGACACCATGCATGCCGAATCGTTGATAACATAAGGTACGACAACCACGTGGGAGCATTAGAAACACGGACGTTCGTGTTTTTAGATACAGCATTATTTAATATATATTATAAATTGTACACAATCTGTACTATTATCAAATTAATAATGGTAGCTAATGGGATAAGGTACCTTTTTGAATCTTGCGGTGCCAAAATATCTTCTTCTAATAATTTTTCATCGGGAAGGTCCATGTGCCCATTTTGATCAACCGTATATCTATCCTTATTAACCAAGTCGATGTTGAGTCCCAAATCATGATCGGCGAGAATTTCAAATTTGTACGATCTCTCTAAAGACGTCGGGTTATATTGTATATACCTATAAAAGTAATTAGTTTTGTTTTCAAATAATAACAATAATAGTTATTTTAGTATAAAAGACAATAGTTTACCTAGTTGGATTAAATGGATACGATAGAAATTTTAAATCGAATGGGATATCCGGAAGCATGTTGCAATATTTCACTTTACAAACCAAATCAGATCTGCAAATGAAGAAATAAATATAAAAACATGAACAAAATAAATAGAGGTAATCAATATATATAAATCTAACCTTTTTTCTACAGGACGAGGACGTTTATCTTGAGCTGTATTGTTCTGAATAGTTGGTGCCATTTCCTAATGGTTCCCACTATTCTAATTTAGTCTCAGCAAGACTTAATTAGTTTTAATAATTTTTTTATTCGTATTAAACCAAACCAATAATTCGCAATGTAATTCGTTAATTTTTGATATCCATACTGTTACGGTTATCCACCAGACCGGCGAAACATCGTTTTCGTCATGATTATGACAATGTTATAAACACTAAACACACCAAATACAATTAACTAACCGCAATCAAAAAATCAAAACATTTTAAAACATTCTCCATAACGTAACCAGTACATGTGTGCGGTATCGAAAGATGCTCAATCGTTAAAGGTAATCCGGCACTAAGAACTATCGAGGAACGTGTGTCGAAAGTGGTAATCCATTATTTACGTTTGGTATACAATAGCGGTTATCTCTCACGTGATACGCACTCTTTACGGTAATTTCGTTGGGGACGGTTGGCAGCACTGTCACGATTGGTAGTAACTGGCGTGCGGCAGTTTTTCCGCCAAGATAACAGAAAAGCCAAAGTCCATGGAAGAAACGTAATCCTTTTTTTCCCCCTCGTGACCTACCCGACGTGGTTTTGCACAACAAATCTAGAGTTATTTTCGATCGAGTTCCGACATTGTGCTCGCGGACCGATTGAATAGAGTTGGCCTAAAATTTTGGCGAGGCAAAATATTGGAATATTTGAGGTTATGTTCAATATTATTTTGTCCTTATCGGTCGTACTGTGAGAGAATGGATCCTTATCATTTTTTAGAGGCTTTAATAGAATCGTTATAGATAGGCAATGTGCGTACGCTGGCGCTGTCGGAACGGCTAATGAAAGAGATTATAGTTCCATAACTCTGTTGTCGTCTCTCTGTGTATAGTGCACGGGTGTCCAACCCACGGCACGCGACAGATTTTCATGTGGCCCCTTGGCAAATTTCAAAACCATTAATAATTTAAACCAGGGGTCTCCAACCTACTGCCCGCGGGCCGGTTCCGGTCCGTCAGGCTTTTTGAACTGGCCCGCCAAGTTAACGGATGTTTCGAACATTCGTTTGGAGCGCATTCGAATTTTCGAAATTATTCGCTTCAGCTTGTATTTATCGAGCTCACGTTCAAAAACTGTTTCAAGAAAACCAGACTGCAAAATGTTTACGCCGTGTTGCCAACCGAATCATTTGCCGAATTTCAACAAAACAAAAAAAAACAAAACGTGCACGTGAAATATTTTCAATATTTACCTCTCTACTCCCGCCTATCCGATCGAACTTTTTCAAGAATGAAATCCGTCAAATCAATGTATAGAACCCGACTTGAGCGACGCTGCTTAAATGTATAAACCAAGTTTCATCGAAACTACCACGACATTTTAAACGACAAGCAATTCCAAAACTGCTCTAAAACAATCCCTTTTTAAAAATTATAGATTAATTCTTATTTATCTTCAGTTTCTTTACCTCTCTAAGAAAATTTGGCCCGCGATGCCTAAGCGTATTTCAGATGTGGCCCGGGGTGAAAATAGGTTAGAGACCCCTGATTTAAACCATCAATAACAAATAAGGCCAAAATTGTTTATGTTCGAAACAAAATTAGAAATGGCCGACAATTAACCGTCAGTGAAGTAGCCAATGTAGTTGGCATATCAATTGCTACTTGTCATTCGATTTGATCAGATGAATTGGGTACGACAAAGAGTGTCCGGCAAAATTAGTGACAAAATTGTTAACCGAGGAACAAATGGAACGTCGCATTGAAGTGTGTTTGGAACTAAAATATCGGATTTTTAATGACCCAAGTTTTATAAAATCAATTTATTACATATGATGAAACGTGGGTATGATCCCGAAAGTTCAATCATCGCAATAGAAGACCGAAAATTCACCTCGTCCAAAAAAAATGTCCGGTCAAACATCAAAGCAATGTTTTATTAATTTTTCGATTTTTTTTTTTTTTTTTTTGGGTGTAGTCCATTACGAGTTTGTACCTACAGACCAGACAGTAAATCGAGTTTTCTATAGACAAGTACTGAAAAGATTAATAGAAGAAAGTACCCCGTAAAAGGCCAGAAGCGTGGAAACCAAAGGTCGTGGCTTTTGGCACCGTGACAATGCGCCAGCGCATTCGGCATTTTCCACACGTGAATTTTTAGCATCTAAAAATATACCGGTGGTACCTCGTCCACCATAATCCTAACCTGACTTGGGTTTCTGTGATTTTTTTTGATTTTTGTTTCCAAGACTAAAAACTACCCTCAAATGTCAGAGGTTCGAAGACGTTTAACGAAACATAACATACGATAGAAAAAGGCTAAAGGCATAAACCTCGGAGGAAATTCAAAGGTGTTTTCAAAAGTAGCAACGCCGTTGGGGACCATTGTATAGAAGCTAAAGGACACTATTTTGAATGGAATCCGTTCAAATAGTTTGTAAGTCTGAAATATAATTTTCAATAAATTTTGTATGGGTATTTATTGAAATACACACCTCGCGTATGTAACATAATATCAATTTTTCTTTTTTTTTTTTCATTATTCCTTTTATCGTCATCTGTCTTTATTCAATACACTTCAAAACGTTTTACCTATGTAAAAACGTGAGTTTGAAATACGTATAATTTGAATTTTTCGTTTGTGCATCTACCCTCCACCTACCTTCAATATTTTTAACCCCCCTGGCCGCCCCCTAACAAACGTCGTCCCGACTAATATTTTAGTGTATTAGTTTGCCGTTTGACCGCTAGATGTCTCTAGCTAAACTGTACACGCGACAGACTGCGATTTGTTGAGTTGGAACCAGTTGTATTCATAAACTTGGTGCCCGGGTGCTAATGTGCTTTTTACGCTCGCCCTCATAAAAAAAAAAAAACAAAAAAATATATTACACTATAGATAATTTGTTTTTTTTTTTTTTAAAAATTGTAAAATATCGTAATTATTTATTTATTGACCATGCAAAAAACAGCCAACCCCCCCTCCTTCCTAAATACGTCTCTGATTGAAGCGTAGATTAAATTAGTATGTTTAATCTATGGTTGTACTAAGCAGTAACGGATTTAAAATATAATTAAGTATTTCGTACTTGTTACGGGTAAAAAAAAAAAAAAAAAAATATCACTACAAAACGATTAAGTTGAATGTGGAAATTGGTGAATGATATATCACAAGCCCGCAAATGACTAATCTAAGCAATATTGTCTAATTTTATCGAATCATTTTCTTTACCTAACCCGTATACAGCTTGTGTAAAATATTATTTTATAAAATATAAATTTGACGTATATACAGCCTGTGTAAAACAAAAAAAAAAGTGTGTAAAGATGTCAATCGACGGAATTCGATTGAAAAATACCGGGAAATGAACTAAAAAAGGAAAATATTACTTCAAAAGTCCAACAAAAATGGCATAAAAAATCTAAAAACGTCAAAATAATAGTTTCATAAACGAATTTGTTGTTATATAATTCAAATTGTGTACTTAGAAAGGTACGTTTCACAGTCAGCTAAAAAAAAAAAAAAAAAAAAATAATGCACTTTCCTACGAGTTCACAACCCTAATTATAACCGTATTATTATTCGTGCTTATTATTATTATTACTAATTTTCATTATCGTTAAATTTTGTAGTTGTACACTCGAGTTACTCGCCCGGACCGGATAATAGGCTGTTCGATTGTATTCGAATAATCGATTGTTCGAATAATCGATTAGTAAAAATAATCGCACGGCCCTACGTGCGCACGCGCGCGCGCGCGCACAAACCGTCGCAGTCTGTCCGCCATCGCCGGTAGAACGCGGCTATGATAGGAAAAAAAAAAAACAAAAAAAAAAAAAAATGGTTTCACGTGCGTGTGTGTTTGTGTAAACATTACACTCTCCCCCACGACCAACAAACCCGGTCGTATGTTTAACCGGACCGGTTTCGGTTCCTGTGGTCTGATCGTATTCCCGCGGTGTCCCCGGACGACGTTTTGTTCGGCTTGCCGGGACCAAGGAAGTGGGTATTATTATTAAACAGAAACGCAAACCAAAAAATTTAAAAAAAAAAATGATTATAATTCGTATTATGCTTATTGTTGTGTACGTTTGTGTGCGTGGCAGCTCCACAGAAGTGACGCCCCCGACCCGTCTATGGGCGAGAAACAATGCACAACGAATACGCGCGCTTTCTGTAATACTTGTCTTCTTGTCGGCCGGCCGACGTCACGCCAAAATGATAAAAAAAAAAAATAATAATAATAATAATAAAAAAAATACCGGGGGCTTGTTTTCTCGTCCCGCGTTTGTTTGGGAAATTAATAATTATATATTATTACGGGGGAACCGCGGGGCAGCCCCTGCACACCCGGTATATAATAATACGCGGTTCATTATTCGTACGTATTACAATGATATTTACACCGCCGCCGGTATTATTATTATTATTATTATATAATTATATTATTATTATTTGTACGGTGTTGATTGTGTGTCATCGGATCGTTCGACGACGGTACACACGATAATGCGCAATATAAAAAAAAAAAATAGGATTTTTTGTTGGGTTTTTTTTTTTTTTTTTTTTTTTGGATACTATCCCGTGTGTATTAGCGACGCGGCAGGCCCGGTTGGGAAATCCGGATTCGCCGACGTCCGGGAATCCGGATCGCCGGATTTCAAAATCCGAAATTCGGGCGTGGCCGCGTTCGGATTTATGATTTTTATTTTTTTTTTTTTGTTGTTTTTAAATCTTCTAAATCGATTCCTTATATGTCATTTTTTTTTTTTTTACATTATAAAACGAGTTAAAAATAATTGTATTCGTTTCAAGGCGTGCTACCCCCCCCCATCCACTATTTTTATGAGTAAAATAAAGTTTGCCGGATCAGAGCCTAGTAGTGTATTATTTTATTTTAATTAGAGTGTAATATGTATGAATTCTTTTTTCTTCTACTTGTTATTATAAATACATTTCTGTTTGTGATATTTTTTGAATTGTAAAAACGTATTTAATGTTTTACACATTTAATGCAATTAACAACAAGATAATAACAATGGTTTTACGAGAAATGATTTGATGAATACAAAATCAAAATGTTAAAAACCGAAATTCGGGTCTAGATAAAAAATCCGGATTTATTGGATTTTCGAATTTACGTCGCATCACTAGTGTAGTGAAGGCTGTATTTTCATATTAGTTGTTTTAAAACGGTAGTGGCGAGAAAATTTTCAGAACATAAAAGATAAAAAAAATAATATATGTTTGGACCCTACAGTCCCACTAGTCCGGGATTTTTAAAATCTCGATATGATTTTCCGGACTCCGGAACGATACTGTCCGGTTTCGTTGTACAACCATTGAAATACATCTAATATTCATTACCAAACGAATTTTATTATTAAACTGTGTTTCATGTTGGTATTGGTTAGTAGTGCTCGTCGTGTCCGAGTTAAATAAACAAAAAACAAAACAAAAAAAAAAAAAAAAAACGTTAACGTATGAAATGTATAAAAATGTGAAAACAGAATACGCGATTATTATGATAATGGCAAAGTATTGAAAAGCCGTATGTAGTTATTGTCCGTCCCTTTGTTGCTATTTATGCGTTAAAAATAAATACAATTTGTATTGTAATGCGTATAATAGTGATTTTAGAGCAGTGTTTCCCAACCGGTGGTCCGCGAACTACCAGTGGTCTGCGGGCCAGTCATAGGTGGTCCGCGGTCCCATAGATTTTTTTCTTCGATTTCTATTACAAATTAATTATTATTATTATTATTATTTTTTTTTTTTGTAAATAGTAAAAAAAAATTACGACTTATTGAGGAACCGTATAATATTATACGGTTATCTTGTCGTTGTTGCTGCTGTAGACCGATATGTATTTTCCACTTTTATAAGTGTGTAGATATCGGTCACAAAAATCACACTAAGTAAATTATTTCGTATAGTAAAGTATAATTAGCGAAGTATATAATAATAAAATATAATGTAAAATAATTAAAATTAACATTTTTCGATAGATTTTGTGTATTATTATTGTTAATGATATTATTATCGAAGTGGTCCGTGGTGGTAAAAAAGTTGGGAAACACTGTTATAGAGCATTAAAGAGCTTTATAACTTATAAATATTTGCTTACCTTGTCAAACTCACACGTTTGGCAAAAAAAAAAAAAAAAAAAATTGATATTTATGTAATCAGAATAACATTGGGTATAGTTTTATTGAAATGATAATAACGATAATTTCTTTTGGTAGGTGCAGTTTTTACGAGCGTTTACCGGTTAGTCGTCACGTCAAAGAAAATCCTTGTCCGCGGCGTCACTAGCCGCGGACAATGATTAGAAATTTTTTTAGAAAAAAAAAAAAAATAGATTTTAACACGCCCAAGTTCAAAAAAAAAAAAATATATAAGAATCATCTTCAGTTGACCCTTGACATTTATACTACAGTTTATTATGCACACGATCGTAGATGATATAATACTAATTACTTGTTAAATATACGTACACGAGTGATTTTTTTTATTTGAATTTACACCACGTTTGTTTAATCATATACAATTTTATATTGTTTTTCCCTATAAAAACGGTCCGATATTACGTTTTCCAAAATGTCCACTTATGCGTCCGTCGTTTCACCGGAGGTCACGCTACTGTCGCTGCAAGACGCGCTGCCACTGCGCCTCCTCCTTCTCCTCCGTCGCCTGCGTTTCTTGCACTTGGACGGACAACTGGGGCTCTTCAAACGGGTCTTTCTCCTACGTCTCCTCTTGCGGCTACCGCACTGCCCCCTCCGGGCTACCGCGATTTCCGTCTCGCAGGATGCGCTACTACCGGTCGACGCACCGTCGTTGACTTCTTCTCCGGACCTCTGACGTCTCATCCGGCGGGGACACCGTTTCGCCGGTTTCCGTGTCCTCATCTTCGTCCTCGGAAGAGTTTTCCGAGTCATAGGGCACGGTGACTCCCTCGTTATCGTCCTCGTCGCCAGTCCGGGACTTACGCTGGCGGCTACTCCTGCGGTGTCTCAGGTCGACCATGCCACTAAGGCCTCCAGCCGCTTTTCACCGACTTTCCGGTCGCCGGATAGTCTTTAACGTCGGGCGGCACTTGTCTTCCGGACATTTTCTTCGGTAGGCGTTGCACGTTTAATGTAAATTAAAACTGCGACAGTATATTTAAAAAAAATAATTTTAAAACAAATCGTTTGGTATATTTTTTACCCGTCGGCTTACTGAATATTGAACGACTCGAGATCGTACACCTATAACCAGGCTATAAAATAAACCGTGTTCGCGGTTTCCTTGGAACCCCGAACGATTTTCGCCTTTGCGTTTACATTTTACTAATACTTTATTACATTAACTAAATATATTTTTACAAATTGATTTTATATTTTCTCAAATAAGTTTCTTTCCAGTCGTTTTCCATGTGTAAAATGAGTGGGTGTTATTATATTACGAGTTGAATGATTTTAATAATGATCACTTTAATCGCGCTGACCGGTCAAAATATCACTAACATTGTATTATTAGTATTAAAGTTCTGGTGTTTTACTGATCAAGTATCTCGGATACAGAAATAATTTGACCGAGGGATAATTCAATTTTACAATATTGATAATATACAGCTTATATTAGAACCCCCTAACACCATCTGTCTGCCACTGAAGTCAAAGAGTTCACAAAATAGGATATTTATCACGTTAGCCAGCCGGCCCACTAATCAGCGGAAAGACAGATAAATCCTATGATAGCCGTCCACTAATCAGTGGAAGCCATTGTTTAATATAATACGTTTTATATTACTTTTTTGATTAATTTAATTTGAGAATCTGTGCGTAGCGAACAAATGCATTGGTTTTACTGTGATGTGTGGTTTTTATTGTTATCTGTCCGTAAACATCTTATTTGCCAGTCATAGTCTACTCCGATTTTCAAGTGTAACACCTTTTCTGAATGAATTTTGGATCTAGTTGGTCATTTTTTTTTTTTTTTTGATTTTCATTGTAATTTTTTTTAATAATTGGAGAAAAACGGGATAATATTAATGTTAGGTCATTGATTTGCTTTTTTTTCAAACACATTGCTAGACATTTCTTATAATACTATATCTAAAAAAGTGCTATTTCTATTCTACTATATATGGGTTGTAAATTAAAGTTCTATATTATTATGTTAATATGATAGACTATCGTTGATTAAAAAAAAAAAAAAAAAAATGACTGCAAGCGAAACGATCGGTAATTTTTTGGGGGTCTTTTCGTTAGGGGCCCTTGAATTTAGTTCCCAGTAACATAAAATAGCTCTATCCGCCACTGGGCGTTCTTTAGAATTTCGTTACATTTCATAATACACACGCGTGCAAGTCCTTAAATAATATATACCTACTGATATTTTTAGACAGACATCTATAAGTCTTGAACCGTGTATGAATATATATATATATATATATATATACTAATAACTCATATAATATCTTTTTTTATGTGAATCGTGCACCATTTTTTTTTTTTTTTTTTTATTATTAATAATAACAGAGCATTAAATCTCGTCCGCTAAATTGCGCGCATACAACTATTTTACTGTTTATTTTCTATTAATAGCTTACTGCTATATATATAATATTATATTGTGTTGCCCGTGTTTATTTACCGGATTGTTTCGTTTTCACGTCTCTTGGTTTTCTCATCGCGAACGAACACCACGTCATGTTGTTGATTCAGCTGAAAAACACCTTGTTACTACTATATACGTATATACAAACAACAACAATGAACATTTTTTTTTTCCCCCTATATAAAAGAAAATAATATACAATAATATTATACAAAGAAAAATAAAATATAACACATTATACGTATATACCTATTTGTCTTTATATAGCAATAGATTCGTGATTTTAACCGTTTAAATTGTGCATTGACCCAGAACGATATAAATATAATGTCAAAAATATAAAGCTGTATATATAATAGTACTCTATTTGTGCCAAAAATATATCAGAAAAATCTTTCGTTTGTTACTGTATTATATTATTATTATAGTATATCGTATAATGGACTACAGGAAATGATAACTCGTCGGTAGAGAATAAAAAAAAAAACGGGACATAATATTATTACACTATAAAATTGATTCGTTTTCACAATGATCCTATTCACTGATCCACAATACTGATTCGTTAAGATTTTTGTTGGATAAGGTGTGATATTATTACCTAACTATAGTATACGATACGCTAGACTCAGATATTGGAATACAATATTAGGTATATATATAGAGATTACACAAATTGGGAGTTGACTCGATGAATTGACACACATTGAGTGAATTGAATCGAGTATAAATTGATTTAACGGAGCTAGTCACAACATTTTGCCCGTCTCTAGGAAAATAGGTACCTTAAATTATAAATTAAGATTAAAAAAAAAACTTATACGTTTATACAGCTGAAATAGAAACATCTTAACAACGCCAAAAGCATATTTTCCGTCAAACGTAAAAATCCATATATTTAAATGTCCTATACTTCTCTACGCAGGACCGTAGAAATATAGGGCGTGCAATATTTTAATCGCCAATTTAGACAAACTTGAACGCATTCAATCATCTACGGTCTCCGTAAAGTCACAGACTTTATCGCTGATGGTTTGTCAGCAATCATTCAATCCGTTTATCTACCAAACTTTCTATAGTAGTAAGCATGGGCGCCCCCCATAGGTGAAATTTCAGTGATAACAAATATATATGACCAAAAAAAAAAAAAAAAACAAAGGTCATTCAATATATAATTCGTCAATACATACAAGTTCATACTATTTGTGGGCTCCCATGAAGTGTTACTAGTAAGATAAAGACATTAGACTTAGCCTACCCTTATTTGCATACGTCCACTCAGCGTCGTAAATGTGATGGACAGAGAAGAGATTGACGGGGATGACTTTAATGGCAAGTCGGAATTTTGTCCTCTACCGTTTGTCTTCTGTCAATTTATATTTGACCTACCACCTGAAAACATAGTCGGCAATCAGAACCGGATTGAGCCGGCCAATTTATCAGGCGAAATTCGGTAGGTTTTAAATAAATGTTATGTATTTGGACCGATGAAAATACATATATATATATATGTCACAAAATACGGAAATAATTAAATCATATTGAACGATAGTAGAAACGGAATAAAAATGAAATATATCATCAAAAATCATTATGATCTTAGAACTCTGGGCCTGTTCGGAGGCGTACGTCTATTGGAAGTACTTCGGCCCGGATGGAGACGGTTTTAAGTGACCCGATAAATATTTTCTAGAATGTTAACTTGAAATAAACTGTAAAATAATTCCTCGCGGTGATTTATTTAGGGAAATTCGTCGGGGTTTTGTACAATTGTCTACAACACGTAACACGTCAACTATTGTCGAAAAATATCTGCAAACCGTTATACGGTTCATAGGAAACAATTCCCGTATGTTATCTGACGGCCCAATTGACCAAACTACCGATTTGATAAAAATCCACCCGTCATCCCCGGCTCAATCGGCCCCTCGTGGCCGGTGTTCCGTTTACACTCCTCGACCCGGCACCGTTGTCGGCGATTATAAAACAAATAATAACCGCACCCCGTGGGCCCACGCGAAACGATTTTAGTCCCGAGGCCCGGACGTGACGCGGCGGGGGGAACGGTTTTTTTTTTTTTTTTTTTTTTAAACGCGCGCGCGTTATTAATAATATTACGGGACAACAATAAATTATTGCGCGTAAACAACAACGTTTTATTATCGGTGTTCGCGCAGGCTAATCTGTTGGGCGGCCGGTTATAATATTGTTATGTTACCCCGGCGTCGCGGTATACGCGGTTTATACCCGGGACGCGGTCTCGTGGCGGCGGCGGCGGTGGCGGCGGGTACGCGCACAATCCAACATGGCCCCGGCAGCCAATCGGTTTATTAGCGCGGCCGCCGCGCGCCGTGTGCGTGTGACGACTCGAGTGCGGTCGCGGACGGCGGTCCATTATGACGTTCGGGAGCTAGCGCCCGCGTGTGTGTGAAACGTGCAGCGCGCCGCCGCCGCTTTTATCATAATATTTTTACAGGGTACTCGGGCGGGCACACACACACACACACACACACCGGCAAAGGGCGCGTCCGCCGCCGCCGCCGCCTCCGGTGATTACTGGCCGAGAATTAATTCGCGGACCAGCAGCAACGGGACAAACAGCTGCGTTTCGTCGTCCGCGCGGGCCTTTTAAAAACACTAATAATAACAATGATCGCGTTTTGCGGCGGTGCTGAGGTGACGGGCTCCGCGGTCGCCGCCGCCGCCGCCCGCGCTCGCACACCCTTATTCTATTTATTATTACACACACGCATATATATATATATTTGGTTTTGGTCGCGTGGCTTTTGCGTACACACAACACACGCGTATCAATGCGTTTACACATACAAATGTATTATGTATGTCGGTTTTTAATATAATATATTGTTTATATGGCGTTTATTACGCGCGCGCGGCCCTCGAAACACGTCGCGCGCCGCCGTTAACGCATTATATTTTATTGTACGTTTAATATATAACCTCGGCGGCCTAGATCTGTTTTAACAGATCCGCCGCACGCGGACGCCGGTAATATCCCGGGCAATATACCCCCTCGCCCGGCCGCCGCAAACCGCGAGCTTTCGACGCATTGAACTCGGGTGCACAACTCGTCGTGTCGTGTGACGACGGTGTAAAAACGCCAGTCAACGGTCCAACCGGAACGCATTAGACCACGCGGTCAATAGTTTTCGTATACTACTCGTATTCGACCAGGCGGTGTTCTTCCAACCGATTTTTCATTGGCCAACCGGAAGAGTGTTTAGAAGTGAAAAGCTGTGAATCCGCCTTTAGACTGTATACACAGGGTGCGGCAGAGCCCACCGACGAGTTTAACGAGGTCATTAGCCTGTGATAAGACAAGAGCAGGCCTTAATAAGTGGTATATTTCGAATTGTACGGTAATGACGTTTTTATTCGTAATCATGGTCTGGACAGGTGTATACATCGTGGTTTCGTCGTGCGTGCGTATTACGAAAATAATCACTCTGTGATCGCCACACAAAGGGCTTTTCGTCCACGTGCTGAATCTGTTCCTTCTGCTAACACTATCAAATTGTGGATACGCTTGTGCGTTTGGAAGTACCCTAAGTAGACTTTTGGACACGTAGCACCCAGAACGGTAAGAACCCCCGAAAATGTGCAGTTGGTTAGAGAGTCAATCAAGAATTTCACTTGCTGTCTTGTGACAAATGTCCCCTGGGCGGTTAGTTTCTCTGAGAGGAGACATAGGCTGGCCAGCGTGGTCCCCAGATTTAAGCATGTGTGAATTTTTCCTCTGGGGCTACCTTAAGGGTAAGGTTTTCAGACATCGCCCACATACCATAGAAGAAACTAAACAGAAAATCACCGTGGAAGTCGAGGCCGTACCAGTCGAAATGTGCCGAAAATCATATGAGAGCTTCAGAGATCGTCTACAACAGTGTATCAATGCTGACGGCCGCCATCTTGGAGATATCAGACTCGTCAGTCGGCTCTGCCACACCCTGTATATATATAAATATATATATATATATATATATATACACACCGAGTCGGCAATCTGCATTGGGAAAATTATATTTCAATACCCGATAAAAATGGATAGCGATTATAATATCTCTGTATAACCGTGGTATGTGTGATAACGACCGCGACGTCTGACAAACCCGATAACAACATTCCAATTTCGTAAATAAATTCAAAACAATTATTGTAAAACTACTGTGACTAATGGGGATATATTGATGTCAGCGTACACCATATTACCGTGTATATTAAAATTTGTACACCCGTATAGTCTGTACGTTACGGTTGCCCAAATTGGCTTGGGCAACTATCATAATAACACAAAAAATAAAAATAAAAGGGAAAAATAGTGAAATGACGTAAAGAGGATGTAAATTATAGGATATGTATATGTAGGAGTTATCGTGTGATATTTTCGTTCCTCCTGCACATCGGCATTTAGTTATGGGTCGCCAGAGTCACTGCTACTCGGTCGATCGTAAACTTCGATGGCCCGATAAAACGACAAACGGTAAAATAAATACGGAGGCGAAAAAAATTGCGGAACAAATAATACAAATATACGTACCTACTGACCCGTAGGTATACGTACTTAATACATATATATATATAGCGTATCGGTAGGCCAGAATAAAGTTTTAACATATAACTTATTTGACGAGAGCAAGCCGAATTCGCTCGTACTCGAGAAAAAAGAAAAAGAAAAAAAAAACGCAATCAAATTAAGAACTAGCGAGTGAATTACGTGCAATTCGTTGGACTCGTGAGAACGCGCTCTCGAGTGTCGCCGCCGCAGACCCTTTGGGCCGTGCACCACACAGCGCTCCCGAGTAGTCAATCGGGCGTCAAATTCGCTCGTACCGGGACGGCGTAATCGAATTAAGCCCCGGTCCAGCGAGAACCCACAAAACGATTGTGTAACCCCCGGGAAAAATCTTAAAATATTATTAAAATTGCACCGAGAGCACCGGGTTTCTAACACTGTTATTATATTATTATATAACGCGCGCGCCCAGCACGTCCTCCGCAAAACGCATAATAATCCTTAAATGTCTGGTCATGCGTGCGTGGGATTTGCTACGCCTCGGTCGATTGAATGTCGATTATTCGCGGTCGGCACTCGTACTCTATAATAATGCACGCGCTTTCCAGACATTCGTAATCCAATTTTTGTCTTCCAAATCCCCGTCGGAATTCCCGCTAATTGGTTTCGGAATATTTGCCACAAAACAAGTATATGGACGTGTTATACGTCACGACGCGGCTGCGGTTTTCAAGGGTTTATTGTTGTTGTTGTTGTTGTTGTTGCGACAAATATTCGAAATATTTTAAAACCATCGCTCTGGTCTTATTATTAAATATATAATAGAAATCTATTTGTATATAATATATTTTTATACGTATCGATTATTTATATTGTGTTATTTAAAACCGAGTTATATTTGATTGTGTTTTACAAGTCTTGCGTGCACTTATAATCGATGTACGTGTATATATATATATATAATATAATATACATTATGATTATTGTGTGGTTCGAAACACGAGTTCCCGATACGTTATTATGTATTTGCGTGCGCGTACTTATGTACGTTCAATAAAAGAGTAAAGAAATCCGGGCTGTGGTTCAATATGTTTCGCGTTCGTATCTAATTTGGGCTGTTGGAATTATTTTGACCCGATGAACCATGACAATTGAATGTTTTTATATGTTTAGATAATAGAATAAAAAGTACTTTTTGTTATAAACAAAAAAAAAAAAAAAAAAATACCGAATAATAGTTTTTACACACAGCTGCGAGATCGTTGAGAACTATACCGAAGAAAGCTCGATCGGCGTAAGTATATCGACAACGGAGGCCGTCACTCAAGTGATGCACGCTGTACATAATATTATATAATTAAATATTTACGATTATAATGTTTTTTTTTTTTTTTTTTTTAAACGAGTGTATAATTTGATATTATAATGTTGTGTAACATATTATGAAAGTACTGGCGCATTAGTGTTTCTAATAACGATTCGAATAAAATGAAAGATGGGTGGCGGGGGGCGGGAGGGAAATACCAAACAAGGAGTTAAACTGCAAAAAATAAAAAAATAACTAGTTTTGGATCGTATATTTATTATACTATTAGTCTGGACATTCGAAATTTCGGTCCGATTTTTCCGATTCCCGTCCCGTTCTCCGTTGGCCGTTATATTCACGTAGCTAGCCGTGATATTCATATAAATATAAATTCGCCCGGTTATTATGTTTTATATTATATCGTTGTGTTTTTGTCCGCGGTGTCGTATGTATTTACTGCAACAGTCGACTACTCGTATATATATATATATATATAAAAAATATACGACGGTATGGGACAAACGACATAAAAAGACCGCTCGGCGGACTCGTCTTGGCCGTCAACGTGCCGAAACGCGTTTATAATATATTTTACAATATATCGCCCGACCGGGCAAAAACTAGAACGCGCATTGTTGTACGTATTGTGTGTGTGTTCGGCACTCCATTCGAATGTATGTCGTCTATATGGAATCCGCATAAATTTTATAAAACGCGATTACGACGGCTAACGCAATCCCGTACGCCACTTATTATTATTATAGACCGTAGTGGAGACGTCATTGTGTTGTACGGGCCCCGGAGCTGTCGTCACTAAATCATCCCCTGCGAATCGCCCGGCAGTGCCACACCCTCCGGATTTCTCTATTATACGGCGTAACGACGCCGCGCGATTACACCTTTCCGAAGGGAGACACATTTCCGAAACAATGCGTTGTTATCGTATTGTCGTACGCGATAAATGCATAGAAAAACGCCGCGCGTACGCGACAACTAGAACGAAACTATTTTTTTTGTGTTTGTCGCCCGTTAAAGTCTCCGGCCCGCCACGCGCGTGCGTTTTCGTCTTGGAAACTCGTGCATAGGCACATACAACAGGCCCTCTAGCGCGTTCGCCAACGTGTTAAATGAAAATTAAAAAAAAAATTTATAATAATACTCGACGTGTCGAGCTCGGGGTACACGTCAAAACCTGGACGACATACGTATATATATATATATATATATATATATATTAAGTAGGTATTTATATGCCTGTCCATTATCCGTGACTCGGGGTGTTTCACACACGCAAGCACACGGGATTCAGTCGGATATTATATATTTATATTTTACCGGCGGATCAACACCGTGGGAAGTGGGTATAGATAGACGCACTCGTGAACACCAAAGGTCAAGAAAATTATTACTCTATATACGGAAACAATATATGGACATGACAATGATAAACATTATACGTACGCTCGGGGGCCACCTAAGTGGAATTTGCGGTTTCGGGTCTAATACACGGACTCCCGTGACGCCGAAATAATATCGTCAGCTCGCATTTTTTTTTTTTTTTTTTATTATTATTATTTCCTCCTAACCACTATTATCCCATTGCTTTTTATTTTTTTTTATTTTTTATATACATAATGCCGCGTAGGTACGTTTACAGGTTTGAATGATGTGGTCTCATTAGTAGACAAGAAAAGAAAAGAAAATAATAAAATAAAATGAAAAGTGTTTGAGGCCACCGCAACTGGGCCACTACTATACGACCCAGCAGGGACGTGCAGTTCGTTTTGTGCGTTATACGTGTTATAATATAGAAACGTCTGCAATCGTTAATAGATAGAAATGAGGCGTGTACCATAGCAAAATACAGTACGCCCCTGAATATATAGGTTAGGTCGGTCCTGATCGTATAAATAATAGACGACCAATAAAATAGTCGGTTTATGTATATATATATATATATATATATATATATATATATATATATATATATATGTAATATAATAAAAAGAAAAACTACGACGAATACAAATCAATATTAGACGAAATACCCGGAGAGGACGCAACAAATTAAAGACGAAAAAAAAAAAATTAAAAAGCGGTTTATCGATATCTATAATTCCTACATAAGACGACAATCGATTTGTATTTGTTATTATTTTTAAATATATATAAAACCCCGTACGGATAACATAATATACGCATAATATAATTTTGTCGTATTTTAATTTGTTTTCAGTCTATTAGAACCCAGGGACGGTCCGAACTCGGACATCAGGAAGTCCATTGTATGTTGTAGTATACCGTAGTCCCGGGTGGTCGAGGACCGTAGTGGAATAGTAGAATTTCGTGTACCCGTGTGCTATTAGGAGTAATACAAAAACACTATTTTCGTCCTATTAACGTCGAGATTTTAAATGACCAAATATTATAATCAATTTTAATCGCTCGAAGAAGAATACGTGTAAAAATAACGTATAATAAAGAACGGTCGTCTTATTCGGATAAATTCGAATTAAACGAAATTCTTAATAATATATCGTAGTTATTACACGTATAAGTTCACGCCGGTCTGTCGGGAAATATTACAAAAACTTTATTTTTTTTTTTTTTTTAATTTTAATTCTATAACGCCTTGTCGTAAACATTTTCGTTAGCTTGAAACTATTCCCATATACTTTCTAATCATATTAAACACGGCAGATGTGCGCGTGAACTTATTTTTGGTTTTTGTTATAATAATAAAAAATAACTTTATTTCGGTTTTGTTATTCTTATATATATATTTTTATTTTTTCTAAGATAACTTAATTTGGACTAGTTAAACAAATTGTCGGTGTCAACTCGCCCGGTTTTCACCTATAGCTCGTGTTCTATAAACACATCTCCGGACCGGGTGCACACTACCATAGGCGCCATGTACAGGGTGTTGGACGCCGAACCCCCCCCCCAATGAGATTTTTAAGACGGGGGGGGGTGCTCTTTTTATGTCTTGTGATTTTAAAACGTTATAACTTACAGGGCAACAATAAAAACTATGCATTTTAGACATTATAATAATAGGTGTATAACGGACAAATCAAGGGGGGAAAAACGAGTGAATATAATATGGCGAGAGTCAGTTACTGTACAACAACCCGGGGCCGAATATAACGGCGGCGGTCCACATCATCGATATTCGATGAATATTTTTTATTATTATTATTTTTTTTTTTTATCAAATCGTTTGATAAGAAAAACCCGGCGCCTGTGTACACGACTGCTGGCGCGTAACGGTCGTTATATAGAACATAGGCGAGTAGAGGCAGGCGTTCTGTATTTTCGTGAGAACGGGCTGTACGCACACGATATTAGAATATAAATAATATATTATTCGACGGTGTAACCGATACAATTTCGCGTGCGGGGCCGCGAAAAGTATCGGATTCCTACATCAGATATAAACGTAAACAAACACACAAATATAACATAATATATTACGTTATAAATGACCCGGCGGTTCGCGTTTTCATCATTGGCGGTAGATGACAATCGCGTTGTACAAAAAAAAAAAAAAAAAAGGGGTCGTACGTGTGTGTGGCGGTGGCCGTTGCGTTCGGATCAGTACGACATAACAAAATCCCGTTTATTTGTTATCCGGCGGGGACACAAAAATATAGACCGCAAGTTCGTACGTATCGTAAGCATATTATTACGTATATACACGTACATAATAATAATAATAATAATATGATAATATTATTAATGCCCGCGCGGGGGAAATATTATATTTGTCATTTGAAATCGCGTACAATGATAACCGAGTTTTAAAAACCCTCGCAAACGGACTATAGCAGTTGCCCACTTTATTATTATTATTATTATTATTTTTTTTTTTTTTTAACGACGGATCGAGTTACACGCGGAAACACATGTAAAATATATGACAATGCGGTTTTTTTTTCTTTATATAAAAACCAATACGACAGACAACAGAATATTGCGTATTTATAATAACAATAATAATAGTACAACGGTACATACTAATCTATCGAATAATATTAAAAAGCTGGACACTATTCGCGCCACGGGTGAGCCAGCCGCTGTTGTAGGTAATTTAGTTTACACGCCGAAAGTGACGGAATAAAAAAAAAAAAAAAAAAATGATACTTAGTCGGAGCCCGGTTAAGATACTTACCGGTAAACCGGTAAGGTTTCCAGTCGTGTTTATTTTTCCTTTGAAGCCAACATAAAGTAACCAGGAAATCGATAAGATATAAATAAAACGTCGTTTGTATCGTCAGTTGTCGTCATATTTTTAATTTTCTAAAAAAACTACTGGAAATCTATGCGAAACATTTTTCGAATAACGTAATTCCACCGCCGCCGGGCTGAAATTCCACGGTTTACCGACCAAAGATAGTGTTTTCCGATAAAAAAAAAAAAAAAAAAACACAATTTGGTAATAAGCTTTTTCGACTACACTCAGAATCTATAAAGTTTAAAACAATATTTTTGTTATCAGGGCAGATATTTATCTGCACATTTGCATCGGTTTAAACCAGCTAATTTAAACCATATTTTTGAAATGTGTTCATTTTTGGAGCATATTTTAAGGATTTTGTGAATTTAAAATCGGATAAAAATTATATTATTATTCATTTATACGCATTTTTAATTTGTATGTGGTTTTTTGTCAAACATTATCGTTCGGTTTCCATATTAGAGAAAATAACCGCGAAGCAATGACTGATCGTTAATCTAAATTCGAATAAAATTTTCAAATTCATTTTTTTTTGTTTTTAGAGAAATAATTTTGATATTTTTTTTTTAGCACGTATCTGCGTATTTATATATATATATTTTTAAAGGCGTTTAAGGCGTATCAATATCCGCCCCGATTACCACGTTTTACGTTTTTAATTCGATAAAAACGATATAGTCACGTTTTTTTTTTTTTTTTTTTTTTTTTATTAACAATGTACTCGCAAAATTATCGTTTTTGTTTAGTGCCGCCTACTTTTATTACAATAATAATTAGTTTGGACATTTTCTCGATAAACCGCGAGTCGTAATGTGTAATTTTCACACGCGTATTTAGTTATTCCTGATTATACACGTATACAATATATACACTTACGCATATTTTGTTTGTCGAACACACTTCCATATTTTATTCCCAATTACGGTTATTCAAACAAGTAAGCGGCACCTATAGGCTTAGGGTGCCTGTGCAATTTCGACAACCGGGACGAAATTTGTTATTTTTTAATTTTACTCGTGTACTTATGTACAATTACAATATGTACATTGTATTTTGCACTCGGTACGTAAACTTTCAAAATATTGTAAACAATTGCGAACAACCGGCAAGACGACTTAATTAAAACGGTATTGTCCGTTTTAAAGATAATTTAAACAATTTGTTTTGACTCGTGAATAATATCGAAACAATGACCATTAATTATTGACTTTTGGAATAACGACCGTGCAGATACGACTCTATTATATTTCCCATTATTGAGCATATATAGCTAACCTACCGTCGTCAACCGGGCGGGTTATTGATAATATTTATATATACATATAAAATAGTTGTTTTTTTTTTTCAACTAAACATTTAAAAAATATTTATACAAATTATATTAGGTATATACGCATGTATGTATATATATATATATTGAAATATTATTTATTTTATCTATTTTCGGATTCGATCATTTTCCCGAACACGACGACTAGTGGCGTGCTCAGGAATTGTCAATGAGAAAGGGGGGAGGAATGTTATAAGTAATAATACGTACATTTTATTACATTTTAATGAATCGTGGTAATAACACCAAAGACACAAATATGGGGGTCAAATCTCTCAAAATTGTTTATAGATTATAACTGTGTATAGTTGTATAACTAAGATGAATACGGAGTTGATCAATGAAAATAACACCATTAAACTGAATACATTTGTAATAACTATTAAAATAAACAAAACATTATTTAAAAACTAAATTATTCCAAACGCCTAGTTTTAGTAGTCAGTTCATTTAAAACTTCATCTGTGTTTATTTTTATATTTCGATGAATATTCACCAGAGCTAAGCCATTCGATCTCGCTTGTTCCACAGTATTTCTAACATAAATTGTCAAACGCCTCAATATAGAAAATAACCGTTCACCAGTTGTGGTAGTAACTGGTAAGGTTATTAATATTGTTAATCCGAGACAGGGTCAGGATCATCAAAATCATGAAGTATCGCTATACTTATAATTTTTGTCTTTTTTTTTGAAAAAAAAAAAATGAAGTTATTGATCCGTCACGTTTAACCATCATGAATTTATTATTTACAATTTAGGTACCTACACAAATTATTTAACTATATACTATATTTAAATGTTAAATAAAATTGTATAATGTATTAATTGTGTATTAATTACGATCATAGTATCAGGTTGGTTAGCACAGAGGACATAGACAGTTTTCCGTCCCTATCTACTAAGACCGTAGTCACTTTTATATTGTTCGTTGTTTTAGATCATAGTAAATTTGTATTATTTACTGATAACAGTGATAACTGATAAATGATTACTGATTACACACCATTTTATTGATAAGCCATTTGCCCGTGTACGTTAGCCGTGTTGTACAACTCTGTAGGTAATCTGTTGTCTGTATAATAATTGTTTATATAATTTGTTTTCTGTAGGTCGACTAAAAAAAGAAGAAGACATTGTGTAGGGGGATATAAGCCCTAACCTCCACCCGTCGCCTGGGCACGCCACTGACGGCGACATCACAACGAACTGCAGGAGTGAAACAAGTCCAAGAGAAGTTACGTATAATTGCGGCGAACTGGCGGAGGCGGCAAAAAAATAACCCTCGAGGTGTCGGTAAAAAGAATCGTTACAGACTTTATTTACTTAAATACGTTTTATTTGATTAAAACAACAATTCGTATTTCGCATGTCGTATGTTTTATAACACGTATATGTATACGAAGTGTTCAGTTATTACGGTTATGGGTTTTAAACAATTTATATTGAACGTAGATATACACGTATGTGTGTATAACGTACGATATTTAAGTCCGGGAGGATTACGCGTTGCGTAAAAGGATTAAAATAAATAAAAAAAAAATTATATATATATATATGTATATAGGTAATATTTTCTTCTGTTACTTATCGATGTGACACATCCTGCAAGACGATATATCGGCCGGTCATTCTATAGCGTTAATCTCTTTTGTCAATACAGAGGTGATGGATTAAAAAAAAAAAAAAAAAAAAAAAAAAAAAAAACAGGTCGTATATAGCCAGCACGTCTAGCCGGACGAATTAACTTAAGCGTATCGAGTTTAAAATTTGAATATTTTAAAATAATAACCAAATAACGTAGCAAATGGTACAAAAACATACGAGATACGAACCGTACGCGTTAAGCGTAACTTACGAGTACGTCGTTACACACACACACACACACACACAAAAAAAAATAATAAACTTCAAAAAGAACATAATATATACGTTTTTTTTTTCACTGCTAATACGTATAAGATATACATTTTTTTTTTCTCTCCAAATAGTCCGTGTCCCGGATCGATAATAATTTCCTTGAAAAGTTAAAATATAAGAAGAGGAGGGTCTTGAATTTCGGATCGTTTCGCGTTAAACGTAAAACCCGTGCGTTTCGAATCGGTATAGTTACATTCAATAGTGTTTATAGTGTAAAAAATAACGGGGGGTGAGGGGGAAAGAAGAAAAAAATGTACAAAAAAATCTTCGACCGACCGACATAAAAGATGTATTTCACAAAGAACAATTTAATGCGATCGGAATAACATTAATATATATATATATATATATATATATATATATATATTCATATATTGTTTCCTAATGGATATTTTTTGAACCTTATGTATATATATATATAGGTACGTTTTTGGGCAGTTGTGTGCAAATAAAAAAAAAAAAAAATAATAATAATAATAAAACCGCACAACAACAATATTGCCCAACGTTGATATTATTTTTTCGTAACAACATGCTACCGGATTTCAGAATCGTACGTATATGCGGCGGTCATATCTGATAGGTACACACGTTCAACAAATTATGCCGTCGTTGGCCGGCGGAAGTAAAACATAATCTCTGAATGCATTTTTTTTTTTTTTCTTTTTTTTTTACCGCCCGTTTCGTTACGGAACACACAGAACCCGCAACTTTGTCAACGTCATACGGTCCGCCCCGGGGTAGCCGCTTAATGGACCTCAAAACTGACCGCACGCACAAAAGATCGGTTTTACTTTTTTTTTTTTCTCTACTTTTTATAGATATATTTATAAACGGTCAGACTGAGTATTCGATGGGGAAAAAAAAAAAAAAAAAAAATCTATCTCTAAAAGCAAAAAATAATCGTATACGTATAGTGTTCGTGTTCTTTGTGTAAACGATTCGGTAAATGCACGGTTTTTACAATATTAAATTTAAAAAATATATATATACATATATATATAATAATATTAATGATGTTTCTACTATTATATTACATTTTAGTACAACGAGGAAAACAAATAACAATTGCAAATATAGTATTTATACGATTTCCGTCATAACACAATACCGCGTGTTTACGATACTAAGTACCATTTAATATTTTCGCCGGTTGTGACCTTAGATAGAAATTGGGTATACGGAAGGTGATTGGGAGTATATTTTTAGATAGATTTTAAATGTTTTACCCTTTCGGTAACCGTATGGTTAGGTTTTTACCGCAAGTTCAATTTTTGCTCTACAGTTTCGAATAGATTAAATTTTTTTTGATTTTTTTCATTTTAAATGTTCGTATAATAAGTTTGTTTTTTAATTGCGAAATTGCCAACCCGTTACGGGATGTTGAAATTTAAATATTTACGAATAATATGTTTTTAACGAAATTTTAACAATAGTCATCTTATAGTCGAGCTATCGCCGATACTATTCATTTTCTTTTTGTACCCACAGTAGACACTTAATAAACACTTATTAGTAATTTACTCTGTTTTTTTTTACTAATTTATACTGGTGAGATAAAATAAGAAATAATTGAAAATAATGAAAATTATAAAAATTAACACGTTGTGAATTTGTTTGTTTAGATTTTTAGATTTAGAACATATCTAACGGTTCAAGACTTATTAATTACGTTTTATTCAATAAATTTCTCAAAGTGGACACTTTGATTTTACAAACATCTCGTCTCAACAATTATCACGATAGTACGACTTTTATTTCATCATCATCACTCAAATTATTACATTCGTTAAAATATTTAAATTTCAACATCCCGTAACACTGTCGATTTTGTAATTAAAAACAAACTTTTTATACGAAAATTGTTTTAAAAAATGTACTCTACCCGAATCTGTAATAAAAAAATTGGAGTTGCCGTTTACAAAAAAAAAAAAAAAAATGAAATTGTATTGTGCATACGTCTACCGAAAGAGGTTAAAAACTTGAAATCTATCTGAAAATGTGCATTCCGGTACTCACAATCACTTTCCGAAAACTCCATTTCAGTCTAAGGTCACAACCGGCGAAAATATCAAGCGGCACCTCATATCGTGAACACACATAGTTTTTTTTTTCTTTTTTACAAAATACTTTATATTTGTTGCAATTATTGTTATGTGGTAGTTAGATAGGTGCCTACCCGTGGAAAATATCACGGACGGCTTAACGCGATCGTTTGATCAATATATTAACGTCTTAACCACAAATCACGCGTACCTATAATATAAAAAAAAAAACCGGGTCTAAACTAGTTTCGAGAAGAGGGTTCAAGGGGTCGTCAAGGACCTTGACTTTATATTCATCACAATATCATATGGTCGGAGGACCACTTTATTAACGCGGAAGAATTGTCGGTAAATGAAGACAAATGGGTTTTACGGCGCATGTGTGTACGTACGTACGTATGTACGTACACGAGTACATGAAAAGAAACCAAAATTATTCCACGCCATGCTCTAACTAGTTTACAAGAGTATATATATATATATATATATTTTTTTCTTTCTTTCTTTTTGAATGAGTAATTCAAGAATTACACTACGTAGTAGTTTATTTATATACATATAATTTTTTTTTTTCGAGACTGGTTTTCGTCGCCTACCGATATTTACCCTCTCGCGGCATAAACGCTATAACAATAACGCACAATTAATCCGGCGATACACATCACCGTGTACATATTATCCATTATAATGCAGTTGATATTAGGACAGGTATCGGTTTATATTCGTTATTTATTTATTAGTCGGTTAACAGATTGAATATGATTACAATAACGAATCTGTATATATTGTTGACAACGTTACACTATCTAAAATTTAAACCGTTGTTAATATTATTTGCGAAGACCGCATCATTTTTTTTTTTTATTTGATTATTATTTATTCTCACGTACAATATATATAGTTAGGTTAACAAATACCGTATGCTCGCGGACGCCGTTTACTGAGACCCGGCAGCTGGGAAAATTCGGGCCGGACATTTTTCTAAGCCAGGTCATATATTTTCCAACGCTTAATGGAACGTACCTTTTACCCCTTTGGTCCAACATTTTTTTTTTCAATCGATCTCATGCCTTTTATTAGCCCCATGATCCGGATTCCCGTTATTGATATCCCACTAGCCCGTGTTAATTTATGTATTTTACGTAATTTTAAATGAAATTTGTATCGTAACTACAACGAAAAATGATTATTTTTTCAGCCCGTTTCTGTATTTCGGTGAGGTATATGTTCTATATTTGCTATTTATGTCCCGAAGATATTCGAAAAATGACTGACCTAACCATCGATGTTTTTAGTTTAAGCATGAATTTGTCGAGTTCGTCTTTGTCCGCGGAAAGTTTGGCGGATATGCGGATCGAATGGTTACAGACAAATCAGTGACGGAGTGTTGACGAGTGGAAATAAAGAGTGTTTAGATCTTGAGTGGGTTAGCAGTGGAATCGACGTGTTTTGAGAATTTTAATCCGTTGTCTGTGCGTGGACACCGTCGAGGTATTCAATTGATTTTCACCGTTTGTTTGGGGAATTTCCGTCGGAAAACATAATCGCCGAGGTTTTGGTAGCGTATTATTATTATTATTATAGTCGTTATTTTTCCGTCTAAGTTTTTCGGCGAGTAAAAAATAGACAAATGCAGATCCGGGCATGCAGCTGACATTCACATCGTGAGTTCTGTCAGCAATATTAAATGGACGCCTTGTATGATATTACATTTGATACCTACGAATTTCGATTGTAACCCAGTAATAAGTGATGTAGTAATGAACAAAATAATAATAATACAAAATAAAGATACAACTTTCTACAACGCCGCGCGCACACCTATTATATTATAGGTGTTTGTTATATATTAATATAATATATTATATACTTGCTTTTTTTTTTCTCTCTCTCTCCAAGTGTTGCACAATGAAATTTGATATTATGACAGTAGAATAGACCAAATTCGTGTGTTACTATTATTATTATTATTATTATTATTGTTACAACGTGTGTTCCTACCTATTTGTTGAACACTCACCGGATTTCGCTGACGTTTAGCGTCGCCGTCGTCAAGTTGTAGAGGTACCCGTACAGATATAACGAAATCTCGGCCGTGTAATTTGATAGACACGAATATATATTTTATAATATTATACTTACATTGTAATACAAATGTATTGAATACATATAATAATATATTATATGTACGTACGTACGTAAGTACATTGCATAGTCCGTGTGTATAACACGCGTACTTCTGTTTGTTATACCGATACGAAATACAGTGTGCGTTTGAGTACCGCAGCACGGTTTACAAGGTTATCAAAATAGACAGTTATTCAAATGGTTTTTGTTTTATATAATAAAATAATATATTTCAACGTGTCTATCACGTTCGCGTTACGATTTAGAGAGAGAAAAAAAAAATGATAATAATAATAATAAAAATAAAAAAATCGGTAGGCACAACGGTCTATTACGTACGTACATGCGAGTTTTTTTCATTTAATTTTTTTTATTATTAAAGTAGGCTGCTTAATATAATATATTTCCTCTATAAATAGAAAGAACGAATGAAAAACGCATTTAAAATATATACCGATCAGTACATATTAGGACACATACAAAAACTCGGTAATAGATAATATAATCAATATATGTCTTATTCGATTTTTGTAAAAATCGACTAGTTTTTCCGATAAAATTCGACAAAACTTTAAATCAAATTTGAAATCGATATTCAGCAGCCCTAGTATCATATATAATACGTAACTATATTTTAATAGACGAGTGTAGTATTATTTTTATTATTTTACTTAAATTTCTATCCAGATGGTCAATGACGAGTGGATATATTATATAGAGGTACTTAAAGAATATCACGATACGCATTTTTGTTTTCGGTTTTTATTGAATACCTACTGCTGAATAGCGTTTTAACAACAACTGCGCGCCGTGTCACGTGTACCTATTTATTTATTTATTTATTATTTTATTTTATTTATTTTTTTTTTTTTTCGGTTGAAAAGAAGAAGCCTTTGGGCGATAATCGACGGGACGTCTAACCCTTCGGCGGATTATTGTATACGTGTGTGTGTGTTATATATTTTATTGGATCCGGCATATACGTATATAATCAGTAATAGAACCCGCACTCGAAGAAGGAAAAAAAAAAAAACCTATAGTGCTACTGCTAGGCGCGACATCGTACTGACCTGGCCCATACGACACGATATAGAGTAATAATAAAAAAAAAAAATATATATATATATATATATATATATATATATATATATACTATGCTATATAGTTATATTATATAACATCACGCGCTTGTCACGCACAGAAGCAGCTTCCTTAGCCCTTTTAAACACTATAAATATATACGAACAAATATAATACAATGTGCTGCATGCAGAGATGTTGCTGCTGCTGCTGTTGTAAACGCAGAGGGAGAGAAGAGCAACCTGCTGCTCTACAACTACCGCCGTTGATAATACGCTGTATACATTATACATTTTTATATATATATATACTGTCCCATTTTTGGTTTATGCGACGTTATACACTTTATTTATTGGGTACATAAAGTATTATATATATATATATGTTGTTTTGTTCTGCTGCAGCGCACGGCTTCTGCCTTTTTCAACCCTCTTAGGGTAAATCTGGTAAAAAAAAAAAAAAAAAAAAAAAAAAAGGGTCCGTTTTAAACGTGTGTATAATAATATAATTTTTTTGTCTTGACGATAAATAAATACCGTGACCTAAAAACCGCTTGACTTTGTTAATATCCGGGAACGCGCGTTTATAATAATCATAATAATAACAATAATAAGCCGTAAAGCATTTTTTTTTTTAATTTATCTTAAACGCGGTTTTTTTTTTTTTTTTTTGGTTCGCTAACTTTTCTACCGGTCGTACTACACGTTTTGAAATAATATCGCGATTATTAAATTTTCAATTTTAATCGCGCGATAATTTGTACATTTGATATCGTTCGTTGTCCGTATTGATATTCGATATTATACTGCGACACGCATAGTTCGAAAACTGAGTATTGTATTATACAATGATTTCCGCTAGCGTGATTCCGTATTATAGACACTATAATTGTACCAAAGTTTTCTATGGTAGGTATAACTGTACGCAATTTGTACGCAATTAAAAAAACTACGTACTTAT
This sequence comes from Tuberolachnus salignus, assembly GCA_956483605.1. Lineage (NCBI taxonomy): Eukaryota > Metazoa > Arthropoda > Insecta > Hemiptera > Aphididae > Tuberolachnus > Tuberolachnus salignus. Next base: position 3,567,320 of record OY101434.1, read on the forward strand.
AATATCGACAATTGCGTTACCGATCCCTATTATATGCTCATAGGCAACAAAACAATGGAACATCTGTCAGCAAATATTCGCAAATTAACCATTACGTTATTATATTTTCAATATAAATAATAGTCGACGTACTTGTATCTACAGTGGCGTAACCGGGTGAAAAACTGGGGGGGGGGGTGGCAGAAAAATTTATTTACCAAAATCAAAACCATGAGGGGGAGGTGGTGTAGTTATATTTTTATTCTATGTATATACAAAATAATCGACGACTAATTTAATGACGTGATCAAAAATAAAAAAAAATAACTTAAAAAGTAAACGTACGATTACATTGTTAATTTAATGTTGGTTTTGTTATTTTTGTAATCCGGATAATGCGAATACGTCTAGATCAGTGTTTCCCAACCATTTTACCACCACGGACCACTTCGACAATATTTTATAGGTCGCGGACCACCTCAATTTTACGAAAACTAGGAATACCTTTTATTATTTTTTTTTTTTTTGCTCATTAACAAGAAAACACAAAATTTATCGAAAAATGTCAATTTGTATTATTTTACTTTACATTTTATTACTATAATTCACTAATATATAATTATACTTCAATTTATTACTCTTATAAAAGTGGAAAATACTTATCGGGCTACAGTAGCAACAACGATAAGATAACCGTATAATATTATACGGTTCCTCAATAAGTCGTAATTTTTTTCGTTATTTAAAAAAAAAATAATAATAATTAATTTGTAATAGAAATCGAAGAAAATATCTATGGGACCGCGGACCACCTTTGACTTGTCCGCGGACCACCGGTTGGGAAACACTTTAGGTCTCTAAATGTTATAAAACAGGAGAAACGTAATATATACGGCGTATAAAAAACTTTTATGAAATAATTTGAAGAAAACATATTTTGCGATCTTGTATACGATTATAAAAAGATTTATACTATTGTCATATCTGGGAAGGCGGGGGGGAGGGCACGATCATACCTTTGCGCCCCTCAAAAATTTCACGGAGAAGGCTAAGTGCTTTTGCCCTCACTCCTACAATTACGCCACTGTAGATCTTTATAATAATAATTAATATGCGCGAGTTTAGTGTACGGCGATCGTTTAAAATTATTCGTACCGTTTGTTTGAATAGGGGGGCCATTATAATAATAATATATAATACATTATGATGATTAACGAATAACAATACAAATATATATATATATGTATTTAAGTGAGACGTTAATACTGCGTTAGGCGTATGGCTAATTTGCATCGGGTTCCACCATTATATTCTATACGTAAAATATTATAATGCGTTCGATCAGTCGTCAAAATATGTTTAACACAATGTCAACTACGATTATTATTGTAAAATTGCCCGTACCGCAAACTAACAAACGTCCGCCCCGTTTCGCGGGTACATAATATTTATTATTTAAACGATAAAAAAAAAAAAAAAAAAAAAAAAAAAAAAAAAAATAGGCGTCAACCCAAAACGTATAAAGCCAATAAATTTTCGGTATACTGACGCGAATATATTGTTCGGTAGCCCTGCAATACATATTGCAAGTATAAAAGCGTACAAAAAAAAAAAAAAATAATAATAATAATAATAAAAAATAGTACCTATATCTGTGTTATATATTTTTTTTATTATAATTTCTCGTACCTCCCCGCACGTATGCCACAATATATGTATATATATATATATAGTATTATAACCCTTTTTTCTCTCTCGACAATAGAGCCAATCTGATTGGGGTTATTTTAAAATCCTAAATAGAATTTCATACGATTATAATAAAGATATTATATTTATTGCCAGACAGTTTCGTTCGATTTTTTTTTTTTTTTTCTATTCGTTTGTTCAATTTAGTTGTTAATGTTATTATTATTATTATTATTATTATTTCGTTAACCCCCTCGCATGTTGCCGGGGCCCCCCGTCAGACTCATAAACCTGTCGGTACATTATATTGGTCTGACTGCAATTTTCGTGTGCCGTTTATATTGTTTGTTTGTCGCTGAGAATTCGTATATTTATCGCGGGTTTTGAATTTATATCGACGTATCGGGTCGCATGTAATAAATCCAGACGCGCTTATCCAGTATAAACCCTTTGGCGGAAAATGTGTCCTTTTCGGTCGGCGTTATTTCTCACGACAAAAGGCACATTGTTATATGCAGAAAAAAAAAAAAAATAAAAAAAAAAAAAAATACAATTTCTTTCTCTTCATAAATTATCAGTATGATATCGTTTTTATTATTATTTTTTTTTATTTTTTTCCAAAGTGTACGTCGTCGTGATTTTTAAATTATAATATATCACCAATACGGTTACAATGTACTCACGAATGTAAACCGTTACTATTATATACGTAGTAGGTACAGTACATGTGTTTGCCGTACGGCAAAGCGAATAAAACTTGCACCACATCAAAATTCAGAAACAGACCGATAACATTTCAAACCATCCCCGCTGAATTTCCGTACACATTTCTGCAACACTCAGTCGGAACTAGGAAACTACCGCTTGACGCCGAGGAACAACAGACGAATCAATGGAACAAAACATAAAAATGAAACTATAATATCTACTCGTGTACACCTACCTCTAAAATCTATCCTATAAAAGTACCCGATAGCGGTTACTCGAAAAAAACTTATTTTACTTACGCAATTAAAAAAAAAACAAATCAATTATTCTTTTTTTTTATTTTTTCGACCCGCTTCATTTTTAAACGCATCAAAAACGTACGGTGGTCTATATAGACCGATTTTGGTTTGTTTATTAATTTTATTTTAACCCTGAAATTGTATCAACTATGTGAAATATACATTATTTTTAAACAAAATTATTTAAGAGACATAATCAATTTGTTTTAAAAAAATATTTCATACATTTTCATACAAAAACCAATAATAAATATAAATACAAGTCAATGTTTTTGTAAGGGATCTGTATAATAAACGAAATTATCTACGTATTGTTGTCTGCACAACGCCGTGCCTTCGTTGAGAAAAAAAAATACTCCTTGTTCGAATCGGGGTTAGAATGCGTTTTCAATGGGAAATTAATTTTTCACCTGGAATAACCGATTAACGGATAATATCGAATGAATTATTTATGCGGTCTGACTGATACTTATTGTTATTGCTGATGAAAACTTATCTGATTAGATTTCGCATCCGTTATTTATTGTATTTCACGTTATAGTTTTTAAATGAATGGAACGCGAAAAAATATATATTCAATTATTATAATAATATATACGTACACGAGTACCTACCTATACGCAATATTATCATTGACAACGGAAGTAATAACCAATAAAGCAATTAATTATTAATATCAGGAAGCTTGGGACTGTCTAGTTTTATATCAGATATGATTATCAGATTAGACGAGTCTAAACGAAAATATAGTTATAATTCTGAAATAATTTACATTTATGCGTAATAAATGTATAAAACGATAGAAGTACACGAGTAAAAATCGATAATAGCCGTTGTATATTGATGAATCAATATCTAAATAATGAATTTGTCGTACACATATTTTTTTTTAAATATTTGAAGTTACAGAAAATATTCAATAGTTATATAATAAGCTGTATAGCTTATACATTCGAGAATATTCAACGTTTTTTGTATTAATTATATATTCACAATACATTTTTAATAAATTTACTAACGTCGGTGTTAAATGTTGATTTTATGATATTTTTTATACAAATGGTCTGGGTACACTCATATAGGAGATGCCCACTTGTAAAAAAATGTAAAATTTGTATTTTCGATTAAATTTAATAGTTCGAATATTTTGATGAACAGTAGAATATATAGTCCTACCCATCGTTACTATTATCCTACCAAAATCGAATACGTCCTAAACTATATATTATATATGTTTAAGATTACCTCTTCTCGAGGTGCGAAGTATCGTGTCATTTTATCATTCCACGACTTGATTGTAAAATATTCAAATGATTTTTCAACGACTATAATTTTATACAAAAGCCCAAAGTTCGCACCGTGGTTGAAGTGTGAAGTTGGGAAGGTAGAGTATAGAATATAGGGGTTATGTAATTTATTTTTATTTGTACGCAACGATCAATCATTGCAAACGAAAAACGACTCTGAGCGAAGTATGGTTAAACGAGATTTGGTAAATTTAAATTTGAAAAATGACATTAAATTCTAACTGCAAAATAAATTACAAACGTTCGTGTTTTCTAAACGCATATCGACGTAAATCTGTACTCAAAACGCCGATGAAAATTGTCTACACATAAAACAAAAACATAAATTCGAAAATTTCATATAGTTATTAATAATTGAAATGAACGGCTGAACATTTTAGAAATCGCACAACGTCCAGAAAGTTACACTAATATATGAATAGGGCTAATAGAACTAGATGATAGTTTCCGGTCTCTAGTACGATTGTTTTCCGCTGAATAATAATTCAGGGTTGAATACCGTTTAAATCGAAATCTCTCGCGATTTATAATAATATCACGATGATGCGTATAAACACACATTCGACATTTTCGTTAAAATAAAAATATTTATTATATATACCTAATAATAACGGTACAATAGTGTCGTACGACGCTGACAGGAGTCCTGGCGTTGATATAATGGTTAAAAAAAAAAAAAAAAAAAAAAAACTGCATTTATATGCAGTACGCACTAATAGCACTAGCATTATTGTCCGATAAGAAAATTAAAACTACTGCGCGCAATGTCCGCCGTATTATATTGTGTGTCGATACGATTTTTTTTTTTTGTTTTTTTTTTTTTTAAATATATTGTTTCGACGTCCCCGGAGGCCGTTTTCGTTTGTCACCCCCTCGGTATCGCACTGAGAACCCCTGACCGCTAATAAATAATATCCAAGAAGGACGTTGGCAACGGTGGTAATGCTGCACGAGGGGAAAAATAAAATCTACGATCCATTTTGATCAAAATACTGTATACGCGTGTGTACGTGTGTGTGTGTGTGTATATTATAATCCGAGCGATTCATATATTATAACGTAGGGTGGCCTTCTATTGTCGGCATCAACTCGAACGATGTTAATGAAAGAATAACATTGGATTATGTGTATAAACCCGCACAATAAAGCACAAATAAACATACACACGTATAATGTACAGCTGTCTTTCGCTCTGTATATAATATGTTTCTGTTTCGATTCGGAATCAGAGGCCTTTTTTTTTTTTTCCTTTTTTTTTCCGCACCGCATATATTATATATATATACGAGTATATACAGAATTCGAATCAGATTTATGTCCCACAATGTTGATAGAATAATATAATACCTACGCGCGAGTAACACGTCATATTATACCCATATATATATATACATATATATTTTCATCTGAGCACAACAGGAGCTTGAATACATATATGTATACAAATTTGCGGTTTTACAATGGTGTTAATGCCTATTACACTGGGGCATTGAAGTTATTGCATTTGCATCTATTTTTTTTATTTTTTTTTTTTTCAGATTGCTGAGTGCGCTTAAAATTCGTTTTGCTTAAATATTAATTTAAATTACAATTTTGACAATTTATTTTCATGCGATTATCATGCTGTTATTCGTAATTTTCAAAATATTCAACTTGATATAATTATAAAACGAAAATGAATTGTACAAAATGTACGTATCAGTTAAAAAATATTTATGATAATACATATTTCTATATCGCATTTTAATTTTTTTTTTTTATGTTTACTTGTCCTTCAATAAACAATTTTATCGACAATCGGTTATGTTTAAAACACTCATGTGCTGATATCGTTGTAATTTGTAATCAATGTGTCATTTAGTGGTTCGGTATACTTTGTCGCGTCTATTTCGCCTGTAAAAATCGATTCGTTTAAATAAGTTGTTTTAAAAAATTACGTAAAAACTAAATCTTTTTTCAAGACAATTTTTAAAAATATAAGTGCAATTTTTAATATATTTTTATGCAATAACACAATAAATTTAGTGAGTTTTTTTTAATGCAATAACTTCACTTTCTTACCTATTACATAATATACGTGGTTTTATTTTTTTAAACGAAAACTAAACGCTTTACGTGACTTTATACAGATAACCGATAGCCAATTGTAAGTACAAGTAATTTGTTAGGTAGATAGGCCACCTATTACGGAGATGTTATTTTCCGAAATTTCAAACTACTGAATTTCTTATAAGCTGTACGTACAGCGAATCGGGAATTCTGGTTAAAATTGTACATGCAGTAATTATTATTGCGTTACAGTAATACGTATGCCTCGAGGAAATATTATAAAAATTGCGTAGTACTGTTGAGATTTGTCGTGGGTGAAATTTAATTATTTTTTTCGCACAGTTTGGAGAGCACAATCTAGCTGTACAAGCTGATTCCAACTAATTATATAATTACATAATACAGATAGGGACAATATTAAAGTCCTAACTTGTGAAAAACAGGAATTCGATTTAATAGTTTTTGATTATTCTGCGCAGTCGGTAGAAATAAACGCGATGTAATATTGAACAGAAATATTGGCATTTTTTTTTCAATGATGATGTCGGAGCTATTTATCGAGTATATATATATATATATATTACCGTAAATACCCGATCACTATGTAAAACTATGTTTTAATAATTAATGCTAGTAGATTTACTGTTTGTACTCAGTAAATGCTGAAAATCATATTTGATTCTAGTGTTTTACTAAACACGTTGTGTACATTCTAGAATGTACAAATTGAGTTAGTAAAAGCTGATTAATACACGACAAATATAAATCAAGCGATAAAAAAATGCATAGCATCAGTTTTACCTTCGGTCGAAATCTGGAATTTACACTCGCACTGTTTGACCAATTAATGCAGCAGGAAAGTTTTTATTGGAAATTAATTTCATTTTTTTTTTTTTTTTTTTTTTGGCTTGTTTATTCAGTGCTCGGAGTGACTCTTCTCGTCTTACTTTAGTGGTACGTTCGGATAATATTTTTACATTATCTTTTTCTTTTTTATCTTTCTTCAAAATATTTGTTTTTTTTTTTTCCCCCCATTAAGTTTTTTCGTGTCTACATCTTTCTCGTCGTAATCGATTTCGAAATAAAAAGTATTACTAAATTCCTTATTTTTAATTATTGGACTTAAAACCGCATTAAACCTCTGAAAATTAGCCATATTTAAATCAAACAGACTGAGGTACCTAATAAAACCATATCTAAGCGATAACTCGGCATATCGTTTAGTTTTTATTTGTCGTGTTATTATCGTGTTATTGTTATTGTCGTGTTATAATCAACATTTATACTAACTCAGTTTGTACATCATATGATATACACAACGTGTTTAGTAATTGCCCGAATACAATTATGATTTTCAGACTTTTTTTGAGTACAAACAGTAAATCTACTATCATTAACCAGTAAAACCTAGTTTTACCTAGTGATTAGGATTTTATGGTAATATATATATATATGTTTCGTATTTACTTAGGCACATATTCTATGTATTTCGGTTCATAGACAGTCGTCGGATATTAAAGAATTCTACTTTTTCAGTTTTTATCGAAAATATCGACTGATTAGTTAAATTATTTGTATTTTTTCATTATAATAGTTAATGTTTTGCAAACAAGTATACGTGCTCTTTAAACGGTTGTACGTTCATCGTTTGATAAACGTATAAGTATTACTCAACGATTCAAAAGAATATTATACAATCACCGCTATACCAACGTAGGTAATCAAGAAACAATTAATTTTCATTTTAAAATTTGTATTAAGCGGCTTTTTTTTTTCTCCATTCTAATGGTCGATTGTGGATTTTATTTGACGTACGCGCAGTGTTATTTTTGTAAGCGAACGGCTGCGCAGAGGGTCCCACGGTTGAAACAGTTTGGTTTAGTTTCGTTTTATCCGTCCGACTATATAAGTGTATAAAGCATTATTATTATATTTTTTTCCATCTATGGAAGGCAATTATATTGTATTATGCGCCTAATGAAGACCTACACCCTATGCTGCGTGTATTGTCGTGTTGTTGTGGTTTATCAGGGCTGTCGAACAACAACAATAAACAAAATGTTGTTTTTGTAACGAAAAAAAAAAAAAAAAGAGAAAGAGAAAAAAAAAACCCGAAGAATAACACCGAGCGGCCAAAAATAGGGGGCGTAATGAGCCGCGAACATAATATTCTTCCGCCCGCGGACTCTCGTGATGGACATTTTATACGTCTTTGCCGTGTGGGAATTTAAGCCTTTTTCCGTGTAACTCTATACAAAATTAGATTGTATCTTTGATACAAAAGCATCAATATATGTATATAATAATAATAATAATAATAATAATAATAATAATAATAATAATATATATAAAAAGCCAGGTGCCTCGGAGCATATTAAGGTAAGAATATACGAAACGGTGTCAGTTAGTGTAAATGTATATAATATGTACGTACTATACCGACGTCGAAAAATACGATACAAAATCTTTTGTGTGCAAATATACGAATGCGTCTATATAGCACGTGCATTACATATTGATAGAGCGCAATAAAATATAATATAATATTATTAGCCTACTATTTTAACTATGAATTTAACAAAAAATTCGCACTATTCGAGTATTTCGGTTTTAGTGCCTGCAATTATCTCTAAACATTCGGCGAGTAACAAGAACATTTTTATTTTCATTTTTTTTTTTTTTTTTGTCAAACGCTCCGCTATCCCGCTACCGGTCGAATGTAGAATAGATTTCGCTACAATATTTACCATACAGAGTTGTTCGATTTTGGTTCCTATCCAATAATATTCAAATATTAATTTGGTAATTTCCACGATTGAAAATATTCACAGTTTAACACCCTCTGGATTACAACGGTAAAACACTACGACTGCCTTACATAATAAATCACGAACAATTATTTACGTATGTAATCAAAAAAATAAATAAATATTTATATATGTATATTGTATATACGATATATTATCTATTGAACACGTTATTAATTTGTAACTACGTTCTTGTTTTAAACGTATTTTAGTTGTCCAAAATTTTAATTTAAAACACTGATAAACTGAATTACATCATATTAGAAATTTCGCAATTTAAAATAGCTTACAGAAAAAAAATCATATATCATACCAATACATAACTTGCTACGGTCAAAATCTACAACGATATTACTTTAATATCGCAGTATCTTAGTATCTGACTGTATTCTATTTAATATATTGTTTTACTTACATTATCGATTAACACAGACTACCGAATTGTGGCGCTTGAGATATTTGTTTTTGTACCGGTGAATTGTATATGATACGGTTAGGTTTGGACGAGCCATATGTAATTTTTATACATAATGCGTGTTTATGTACGTCGACAATGGTTTGAACAGGAAACAAATATATCTATACGAATTGACGACTATAGTAAAATGATTTTCGAAAAAAAAATTCAATCATATCGTATTAACCATTAAAAGAGCATTTATCAATTGTTGTACAGGAATACGATTTAAAATATAATATCGTTAGTTGCATGTATGGCTCTTAAGGGCAACCAACAAAATATCGTGTGGTTTTAAACAACGGTGTTGATATTTCCAAATGTGATAGTTACTAATAGTTAATGTTTTAATATATACGAACCGAGGTAACATTTATGGCAAACTGTCTGACGAACAAAATAAAAAGGCATATTGTCATTATTATTTTTTTTTTTAAATAATCGCTTATACGCAAGCGAACTCACTTTTAAAACACTACGATCAATATGCGCATAACGGAAAAGGCGATTTTACGACGACAACCGCGATACACTCGACGCAAAACGAATTCAAAGATTACTTGCTAATTATTTTGTTAGTATGCAATAGTAAAACGGTTGTTAAATATGTCAGTCGTACGCGTATACGCTTTTCGTCGCGTGGTCCGTAAACAGGCGGAGGTGTTCGTCGAGAATATTTCGTTCGAATTAATAAAATACCCACAACACAATAACTCCAAACACATTTACAACATAGCGTATGGAGTGTGGACACAATATAATATAATGGACGTTGTTATTCGAGATCGTCCAGGAAAAAATAGGTAGCTAAATCCGCTCGATTAATTCGATACCATCGTCATCTCGTCGATCGGATCGAAAAAAAAAAAAAAGAAGAAAAATCCACAATAATGTTTTGGTAAACATAACACAACAATGACCGACAATATTATCTTATTGTACGCTGTCCGTATATTTTAGATTTCCTAAACAGATAGAGGTGGTAATAATATAAAACCTCGTCGCGTTGTTTGTCGCAAATAATTCATAATAAATACAAAACCGGCGACGGTAATCCCTTATTTTCTTCCGTTCACGAAACCGAGGTGTTATTTTTATAAGTAGCCGTTACTTTTGTACAAGTGTTGCATTGTTGTGTTATGCTGTCGACGAAATTCGCAAGATGTTGAATTATATCTGTAAATACACATCGTCCAATCGACAATTTTGATTTTTCAATTCCCCATTGGCTACCACCACGAATAGCGTCCATATAGGCACTCATTTTATGCCATGCTCATTTTATCTTAGGTTCGATTATCAATAAATAACGAATAGGTATTACAAATTAATATTTACAAGACGAATCCATCAAGCAGTTTCCATACACGTTTCAAAAACTGTATTATGTGAGTTTCCTTTTCTTATCTATATAATAATGGATGTCTGTCTGTCTGTATAAAATTAATAGACTTAAAAAACTATTGGAGCGATTTTTACGCGGTTTTTTTGCAAAATGTTCCGCGTTGTCCGGAGAAGGTTAGAGCTATTGGAATCCACCCCCTGTTCGGTTTTTAGGTATTTTTAGTACAAAAATCTAATTATTTTCGTTGATTTATGGGTTACCTTAGTAACACGGACGAGAAAACAAACTGTTATTAATTATTGTAGGGCAATCCCTGTGCTATGCGGATATCTACGGTAATTACTGAAAACACGTACAACGTCAATAAACGAATAACAAGGGCGGTAATTGAGTGTTTGCAGCATTAACCTTGAATATCCATGCTTCTCGCATGGTCAATTCTATGTCGCCTGTTCCCGACAACAAAATTAAAAATGTCATATATCATAGAGCATTGCAATGGACAAAATGATTATGTCACAGAAGAAAAAAAAAAAGGAAAAATTTTGTTTGACAATTCTGACTTAAATTATTTTTGTTGATGAGCGATTGAAATGACAAAGTAGAACGCTTTTAGTCTGCCGAAGTTTGAGGGATACATACATAATGACCAATAGCAATAGCAATGCACTGCTAGTAATTATATAATAGTTTATATATGTATATACCTATAAGAATAATTTATATCTTGTTATTATTATTATTTCTATCGTTTATTTATTTATTATAATAATTTATCACCTGTTAAACGTGAACGTGCGATTTAAAAAAAAAAAAAAAAAAACCGAAGAGCTCTCTTATTGTACACGGTATAGCAGTGTTTGTGCGTTTAAGTATCGGCAATGATGGACGGAAACGTATAGGTACTTTTTGAAATACCATTCGGCGGGTATTTAGTATTGAACCGTTTGTATGCGCTTGTGTAGTAATAATAACAAACTTCATAATATTTTATTGTCCGTTTTACAAAAAAAAAAAAAAAAAAACGTTTGTCGAGGCTTACAATATTATTTATACTAAACGGTTTTTTTTGTTATTACAACGCCTTAAGTACACTTCGATTACAAAGGTTTACTGCCGCAGGAGAGAATAATTGGGTAGCTACTACTGGTGTTTTTAAAATATTTAAGGTCCGTATTGTGTTTAGAAATAGATGGGTTCCGGTTAGTTTGAAAAGATAATATTGATACTTTGTTATACCTATACGGTTTTCCGCAAGATCACAATAATTTGTTTGAAAATATTCGTTTTGCGCGCCAACATTGATCATATAATGCAGACGAATTATATATAGGTACAATAGTTCCAAACCACCTGTATAAATTATTCGATTATTCGTTATTTTTTTTTTTTCCGGTAAAATAAACATTTAAGAGAAATTTCCCATACACGCGAGAAGTTTATTAAAGCCTAAATGCTGATGGTGGTAATAACATAATATACATGTGGGTACTTATCTGGATTTATTGAACAACCAACATTTTCAACAAAAAAAAAGAGACCCGGGCCTTGTGTGTATTCCTCTTGTCCAAAAACTCTTAAATACAGACTATCGAGAAAATCCCACTTGAGATATAGAGTACAAATAATATTATTGCTGCCATTGCTGCAGAATGCTGGGTGTAGGATTATTGGCACTATTAAATTATATATATATATTAAAGGTTCCATTTAAATAACAACCGAGGCGTGGAGAAACTGCTCCATGGCCAAATAGACGAAAAGCTGAAGATTTGGTTTAACGAGTGGAAAATATCAATCAACACTACCAAAACGTCCAATATTTCACCCATCGTGTTTTCCAAAAAGTCCACATCGCTTCTACCACCAAATCCAAATTTTTTGTTCAACCATATGGAATTGTTTAGGTTTTATTTCAACATCGTTTCAAATTTTTACCTTTAATATGTATAAACAGGGAAGGGTAATCCATTTTTTAATGATATAACTCATAAGCGGTAGGCGTATATATCTGACATTAGTACAATTCAAATTCCAAGGAAAATATTTTCGTTTCGAATCTGCTTTGGAAACGGAAAATGGTGGGCGGGGCGGGGGGGGGGTGTTGCTGTTCAAAAATCTTTAGAAAATAAAAATTTAAAAACGTGTGTATACGGCGTTAAAAACAATAATCACTAAACGATTCTATTATATAGAATGTGTTGTTTTTTTAGGAGGTTGTGGATACACAGTTACGTACAATTGACACGTATAGTGTACGAAAATTTGACTTACTGCGGGTTCGGTATAGAATTATTGGTCCATAATAATTTGGTTTTTTAATTTCTAATATATAATTGATTATAATTGTGTTCGTTGTGTATGCTGAAAGTAAAACTGTTCACAAAGTGAAATAATTGTATTCGGTGCGCACTGCCCCCGCGCGGTTAGAGCGATTGGTGGTTTTGGATTAGACGCCGCGATCCGGATTCCGGGTTTTTTTTTACCGACATCGGAATGCGGTGTTTGAAAAATGTTGGAATTTCCTAACGTAATTACACTGGCGGGTTTCTTGTACACATCGCACAGTTCCCATACACCCGCGCACGTAACGCGGCGGCGGCGGCGGCGCATGTTTCGCAGCCCGGTCGCGCGGCGGGCTGCGCGCAAGAAGTCGCTCCCGTGCGCGTACGCGCCTCTACAATATTATTGTTATTATTGTTAATATTGTTGTAGAGTTGTCGACGTGTTTTCGTGTAGGAAATCGCGGGCGGCGGCATGGGCGAAGAAGAAGAAGATGAAGAAAAAAAGCCGACGAAATACACAGTACACGGACGCGACGTGTATACGAAACGCGTGATGAATCGGCCGGCGGGTCGGAAAAAAATAAAGTAAAAATATAAATACACCTATACGCCCGGTACAAATAATATTATTAATAATAAAACCGTTGTTGTCCGCGTCTAGCGGGGCGAACGCGCGCGACCCCGTATATATATATATATATATAAATAAAATACGTATAGGGGACCGCCGAAACGCGTATAATAATAATAATAATATAATATTATGTACGGCGGCGATGGGGTGGCTACGGCTGTTGCCGGGGCACACAAATGGAGATGTTACCGTAAACATTTGAATCCGTGAAAAAAAAAAAAAAAAAAAAAAAAAGAGTCACAAAGCCGAACCGCCGCCTGTCATCTGCCTCTGTGTGGTTCGCGCGCCGCCGCCGCGACCGCACGGCCGGACGGGCAGATAGGTTCGGTGGTGGTGGGGGGGGGGTTAGCCGGTAGGTGCCGAGGTATATAACAAGAAGGTAAAAAAAAAAAAAAAAAAATTCGTATAATAATAATCGCCGAACCGCGCGGCGTCCATTATTGTCATCGTTTATTGTTATCATTGTGTGATTATTATTATTATTATTATTATTATTATCCATAGACGCGCAGTCTGAAAATCACGGGTCGCCGGCGGCGGTACAGGCGGCGCGCCCATTGATTGTGCGTGCCCCCCCCCCGACCCCTTACACCGCACCTACCGTTTTTCGACACGAACCCCGCGGACGGTAACAAACAAAAAAAAAAAAAAATAACATAAATATATATACAGAGGGGGAGGGGGCACAAAAAAAAGAAAATAATAATAATAAAACCTCACGGCGAGCTTATAACCTACGTGCGTGCGTGCGTGCGTGTGTGTGTAGTGTGTACGAGATCATAACCGTCGGTTTTTACGATGAAAACATAAAAATCGTCCAGCAAAATATGATTAATGGACCGAGGTGAGATACTGTACCGCGTACACACGCGCACACGGATAATACATGTGTTTCGGTGCGTTTCTTCTTTTTCATTTTGGTTTTTTTTTTTTTTTTTTTGTTCCGCCAAGGGGACGCCGACAAATGGATATTGCCGCCGCCGCGTGATTGCGGCGGACATAAATGTTTTGTCGCTAATATTCCTCCGGATGTCATTGACACAACAATGGGGGCCAATACCCACAACCTACGTGCCCGTTCGCACGTCGCCGCATAATCGACAACGATAATAATTTTATTATAAAGGATAATTTTCTTATTTTTTTTTTTCTTTTTTTTTTTTTCTTTTAACGATTATATTATATAGTGTTGAAGCGATTATCGCCGGTTTATTTACGGAACGCGAATGACGTATCGGTAATAATTAAACGACAAAAAAAAAAAAACGAACGATTACTATCAATTAAACGATTAACTTGAATTATATTGCAACGTTAACGAAACCTACAACGGTACTCGAGGTACTGCTCGATTGATTTTGTTTCCTCTGTAACCCGACACGTGGGATTTTTGGAGATTTTATTATATTAGAACCACGAAAAACAAAACAAAAAACCGTTTCCGGAGTAGAACTATCGGGTCACTTTCCGATCGTACTAATACCGGGATACCGCGTCGGCATTAAATATTCCGTTCTTTATTTGATATTGTGCCTATAACTACAATAAATAATTATAAACATTTCTGTAATATTAATTATAAATAATGTTTGGTTCCACTTCGTTTGGTGTACGTATAATCGTAAAAGTAAATAGTAATCTATTTAAAATACTTTATTCCTCTTGGGGTAAGACCATTCCGTCGAACGTCCATTCCTCCGACTAACTCTGCGGAATGCACGTTTCTTCCACTTCGGGCATCCGTCCAAGGCTCCCGCATCCTTTCCGTTTCATACGAGTTCTTCCCGGCGGGTGATTTTCTAAAAGGCACACTTTTTATTTTGGCGAGGGTAGGCTGTACGCATAGAGATTCATTTTTTTTTTCTTTAAGAAAACCGGTAAAGCCATATAGCCCTCTACTATCCAAAATGCAAATATTTAAATACTAACAGCTATAAAATTTTCAATAAAATGTGCTTCAACGCAATCAATTGCGTAATTAAATGTACGTGTCTTAAATGTGCCCGTCACTATAAATCGCACTAATATTAGTGAAATTACTTTTCAATATATTGTTTTTAACACTAAAGAAAAACGTCGAACACTGATTTTTCCAACGCTCAAAATACAAACCGAGCTATTTAAAACCGACCGCCATGGGATGGGGTAAAATGGTGTTATTCGATATCCGACAAAGTGGCCATTTTTTCTTCTTCTCTATGATGAAAATATTAATCATGACTATACTATCTGTGTATGATCAAATCTGAGCTCAGTTTAATTTTATCGACGCTGTGTACTGTAATTACAGGTCCACACGCCGAACAAAGGGTTTTTTATCTCATATTTTACAACGTGACATTTGAAGGTCTATGTTATTATTGTATTAATCATCTGCAATAACATTATTACCGTTGTGTAATGAAATATAATTTTTGTTTGAAAAATATTTTGAAATATTAGTTTTCCATATAATCGAAATAATATACCTATTAAATATATTATAGTAAACTATTTAAACTATTTAACTATTAACTAGACTATTTCGCATACAAATTACGAAACAGTTTGAAACCTGTCGAAATTTCATTGAGCGGGGTACGGTTTTTCTGTTGTTTTTTCTTTGCGCGCCCCAGCGGATTTGAATGAAAAAAATTTCACGATCGCACGATAAAAAACATGTGATAGTTACACAGGACCGGCACAAGTCTTGTAGAGGTGTACCTAATCGAATGTGACTTTGAAATTCGAATGACTATGGCTAGTTGAGAAAAATTGAAAAAATTGCCAATACGTGGTAGGCGTTGACTCGGCTTCCGTACATACCCATCACGACAGCTTATCCGCCGTCACGGTTTACGAACAACGACGACGGCTGTGCGTATAAATTACTGTATTATTATACGCTATGCACTTTTATTTCACCAGACGTTTGTTACTTACTTTTTTTTTTTTTTTTCGGATACCATACGGCCTGCGCACGGCGGCAATTCGGACGCGAACCATTTGTTCGGGATTACTCCGCGCATTATGGTCGGCGTCACCGCCGGTCTCTTCCTCAACGCTAAACCGGGTGACCCGGCGGACATAAATTTCCGTCGCAGACGCGCTCCGGACGGATTATATACACGCGCGTTTCGGGCGGATACGCGGTTTTAGGTTTAGTTTTTACAATTAATTACCACAGTAGTTTCGAGAACGATTATAATTATTTTACGATACCCGTTCATGTATTACGTAATCCTATATTATGTATATTCATACGCGTCGGGACGAACCGCAGGGAGCTAAGAACGCATCGGTTTCACGTTGACGTCGTGTCCATGATTATTTTACGTATTTTAACGTAAGATTTCTGCTGGAAACTTTACGTTGACGTCGTGTCCATGATTATTTTACGTATTTTAACGTAAGATTTCGGCCGGAAACTTACTGCTGGAATCGAAAACTTCGCGAGATGTTTATATTATTATCATTTTTTTTTCTTACAGTCATCAGCCGTATCAAACAGAATTATCTAGCTTTATAATTACAATTATTATCTTACCAGAATATAAGCATCGATCGCATTTAAACAGATAGATTTATATTTCACGCGTAAGTATTTTGAGATATTTTTATTCCGTCAAAATTCAAATAAAATATCCCAATGACAAAAACGTTTATGGAAAACCTAGAGTTGATAGTGTAAATCGTATTTTCTATACTAAATGTACTTGGCCATTTATCAAAATTGTCGAACAGCAAACCAACGAAAACCGTACCGGTTGCACCGAACGGCTGAACATTTATAAATTATTATTTTTTATTTATTCAAAAAAGATATCAATAGGATTAATATCAAATATAGATCATACGAACATTACAGTTATTCCTCCAATCGTAAATATTCCGAAACTTTGTAAATTAATATTGGCTACAAAGTACGTACCAAAACTCGATTACAAATATAAATTAACTGAAATATGCGTGTACAGAGATAACAATATATTTGTAGTTTATTCCTGGCGGTTGCTCTCTGTGGGTAATGCTCAATGGCATTATTGACATATTTCGTACGCCAGAACGGATTATAGTAAATTCATAAGGAATTGTCAAACATACAGGATTTTGATAAAATGTCCGCAAAATGTTGGACCACGGCCGAGAAAAGAGTATATATTTAATTTGGCTCGAAAATAGAACACTAATTTATCATATTTGACCGAAAAGAGACGGGTGATTTTTGGACAAAAGGACCAAAATTACCCACCCAATACGGTAGGCCTTCATTTGACACACATAACAAAATATTAGGTAGGCGTACACCACAGCTGAGTATAACAATAAAAAGACCAATGAACCAAATGAAACTTTTATTAAATTTCATACGAAACTATTTCAAGATTTTATATTATCCAAATATTATAACGATTATACTTATTTTTTTAAATATAATATTAACAGTTGAGGAGAAAAGTCTAATTTGGAACTTAAAAAAAAAAAAAAATTAATAACATATGAACGAAAAGTAAATTTTATTTAAATGAATAAATGATACAGACAATGAGACGACACACTTATTATTTGTGTCGTTTTATTATTCATCAATTATTAGTTTGACTAATTTTCGCCGTTGATAATCTCAACAAATAAACAAAATGTTATTAATTATTATTGAGTATAATTAATATTAATACATAATTTTTATCGTATTGCTATTATTATCGTTTTCGAATACAATATACGTGCAATTATCTTCTAGGTATTAAATTACAATGGTTCGACAAAAAAAAAAAGAAAAAAAAACTAATATATATAAAATTTTAAATAAAATTGTCTATAATTGAAGTGAAATGAACTATAACTATGTGAACAGGTGCTTGATTTTTTTCCTGTAGCCCAAAAAGAACATGTCGATTGTGTAAGAACCCAAAAATATATTTCCAGAATACAATTTTTGGTGCACTTTCCAATAATATTCCGTAGCCTGGGGATACAGTTGAACTACAGGGCCAAGATCTATCGATCCATTATTTATTCGATAATAAACCTAGAACAATTGACTATATTATTAATCCGTACGATCAAAAGTTATGATTTTACATTTCTAAAAACTGCGATTGAAGCTTCCTGAATACCAGACAAAACAAACAATAAAAGTTATGTGATTTTATGTAATATACTAAAAACTAAATTCGAATTCAAAAAAAAAAAAATAATTTAGATTGTGAGTAGAGCGAGAGAGTAGGAGTTATGTAAAAATTCTCTAGACTTTCATAGCGGAGGCACTATTAGTAAGTTGTTCGACATGTTTTTCTAAATTTTTTACAATTAATATTCAATACAATTTAAAAATAAAAAATCTAACAACAATAATGATTACAATTTGCGGGTTATCCTAATAATTTAAAAGCACATTATATGTGAAAAGTTGAATATTTTTTAAATTTTTCATGAACACACGTGGTTTCAAAATAAATTCCAGTCAGATATTTTACTTTAAATTTTTATTCGATAGCTTTAACTTGAATTTTGGAGTTATTTTTTTCTGAATTCAAGAGTATAGAAAAAACTGAGAAAATAGTAAAACAAACTGCAATCAATTATCCGAGCTCTGGACAGAATAGCCTTTCGTTTGCAATGATTTGTCTATGGATTTTTAACTATATTTTCTGGCACAGAATAAATTTCGAAACAATACGTGAAAACGTGGTGGATTAAATATGGAATATTGAACCGTCCACAGTATAGATTATTTTTTAATCATTTACAGTTTAAATGAGCTCTGCAGCTCGACGGTGCTGATATATTATTCATTTGGAAATTTGAATTACTTGCCGACTCGTTTACTCACTTTATCTATTGGACAAACTATAGGCGGGACACATGAATTGTACCAAGATGACCAAATTTGATTCTTATCCAATAATTTTCTGCAAAGGTCTGAAAACGTCCACGATTGGAAATATTCACAGTTAATACCCTCTGGAGCACAACGGTCGAAAACTATGATTTTAGGCAATCATAATCAAATACATGTGAAAATAAAAATATGTCCAAAATGAAAATGATATTTTACAATTAATAAAATTCAAACATTTGCATGTAGTTTATTTCACTTAAAAACATTACCAATATTAGACGAAACAATTGGAGAAAAAAAAAGATGTTGGGAAGGTACGATATAAATGGTCGTGTAATTTATATATAATGTGCGTAACGATAAATCACCGTAAATGTATCTGAGCGTGGTTCGGTTAAAAATGTTTTAATTAAATTATATCGAAAGTTGTATTAATTTGTAACTATAAAAATAAATAGAAATTGTGTCCGTGAATCATGCCTAAAAAGTACCAATTTAAGTATATGGTGAAATTTCAATGGATTGAACTAAAATAATATTTTTTAATAATTATCAATGTGGATGATATACGGTGAAATTTCAAGTCTCTACGATTATTTTTCAAATGAGTTGCAAATGAAAAAAAATTAAATAACAGAAACTGCGCTATAAGCAGATAAAATATATCTGTTTCTTCCTCGTTGTTAAGAGAAATACTAGACAAATCAAAAGACAACCTCGCCAATGCACCATCTAGGTAGACCGGAAAGTAGAAACTACTTCCGAGGTTGATGATCGGTGTAAGAGTTTTGGTAGAAAAGTTATTAACAGACCGGAAAGGAAGCACACATCGTAGTAAAACCAATGCTACGCTCAGAATCTAAAATTATATTTGTTCGACTCTCGATATCGAATGCAGTTATAATTGTGTAGTTTTACTTACCTTATCGATTAGTTTGGTCGAATGAATGTTTAGTTCGCCGTTAACTACATATTTTCCTTTGTAATTCTCAATTGTATAATTTCCAGTGAAGTTTGGATAAATAGTTATTTTTACTATGCGTACCATGTACGTCAACAATGGATTGAACTAAAATAATGATTTTTAATAAATATCAATGTGGAAATGTGGATGATATTTGATATTAGTATATGATTAAAAGCAAGGGCGTATATAAACGGGATGTTAGGTATTCAAATTTTTAAATAAATTAATGAACGTTCATTAAATTTACATTTTATCATTGCTCGCCAACATAATATAAACCATAAAAACAGGCAATTTTATTATCAGTTAGGTTTGATGAATACAAGTACGTTCAAAAATATTACGTGTTTCTACGATTATTTTCCACCACATCACAACAAAAAAAAACATAATCGAAAATAACAGAAACTGGTATTGCTTTAATATTTTCTGGTTTTTCTAACGTATTTTCCCCGTTTTTTCCACGTATTAAGGAATAGAGGGCACAATAAGGGAAAAATTGACCTCCAAAACGCACCAACAAGCTAAAATTACCAGCAGACACCGTCTCTGATATTGATGATAGAAGCGTAGAAAAGTTGTTCATAGACAGAAAAAAAATGTACATTAAATCCAATTCATTCCACACTACTCTCAGAAATTGATATACTAACGTATTTAACAATTAAAATATTTAGCATTAGAGTAAAATTATGTACGATTCTTAATAAAAATAGTAACGGTTGGTGATTAAATAGTTTGTGCTAAGTGATTTTATAATATTAGACTCTCATTTCCTAGTCGGTTTTTAACTAGAACTCGTCTATGCGAACGAATCATAACGAGCAGGTGTCTACCTCCTATTTTACATTTAGACATCGAGTTATTTTTATATCGTAACTATAAAACAATAAATTTAAATTAAATTACTTAATATATTCATTTATCTTTCACAAATTCAAAATTTAAAAATTCGATTTATATTTCATTTCTAAAATCCCTTTAAACGCGATCGAATACGAATAGCGTTTATTTACGTGTAACTTATTTATTAATTTAATAATTTATTATCTAATAATCATAATAACTACTTACACACACAATATTTTTGACAAAAGCTCCGGTGAAAAAAATAAAACACAATAACTTGAAATTTGCCATTTTTTTATTGTACTTGCGTTATTACTGTTATCGCGAAACAAGTTAAAAATACGTAAAATGAGATGAAAAAATTACATAATTCGTGACGTATAGAAGAATAGAAGAAAAATATTTTCACGGACTGTTAAAATCTGCACAGCGTATACGACGTGAAAATTTAGAATACGTATTTCGTATCGGCGAGAGTATGGGTTATATTTTATCACCAAAAAAACCCCCGCCTCGTTTTTTTTAAATTTGGGCTAGAAACACAATTTCATATATAAGATTTCAGTATAATTATTACGTATCTCTATTGTATCGTTACTGTACAGTGATTATGTTGACAACACGTTCGCACGCCAAAAAATGAGCTTTTGTGCCAATATCTATCGTATCAGTCATCAACATCGTTTTTTAGACGAGTAATTACCATTTATATGTATACTTCGGTATTATTGCCTCGCCTATACAATCGTTAAAATTAATAAATAATTTTTTTTTTTTTTTTAAACAAATTTTTTTAGAACAATTCGAGTCAATGGATGTCTTTACAAGAATATATTTTATTCTCGTAGTTTCACAATGTTTATTTTTTTGTAAAATTATTAAATTTCTCTGTAAACACTTTTTCTACCAAAACAATACACCCGATCTGTACGCTTCTAGACTATTTCCGGTAGCATATTTTGTCTAGTTGGTACATTGGAGAGGTCATCTTTAGCGAAGCTCCGTTCTGAGGAGCACATTCATTTTCTATTGCCGGTAACGTAAATGAAACAACTAATATCAACAACATCGGTATCGCATTTATAATTCCATCATTATGTATTGGTAGTCCGCATCATATGGCAGAAAATATTTAAGAATTTCGTGCGTGCGTACGGCCGACCAGATCCGCATCGCGTAAATGTTCATCGGATTTACGTGCAATCCAAACTGGGATGAAATTCAAATTTTCCTATTACTGGATCGAACAGCTTTGCATCAGCACGATATCACTGCACGTGTGTTTAAACAAAAATTAAAACCGTTGATGGACACGTGTTGCTTACACGTCACTCTGTATTCGGCGAAACGCGTTGCTGGATTTGAACGGCAAAAACGAAGTTTTAATCGTATTTCAAAATGGTTGGTCCACGAAGTGTGACAAGAAGACATTGATAAAATTATCTGGGCGACAATTCCGGATCGGATTATTGATTAATAGTTGTGCGACATTGTTACCACTAACACGGTTCGTGGTCCACGCGGTAATCTGAACATAACGGCGCCATGTATGGACAATGGAAAATGTACGAAACGTTTTCCAAAAGCGTGTATGAACGATACTTTTAACAATATCGTTGCTTGCCATCGTAGAGACATGGATGACAATGGTGGTCAATTATTATCGATTGCGCATGTCGAACGGTGTAATAGTTGATATAGGTAATCGCTAGGTGGTTCCGTATTGTCCATTGCTGTGCAAAACCTACAAAGCACGACGCATCGACGCTGAGTTATGCGGTTCTTGCTTTTAATCATACACCAATACCAAATATCATCGACATTTCCACTTTGATATTTATTAAAAATCATTGTTTTAGTTTAATTTATTGTTTTATAGTTACGATATGAAAATAACTCGATGTCTAAATGTAGAATAGGTGGTAGACACCTGCTCGTTGTGATTCGTTCGCATAGACGAGTTCTAGTTAAAAACCAACTAGGAAATGAGAGCACATACACTCGCCGATATGAAATACGTATTCTAAATTTTCACGTCGTATACGCTGTGCAGATTTTAATAGTCCGTGAAAATATTTTTCTTCTATTCTTCTATACGTCACGAATTATGTAATTTTTTCATCTCATTTTACGTATTTTTAACTTGTTTCGCGATAACAGTAATAACGCAAGTACAATAAAAAAAATGGCAAATTTCAAGTTATTGTGTTTTATTTTTTTCACCGGAGCTTTTGTCAAAAAAATTGTGTGTGTAAGTAGTTATTATGATTATTAGATAAGAAATTATTACATTAATAAATAAGTTTAGGGAGATTTCCGGGTTACCTTGGCTACTAGAGGAGAGTTAATACTATGATTTTACCAAACTCTGCTCAGAATCGGTTTTTTATTATAATTATTGATCGTTGTGTACAATATACAAACTAATATTAATTGACCCATCCAATCTTTCCACCTACTACATTGGCACACACCTGGTGCAAGATTACGTCCGGCGATTTTTTAAATATTTTTTTATTACTATCCTTAACAAAATTATTGTAATGTTTCTGTTTTTTTTTTAGACGTTACGGAATTCCGTACCGTATCCAAACGTCATATTATTTTTTTTCAAACGATCATCTAAGCGACGATATTGATAGACACTTTCTTCTTCATTAGGTATCGTCTAAAAACATATTATTATATAACATATATATTTAGTCTATTGGTGTTGAGATACAAAGAAGTATCATTTATGTAGATAAAAATAAAAGATAATTCCTTTGAAATCATCAAGATACGTTATAAAGCTAAAAAACACATATTTATCTTACATAAAATAATAGAAATCTTGAAAGCAAATTGTAGCAGGGAGATAAAAATGTATACGGTTCGAATTATTCTAAAAATTCAATGGGTGCAAATCCACGAGGTAACTTTGAATTTTTAACTAATAGTAAAACAATACTGTTAGCTATTAAGTATTTTCTACTCCGGGTAAAACATTTAATTTTTAATTATTTTATAAATACATGCTATCTAGATAATTACTAATAATATAATAATTTTATATCATTAGATAGATTTAAATTGTTCATCTAAAATAGATAAAAAAATACAAAAAATATTATCTAGTCAAGAATCAACAATGTCTATCATTGTCATTATGTATACAAAATATACTCAGTATATATTGATGTACGTTTATTTGTAATCCAAAATTATAGGGAATATCTTGTATATAAGAATCATTACTAATAAAAAACAGACATTGAATTTTCTTCTTTTTTAATTAATAAGCCAACAAAATATTTTACATTTGGAACTCTGGTATTTATTATAATATATATGTTCATGTTCATAACCTAATACAAACATTTATTCAAAAAAAAAAAAAAACTCATAGATTATTAGCCTCTACATAAAATATCTTTATTTTAAGTCAAGGAATTTTACATATATAATAAGAAATTAAATTGTTTACAATTGTAATAAAATTAACTATAACGAAGTCAATTGCCTTAATCGGTGCTTGGTTTTTGTCCTGTAGCCGAAGATGAATAATTCCATTTTATATGCACCGACAAATACATTTCCAGAATACATTTTTTGGTTCACTTTCCAATAATAGTTCAAGGACAAGGGAAACCATTGAACCATCGGATTAATGTCGAATGATGCATTCCTTATTTGACTGCTGAACTATTACAGTTGATTATAATATATATAAACAAAATTGGAAATTAAAAGTTTGTGGAATCCCCATTGAAAAAGTTCGTAATTAAACGAAAATTATATTGCAATTAAATGTTGGTAGATTTTACTACATAAAAAAAGGACGTTTTAGATTGTAGGCGGAATAAGGGAAAAAGGGTAAATGAGATGTGTTTTTTTTTCAACAGGAATTTGAGAATATTATCTAGATTCCTTATGGTTTATGAAAATCGTTTATAGTACTGACAATAAATTACGATTCACCGGTTTTAGGCAAAATCGTATAGCACACGGAGATGTAAAATATTGAATATAAGCAAACAAATGGTGGATACACAACATTTAGAAGCGAGCTATTGAAATTAAAATGTTTATAGGTGATCTGACACAGAATATTATCCCTAATACTTTGTACTACTGTTTGTATTATACAAATATTCAATATTGAAGCTAAATTTTAATATTTTTTTATTATATTTTATTACAATGCTTATAATAATTCATCAGCAATTATTAGTTATTTTTAACCTTTTACTCACATTAGAAAATGGACAACTTATAAGTGGATCAAATGAACCGTACCAAGAGGACCAGAGTTGGTTCTTTTCACTTAACATTCGACAAAGGTTCGTAAGTGCCCACGTTTGGAAGTATTCGCAGTTGAAGCCCTCTGGGTTACAACGTTCGAAAATAACAATAACCTTAAATAATAGTTCATGCAAGTATTGTATTTATATGTACTTACTTAACAATAAATATTTTTAATTATTTATAGTTAATTTCATTGTTAAATTATGTTATACAAATAATTCCAATATCATGAAAACCAGTACCAAAAACAAAATAAAATGTAATTGCTCGACCACTAAGATCTAGTTTTTTATTTCAAATCTTACTGTGTATTGATATAGTTGTACATACTTTATCAATCACATTGTCCGCAATAAGACTTAAGTTTCCATTAATGGTAGTTATTCCTTTGTAATTGTTAATTATACAATTCCCAGTAATATTTGGATACGTAGTTACTTTAAATGTACGTAACTTGTAGGTGAACAATGGATTGTACTAAAATAATGATATTAAATACATAAATTATTATAATATTAGATAATATATTGTCGAATATGATTCTGCCCTCAGGCCGTTTCAGATATTTGAAATTATTAAACGTTTATTAAAGGGGATAATTTCTGTTAAAATCACGAAAGCAAAACGATTCGTTCGTAAAAAATGCCATTTTAAACAAATTGGGTTAATCTTACTAATTTCATACTTATACAAAATATATGTGTGTGTGTGTGTGTGTGTAAAAGTTCAATTGTAAAATTGAATTAAAATTATGTTTTCATATTGTTACACTTATACAAGAATTTTTAGAACATACGAGATATGATAGTAATAAACTAGGATTTTTTAAAAAAAAAATGTATAAACACAATAATATTCTAAATACACATTGATACTTTTAAAGTAATCTCCCTGAAGAGCAATACACAGCTGTTATCTTCTTATCTACTTATGAAATATCTTCTGGTAGGCTATTATGTGAATAGCTTTAAAATCGTTTACTGTATTTTGTTGGATTAAGTTAGGCCATATTCCAACTTTCTGCCTGTTTCTTCCTAAGAAGTTCACGTTATCTTTTCATAACATACAAATAAAAAAAAATCAATACACTTTTTGACTTTGAGGCACCGGTTCATGATGAATTATCCCATGAAAATCAAAAATGTGATTATTATATGGTTCTTCTATTGCGTCCACAAGGAAATTTGTCACACGACTAAAACACGGTTATATAAAAATACAAAGAAACGCTCAAATACTCGTTAGAAGTTACTTTATCCAATAAAATGATCCATGGTTTGCTATATGTATTGGTGAAAATATTAATAATGCCGTCCTAGTATTACTTATCACACCTCGTATTTCAACAATGGACATTTGTTGTTCCTAAAAAGTTGACATTTTTACGTAACCACCGTTTTCCTCGTCGATTAATTGTAAGTATTAAATTCCCGAATCAATACGTGCATGTGTTTTAGAATTAAAGGTCTTAAAATTAATAATTGATACACTTACAGACATTACGTTAATAACAAACGATACGCTGAAAACAATACAAAGCATCTTAACCGTTAACATTTTTACATTTATATATTACTGTTGAAATTACTTTTCACCTCACATAAAATAAACATGAGAATATATTTTGTTTTTCGTGTGTACAAAATTTGGTAAAAATAAATTTGCTGCGTTTTTATTATATAGGCACCTGTGCCTGTTCAAAACTGGACGACGTGTGATCTAAAAATGATATTATCTAGTGGAGGAATGTTCGGTTTTACACAATTTATACCCGCCTTGGACATGTTACAATAAGTATTCCCGGTTTAATTTAGAATTTATTTTATAAATAGTATACAATAGTGTGACTATTAATAACTCATTGGCGCGTCGAATAATGTGACAACCGAAGGTCTATCGTATCGATGGTCGATATCGTTGAAAAAACACGCATATAAAACACGAAATATATTTTGATATTATTCTTCTATCCAATTATCACCATTGTAATGGTCGACAAATTCCTTTATTATTTTTTTTTTTTTATATAACAATTAGATATAATTATATTATAACCTCAATACATTTATTCGAAAATCGGGCTATTTCAATAAACAAACCTATATAGTTACAATATACGAAAATATTTCGTAAAATATGTGCATCATGCTGGCGCTGCAATTTACATCAAATCAAACATAGCCCATCACTCTCTACCCCCCTACATTACACCTCACACACAGGCAGCCAGTGTCTCATTAATTATACATAACAACATTCCGGTCACTGTTTCTGCAGTGTATTGCCCCCCAGGTCTCACCATCACCTCCAACCAATTTTCCAACTATTTCTTACCCTTGGGTCATCGCTTTATATCTGGGGGTGATTTCAACTCAAAAAATCCAGCATGGGGTAACCGATCTCCTAACACCAGAGGCAGAGCTCTACAACAATGTATAACAAACAATAATTACTCGTCACTCGCCCCACCTGGACCAACCTATTGGCCCTCTCATAATAACAGACTCCCTGATATTTTGGACATTTTTGTCAAAAAACTTCCTAACAACATAAAGGTTAACCTTACCAACCTCTACGACCTTTCTTCTGATCACACCCCGACAATGCTCAAACTTGGATTGAACGTTCTTCCACAAAAAATTGAATCTCTTACCCCAAGACAACTAAATTGGTCCACATTTAAAAAACATAATAAATGAAGATATCAACCTTAGGATCCCTCAAAAAAACGTCTGATGACGTCAACAATGCTGTCAACCGCCTCACAATCTCTATCCAAAAAGCAGCAACCGCTTCTTTAAAACCCTATAACTATTCAAGCTCAAAAAAACAAACACCCTATCACATCAAAGTATTATTAATCGAGAAACGTAGAATAAGGAATCAGTGGCAAACATTCAGGTACCCTAATGATAAGGTAAAACTCAATAAACTGAACAGCAAGATAAAAAAGGCTATCCAAATTGACAGAAGTCAATCCTACAACACTTATGTAGAATCGTTAACCACAAAAAACTCATCTCTTTGGAAAGCAACCAAATCTCTACTTCGTCTTGATCAACCCTCCCCTCCTCTTCGAAATGCAGATAACTCATGGGTCATTACTGATACTGACAAAGCAAATATCCTAGCTCTACACCTAGAAAACTCTTTTTCTCCTCACGATATCCAACCCAGCCCTACCCAACTAGAAATAGTTGAAAACTACCTGGATGCCCCTTTACCAATGTCCATGCCTGCCAAACCTACATCTCCCGATGAAATAAACACAATAATCAAAAAAATGCCTATCAAAAAATCCCCAGGTCATGACCTAATTACAAATTATATAGTAAAAAACCTACCGCATAAAGTCATAATATACCTATCCCACCTTTACAATGCAATACTCAGATTATCTTTCTTTCCAAGCGCCTGGAAGCACTCCATCGTAATTCTCATCCTTAAGCCCAACAAACCCCCTGAAAATCCAGCATCGTACAGACCGATAAGTCTCCTCCCTACTTTCTCTAAAATCTTCGAAAAAATTCTCTTAAAAAGAATTATCCCCCTTGCCACTACAGCAAATATCATTCCGCACACCCAATTCGGTTTCAGAGCTCATCATTCGACTATCTATCAACTTCACCGCACTGTTGACTTTATCTCCAATGCTTTGGAGACGAAACAATTCTGCCCCACCGTGTGTTTGGACGTCTCCCAGGCATTCGACCGGGTCTGGCACGAAGGGTTACTCTTCAAACTAAAAAAAATTCCTCCCAGCGCCCTATTTCTTACTAATAAAATCATATCTATCCAACCGCTCTTTTAAGGTTCGTCTTAAAAGTAGTTACTCATCCTCCTACTGGATTCGTGCAGGTGTCCCACAAGGTAGTGACATCGCTCCTTTTCTTTACTCGGTATTCACCCATGACATACCAAAAACACCCTACACATTCCTTGGTACATATGCTGACGATACCTTAATCTCAGCGACTCACCATGATCCTCCAACTGCCTGTCGGATGGTCCAAAGTCACCTAAACATGATTTACGTATGGACAAATCGGTGGAAAATCAAAATTAACGAAAACAAGTCCACACATGTAACTTTCACAATGCGCAAAACTACATGCCCACCTATCACGTTTAACAACCAAATAATTCCCTCGTCAAACGAAGTCAAGTATCTAGGGTTAACTTTCGATAAACGTCTTAACTGGTGCTCGCATCTTAAACAAAAACGAAAATCAGTTAACTCTAAACTACATCTCCTCAGACCCCTCTTAAGGTCGAAAATTCCCTTAAATAACAAACTTTCGATATACAAATCAATAATTCGCCCGGCTTGGCTCTACGGAATCCAACTATGGGGGACGGCAAAACCGTCAAACACCAAAACATTGCAATCTTTTCAATCCATTTGCCTACGTTTAATAACCTCTGCCCCTTGGTATGTAACAAACAAAAACCTCCACAAAGATCTGAACTTACCAACCCTCAACGACTTAGCCAAATCCCATTACAAAAAATTTCATTCAAAACTTCACGATCATTCCAACCCTTTAATAAAAAATTTATCCTCTGCTTCACTTATCCCTAGAAGGTTAAAAAGGCAATGGCCTAGAGATCTACTCTAAATTTAAACAAAAAAAAAAAAAAAAAAATTTAATTAACTAAAAACTTCTTAACTCATGTCAGGTGGCACTGCTGGGAGCCTTCCTATTCTTAATTTAAACGTCAAATTAAAAGCTATCACACTTACTAATTATACTCTGTGTATAGATTGTAAATATATATATTTTAAATAAAAAAAAAAAAAAAAATATGTGCATAAAATTTGTAAAATATGTCTATTAGTAAAATAAAAAAAAAATATCGTCTAATCCAATTAATAACAATTGTTACTAAGTGCATTTTAATCATGTTGTATACTAGCTGATCAGAGAGACGTTGTTCTGTCCAAATTTCAATCAATTTGTTTGCGATCCCGGAGTGGAATCTTTAATATTAAACCATAATTTAGTTTTGTCGTCAGAACTCTACGTGTATGCCAAATTTCAGCAAATCCACGGGTGGTTACGAGTTCATACGAAAATCCCTTAAAAAAAATAACTTTCAGTTTTTCTCGAATTTTTCAATTTTTCTTTCAGTAAAAACCTTATTGGTACTATTACGAACATATTAAAAAAAAAAAAGAAAATGAGCCAAATCTGTCCAGCAGTTTTTAAGTGATTTTTCAGTGGTTTTACAATGATGTTTTTTTTTTTTTGGTAAACACTTTTTCTACCAGAAGACTTCATTCAATCTATATAATCTTTTACTGTTTCCGGTAGCAAATTGTTTTGTCGGTACTTTCAAAAGGTCGCTTTTCGATATATTTATAAGTTTTAAAATGCGACAGAATAACTACCGAGAAATGACGAAAACAGTTTTACATAAAATGGAACTTTGTAATGTAATGACGTGAAAAAGTTTCAAAATTTAATATTAATTTTGGCTATTTATAGACATTTTTTTTTAAGGATATATTTTATAATATACGAAATATTTTTCTAGAAAAGGTCTTTATCGTAAAATATGTGCAAAAAATTTGTAAAATATGTTTTTTAGTAAAATAAAAAAAAATACCGTTTCATCCATTTAATAACAATTGAACATTTTAAAATTTAATATATTTACATATTTACTTATAATATGCGAGTTGAATTATTGATTTAGGTTCTGAGCGAAGCGAGTCGTCTTGTTGTTTCACATTTTAATTTAATGACTTGAAAAAATTTCAAAAATTAATTTCAATTTTGGGCTATTTATAGACATTTTTTTTTTTTTAAGGATTTTAATCTTAAAGCGGTAAAATTTTGAATTTTGAGACCTGAACATTTTTTAAAGTTTTATTTACTTTATTCTTCTAAATATTTTCGAAAAATCTCCAACATCGGTAGTACCAAAATTGTATGTTATAGCCGTTTAATATGTCTAGTTGAACAACATTGTCGAAATTATACGTCATAATTAATTTCAAAATATAATATCACTTTTTTCATAATTTTATCGTATACTATACAAGATGGAACATACTCCATATGAAATAGATAATAACTGTCATATATATTACGCTGGAGCTTTGATCAGAATCGTTTTAAAATACGATATATCCACCAAGAATGACCTATTCATCGCCAATACCGACACCCGTCACGCGAACTGCGCACTTTTTTAAATTTACATCTATTTTATCTGGCAAACAATCGTATTGACTGCTCAATTATTGTTGTATAGGGTTACGAACGAATCATTTTTGAGGTCATAACAATATATTTTACGGCCGATATGAATAATAAAAGACATTCATCTCGTTGTTTTAATATTACTTATTATTCAACGTTCGTGTATTAACAAATTAATAATTATTATTTAGTTGATTAGTTTGATAGTGATTTTTTTAATTTTATTTATATATATTAACCGTTGTTTTCGAAATTATTTGAATGATTACCAAAGTAACCGTGAAATGTTTAATTCAGACGTATTCTAATATTGTATGAGCGCATACAATTCGTATTGTTCGTTTTGGTTTTCCAATATAACGTATGCAATCATGAGTGTGCCACAACAGGTTGTAAACGTCGCAATCAAAAAACGCGTCGAGCCATTGGACGTGATAAAATTGAAAAGTTACGGAGAGATTTTGTTCAAACTGTTTACACAGTTCAAAACCTACGAAACCGAGAACTCCGATTGCAATGATTGTAGAACGTCGTATTTTAATATTGGCGACCATCTTTTAAGTCAAAGATTCGACGGCATGTACGATCTAATGTCACACCACAATATCGTCTAATCCAATTAATAACAATTGTTACTAAGTGCATTTTAATCATGTTGCATACTAGCTGTTTAATGGTCGTTTTATCCCTGAGAATATATTTTCCCTTCGCTTCACTGATCCGTAGTCTTTTCATTCTTTCGGAAATTTCGCTACCTATCTATAGAGTGGTATACATATATTCTCCAACATCACCTCGTTCCCAATTAGTTCCGACACATTACAATACCTACAATATCACCCATAATAATGTATGGACAATAAATCATTTTCGCTATTTTTTCTGGTGCTAAATAGTTCTAATTTAATTGAATAAGCCGCGGTTTTTTGGAATTAATACATTTGAAATAGTTTAATATTTTTTTCCGAATATTATTGAAAACATTC